>CM047926.1:33792971-35011317 GCA_026230145.1 Diorhabda elongata
CGAATTTCAACATTTCTTATATATTTGAGTGAGTTTGCATCTAACTTTGTCAGATATCATCGAATAACATCCATTGAAGCTCATTGAGGTCAACTATCACTTTGTGTTGAATGAAAACTTTCAAAGTCTATCTTCCTAATTTGAAGTCGAATTTCAACATTTCTTATATATTTGAGTGAGTTTGCATCTAACTTTGTCAGATATCATCGAATAACATCCATTGAAGCTCATTGAGGTCAACTATCACTTTGTGTTGAATGAAAATTTTCAAAGTCTATCTTCCTAATTTGAAGTCGAATTTCAACATTTCTTATATATTTGAGTGAGTTTGCATCTAACTTTGTCAGATATCATCGAATAACATCGATTGAAGCTCATTGAGGTCAACTGTCACTTTGTGTTAATTGAAAATTTTCAAAGTCTATCTTCCTAATTTGAAGTCGAATTTCAACATTTCTTATATATTTAAGTGAGTTTGCATCTAACTTTGTCAGATATCATCGAATAACATCCATTGAAGCTCATTGAGGTCAACTGTCACTTTGTGTTGAATGAAAATTTTCAAAGTCTATCTTCCTAATTTGAAGTCGAATTTCAACATTTCTTATATATTTGAGTAAGTTTGCATCTAACTTTGTCAGATATCATCGAATAACATCCATTGAAGCTCATTGAGGTCAACTGTCACTTTGTGTTAATTGAAAATTTTCAAAGTCTATCTTCCTAATTTGAAGTCGAATTTCAACATTTCTTATATATTTAAGTGAGTTTGCATCTAACTTTGTCAGATATCATCGAATAACATCCATTGAAGCTCATTGAGGTCAACTGTCACTTTGTGTTGAATGAAAATTTTCAAAGTCTATCTTCCTAAGTTGAAGTCGAATTTCAACATTTCTTATATATTTGAGTGAGTTTGCATCTAACTTTGTCAGATATCATCGAATAACATCCATTGAAGCTCATTGAGGTCAACTGTCACTTTGTGTTGAATGAAAATTTTCAAAGTCTATCTTCCTAAGTTGAAGTCGAATTTCAACATTTCTTATATATTTAAGTGAGTTTGCATCTAACTTTGTCAGATATCATCGAATAACATCCATTGAAGCTCATTGAGGTCAACTGTCACTTTGTGTTGAATGAAAATTTTCAAAGTCTATCTTCCTAATTTGATGTCGAATTTCAACATTTCTTATATATTTGAGTGAGTTTGCATCTAACTTTGTCAGATATTATCGAATAACATCCATTGAAGCTCATTGAGGTCAACTGTCACTTTGTGTTGAATGAAAATTTTCAAAGTCTATCTTCCTAATTTGAAGTCGAATTTCAACATTTCTTATATATTTGAGTGAGTTTGCATCTAACTTTGTCAGATATCATCGAATAACATCCATTGAAGCTCATTGAGGTCAACTATCCCTCTGTGTTGAATGAAAATTTTCAAAGTCTATCTTCCTAATTTGAAGTCGAATTTCAACATTTCTTATATATTTGAGTGAGTTTGCATCTTACTTTGTCAGATATCATCGAATAACATCCATTGAAGCCCATTGAGGTCAACTGTCACTTTGTGTTAATTGAAAATTTCCAAAGTCTATCTTCCTAATTTGTAGTCGAATTTCAACATTTCTTATATATATGAGTGAGTTTGCATATAACTTTGTAAGATATCATCGAATAACATCCATTTAAGCTCATTGAGGTCAACTGTCACTTTGTGTTAATTGAAAATTTTCAAAGTCTATCTTTCTAATTTGAGGTCGAATTTCAACATTTCTTATATATTTGAGTGAGTTTGCATCTTACTTTGTCAGATATCATCGAATAACATCCATTTAAGCTCATTGAGGTCAACTGTCACTTTGTGTTAATAGAAAATTTTCAAAGTCTATCTTTCTAATTTGAGGTCGAATTTCAACATTTCTTATATATTTGAGTGAGTTTGCATCTTACTTTGTCAGATATCATCGAATAACATCCATTGAAGCCCATTGAAGTCAACTGTCACTTTGTGTTAATTGAAAATTTTCAAAGTCTATCTTCCTAATTTGGAGTCGAATTTCAACATTTCTTATATATTTGAGTGAGATTGCATTTAACTTTGTCAGATATCATCCATTGAAGCTCATTGAGGTCGATTGTCACTTTGTGTTGAATGAAAATTTCCAAAGTCTATCTTCCTAATTTGTAGACGAATTTCAACATTTCTTATATATTTGAGTAAGTTTGCATCTAACTTTGTCAGATATCATCGTATAACATCCATTGAAGCTCATTGAGGTTGATTGTCAATTTATGTTGAATGAAAATTTTCGAAGTCTATCTTCCTAATTTGTAGTCGACTTTAACATTTCTTATATATTTGAGTAAGTTTGCATCTAACTTTGTAAGATATCATCGAATAACATCCATTGAAGCTCATTGAGGTCGATTGTCACTTTGTGTTAATTGAAAATTTTCAAAGTCTATCTTCCTAATTTGTAGTCGAATTTCAACATTTCTTATATATTTGAGTAAGTTTGCATCTTACTTTGTCAGATATCATCGAATAACATCCATTGAAGCCCATTGAGGTCAACTGTCACTTTGTGTTAATTGAAAATTTTCAAAGTCTATCTTCCTAATTTGAAGTCGAATTTCAACATTTCTTATATATTTGAGTGAATTTACATCTAACTTTGTCAGATATCATCGAATAACTTCCATTGAAGCCCATTGAGGTCAACTGTCACTTTGTGTTAATTGAAAATTTTCAAAGTCTATCTTCCTAATTTGAGGTCAAATTTCAACATTTCTTATATATTTGAGAAAGTTTGCATCTTACTTTGTCAGATATCATCGAATAACATCCATTGAACCTCATTGAGGTCGATTGTCACTTTGTCTTAATTGAAAATTTTCAAAGTCTATCTTCCTAATTTGTAGTCGAATTTCAACATTTCTTATATATTTGAGTAAGTTTGCATCTAACTTTGTCAGATATCATCGTATAACATCCATTGAAGCTCATTGAGGTCAACTGTCACTTTGTGTTAATTGAAAATTTTCAAAGTCTATCTTCCTAATTTGAAGTTGAATTTCAACATTTCTTATATATTTGGGTGAGTTTGCAACTAACTTTGTCAGATATCATCGAATAACATCCATTGAAGCTCATTGAGGTCAACTGTCACTTTGTGTTAATTGAAAATTTTCAAAGTCTATCTTTCTAATTTGGAGTCGAATTTCAACATTTCTTATATATTCGAGTAAGTTTGCATCTAACTTTGTCAGATATCATCGTATAACATCCATTGAAGCTCATTGAGGTTGATTGTCAATTTGTGTTGAATGAAAATTTTCAAAGTCTATCTTCCTAATTTGAAGTCGAATTTCAACATTTCTTATATATATGAGTGAGTTTGCATCTAACTTTGTAAGATATTATCGAATAACATCCATTTAAGCTCATTGAGGTCAACTGTCACTTTGTGTTAATTGAAAATTTTCAAAGTCTATCTTTCTAATTCGAGGTCGAATTTCAACATTTCTCATATATTTGAGTGAGTTTGCATCTTACTTTGTCAGATATCATCGAATAACATCTATTGAAGCCCATTGAGGTCAACTTTCACTTTGTGTTAATTGAAAATTTTCAAAGTCTATCTTCCTAATTTGAAGTCGAATTTCAACATTTCTTATATATTTGAGTGAATTTACATCTAACTTTGTCAGATATCATCGAATTACTTCCATTGAAGCCCATTGAGTTCAACTGTCACTTTGTGTTAATTGAAAATTTTCAAAGTCTATCTTCCTAATTTGAGGTCAAATTTCAACATTTCTTATATATTTGAGTAAGTTTGCATCTTACTTTGTCAGATATCATCGAATAACATCCATTGAAGCTCATTGAGGTCGATTGTCACTTTGTGTTAATTGAAAATTTTCAAAGTCTATCTTCCTAATTTGTAGTCGAATTTCAACATTTCTTATATATTTGAGTAAGTTTGCATCTAACTTTGTCAGATATCATCGTATAACATCCATTGAAGCTCATTGAGGTTGATTGTCAATTTGTGTTGAATGAAAATTTTCAAAGTCTATCTTCCTAATTTGAAGTCGAATTTCAACATTTCTTATATATTTGGGTGAGTTTGCAACTAACTTGCTCAGATATCATCGAATAACATCCATTGAAGCTCATTGAGGTCAACTGTAACTTTGTGTTAATTGAAAATTTTCAAAGTCTATCTTCCTAATTTCGAGTCGAATTTCAACATTTTTTATATATTTGAGTGAGATTGCATTTAACTTTGTCAGATATCATCGTATAACATCCATTGAAGCTCATTGAGGTCGATTGTCACTTTGTGTTGAATGAAAATTTCCAAAGTCTATCTTCCTAATTTGTAGTCGAATTTCAACATTTCTCATATATTTGAGTAAGTTTGCATCTAACTTTGTCAGATATCATCGAATAACATCCATTGAAGCTCATTGAGGTTGATTGTCACTTTGTGTTAATTGAAAATTTTCAAAGTCTATCTTCCTAATTTGTAGTCGAATTTCAACATTCCTCATATATTTGAGTAAGTTTGCATCTAACTTTGTCAGATATCATCGAATAACATCCATTGAAGCTCATTGTGGTTGATTGTCACTTTGTGTTAATTGAAAATTTTCAAAGTCTATCTTCCTAATTTGAAGTCGAATTTCAACATTTCTTATATATTTGGGTGAGTTTGCAACTAACTTGCTCAGATATCATCGAATAACATCCATTGAAGCTCATTGAGGTCAACTGTAACTTTGTGTTAATTGAAAATTTTCAAAGTCTATCTTCCTAATTTGGAGTCGAATTTCAACATTTTTTATATATTTGAGTGAGATTGCATTTAACTTTGTTAGATATCATCGTATAACATCCATTGAAGCTCATTGAGGTCGATTGTCACTTTGTGTTGAATGAAAATTTCCAAAGTCTATCTTCCCAATTTGTAGTCGAATTTCAACATTTCTTATATATTTGAGTAAGTTTGCATCTAACTTTGTCAGATATCATCGTATAACATCCAATGGAGCTCATTGAGGTTGATTGTCAATTTATGTTGAATGAAAATTTTCGAAGTCTATCTTCCTAATTTGAAGTCGAATTTCAACATTTCTTATATATATGAGTGAGTTTGCATCTAACTTTGTAAGATATCATCGAATAACATCCATTGAAGCTCATTGAGGTTGATTGTCACTTTGTGTTAATTGAAAATTTCCAAAGTCTATCTTCCCAATTTGTAGTCGAATTTCAACATTTCTTATATATTTGAGTAAGTTTGCATCTTACTTTGTCAGATATCATCGAATAACATCCATTGAAGCCCATTGAGGTCAACTGTCACTTTGTGTTAATTGAAAATTTCCAAAGTCTATCTTCCTAATTTGAAGTCGAATTTCAACATTTCTTATATATATGAGTGAGTTTGCATCTAACTTTGTAAGATATCATCGAATAACATCCATTTAAGCTCATTGAGGTCAACTGTCACTTTGTGTTAATTGAAAACTTTCAAAGTCTATCTTTCTAATTTGAAGTCGATTTTCAACATTTCTTATATATATGAGTGAGTTTGCATCTAACTTTGTAAGATATCATCGAATAACATCCATTTAAGCTCATTGAGGTCAACTGTCACTTTGTGTTAATTGAAAATTTTCATAGTCTATCTTTCTAATTTGGAGTCGAATTTCAAAATTTCTTATATATTTGAGTGAGATTGCATTTAACTTTGTCAGATATCATCGTATAACATCCATTGAAGCTCATTGAGGTCGATTGTCACTTTGTGTTTAATGAAAATTTCCAAAGTCTATGTTCCTAATTTGTAGTCGAATTTCAACATTTCTTATATATTTGAGTAAGTTTGCATCTAACTTTGTCAGATATCATCGTATAACATCCATTGAAGCTCATTGAGGTTGATTGTCACTTTGTGTTAATTGAAAATTTTCAAAGTCTATCTTCCTAATTTGTAGTCGAATTTCAACATTCCTCATATATTTGAGTAAGTTTGCATCTAACTTTGTCAGATATCATCGAATAACATCCATTGAAGCTCATTGTGGTTGATTGTCACTTTGTGTTAATTGAAAATTTTCAAAGTCTATCTTCCTAATTTGTAGTCGAATTTCAACATTTCTTATATATTTGAGTGAGTTTGCATCTAACTTTGTAAGATATCATCGAATAACATCCATTTAAGCTCATTGAGGTCAACTATCACTTTGTGTTAATTGAAAATTTTCATAGTCTTTCTTTCTAATTTGGAGTCGAATTTCAAAATTTCTTATATATTTGAGTGAGATTGCATTTAACTTTGTCAGATATCATCGTATAACATCCATTGAAGCTCATTGAGGTTGATTGTCAATTTGTGTTGAATGAAAATTTTCAAAGTCTATCTTCCTAATTTGAAGTCGAATTTCAACATTTCTTATATATTTGGGTGAGTTTGCAACTAACTTGCTCAGATATCATCGAATAACATCCATTGAAGCTCATTGAGGTCAACTGTAACTTTGTGTTAATTGAAAATTTTCAAAGTCTATCTTCCTAATTTCGAGTCGAATTTCAACATTTTTTATATATTTGAGTGAGATTGCATTTAACTTTGTCAGATATCATCGTATAACATCCATTGAAGCTCATTGAGGTCAACCGTCACTTTGTGCTAATTGAAAATTTTCAAACTCTATCTTCCTAATTTGAAGTCGAATTTCAACATTTCTTATATATTTGAGTGAGATTGCATTTAACTTTGTCAGATATCATCGTATAACATCCATTGAAGCTCATTGAGGTTGATTGTCAATTTGTGTTGAATGAAAATTTTCAAAGTCTATCTTCCTAATTTGAAGTCGAATTTCAACATTTCTTATATATTTGGGTGAGTTTGCAACTAACTTGCTCAGATATCATCGAATAACATCCATTAAAGCTCATTGAGGTCAACTGTAACTTTGTGTTAATTGAAAATTTTCAAAGTCTATCTTCCTAATTTCGAGTCGAATTTCAACATTTTTTATATATTTGAGTGAGATTGCATTTAACTTTGTCAGATATCATCGTATAACATCCATTGAAGCTCATTGAGGTCGATTGTCACTTTGTGTTGAATGAA
The DNA here is from genome assembly GCA_026230145.1 of Diorhabda elongata. NCBI lineage: Eukaryota > Metazoa > Arthropoda > Insecta > Coleoptera > Chrysomelidae > Diorhabda > Diorhabda elongata. The sequence goes on from CM047926.1 coordinate 33,800,132, forward strand.
AATTTCCAAAGTCTATCTTCCTAATTTGTAGTCGAATTTCAACATTTCTCATATATTTGAGTAAGTTTGCATCTAACTTTGTCAGATATCATCGAATAACATCCATTGAAGCTCATTGAGGTTGATTGTCACTTTGTGTTAATTGAAAATTTTCAAAGTCTATCTTCCTAATTTGTAGTCGAATTTCAACATTCCTCATATATTTGAGTAAGTTTGCATCTAACTTTGTCAGATATCATCGAATAACATCCATTGAAGCTCATTGTGGTTGATTGTCACTTTGTGTTAATTGAAAATTTTCAAAGTCTATCTTCCTAATTTGAAGTCGAATTTCAACATTTCTTATATATTTGGGTGAGTTTGCAACTAACTTGCTCAGATATCATCGAATAACATCCATTGAAGCTCATTGAGGTCAACTGTAACTTTGTGTTAATTGAAAATTTTCAAAGTCTATCTTCCTAATTTGGAGTCGAATTTCAACATTTTTTATATATTTGAGTGAGATTGCATTTAACTTTGTTAGATATCATTGTATAACATCCATTGAAGCTCATTGAGGTCGATTGTCACTTTGTGTTGAATGAAAATTTCCAAAGTCTATCTTCCCAATTTGTAGTCGAATTTCAACATTTCTTATATATTTGAGTAAGTTTGCATCTAACTTTGTCAGATATCATCGAATAACATCCATTGAAGCTCATTGAGGTTGATTGTCACTTTGTGTTAATTGAAAATTTTCAAAGTCTATCTTCCTAATTTGTAGTCGAATTTCAACATTCCTCATATATTTGAGTAAGTTTGCATCTAACTTTGTCAGATATCATCGAATAACATCCATTGAAGCTCATTGTGGTTGATTGTCACTTCGTGTTAATTGAAAATTTTCAAAGTCTATCTTCCCAATTTGTAGTCAAATTTCAACATTTCTTATATATTCGAGTAAGTTTGCATCTAACTTTGTCAGATATTGAGTGAGTTTGCATCTTACTTTGTCAGATATCATCGAATAACATCCATTGAAGCCCATTGAGGTCAACTGTCACTTTGTGTTAATTGAAAATTTCCAAAGTCTATCTTCCTAATTTGTAGTCGAATTTCAACATTTCTTATATATTTGAGTAAGTTTGCATCTAACTTTGTCAGATATCATCGTATAACATCCATTGAAGCTCATTGAGGTTGATTGTCAATTTATGTTGAATGAAAATTTTCAAAGTCTATCTTCCTAATTTGAAGTCGAATTTCAACATTTCTTATATATATGAGTGAGTTTGCATCTAACTTTGTAAGATATCATCGAATAACATCCATTTAAGCTCATTGAGGTCAACTGTCACTTTGTGTTAATTGAAAATTTTCATAGTCTATCTTTCTAATTTGGAGTCGAATTTCAAAATTTCTTATATATTTGAGTGAGATTGCATTTAACTTTGTCAGATATCATCGTATAACATCCATTGAAGCTCATTGAGGTCGATTGTCACTTTGTGTTTAATGAAAATTTCCGAAGTCTATGTTCCTAATTTGTAGTCGAATTTCAACATTTCTTATATATTTGAGTAAGTTTGCATCTAACTTTGTCAGATATCATCGTATAACATCCATTGAAGCTCATTGAGGTCAACTGTAACTTTGTGTTAATTGAAAATTTTCAAAGTCTATCTTCCTAATTTCGAGTCGAATTTCAACATTTTTTATATATTTGAGTGAGATTGCATTTAACTTTGTCAGATATCATCGTATAACATCCATTGAAGCTCATTGAGGTCGATTGTCACTTTGTGTTGAATGAAAATTTCCAAAGTCTATCTTCCTAATTTGTAGTCGAATTTCAACATTTCTCATATATTTGAGTAAGTTTGCATCTAACTTTGTCAGATATCATCGAATAACATCCATTGAAGCTCATTGAGGTTGATTGTCACTTTGTGTTAATTGAAAATTTTCAAAGTCTATCTTCCTAATTTGTAGTCGAATTTCAACATTCCTCATATATTTGAGTAAGTTTGCATCTAACTTTGTCAGATATCATCGAATAACATCCATTGAAGCTCATTGTGGTTGATTGTCACTTTGTGTTAATTGAAAATTTTCAAAGTCTATCTTCCTAATTTGAAGTCGAATTTCAACATTTCTTATATATTTGGGTGAGTTTGCAACTAACTTGCTCAGATATCATCGAATAACATCCATTGAAGCTCATTGAGGTCAACTGTAACTTTGTGTTAATTGAAAATTTTCAAAGTCTATCTTCCTAATTTGGAGTCGAATTTCAACATTTTTTATATATTTGAGTGAGATTGCATTTAACTTTGTTAGATATCATTGTATAACATCCATTGAAGCTCATTGAGGTCGATTGTCACTTTGTGTTGAATGAAAATTTCCAAAGTCTATCTTCCCAATTTGTAGTCGAATTTCAACATTTCTTATATATTTGAGTAAGTTTGCATCTAACTTTGTCAGATATCATCGAATAACATCCATTGAAGCTCATTGAGGTTGATTGTCACTTTGTGTTAATTGAAAATTTTCAAAGTCTATCTTCCTAATTTGTAGTCGAATTTCAACATTCCTCATATATTTGAGTAAGTTTGCATCTAACTTTGTCAGATATCATCGAATAACATCCATTGAAGCTCATTGTGGTTGATTGTCACTTCGTGTTAATTGAAAATTTTCAAAGTCTATCTTCCCAATTTGTAGTCAAATTTCAACATTTCTTATATATTCGAGTAAGTTTGCATCTAACTTTGTCAGATATTGAGTGAGTTTGCATCTTACTTTGTCAGATATCATCGAATAACATCCATTGAAGCCCATTGAGGTCAACTGTCACTTTGTGTTAATTGAAAATTTCCAAAGTCTATCTTCCTAATTTGTAGTCGAATTTCAACATTTCTTATATATTTGAGTAAGTTTGCATCTAACTTTGTCAGATATCATCGTATAACATCCATTGAAGCTCATTGAGGTTGATTGTCAATTTATGTTGAATGAAAATTTTCAAAGTCTATCTTCCTAATTTGAAGTCGAATTTCAACATTTCTTATATATATGAGTGAGTTTGCATCTAACTTTGTAAGATATCATCGAATAACATCCATTTAAGCTCATTGAGGTCAACTGTCACTTTGTGTTAATTGAAAATTTTCATAGTCTATCTTTCTAATTTGGAGTCGAATTTCAAAATTTCTTATATATTTGAGTGAGATTGCATTTAACTTTGTCAGATATCATCGTATAACATCCATTGAAGCTCATTGAGGTCGATTGTCACTTTGTGTTTAATGAAAATTTCCGAAGTCTATGTTCCTAATTTGTAGTCGAATTTCAACATTTCTTATATATTTGAGTAAGTTTGCATCTAACTTTGTCAGATATCATCGTATAACATCCATTGAAGCTCATTGAGGTTAATTGTCAATTTATGTTGAATGAAAATTTTCAAAGTCTATCTTCCTAATTTGTAGTCGAATTTCAACATTTCTTATATATTTGAGTAAGTTTGCATCTAACTTTGTAAGATATCATCGAATAACATCCATTGAAGCTCATTGAGGTCGATTGTCACTTTGTGTTAATTGAAAATTTTCAAAGTCTATCTTCCTAATTTGTAGTCGAATTTCAACATTTCTTATATATTTGAGTGAGATTGCATTTAACTTTGTCAGATATCATCGTATAACATCCATTGAAGCTCATTGAGGTCGATTGTCACTTTGTGTTGAATGAAAATTTTCAAAGTATATCTTCCTAATTTGAAGTCGAATTTCAACATTTCTTATATATTTGAGTGAATTAACATCTAACTTTGTCAGATATCATCGAAAAACTTCCATTTAAGCTCATTGAGGTCAACTGTCACTTTGTGTTAATTGAAAATTTTCAAAGTCTATCTTTCTAATTCGAGGTCGAATTTCAACATTTCTCATATATTTGAGTGAGTTTGCATCTTACTTTGTCAGATATCATCGAATAACATCCATTGAAGCCCATTGAGGTCAACTGTCACTTTGTGTTAATTGAAAATTTTCAAAGTCTATCTTTCTAATTCGAGGTCGAATTTCAACATTTCTCATATATTTGAGTGAGTTTGCATCTTACTTTGTCAGATATCATCGAATAACATCCATTGAAGCCCATTGAGGTCAACTGTCACTTTGTGTTAATTGAAAATTTTCAAAGTCTATCTTCCTAATTTGTAGTCGAATTTCAACATTTCTTATATATTTGAGTAAGTTTGCATCTAACTTTGTCAGATATCATCGTATAACATCCATTGAAGCTCATTGAGGTTGATTGTCAATTTGTGTTGAATGAAAATTTTCAAAGTCTATCTTCCTAATTTGAAGTCGAATTTCAACATTTCTTATATATTTGAGTGAGTTTGCATCTAACTTTGTCAGATATCATCGAATAACATCCAATGAAGCTCATTGATGTCAACTCTCACTTTGTGTTAATTGAAAATTTTCATAGTCTATCTTTCTAATTTGGAGTCGAATTTCAACATTTCTTATATATTTGAGTGAGATTGCATTTAACTTTGTCAGATATCATCGTATAACATCCATTGAAGCTCATTGAGGTCGATTGTCACTTTGTGTTTAATGAAAATTTCCAAAGTCTATGTTCCTAATTTGTAGTCGAATTTCAACATTTCTTATATATTTGAGTAAGTTTGCATCTAACTTTGTCAGATAACATCGTATAACATCCATTGAAGCTCATTGAGGTTGATTGTCAATTTATGTTGAATGAAAATTTTCAAAGTCTATCTTCCTAATTTGTAGTCGAATTTCAACATTTCTTATATATTTGAGTAAGTTTGCATCTAACTTTGTAAGATATCATCGAATAACATCCATTGAAGCTCATTGAGGTCGATTGTCACTTTGTGTTAATTGAAAATTTTCAAAGTCTATCTTCCTAATTTGTAGTCGAATTTCAACATTTCTTATATATTTGAGTGAGATTGCATCTAACTTTGTCAGATATCATCGTATAACATCCATTGAAGCTCATTGAGGTTGATTGTCAATTTATGTTGAATGAAAATTTTCAAAGTCTATCTTCCTAATTTGTAGTCGAATTTCAACATTTCTTATATATTTGAGTAAGTTTGCATCTAACTTTGTCAGATATCATCGTATAACATCCATTGAAGCTCATTGAGGTCGATTGTCACTTTGTGTTGAATGAAAATTTTCAAAGTATATCTTCCTAATTTGAAGTCGAATTTCAACATTTCTGATATATTTGAGTGAATTAACATCTAACTTTGTCAGATATCATCGAAAAACTTCCATTTAAGCTCATTGAGGTCAACTGTCACTTTGTGTTAATTGAAAATTTTCAAAGTCTATCTTTCTAATTCGAGGTCGAATTTCAACATTTCTCATATATTTGAGTAAGTTTGCATCTTACTTTGTCAGATATCATCGAATAACATCCATTGAAGCCCATTGAGGTCAACTGTCACTTTGTGTTAATTGAAAATTTTCAAAGTCTATCTTCCTAATTTGTAGTCGAATTTCAACATTTCTTATATATTTGAGTAAGTTTGCATCTAACTTTGTCAGATATCATCGTATAACATCCATTGAAGCTCATTGAGGTTGATTGTCAATTTGTGTTGAATGAAAATTTTCAAAGTCTATCTTCCTAATTTGAAGTCGAATTTCAACATTTCTTATATATTTGAGTGAGTTTGCATCTAACTTTGTCAGATATCATCGAATAACATCCAATGAAGCTCATTGATGTCAACTCTCACTTTGTGTTAATTGAAAATTTTCAAAGTCCATCTTCCTAATTTGTAGTCGAATTTCAACATTTCTCATATATTTGAGTAAGTTTGCATCTAACTTTGTCAGATATCATCGAATAACATCCATTGAAGCCCATTGAGGTCAACTGTCACTTTGTGTTAATTGAAAATTTTCAAAGTCTATCTTCCTAATTTGAAGTCGAATTTCAACATTTCTTATATATTTGAGTGAGTTTGCATCTAACTTTGTCAGATATCATCGAATAACATCCAATGAAGCTCATTGATGTCAACTCTCACTTTGTGTTAATTGAAAATTTTCAAAGTCCATCTTCCTAATTTGTAGTCGAATTTCAACATTTCTCATATATTTGAGGAAGTTTGCATCTAACTTTGTCAGATATCATCGAATAACATCCATTGAAGCTCATTGAGGTCGATTGTCACTTTGTGTTGAATGAAAATTTTCAAAGTCTATCAACATCAAAATCCATTGAAGCTCACTGAGGTCGATTGTCACTTTTTGTTGAATGAAAATTTTCAAAGTCTATCTTCCTAATTTGAAGTCGAATTTCAACATTTCTTATATATTTGAGTGAGTTTGCGTCTAACTTTGTCAGATATCATCGAATAACATCCATTGAAGCTCATTGATGTCAACTCTCACTTTGTGTTAATTGAAAATTTTCAAAGTCCATCTTCCTAATTTGTAGTCGAATTTCAACATTTCTCATATATTTGAGTAAGTTTGCATCTAACTTTGTCAGATATCATCGAATAACATCCATTGAAGCTCATTGAGGTCGATTGTCACTTTGTGTTGAATGAAAATTTTCAAAGTCTATCAACATCAACATCCATTGAAGCTCACTGAGGTCGATTGTCACTTTATGTTGAATGAAAATTTTCAAAGTCTATCTTCCTAATTTGAAGTCGAATTTCAACATTTCATATATATTTGAGTGAGTTTGCATCTAACTTTGTCAGATATCATCGTATAACATCCATTGAAGCTCATTGAGGTCGATTGTCACTTTGTGTTGAATGTAAATTTTCAAAGTCTATCAACATCAACATCCATTGAAGCCCATTGAGGACAACTGTAACTTTTTGTTAAATGAAAATTTTCAAAGTCTATCTTCCTAATTTGAAGTCGAATTTCAACATTTCTTATATATTTGAGTGAGTTTGCGTCTAACTTTGTCAGATATCATCGAATAACATCAAATGAAGCTCATTGATGTCAACTGTCACTTTGTGTTGAATGAAAATTTTCAAAGTCTATCTTCCTAATTTGAAGTCGAATTTCAACATTCCTTATATATTTGAGTATGTTTGCATCTATCTTTGTCAGATATCATCGAATAACATCCATTGAAGCCCATTGAGGTCAACTGTCACTTTGTGTTAATTGAAAATTTTCCAAGTCTATCTTCCTAATTTGAAGTTGAATTTCAACATTTCCCATATATTTGAGTATGATTGCATCTAACTTTGTCACATATCATCGAATAACATCCATTGAAGCTCATTGAGGTCAACCGTCACTTTGTGCTAATTGAAAATTTTCAAACTCTATCTTCCTAATTTGAAGTCGAATTTCAACATTTCTTATATATTTGAGTGAGTTTGCATCTAACTTTGTCAGATATCATCGAATAACATCCATTGAAGCTCAATGAGGTCAACTGTCACTTTGTGTTGAATGAAAATTTTCAAAGTCTATCTTCCTAATTTGAAGTCGAATTTCAACATTCCTTATATATTTGAGTATGTTTGCATCTATCTTTGTCAGATATCATCGAATAACATCCATTGAAGCCCATTGAGGTCAACTGTCACTTTGTGTTAATTGAAAATTTTCCAAGTCTATCTTCCTAATTTGAAGTTGAATTTCAACATTTCCCATATATTTGAGTATGATTGCATCTAACTTTGTCACATATCATCGAATAATATCCATTGAAGCTCATTGAGGTCAACCGTCACTTTGTGCTAATTGAAAATTTTCAAACTCTATCTTCCTAATTTGAAGTCGAATTTCAACATTTCTTATATATTTGAGTGAGTTTGCATCTAACTTTGTCAGATATCATCGAATAACATCCATTGAAGCTCAATGAGGTCAACTGTCACTTTGTGTTAATTGAAAATTTTCAAAGTCTATCTTCCTAATTTGAAGTCGAAATTCAACATTTCTTATATATTTGAGTAAGTTTGCGACTAATTTTGTCAGATATCATCGAATAACATCCATTGAAGCTCATTGAGGTCGATTGTCACTTTGTGTTGAATGAAAATTTTCAAAGTCTATCTTCCTAATTTGAAGTCGAATTTCAACATTTCTTATATATTTGAGTGAGTTTACATCTAACTTTGTCAGATATCATCGAATAACATCCATTGAAGCTCATTGAGGTCGATTGTCACTTTTTGTTGAATGAAAATTTTCAAAGTATATCTTCCTAATTTGAAGTCGAATTTCAACATTTCTTATATAATTGAGTGAGTTTGCATCTAACTTTGTCAGATATCATCGAATAACATCCATTGAAGCTCATTGATGTCAACTGTCACTTTGTGTTAATTGAAAATTTTCAAAGTCTATCTTCCTAATTTGAAGTCGAATTTCAACATTCCTTATATATTTGAGTATGTTTGCATCTATCTTTGTCAGATATCATCGAATAACATCCATTGAAGCCCATTGAGGTCAACTGTCACTTTGTGTTAATTGAAAATTTTCCAAGTCTATCTTCCTAATTTGAAGTTGAATTTCAACATTTCCCATATATTTGAGTATGATTGCATCTAACTTTGTCACATATCATCGAATAACATCCATTGAAGCTCATTGAGGTCAACCGTCACTTTGTGCTAATTGAAAATTTTCAAACTCTATCTTCCTAATTTGAAGTCGAATTCCAACATTTCTTATATATTTGAGTGAGTTTGCATCTAACTTTGTCAGATATCATCGAATAACATCCATTGAAGCTCAATGAGGTCAACTGTCACTTTATGTTAATTGAAAATTTTCAAAGTCTATCTTCCTAATTTGAAGTCGAATTTCAACATTTCTCATATATTTGAGTAAGTTTGCGACTAACTTTGTCAGATATCATCGAATAACATCCATTGAAGCTCATTGAGGTCGATTGTCACTTTGTGTTGAATGAAAATTTTCAAAGTCTATCTTCCTAATTTGAAGTCGAATTTCAACATTTCTTATATATTTGAGTGAGTTTACATCTAACTTTGTCAGATATCATCGAATAACATCCATTGAAGCTCATTGAGGTCGATTGTCACTTTTTGTTGAATGAAAATTTTCAAAGTATATCTTCCTAATTTGAAGTCGAATTTCAACATTTCTTATATAATTGAGTGAGTTTGCATCTAACTTTGTCAGATATCATCGAATAAAATCCATTGAAGCTCATTGATGTCAACTGTCACTTTGTGTTAATTGAAAATTTTCAAAGTCTATCTTCCTAATTTCAAGTCGAATTTCAACATTTCATATATATTCGAGTGAGTTTGCATCTAACTTTGTCAGATATCATCGTATAACATCCATTGAAGCTCATTGAGGTCGATTGTCACTTTGTGTTGAATGAAAATTTTCAAAGTCTATCAACATCAACATCCATTGAAGCCCATTGAGGACAACTGTAACTTTTTGTTAAATGAAAATTTCCAAAGTCTATCTTCCTAATTTGGAGTCGAATATCAACATTTCTTATATATTTGAGTGAGTTTGCGTCTAACTTTGTCAGATATCATCGAATAACATCCATTGAAGCTCATTGAGGTCGATTTTCACTTTGTGTTGAATGAAAATTTACAAAGTCTATCTTCCTAATTTGAAGTCGAATTTCATTATTTCTTATATATTTGAGTAAGTTTGCGTCTAACTTTGTCAGATATCATCGAATAACATCCATTGAAGCTCAATGAGGTCAACTGTCACTTTGTGTTAATTGAAAATTTTCAAAGTCTATCTTCCTAATTTGAAGTCGAATTTCAACATTTCTTATATATTTGAGTAAGTTTGCGACTAACTTTGTTAGATATCATCGAATAACATCCATTGAAGCTCATTGAGGTCGATTGTCACTTTGTGTTGAATGAAAATTTTCAAAGTCTATCTTCCTAAATTGAAGTCGAATTCCAACATTTCTTATATATTTGAGTGAGTTTACATCTAACTTTGTCAGATATCATCGAATAACATCCGTTGAAGCTCATTGAGGTCGATTGTCACTTTGTGTTGAATGAAAATTTACAAAGTCTATCTTCCTAATTTGAAGTCGAATTTCATTATTTCTTATATATTTGAGTAAGTTTGCGTCTAACTTTGTCAGATATCATCGAATAACATCCATTGAAGCTCAATGAGGTCAACTGTCACTTTGTGTTAATTGAAAATTTTCAAAGTCTATCTTCCTAATTTGAAGTCGAATTTCAACATTTCTTATATATTTGAGTGAGTTTGCATCTAACTTTGTCAGATATCATCGAATAACATCCATTGAAGCCCATTGAGGACAACTGTCACATTTTGTTAAATGAAAATTTTCAAAGTCTATCTTCCTAATTTGGAGTCGAATTTCAACATTTCTCATATATTTGAGTGAGTTTACATCTAACTTTGTCAGATATCATCGAATAACATCCGTTGAAGCTCATTGAGGTCGATTGTCACTTTGTGTTGAATGAAAATTTACAAAGTCTATCTTCCTAATTTGAAGTCGAATTTCATTATTTCTTATATATTTGAGTAAGTTTGCGTCTAACTTTGTCAGATATCATCGAATAACATCCATTGAAGCTCAATGAGGTCAACTGTCACTTTGTGTTAATTGAAAATTTTCAAAGTCTATCTTCCTAATTTGAAGTCGAATTTCAACATTTCTTATATATTTGAGTGAGTTTGCATCTAACTTTGTCAGATATCATCGAATAACATCCATTGAAGCCCATTGAGGACAACTGTCACATTTTGTTAAATGAAAATTTTCAAAGTCTATCTTCCTAATTTGGAGTCGAATTTCAACATTTCTCATATATTTGAGTGAGTTTGCGTCTAACTTTGTCAGATATCATCGAATAACATCCATTGAAGCTCATTGAGGTCGATTGTCACTTTGTTTTGAATGAAAATTTTCAAAGTCTATCTTCCTAATTTGAAGTCGAATTTCAACATTTCTTATATATATGAGTGAAATTGCATCTAACTTTGTAAGATATCATCGAATAACATCCATTGAAGCTCATTGAGGTCAACTGTCACTTTGTGTTAATTGAAAATTTTCAAAGTCTATCTTTCTAATTTGAGGTCAAATTTCAACATTTCTTATATATTTGAGTGAGTTTGCATCTAACTTTGTCAGATATCATCGAATAACATCCATTGAAGCCCATTGAGGTCAACTGTCACTTTGTGTTAATTGAAAATTTTCAAAGTCTATCTTCCTAATTTGAAGTCGAATTTCAACATTTCTTATATATTTGAGTGAGTTTGCATCTAACTTTGTCAGATATTATCGAATAACATCCAATGAAGCTCATTGATGTCAACTCTCACTTTGTGTTAATTGAAAAATTTCAAAGTCCATGTTCCTAATTTGTAGTCGAATTTCAACATTCTCATATATTTGAGTAAGTTTGCATCTAACTTTGTCAGATATCATCGAATAACATCCATTGAAGCTCATTGAGGTCGATTGTCACTATGTGTTGAATGAAAATTTTCAAAGTCTATCTTCCTAATTTGAAGTCGAATTTCAACATTTCATATATATTTGAGTGAGTTTGCGTCTAACTTTGTCAGATATCAACATCAACATCCATTGAAGCTCACTGAGGTCGATTTTTACTTTGTGTTGAATGAAAACTTTCAAAGTCTATCTTCCTAATTTGAAGTCGAATTTCAACATTTCATATATATTTGAGTGAGTTTGCGTCTAACTTTGTCAGATATCATCGAATAACATCCATTGAAGCTCATTGAGGTCGACTTTTACTTTGTGTTGAATGAAAACTTTCAAAGTCTATCTTCCTAATTTGAAGTCGAATTTCATTATTTCTTATATATTTGAGTAAGTTTGCGTCTAACTTTGTCAGATATCATCGAATAACATCCATTGAAGCTCAATGAGGTCAACTGTCACTTTGTGTTAATTGAAAATTTTCAACGTCTATCTTCCTAATTTGAAGTCGAATTTCAACATTTCTTATATATTTGAGTAAGTTTGCGACTAACTTTGTTAGATATCATCGAATAACATCCATTGAAGCTCATTGAGGTCGATTGTCACTTTGTGTTGAATGAAAATTTTCAAAGTCTATCTTCCTAAATTGAAGTCGAATTCCAACATTTCTTATATATTTTTGTGAGTTTACATCTAACTTTGTCAGATATCATCGAATAACATCTATTGAAGCTCATTGAGGTCGATTGTCACTTTGTGCTGAATGAAAATTTTCAAAGTCTATCTTCCTAATTTGAAGTCGAATTTCAACATTTCTTATATATATGAGTGAGATTGCATCTAACTTTGTGAGATATCATCGAATATCATCCATTGAAGCCAATTGAGGTCAACTGTCACTTTGTGTTAATTGAAAATTTTCAAAGTCTATCTTCCTAATTTGAAGTCGAATTTCAACATTTCTTATATATTTGAGTGAGTTTGCATCTAACTTTGTCAGATATCATCGAATAACATCCATTGAAGCCCATTGAGGACAACTGTCACATTTTGTTAAATGAAAATTTTCAAAGTCTATCTTCCTAATTTGGAGTCGAATTTCAACATTTCTCATATATTTGAGTGAGTTTGCATCTAACTTTGTCAGATATCATCGAATAACATCTATTGAAGCCCATTGAGGTCAACTGTCACTTTGTGTTAATTGATAATTTTCAAAGTCTATCTTCCTAATTTGGAGTCGAATTTCAACATTTCTCATATATTTGAGTGAGTTTGCGTCTAACTTTGTCAGATATCATCGAATAACATCCATTGAAGCTCATTGAGGTCGATTGTCACTTTGTTTTGAATGAAAATTTTCAAAGTCTATCTTCCTAATTTGAAGTCGAATTTCAACATTTCTTATATATATGAGTGAAATTGCATCTAACTTTGTAAGATATCATCGAATAACATCCATTGAAGCTCATTGAGGTCAACTGTCACTCTGTGTTAATTGAAAATTTTCAAAGTCTATCTTTCTAATTTGAGGTCAAATTTCAACATTTCTTATATATTTGAGTGAGTTTGCATCTAACTTTGTCAGATATCATCGAATAACATCCATTGAAGCCCATTGAGGTCAACTGTCACTTTGTGTTAATTGAAAATTTTCAAAGTCTATCTTCCTAATTTGAAGTCGAATTTCAACATTTCTTATATATTTGAGTGAGTTTGCATCTAACTTTGTCAGATATTATCGAATAACATCCAATGAAGCTCATTGATGTCAACTCTCACTTTGTGTTAATTGAAAAATTTCAAAGTCCATGTTCCTAATTTGTAGTCGAATTTCAACATTCTCATATATTTGAGTAAGTTTGCATCTAACTTTGTCAGATATCATCGAATAACATCCATTGAAGCTCATTGAGGTCGATTGTCACTTTGTGTTGAATGAAAATTTTCAAAGTCTATCTTCCTAATTTGAAGTCGAATTTCAACATTTCATATATATTTGAGTGAGTTTGCGTCTAACTTTGTCAGATATCAACATCAACATCCATTGAAGCTCACTGAGGTCGATTTTTACTTTGTGTTGAATGAAAACTTTCAAAGTCTATCTTCCTAATTTGAAGTCGAATTTCAACATTTCATATATATTTGAGTGAGTTTGCGTCTAACTTTGTCAGATATCATCGAATAACATCCATTGAAGCTCATTGAGGTCGACTTTTACTTTGTGTTGAATGAAAACTTTCAAAGTCTATCTTCCTAATTTGAAGTCGAATTTCATTATTTCTTATATATTTGAGTAAGTTTGCGTCTAACTTTGTCAGATATCATCGAATAACATCCATTGAAGCTCAATGAGGTCAACTGTCACTTTGTGTTAATTGAAAATTTTCAACGTCTATCTTCCTAATTTGAAGTCGAATTTCAACATTTCTTATATATTTGAGTAAGTTTGCGACTAACTTTGTTAGATATCATCGAATAACATCCATTGAAGCTCATTGAGGTCGATTGTCACTTTGTGTTGAATGAAAATTTTCAAAGTCTATCTTCCTAAATTGAAGTCGAATTCCAACATTTCTTATATATTTTTGTGAGTTTACATCTAACTTTGTCAGATATCATCGAATAACATCCATTGAAGCTCATTGAGGTCGATTGTCACTTTGTGTTGAATGAAAATTTTCAAAGTCTATCTTCCTAATTTGAAGTCGAATTTCAACATTTCTTATATATATGAGTGAGATTGCATCTAACTTTGTGAGATATCATCGAATATCATCCATTGAAGCCAATTGAGGTCAACTGTCACTTTGTGTTAATTGAAAATTTTCAAAGTCTATCTTCCTAATTTGAAGTCGAATTTCAACATTTCTTATATATTTGAGTGAGTTTGCATCTAACTTTGTCAGATATCATCGAATAACATCCATTGAAGCCCATTGAGGACAACTGTCACATTTTGTTAAATGAAAATTTTCAAAGTCTATCTTCCTAATTTGGAGTCGAATTTCAACATTTCTCATATATTTGAGTGAGTTTGCATCTAACTTTGTCAGATATCATCGAATAACATCTATTGAAGCCCATTGAGGTCAACCGTCACTTTGTGTTAATTGATAATTTTCAAAGTCTATCTTCCTAATTTGAAGTCGAATTTCAACATTTCTTATATATATGAGTGAGATTGCATCTAACTTTGTAAGATATCATCGAATAACATCCATTGAAGCTCATTGAGGTCAACTGTCACTTTGTGTTAATTGAAAATTTTCAAAGTCTATCTTTCTAATTTGAGGTCGAATTCCAACATTTCTTATATATTTGAGTGAGTTTGCATCTAACTTTGTCAGACATCATCGAATAACATCCATTGAAGCTCATTGAGGTCGATTGACACTTTTCATTGAATGAAAATTTTCAAAGTCTATCTTCCTAATTTGAAGTCGAATTTCAACATTTCATATATATTTGAGTGAGTTCGCATCTAACTTTGTCAGATATCATCGTATAACATCCATTGAAGCTCATTGAGGTCGATTGTCACTTTGTGTTGAATGAAAGTTTTCAAAGTCTATCTTCCTAATTTGAAGTCAAATTTCAACATTTCTTATATATTTGAGTAAGTTTGCATCTAACTTTGTCAGATATCATCGAATAACATCCATTGAAGCTCATTGATGTCAACTGTCACTTTGTGTTAATTGAAAATTTTCAAAGTCTATCTTCCTAATTTGTAGTCGAATTTCAACATTTCTCATATATTTGAGTAAGTTTGCATCTAACTTTGTCAGATATCATTGAATAACATCCATTGAAGCTCATTGAGGTCGATTGTCACTTTTTGTTGAATGAAAATTTTCAAAGTCTATCTTCCTAATTTGAAGTCGAATTTCAACATTTCATATATATTTGAGTGAGTTTGCATCTAATTTTGTCAGATATCATCGAATAACATCCATTGAAGCTCATTGAGGACAACTGTCACATTTTGTTAAATGAAAATTTTCAAAGTCTATCTTCCTAATTTGGAGTCGAATTTCAACATTTCTCATATATTTGAGTGAGTTTGCATCTAACTTTGTCAGATATCATCGAATAACATCTATTGAAGCCCATTGAGGTCAACCGTCACTTTGTGTTAATTGATAATTTTCAAAGTCTATCTTCCTAATTTGAAGTCGAATTTCAACATTTCTTATATATATGAGTGAGATTGCATCTAACTTTGTAAGATATCATCGAATAACATCCATTGAAGCTCATTGAGGTCAACTGTCACTTTGTGTTAATTGAAAATTTTCAAAGTCTATCTTTCTAATTTGAGGTCGAATTCCAACATTTCTTATATATTTGAGTGAGTTTGCATCTAACTTTGTCAGACATCATCGAATAACATCCATTGAAGCTCATTGAGGTCGATTGACACTTTTCATTGAATGAAAATTTTCAAAGTCTATCTTCCTAATTTGAAGTCGAATTTCAACATTTCATATATATTTGAGTGAGTTCGCATCTAACTTTGTCAGATATCATCGTATAACATCCATTGAAGCTCATTGAGGTCGATTGTCACTTTGTGTTGAATGAAAGTTTTCAAAGTCTATCTTCCTAATTTGAAGTCAAATTTCAACATTTCTTATATATTTGAGTAAGTTTGCATCTAACTTTGTCAGATATCATCGAATAACATCCATTGAAGCTCATTGATGTCAACTGTCACTTTGTGTTAATTGAAAATTTTCAAAGTCTATCTTCCTAATTTGTAGTCGAATTTCAACATTTCTCATATATTTGAGTAAGTTTGCATCTAACTTTGTCAGATATCATTGAATAACATCCATTGAAGCTCATTGAGGTCGATTGTCACTTTTTGTTGAATGAAAATTTTCAAAGTCTATCTTCCTAATTTGAAGTCGAATTTCAACATTTCATATATATTTGAGTGAGTTTGCATCTAATTTTGTCAGATATCATCGAATAACACCATTGAAGATCATTGAGGTCGATTTTCACTTTGTGTTGAATAAAAATTTTCAAAGTCTATCTTCCTAATTTGAAGTTGAATTTCAACATTTCATATATATTTGAGTGAGTTTGCATCTAACTTTGTCAGATAGCATCGTATAACATCCATTGAAGCTCATTGAGGTCGATTGTCACTTTGTGTTGAATGAAAATTTTCAAAGTCTATCTTCCTTATTTGAAGTCAAATTTCAACATTTCTTATATATTTGAGTAAGTTTGCATCTAACTTTGTCAGATATCATCGAATAACATCCATTGAAGCCCTTTGAGGTCAACTGTCACTTTGTGTTGAATGAAAATTTTCAAAGTCTATCTTCCTAATTTGAAGTCGAATTCCAACATTTCTTATATATTTGAGTGAGTTTACATCTAACTTTGTCAGATATCATCGAATAACATCCATTGAAGCTCATTGAGGTCAACTGTCACTTTGTGTTAATTGAAAATTTTCGAAGTCTATCTTCCTAATTTGAAGTCGAATTTCAACATTTCTTATATATTTGAGTAAGTTTGCATCTAACTTTGTCAGATATCATCGTATAACATCCATTGAAGCTCATTGAGGTTGATTGTCAATTTGTGTTGAATGAAAATTTTCAAAGTCTATCTTCCTAATTTGAAGTCGAATTTCAACATTTCTTATATATTTGGGTGAGTTTGCATCTAACTTTGTCAGATATCATCGAATAACATCCATTGAAGCTCATTGAGGTCAACTGTCACTTTGTGTTAATTGAAAATTTTCAAAGTCTATCTTCCTAATTTGAAGTCGAATTTCAACATTTCATATATATTTGAGTGAGTTTGCATCTAACTTTGTCAGATATCATCGTATAACATCCATTGAAGCTCAATGAGGTTGATTATCAATTTGTGTTGAATGAAAATTTTCAAAGTCTATCTTCCTAATTTGAAGTCGAATTTCAACATTTCTCATATATTTGGGTGAGTTTGCATCTAACTTTGTCAGATATCATCGAATAACATCCATTGAAGCTCATTGAGGTCAACTGTAACTTTTTGTTAAATGGAAATTTTCAAAGTCTATCTTCCTAATTTGGAGTCGAATATCAACATTTCTTATATATTTGAGGGAGTTTGCGTCTAACTTTGTCAGATATCATCGAATAACATCCATTGAAGCTCATTGAGGTCAACTGTCACTTTGTGTTAATTGAAAATTTTCAAAGTCTATCTTCCTAATTTGAAGTCGAATTTCAACATTTCATATATATTTGAGTGAGTTTGCATCTAACTTTGTCAGATATTATCGTATAACATCCATTGAAGCTCAATGAGGTTGATTATCAATTTGTGTTGAATGAAAATTTTCAAAGTCTATCTTCCTAAATTGAAGTCGAATTTCAACATTTCTCATATATTTGGGTGAGTTTGCATCTAACTTTGTCAGATATCATCGAATAACATCCATTGAAGCTCATTGAGGTCAACTGTAACTTTTTGTTAAATGGAAATTTTCAAAGTCTATCTTCCTAATTTGGAGTCGAATATCAACATTTCTTATATATTTGAGGGAGTTTGCGTCTAACTTTGTCAGATATCATCGAATAACATCCATTGAAGCTCATTGAGGTCAACTGTCACTTTGTGTTAATTGAAAATTTTCAAAGTCAACTTCCTAAGCTCATTGAGGTCAACTGTAACTTTTTGTTAAATGGAAATTTTCAAAGTCTATCTTCCTAATTTGGAGTCGAATATCAACATTTCTTATATATTTGAGGGAGTTTGCGTCTAACTTTGTCAGATATCATCGAATAACATCCATTGAACCCCTTTGAGGTCAACTGTCACTTTGTGTTGAATGAAAATTTTCAAAGTCTATCTTCCTAATTTGAAGTCGAATTCCAACATTTCTTATATATTTGAGTGAGTTTGCATCTAACTTTGTCAGATATCATCGTATGACATCCATTGAAGCTCAATGAGGTTGATTGTCAATTTGTGTTGAATGAAAATTTTCAAAGTCTATCTTCCTAATTTGAAGTCGAATTTCAACATTTCTCATATATTTGGGTGATTTTGCATCTAACTTTGTCCGATATCATCGAATAACATCCATTGAAGCTCATTGAGGTCAACTGTAACTTTTTGTTAAATGGAAATTTTCAAAGTCTATCTTCCTAATTTGGAGTCGAATATCAACATTTCTTATATATTTGAGGGAGTTTGCGTCTAACTTTGTCAGATATCATCGAATAACATCCATTGAAGCTCATTGAGGTCAACTGTCACTTTGTGTTAATTGAAAATTTTCAAAGTCTATCTTCCTAATTTGAAGTCGAATTCCAACATTTCATATATATTTGATTGAGTTTGCATCTAACTTTGTCAGATATCATCGTATAACATCCATTGAAGCTCAATGAGGTTGATTGTCAATTTGTGTTGAATGAAAATTTTCAAAGTCTATCTTCCTAATTTGAAGTCGAATTTCAACATTTCTCATATATTTGGGTGAGTTTGCATCTAACTTTGTCAGATATCATCGAATAACATCCATTGAAGCTCATTGAGGTCAACTGTAACTTTTTGTTAAATGGAAATTTTCAAAGTCTATCTTCCTAATTTGGAGTCGAATATCAACATTTCTTATATATTTGAGGGAGTTTGCGTCTAACTTTGTCAGATATCATCGAATAACATCCATTGAAGCTCATTGAGGTCAACTGTCACTTTGTGTTAATTGAAAATTTTCAAAGTCTATCTTCCTAATTTGGAGTCGAATTTCAACATTTCTTATATATTTGAGTGAGATTGCATTTAACTTTGTCAGATATCATCGAATAACATCCATTGAAGCTCATTGAGGTCAACTGTCACTTTGTGTTAATTGAAAATTTTTAAAGTCTATCTTCCTAATTGAAGTCGAATTCCAACATTTCTCATATATTTGAGTAAGTTTGCATCTTACTTTGTCAGATATCATCGTATAACATCCATTGAAGCTCATTGAGGTCGATTGTTACTTTGTGTTGAATGAAAGTTTTCAAAGTCTATCTTCCTAATTTGAAGTCAAATTTCAACATTTCCTATATATTTGAGTAAGTTTGCATCTAAGTTTGTCAGATATCATCGAATAACATCCATTGAAGCTCATTGATGTCAACTGTCACTTTGTGTTAATTGAAAATTTTCAAAGTCTATCTTCCTAATTTGTAGTCGAATTTCAACATTTCTCATATATTTGAGTAAGTTTGCATCTAACTTTGTCAGATATCATTGAATAACATCCATTGAAGCTCATTGAGGTCGATTGTCACTTTTTGTTGAATGAAAATTTTCAAAGTCTATCTTCCTAATTTGAAGTTGAATTTCAACATTTCATATATATTTGAGTGAGTTTGCATCTAACTTTGTCAGATAGCATCGTATAACATCCATTGAAGCTCATTGAGGTCGATTGTCACTTTGTGTTGAATGAAAATTTTCAAAGTCTATCTTCCTAATTTGAAGTCGAATTCCAACATTTCTTATATATTTGAGTGAGTTTGCATCTAACTTTGTCAGATATCATCGTATAACATCCATTGAAGCTCAATGAGGTTGATTGTCAATTTGTGTTGAATGAAAATTTTCAAAGTCTATCTTCCTAATTTGAAGTCGAATTTCAACATTTCTCATATATTTGGGTGAGTTTGCATCTAACTTTGTCAGATATCATCGAATAACATCCATTGAAGCTCATTAAGGTCAACTGTCACTTTGTGTTAATTGAAAATTTTCAAAGTCTATCTTCCTAATTTGGAGTCGAATATCAACATTTCTTATATATTTGAGGGAGTTTGCGTCTAACTTTGTCAGATATCATCGAATAACATCCATTGAAGCTCATTGAGGTCAACTGTCACTTTGTGTTAATTGGAATTTTCAAAGTCTATCTTCCTAATTTGGAGTCGAATTTCAACATTTCTTATATATTTGAGTGAGATTGCATTTAACTTTGTCAGATATCATCGAATAACATCCATTGAAGCTCATTGAGGTCAACTGTCACTTTGTGTTAATTGAAAATTTTTAAAGTCTATCTTCCTAATTGAAGTCGAATTTCAACATTTCTCATATATTTGAGTAAGTTTGCATCTTACTTTGTCAGATATCATCGTATAACATCCATTGAAGCTCATTGAGGTCGATTGTTACTTTGTGTTGAATGAAAGTTTTCAAAGTCTATCTTCCTAATTTGAAGTCAAATTTCAACATTTCTTATATATTTGAGTAAGTTTGCATCTAACTTTGTCAGATATCATCGAATAACATCCATTGAACCCCTTTGAGGTCAACTGTCACTTTGTGTTTAATGAAAATTTTCAAAGTCTATCTTCCTAATTTGTAGTCGAATTTCAACATTTCTCATATATTTGAGTAAGTTTGCATCTAACTTTGTCAGATATCATTGAATAACATCCATTGAAGCTCAGTGAGGTCGATTGTCACTTTTTGTTGAATGAAAATTTTCAAAGTCTATCTTCCTAATTTGAAGTCGAATTTCAACATTTCATATATATTTGAGTGAGTTTGCATCTAATTTTGTCAGATATCATCGAATAACACCATTGAAGATCATTGAGGTCGATTGTCACTTTGTGTTGAATAAAAATTTTCAAAGTCTATCTTCCTAATTTGAAGTTGAATTTCAACATTTCATATATATTTGAGTGAGTTTGCATCTAACTTTGTCAGATAGCATCGTATAACATCCATTGAAGCTCATTGAGGTCGATTGTCACTTTGTGTTGAATGAAAATTTTCAAAGTCTATCTTCCTAATTTGAAGTCAAATTTCAACATTTCTTATATATTTGAGTAAGTTTGCATCTAACTTTGTCAGATATCATCGAATAACATCCATTGAACCCCTTTGAGGTCAACTGTCACTTTGTGTTGAATGAAAATTTTCAAAGTCTATCTTCCTAATTTGAAGTCGAATTCCAACATTTCTTATATATTTGAGTGAGTTTACATCTAACTTTGTCAGATATCATCGAATAACATCCATTGAAGCTCATTGAGGTCAACTGTCACTTTGTGTTAATTGAAAATTTTCAAAGTCTATCTTCCTAATTTGAAGTCGAATTTCAACATTTCTTATATATTTGAGTAAGTTTGCATCTAACTTTGTCAGATATCATCGTATAACATCCATTGAAGCTCATTGAGGTTGATTGTCAATTTGTGTTGAATGAAAATTTTCAAAGTCTATCTTCCTAATTTGAAGTCGAATTTCAACATTTCTTATATATTTGGGTGAGTTTGCATCTAACTTTGTCAGATATCATCGAATAGCATCCATTGAAGCTCATTGAGGTCAACTGTCACTTTGTGTTAATTGAAAATTTTCAAAGTCTATCTTCCTAATTTGAAGTCGAATTTCAACATTTCATATATGTTTGAGTGAGTTTGCATCTAACTTTGTCAGATATCATCGTATAACATCCATTGAAGCTCAATGAGGTTGATTGTCAATTTGTGTTGAATGAAAATTTTCTAAGTCTATCTTCCTAATTTGAAGTCGAATTTCAACATTTCTTATATATTTGGGTGAGTTTGCATCTAACTTTGTCAGATATCATCGAATAACATCCATGGAAGCTCATTGAGGTCAACTGTAACTTTTTGTTAAATGGAAATTTTCAAAGTCTATCTTCCTAATTTGGAGTCGAATATCAACATTTCTTATATATTTGAGTGAGTTTGCGTCTAACTTTGTCAGATATCATCGAATAACATCCATTGAAGCTCATTGAGGTCGATTGTCACTTTTTGTTGAATGAAAATTTTCAAAGTCTATCTTCCTAATTTGTAGTCGAATTTCAACATTTCTCATATATTTGAGTAAGTTTGCATCTAACTTTGTCAGATATCATTGAATAACATCCATTGAAGCTCATTGAGGTCGATTGTCACTTTTTGTTGAATGAAAATTTTCAAAGTCTATCTTCCTAATTTGAAGTTGAATTTCAACATTTCATATATATTTGAGTGAGTTTGCATCTAACTTTGTCAGATAGCATCGTATAACATCCATTGAAGCTCATTGAGGTCGATTGTCACTTTGTGTTGAATGAAAATTTTCAAAGTCTATCTTCCTAATTTGAAGTCGAATTCCAACATTTCTTATATATTTGAGTGAGTTTGCATCTAACTTTGTCAGATATCATCGTATAACATCCATTGAAGCTCAATGAGGTTGATTGTCAATTTGTGTTGAATGAAAATTTTCAAAGTCTATCTTCCTAATTTGAAGTCGAATTTCAACATTTCTCATATATTTGGGTGAGTTTGCATCTAACTTTGTCAGATATCATCGAATAACATCCATTGAAGCTCATTGAGGTCAACTGTCACTTTGTGTTAATTGAAAATTTTCAAAGTCTATCTTCCTAATTTGGAGTCGAATATCAACATTTCTTATATATTTGAGGGAGTTTGCGTCTAACTTTGTCAGATATCATCGAATAACATCCATTGAAGCTCATTGAGGTCAACTGTCACTTTGTGTTAATTGAAAATTTTCAAAGTCTATCTTCCTAATTTGGAGTCGAATTTCAACATTTCTTATATATTTGAGTGAGATTGCATTTAACTTTGTCAGATATCATCGAATAACATCCATTGAAGCTCATTGAGGTCAACTGTCACTTTGTGTTAATTGAAAATTTTTAAAGTCTATCTTCCTAATTGAAGTCGAATTTCAACATTTCTCATATATTTGAGTAAGTTTGCATCTTACTTTGTCAGATATCATCGTATAACATCCATTGAAGCTCATTGAGGTCGATTGTTACTTTGTGTTGAATGAAAGTTTTCAAAGTCTATCTTCCTAATTTGAAGTCAAATTTCAACATTTCTTATATATTTGAGTAAGTTTGCATCTAAATTTGTCAGATATCATCGAATAACATCCATTGAAGCTCATTGATGTCAACTGTCACTTTGTGTTAATTGAAAATTTTCAAAGTCTATCTTCCTAATTTGTAGTCGAATTTCAACATTTCTCATATATTTGAGTAAGTTTGCATCTAACTTTGTCAGATATCATTGAATAACATCCATTGAAGCTCAGTGAGGTCGATTGTCACTTTTTGTTGAATGAAAATTTTCAAAGTCTATCTTCCTAATTTGAAGTCGAATTTCAACATTTCATATATATTTGAGTGAGTTTGCATCTAATTTTGTTAGATATCATCGAATAACACCATTGAAGATCATTGAGGTCGATTGTCACTTTGTGTTGAATAAAAATTTTCAAAGTCTATCTTCCTAATTTGAAGTCAAATTTCAACATTTCTTATATATTTGAGTAAGTTTGCATCCAACTTTGTCAGATATCATCGAATAACATCCATTGAACCCCTTTGAGGTCAACTGTCACTTTGTGTTTAATGAAAATTTTCAAAGTCTATCTTCCTAATTTGTAGTCGAATTTCAACATTTCTCATATATTTGAGTAAGTTTGCATCTAACTTTGTCAGATATCATTGAATAACATCCATTGAAGCTCAGTGAGGTCGATTGTCACTTTTTGTTGAATGAAAATTTTCAAAGTCTATCTTCCTAATTTGAAGTCGAATTTCAACATTTCATATATATTTGAGTGAGTTTGCATCTAATTTTGTTAGATATCATCGAATAACACCATTGAAGATCATTGAGGTCGATTGTCACTTTGTGTTGAATAAAAATTTTCAAAGTCTATCTTCCTAATTTGAAGTTGAATTTCAACATTTCATATATATTTGAGTGAGTTTGCATCTAACTTTGTCAGATAGCATCGTATAACATCCATTGAAGCTCATTGAGGTCGATTGTCACTTTGTGTTGAATGAAAATTTTCAAAGTCTATCTTCCTAATTTGAAGTCAAATTTCAACATTTCTTATATATTTGAGTAAGTTTGCATCTAACTTTGTCAGATATCATCGAATAACATCCATTGAACCCCTTTGAGGTCAACTGTCACTTTGTGTTAATTGAAAATTTTCAAAGTCTATCTTCCTAATTTGAAGTCGAATTTCAACATTTCTTATATATTTGAGTAAGTTTGCATCTAACTTTGTCAGATATCATCGTATAACATCCATTGAAGCTCATTGAGGTTGATTGTCAATTTGTGTTGAATGAAAATTTTCAAAGTCTATCTTCCTAATTTGGAGTCGAATTTCAACATTTCTTATATATTTGAGTGAGATTGCATTTAACTTTGTCAGATATCATCGAATAACATCCATTGAAGCTCATTGAGGTCAACTGTCACTTTGTGTTAATTGAAAATTTTTAAAGTCTATCTTCCTAATTGAAGTCGAATTTCAACATTTCTCATATATTTGAGTAAGTTTGCATCTTACTTTGTCAGATATCATCGTATAACATCCATTGAAGCTCATTGAGGTCGATTGTTACTTTGTGTTGAATGAAAGTTTTCAAAGTCTATCTTCCTAATTTGAAGTCAAATTTCAACATTTCTTATATATTTGAGTAAGTTTGCATCTAACTTTGTCAGATATCATCGAATAACATCCATTGAAGCTCATTGATGTCAACTGTCACTTTGTGTTAATTGAAAATTTTCAAAGTCTATCTTCCTAATTTGTAGTCGAATTTCAACATTTCTCATATATTTGAGTAAGTTTGCATCTAACTTTGTCAGATATCATTGAATAACATCCATTGAAGCTCAGTGAGGTCGATTGTCACTTTTTGTTGAATGAAAATTTTCAAAGTCTATCTTCCTAATTTGAAGTCGAATTTCAACATTTCATATATATTTGAGTGAGTTTGCATCTAATTTTGTTAGATATCATCGAATAACACCATTGAAGATCATTGAGGTCGATTGTCACTTTGTGTTGAATAAAAATTTTCAAAGTCTATCTTCCTAATTTGAAGTCAAATTTCAACATTTCTTATATATTTGAGTAAGTTTGCATCCAACTTTGTCAGATATCATCGAATAACATCCATTGAACCCCTTTGAGGTCAACTGTCACTTTGTGTTTAATGAAAATTTTCAAAGTCTATCTTCCTAATTTGTAGTCGAATTTCAACATTTCTCATATATTTGAGTAAGTTTGCATCTAACTTTGTCAGATATCATTGAATAACATCCATTGAAGCTCAGTGAGGTCGATTGTCACTTTTTGTTGAATGAAAATTTTCAAAGTCTATCTTCCTAATTTGAAGTCGAATTTCAACATTTCATATATATTTGAGTGAGTTTGCATCTAATTTTGTTAGATATCATCGAATAACACCATTGAAGATCATTGAGGTCGATTGTCACTTTGTGTTGAATAAAAATTTTCAAAGTCTATCTTCCTAATTTGAAGTTGAATTTCAACATTTCATATATATTTGAGTGAGTTTGCATCTAACTTTGTCAGATAGCATCGTATAACATCCATTGAAGCTCATTGAGGTCGATTGTCACTTTTTGTTGAATGAAAATTTTCAAAGTCTATCTTCCTAATTTGAAGTCAAATTTCAACATTTCTTATATATTTGAGTAAGTTTGCATCTAACTTTGTCAGATATCATCGAATAACATCCATTGAACCCTTTTGAGGTCAACTGTCACTTTGTGTTTAATGAAAATTTTCAAAGTCTATCTTCCTAATTTGAAGTCGAATTCCAACATTTCTTATATATTTGAGTGAGTTTACATCTAACTTTGTCAGATATCATCGAATAACATCCATTGAAGCTCATTGAGGTCAACTGTCACTTTGTGTTAATTGAAAATTTTCAAAGTCTATCTTCCTAATTTGAAGTCGAATTTCAACATTTCTTATATATTTGAGTAAGTTTGCATCTAACTTTGTCAGATATCATCGTATAACATCCATTGAAGCTCATTGAGGTTGATTGTCAATTTGTGTTGAATGAAAATTTTCAAAGTCTATCTTCCTAATTTGGAGTCGAATTTCAACATTTCTTATATATTTGAGTGAGATTGCATTTAACTTTGTCAGATATCATCGAATAACATCCATTGAAGCTCATTGAGGTCAACTGTCACTTTGTGTTAATTGAAAATTTTTAAAGTCTATCTTCCTAATTGAAGTCGAATTTCAACATTTCTCATATATTTGAGTAAGTTTGCATCTTACTTTGTCAGATATCATCGTATAACATCCATTGAAGCTCATTGAGGTCGATTGTTACTTTGTGTTGAATGAAAGTTTTCAAAGTCTATCTTCCTAATTTGAAGTCAAATTTCAACATTTCTTATATATTTGAGTAAGTTTGCATCTAACTTTGTCAGATATCATCGAATAACATCCATTGAAGCTCATTGATGTCAACTGTCACTTTGTGTTAATTGAAAATTTTCAAAGTCTATCTTCCCAATTTGTAGTCGAATTTCAACATTTCTCATATATTTGAGTAAGTTTGCATCTAACTTTGTCAGATATCATTGAATAACATCCATTGAAGCTCAGTGAGGTCGATTGTCACTTTTTGTTGAATGAAAATTTTCAAAGTCTATCTTCCTAATTTGAAGTCGAATTTCAACATTTCATATATATTTGAGTGAGTTTGCATCTAATTTTGTTAGATATCATCGAATAACACCATTGAAGATCATTGAGGTCGATTGTCACTTTGTGTTGAATGAAAATTTTCAAAGTCTATCTTCCTAATTTGAAGTCAAATTTCAACATTTCTTATATATTTGAGTAAGTTTGCATCTAACTTTGTCAGATATCATCGAATAACATCCATTGAACCCCTTTGAGGTCAACTGTCACTTTGTGTTTAATGAAAATTTTCAAAGTCTATCTTCCTAATTTGTAGTCGAATTTCAACATTTCTCATATATTTGAGTAAGTTTGCATCTAACTTTGTCAGATATCATTGAATAACATCCATTGAAGCTCAGTGAGGTCGATTGTCACTTTTTGTTGAATGAAAATTTTCAAAGTCTATCTTCCTAATTTGAAGTCGAATTTCAACATTTCATATATATTTGAGTGAGTTTGCATCTAATTTTGTTAGATATCATCGAATAACACCATTGAAGATCATTGAGGTCGATTGTCACTTTGTGTTGAATAAAAATTTTCAAAGTCTATCTTCCTAATTTAAAGTTGAATTTCAACATTTCATATATATTTGAGTGAGTTTGCATCTAACTTTGTCAGATAGCATCGTATAACATCCATTGAAGCTCATTGAGGTCGATTGTCACTTTGTGTTGAATGAAAATTTTCAAAGTCTATCTTCCTAATTTGAAGTCAAATTTCAACATTTCTTATATATTTGAGTAAGTTTGCATCTAACTTTGTCAGATATCATCGAATAACATCCATTGAACCCCTTTGAGGTCAACTGTCACTTTGTGTTTAATGAAAATTTTCAAAGTCTATCTTCCTAATTTGAAGTCGAATTCCAACATTTCTTATATATTTGAGTGAGTTTACATCTAACTTTGTCAGATATCATCGAATAACATCCATTGAAGCTCATTGAGGTCAACTGTCACTTTGTGTTAATTGAAAATTTTCAAAGTCTATCTTCCTAATTTGAAGTCGAATTTCAACATTTCATATATATTTGAGTGAGTTTGCATCTAACTTTGTCAGATATCATCGTATAACATCCATTGAAGCTCAATGAGGTTGATTGTCAATTTGTGTTGAATGAAAATTTTCTAAGTCTATCTTCCTAATTTGAAGTCGAATTTCAACATTTCTTATATATTTGGGTGAGTTTGCATCTAACTTTGTCAGATATCATCGAATAACATCCATTGAAGCTCATTGAGGTCAACTGTAACTTTTTGTTAAATGGAAATTTTCAAAGTCTATCTTCCTAATTTGGAGTCGAATATCAACATTTCTTATATATTTGAGTGAGTTTGCGTCTAACTTTGTCAGATATCATCGAATAAC
This sequence comes from Diorhabda elongata, assembly GCA_026230145.1. Classification (NCBI taxonomy): domain Eukaryota; kingdom Metazoa; phylum Arthropoda; class Insecta; order Coleoptera; family Chrysomelidae; genus Diorhabda; species Diorhabda elongata. The sequence continues at coordinate 33,828,560 of CM047926.1, forward strand.
ATCCATTGAAGCTCATTGAGGTCAACTGTCACTTTGTGTTAATTGAAAATTTTCAAAGTCTATCTTCCTAATTTGGAGTCGAATTTCAACATTTCTCATATATTTGAGTAAGTTTGCATCTTACTTTGTCAGATATCATCGAATAACATCCATTGAAGCTCATTGAGGTCGATTGTTACTTTGTGTTGAATGAAAGTTTTCAAAGTCTATCTTCCTAATTTGAAGTCAAATTTCAACATTTCTTATATATTTGAGTAAGTTTGCATCTAACTTTGTCAGATATCATCGAATAACATCCATTGAAGCTCAGTGAGGTCGATTGTCACTTTTTGTTGAATGAAAATTTTCAAAGTCTATCTTCCTAATTTGAAGTCGAATTTCAACATTTCATATATATTTGAGTGAGTTTGCATCTAATTTTGTTAGATATCATCGAATAACACCATTGAAGATCATTGAGGTCGATTGTCACTTTGTGTTGAATAAAAATTTTCAAAGTCTATCTTCCTAATTTGAAGTTGAATTTCAACATTTCATATATATTTGAGTGAGTTTGCATCTAACTTTGTCAGATAGCATCGTATAACATCCATTGAAGCTCATTGAGGTCGATTGTCACTTTGTGTTGAATGAAAATTTTCAAAATCTATCTTCCTAATTTGAAGTCGAATTTCAACATTTCTCATATATTTGGGTGAGTTTGCATCTAACTTTGTCAGATATCATCGAATAACATCCATTGAAGCTCATTGAGGTCAACTGTCACTTTGTGTTAATTGAAAATTTTCAAAGTCTATCTTCCTAATTTGGAGTCGAATATCAACATTTCTTATATATTTGAGGGAGTTTGCGTCTAACTTTGTCAGATATCATCGAATAACATCCATTGAAGCTCATTGAGGTCAACTGTCACTTTGTGTTAATTGAAAATTTTCAAAGTCTATCTTCCTAATTTGGAGTCGAATTTCAACATTTCTTATATATTTGAGTGAGATTGCATTTAACTTTGTCAGATATCATCGAATAACATCCATTGAAGCTCATTGAGGTCAACTGTCACTTTGTGTTAATTGAAAATTTTCAAAGTCTATCTTCCTAATTTGGAGTCGAATATCAACATTTCTTATATATTTGAGGGAGTTTGCGTCTAACTTTGTCAGATATCATCGAATAACATCCATTGAAGCTCATTGAGGTCAACTGTCACTTTGTGTTAATTGAAAATTTTCAAAGTCTATCTTCCTAATTTGGAGTCGAATTTCAACATTTCTTATATATTTGAGTGAGATTGCATTTAACTTTGTCAGATATCATCGAATAACATCCATTGAAGCTCATTGAGGTCAACTGTCACTTTGTGTTAATTGAAAATTTTCAAAGTCTATCTTCCTAATTTGGAGTCGAATTTCAACTTCTTATATATTTGAGTGAGATTGCATTTAACTTTGTCAGATATCATCGAATAACATCCATTGAAGCTCATTGAGGTCAACTGTCACTTTGTGTTAATTGAAAATTTTTAAAGTCTATCTTCCTAATTGAAGTCGAATTTCAACATTTCTTATATATTTGAGTAAGTTTGCATCTTACTTTGTCAGATATCATCGTATAACATCCATTGAAGCTCATTGAGGTCGATTGTTACTTTGTGTTGAATGAAAGTTTTCAAAGTCTATCTTCCTAATTTGAAGTCAAATTTCAACATTTCTTATATATTTGAGTAAGTTTGCATCTAACTTTGTCAGATATCATCGAATAACATCCATTGAAGCTCATTGAGGTCAACTGTCACTTTGTGTTAATTGAAAATTTTCAAAGTCTATCTTCCTAATTTGGAGTCGAATTTCAACATTTCTTATATATTTGAGTGAGATTGCATTTAACTTTGTCAGATATCATCGAATAACATCCATTGAAGCTCATTGAGGTCAACTGTCACTTTGTGTTAATTGAAAATTTTTAAAGTCTATCTTCCTAATTGGAGTCGAATTTCAACATTTCTCATATATTTGAGTAAGTTTGCATCTTACTTTGTCAGATATCATCGTATAACATCCATTGAAGCTCATTGAGGTCGATTGTTACTTTGTGTTGAATGAAAGTTTTCAAAGTCTATCTTCCTAATTTGAAGTCAAATTTCAACATTTCTTATATATTTGAGTAAGTTTGCATCTAACTTTGTCAGATATCATCGAATAACATCCATTGAAGCTCATTGATGTCAACTGTCACTTTGTGTTAATTGAAAATTTTCAAAGTCTATCTTCCTAATTTGTAGTCGAATTTCAACATTTCTTATATATTTGAGTGAGATTGCATTTAACTTTGTCAGATATCATCGAATAACATCCATTGAAGCTCATTGAGGTCAACTGTCACTTTGTGTTAATTGAAAATTTTTGAAGTCTATCTTCCTAATTGAAGTCGAATTTCAACATTTCTCATATATTTGAGTAAGTTTGCATCTTACTTTGTCAGATATCATCGTATAACATCCATTGAAGCTCATTGAGGTCGATTGTTACTTTGTGTTGAATGAAAGTTTTCAAAGTCTATCTTCCTAATTGAAGTCGAATTTCAACATTTCTCATATATTTGAGTAAGTTTGCATCTTACTTTGTCAGATATCATCGTATAACATCCATTGAAGCTCATTGAGGTCGATTGTTACTTTGTGTTGAATGAAAGTTTTCAAAGTCTATCTTCCTAATTTGAAGTCAAATTTCAACATTTCTCATATATTTGAGTAAGTTTGCATCTAACTTTGTCAGATATCATTGAATAACATCCATTGAAGCTCAGTGAGGTCGATTGTCACTTTTTGTTGAATGAAAATTTTCAAAGTCTATCTTCCTAATTTGAAGTCGAATTTCAACATTTCATATATATTTGAGTGAGTTTGCATCTAATTTTGTCAGATATCATCGAATAACACCATTGAAGATCATTGAGGTCGATTTTCACTTTGTGTTGAATAAAAATTTTCAAAGTCTATCTTCCTAATTTGAAGTTGAATTTCAACATTTCATATATATTTGAGTGAGTTTGCATCTAACTTTGTCAGATAGCATCGTATAACATCCATTGAAGCTCATTGAGGTCGATTGTCACTTTGTGTTGAATGAAAATTTTCAAAGTCTATCTTCCTAATTTGAAGTCAAATTTCAACATTTCTTATATATTTGAGTAAGTTTGCATCTAACTTTGTCAGATATCATCGAATAACATCCATTGAACCCCTTTGAGGTCAACTGTCACTTTGTGTTGAATGAAAATTTTCAAAGTCTATCTTCCTAATTTGAAGTCGAATTTCAACATTTCTTATATATTTGAGTAAGTTTGCATCTAACTTTGTCAGATATCATCGTATAACATCCATTGAAGCTCATTGAGGTTGATTGTCAATTTGTGTTGAATGAAAATTTTCAAAGTCTATCTTCCTAATTTGGAGTCGAATTTCAACATTTCTTATATATTTGAGTGAGATTGCATTTAACTTTGTCAGATATCATCGAATAACATCCATTGAAGCTCATTGAGGTCAACTGTCACTTTGTGTTAATTGAAAATTTTTAAAGTCTATCTTCCTAATTGAAGTCGAATTTCAACATTTCTCATATATTTGAGTAAGTTTGCATCTTACTTTGTCAGATATCATCGTATAACATCCATTGAAGCTCATTGAGGTCGATTGTTACTTTGTGTTGAATGAAAGTTTTCAAAGTCTATCTTCCTAATTTGAAGTCAAATTTCAACATTTCTTATATATTTGAGTAAGTTTGCATCTAACTTTGTCAGATATCATCGAATAACATCCATTGAAGCTCATTGATGTCAACTGTCACTTTGTGTTAATTGAAAATTTTCAAAGTCTATCTTCCTAATTTGTAGTCGAATTTCAACATTTCTCATATATTTGAGTAAGTTTGCATCTAACTTTGTCAGATATCATTGAATAACATCCATTGAAGCTCAGTGAGGTCGATTGTCACTTTTTGTTGAATGAAAATTTTCAAAGTCTATCTTCCTAATTTGAAGTCGAATTTCAACATTTCATATATATTTGAGTGAGTTTGCATCTAATTTTGTTAGATATCATCGAATAACACCATTGAAGATCATTGAGGTCGATTGTCACTTTGTGTTGAATAAAAATTTTCAAAGTCTATCTTCCTAATTTGAAGTCAAATTTCAACATTTCTTATATATTTGAGTAAGTTTGCATCCAACTTTGTCAGATATCATCGAATAACATCCATTGAACCCCTTTGAGGTCAACTGTCACTTTGTGTTTAATGAAAATTTTCAAAGTCTATCTTCCTAATTTGTAGTCGAATTTCAACATTTCTCATATATTTGAGTAAGTTTGCATCTAACTTTGTCAGATATCATTGAATAACATCCATTGAAGCTCAGTGAGGTCGATTGTCACTTTTTGTTGAATGAAAATTTTCAAAGTCTATCTTCCTAATTTGAAGTCGAATTTCAACATTTCATATATATTTGAGTGAGTTTGCATCTAATTTTGTTAGATATCATCGAATAACACCATTGAAGATCATTGAGGTCGATTGTCACTTTGTGTTGAATAAAAATTTTCAAAGTCTATCTTCCTAATTTGAAGTTGAATTTCAACATTTCATATATATTTGAGTGAGTTTGCATCTAACTTTGTCAGATAGCATCGTATAACATCCATTGAAGCTCATTGAGGTCGATTGTCACTTTTTGTTGAATGAAAATTTTCAAAGTCTATCTTCCTAATTTGAAGTCAAATTTCAACATTTCTTATATATTTGAGTAAGTTTGCATCTAACTTTGTCAGATATCATCGAATAACATCCATTGAACCCTTTTGAGGTCAACTGTCACTTTGTGTTTAATGAAAATTTTCAAAGTCTATCTTCCTAATTTGAAGTCGAATTCCAACATTTCTTATATATTTGAGTGAGTTTACATCTAACTTTGTCAGATATCATCGAATAACATCCATTGAAGCTCATTGAGGTCAACTGTCACTTTGTGTTAATTGAAAATTTTCAAAGTCTATCTTCCTAATTTGAAGTCGAATTTCAACATTTCTTATATATTTGAGTAAGTTTGCATCTAACTTTGTCAGATATCATCGTATAACATCCATTGAAGCTCATTGAGGTTGATTGTCAATTTGTGTTGAATGAAAATTTTCAAAGTCTATCTTCCTAATTTGGAGTCGAATTTCAACATTTCTTATATATTTGAGTGAGATTGCATTTAACTTTGTCAGATATCATCGAATAACATCCATTGAAGCTCATTGAGGTCAACTGTCACTTTGTGTTAATTGAAAATTTTTAAAGTCTATCTTCCTAATTGAAGTCGAATTTCAACATTTCTCATATATTTGAGTAAGTTTGCATCTTACTTTGTCAGATATCATCGTATAACATCCATTGAAGCTCATTGAGGTCGATTGTTACTTTGTGTTGAATGAAAGTTTTCAAAGTCTATCTTCCTAATTTGAAGTCAAATTTCAACATTTCTTATATATTTGAGTAAGTTTGCATCTAACTTTGTCAGATATCATCGAATAACATCCATTGAAGCTCATTGATGTCAACTGTCACTTTGTGTTAATTGAAAATTTTCAAAGTCTATCTTCCTAATTTGTAGTCGAATTTCAACATTTCTCATATATTTGAGTAAGTTTGCATCTAACTTTGTCAGATATCATTGAATAACATCCATTGAAGCTCAGTGAGGTCGATTGTCACTTTTTGTTGAATGAAAATTTTCAAAGTCTATCTTCCTAATTTGAAGTCGAATTTCAACATTTCATATATATTTGAGTGAGTTTGCATCTAATTTTGTTAGATATCATCGAATAACACCATTGAAGATCATTGAGGTCGATTGTCACTTTGTGTTGAATGAAAATTTTCAAAGTCTATCTTCCTAATTTGAAGTCAAATTTCAACATTTCTTATATATTTGAGTAAGTTTGCATCTAACTTTGTCAGATATCATCGAATAACATCCATTGAACCCCTTTGAGGTCAACTGTCACTTTGTGTTTAATGAAAATTTTCAAAGTCTATCTTCCTAATTTGTAGTCGAATTTCAACATTTCTCATATATTTGAGTAAGTTTGCATCTAACTTTGTCAGATATCATTGAATAACATCCATTGAAGCTCAGTGAGGTCGATTGTCACTTTTTGTTGAATGAAAATTTTCAAAGTCTATCTTCCTAATTTGAAGTCGAATTTCAACATTTCATATATATTTGAGTGAGTTTGCATCTAATTTTGTTAGATATCATCGAATAACACCATTGAAGATCATTGAGGTCGATTGTCACTTTGTGTTGAATAAAAATTTTCAAAGTCTATCTTCCTAATTTAAAGTTGAATTTCAACATTTCATATATATTTGAGTGAGTTTGCATCTAACTTTGTCAGATAGCATCGTATAACATCCATTGAAGCTCATTGAGGTCGATTGTCACTTTGTGTTGAATGAAAATTTTCAAAGTCTATCTTCCTAATTTGAAGTCAAATTTCAACATTTCTTATATATTTGAGTAAGTTTGCATCTAACTTTGTCAGATATCATCGAATAACATCCATTGAACCCCTTTGAGGTCAACTGTCACTTTGTGTTTAATGAAAATTTTCAAAGTCTATCTTCCTAATTTGAAGTCGAATTCCAACATTTCTTATATATTTGAGTGAGTTTACATCTAACTTTGTCAGATATCATCGAATAACATCCATTGAAGCTCATTGAGGTCAACTGTCACTTTGTGTTAATTGAAAATTTTCAAAGTCTATCTTCCTAATTTGAAGTCGAATTTCAACATTTCATATATATTTGAGTGAGTTTGCATCTAACTTTGTCAGATATCATCGTATAACATCCATTGAAGCTCAATGAGGTTGATTGTCAATTTGTGTTGAATGAAAATTTTCTAAGTCTATCTTCCTAATTTGAAGTCGAATTTCAACATTTCTTATATATTTGGGTGAGTTTGCATCTAACTTTGTCAGATATCATCGAATAACATCCATTGAAGCTCATTGAGGTCAACTGTAACTTTTTGTTAAATGGAAATTTTCAAAGTCTATCTTCCTAATTTGGAGTCGAATATCAACATTTCTTATATATTTGAGTGAGTTTGCGTCTAACTTTGTCAGATATCATCGAATAACATCCATTGAAGCTCATTGAGGTCAACTGTCACTTTGTGTTAATTGAAAATTTTCAAAGTCTATCTTCCTAATTTGGAGTCGAATTTCAACATTTCTCATATATTTGAGTAAGTTTGCATCTTACTTTGTCAGATATCATCGAATAACATCCATTGAAGCTCATTGAGGTCGATTGTTACTTTGTGTTGAATGAAAGTTTTCAAAGTCTATCTTCCTAATTTGAAGTCAAATTTCAACATTTCTTATATATTTGAGTAAGTTTGCATCTAACTTTGTCAGATATCATCGAATAACATCCATTGAAGCTCAGTGAGGTCGATTGTCACTTTTTGTTGAATGAAAATTTTCAAAGTCTATCTTCCTAATTTGAAGTCGAATTTCAACATTTCATATATATTTGAGTGAGTTTGCATCTAATTTTGTTAGATATCATCGAATAACACCATTGAAGATCATTGAGGTCGATTGTCACTTTGTGTTGAATAAAAATTTTCAAAGTCTATCTTCCTAATTTGAAGTTGAATTTCAACATTTCATATATATTTGAGTGAGTTTGCATCTAACTTTGTCAGATAGCATCGTATAACATCCATTGAAGCTCATTGAGGTCGATTGTCACTTTGTGTTGAATGAAAATTTTCAAAATCTATCTTCCTAATTTGAAGTCGAATTTCAACATTTCTCATATATTTGGGTGAGTTTGCATCTAACTTTGTCAGATATCATCGAATAACATCCATTGAAGCTCATTGAGGTCAACTGTCACTTTGTGTTAATTGAAAATTTTCAAAGTCTATCTTCCTAATTTGGAGTCGAATATCAACATTTCTTATATATTTGAGGGAGTTTGCGTCTAACTTTGTCAGATATCATCGAATAACATCCATTGAAGCTCATTGAGGTCAACTGTCACTTTGTGTTAATTGAAAATTTTCAAAGTCTATCTTCCTAATTTGGAGTCGAATTTCAACATTTCTTATATATTTGAGTGAGATTGCATTTAACTTTGTCAGATATCATCGAATAACATCCATTGAAGCTCATTGAGGTCAACTGTCACTTTGTGTTAATTGAAAATTTTCAAAGTCTATCTTCCTAATTTGGAGTCGAATATCAACATTTCTTATATATTTGAGGGAGTTTGCGTCTAACTTTGTCAGATATCATCGAATAACATCCATTGAAGCTCATTGAGGTCAACTGTCACTTTGTGTTAATTGAAAATTTTCAAAGTCTATCTTCCTAATTTGGAGTCGAATTTCAACATTTCTTATATATTTGAGTGAGATTGCATTTAACTTTGTCAGATATCATCGAATAACATCCATTGAAGCTCATTGAGGTCAACTGTCACTTTGTGTTAATTGAAAATTTTCAAAGTCTATCTTCCTAATTTGGAGTCGAATTTCAACTTCTTATATATTTGAGTGAGATTGCATTTAACTTTGTCAGATATCATCGAATAACATCCATTGAAGCTCATTGAGGTCAACTGTCACTTTGTGTTAATTGAAAATTTTTAAAGTCTATCTTCCTAATTGAAGTCGAATTTCAACATTTCTTATATATTTGAGTAAGTTTGCATCTTACTTTGTCAGATATCATCGTATAACATCCATTGAAGCTCATTGAGGTCGATTGTTACTTTGTGTTGAATGAAAGTTTTCAAAGTCTATCTTCCTAATTTGAAGTCAAATTTCAACATTTCTTATATATTTGAGTAAGTTTGCATCTAACTTTGTCAGATATCATCGAATAACATCCATTGAAGCTCATTGAGGTCAACTGTCACTTTGTGTTAATTGAAAATTTTCAAAGTCTATCTTCCTAATTTGGAGTCGAATTTCAACATTTCTTATATATTTGAGTGAGATTGCATTTAACTTTGTCAGATATCATCGAATAACATCCATTGAAGCTCATTGAGGTCAACTGTCACTTTGTGTTAATTGAAAATTTTCAAAGTCTATCTTCCTAATTGGAGTCGAATTTCAACATTTCTCATATATTTGAGTAAGTTTGCATCTTACTTTGTCAGATATCATCGTATAACATCCATTGAAGCTCATTGAGGTCGATTGTTACTTTGTGTTGAATGAAAGTTTTCAAAGTCTATCTTCCTAATTTGAAGTCAAATTTCAACATTTCTTATATATTTGAGTAAGTTTGCATCTAACTTTGTCAGATATCATCGAATAACATCCATTGAAGCTCATTGATGTCAACTGTCACTTTGTGTTAATTGAAAATTTTCAAAGTCTATCTTCCTAATTTGTAGTCGAATTTCAACATTTCTTATATATTTGAGTGAGATTGCATTTAACTTTGTCAGATATCATCGAATAACATCCATTGAAGCTCATTGAGGTCAACTGTCACTTTGTGTTAATTGAAAATTTTTGAAGTCTATCTTCCTAATTGAAGTCGAATTTCAACATTTCTCATATATTTGAGTAAGTTTGCATCTTACTTTGTCAGATATCATCGTATAACATCCATTGAAGCTCATTGAGGTCGATTGTTACTTTGTGTTGAATGAAAGTTTTCAAAGTCTATCTTCCTAATTGAAGTCGAATTTCAACATTTCTCATATATTTGAGTAAGTTTGCATCTTACTTTGTCAGATATCATCGTATAACATCCATTGAAGCTCATTGAGGTCGATTGTTACTTTGTGTTGAATGAAAGTTTTCAAAGTCTATCTTCCTAATTTGAAGTCAAATTTCAACATTTCTCATATATTTGAGTAAGTTTGCATCTAACTTTGTCAGATATCATTGAATAACATCCATTGAAGCTCAGTGAGGTCGATTGTCACTTTTTGTTGAATGAAAATTTTCAAAGTCTATCTTCCTAATTTGAAGTCGAATTTCAACATTTCATATATATTTGAGTGAGTTTGCATCTAATTTTGTCAGATATCATCGAATAACACCATTGAAGATCATTGAGGTCGATTTTCACTTTGTGTTGAATAAAAATTTTCAAAGTCTATCTTCCTAATTTGAAGTTGAATTTCAACATTTCATATATATTTGAGTGAGTTTGCATCTAACTTTGTCAGATAGCATCGTATAACATCCATTGAAGCTCATTGAGGTCGATTGTCACTTTGTGTTGAATGAAAATTTTCAAAGTCTATCTTCCTAATTTGAAGTCAAATTTCAACATTTCTTATATATTTGAGTAAGTTTGCATCTAACTTTGTCAGATATCATCGAATAACATCCATTGAACCCCTTTGAGGTCAACTGTCACTTTGTGTTGAATGAAAATTTTCAAAGTCTATCTTCCTAATTTGAAGTCGAATTCCAACATTTCTTATATATTTGAGTGAGTTTACATCTAACTTTGTCAGATATCATCGAATAACATCCATTGAAGCTCATTGAGGTCAACTGTCACTTTGTGTTAATTGAAAATTTTCAAAGTCTATCTTCCTAATTTGAAGTCGAATTTCAACATTTCATATATGTTTGAGTGAGTTTGCATCTAACTTTGTCAGATATCATCGTATAACATCCATTGAAGCTCAATGAGGTTGATTGTCAATTTGTGTTGAATGAAAATTTTCTAAGTCTATCTTCCTAATTTGAAGTCGAATTTCAACATTTCTTATATATTTGGGTGAGTTTGCATCTAACTTTGTCAGATATCATCGAATAACATCCATGGAAGCTCATTGAGGTCAACTGTAACTTTTTGTTAAATGGAAATTTTCAAAGTCTATCTTCCTAATTTGAAGTCGAATTTCAACATTTCTTATATATTTGGGTGAGTTTGCATCTAACTTTGTCAGATATCATCGAATAACATCCATGGAAGCTCATTGAGGTCAACTGTAACTTTTTGTTAAATGGAAATTTTCAAAGTCTATCTTCCTAATTTGGAGTCGAATATCAACATTTCTTATATATTTGAGTGAGTTTGCGTCTAACTTTGTCAGATATCATCGAATAACATCCATTGAAGCTCATTGAGGTCAACTGTCACTTTGTGTTAATTGAAAATTTTCAAAGTCTATCTTCCTAATTTGTAGTCGAATTTCAACATTTCTCATATATTTGAGTAAGTTTGCATCTAACTTTGTCAGATATCATTGAATAACATCCATTGAAGCTCATTGAGGTCGATTGTCACTTTTTGTTGAATGAAAATTTTCAAAGTCTATCTTCCTAATTTGAAGTTGAATTTCAACATTTCATATATATTTGAGTGAGTTTGCATCTAACTTTGTCAGATAGCATCGTATAACATCCATTGAAGCTCATTGAGGTCGATTGTCACTTTGTGTTGAATGAAAATTTTCAAAGTCTATCTTCCTAATTTGAAGTCGAATTCCAACATTTCTTATATATTTGAGTGAGTTTGCATCTAACTTTGTCAGATATCATCGTATAACATCCATTGAAGCTCAATGAGGTTGATTGTCAATTTGTGTTGAATGAAAATTTTCAAAGTCTATCTTCCTAATTTGAAGTCGAATTTCAACATTTCTCATATATTTGGGTGAGTTTGCATCTAACTTTGTCAGATATCATCGAATAACATCCATTGAAGCTCATTGAGGTCAACTGTCACTTTGTGTTAATTGAAAATTTTCAAAGTCTATCTTCCTAATTTGGAGTCGAATATCAACATTTCTTATATATTTGAGGGAGTTTGCGTCTAACTTTGTCAGATATCATCGAATAACATCCATTGAAGCTCATTGAGGTCAACTGTCACTTTGTGTTAATTGAAAATTTTCAAAGTCTATCTTCCTAATTTGGAGTCGAATTTCAACATTTCTTATATATTTGAGTGAGATTGCATTTAACTTTGTCAGATATCATCGAATAACATCCATTGAAGCTCATTGAGGTCAACTGTCACTTTGTGTTAATTGAAAATTTTTAAAGTCTATCTTCCTAATTGAAGTCGAATTTCAACATTTCTTATATATTTGAGTAAGTTTGCATCTTACTTTGTCAGATATCATCGTATAACATCCATTGAAGCTCATTGAGGTCGATTGTTACTTTGTGTTGAATGAAAGTTTTCAAAGTCTATCTTCCTAATTTGAAGTCAAATTTCAACATTTCTTATATATTTGAGTAAGTTTGCATCTAACTTTGTCAGATATCATCGAATAACATCCATTGAAGCTCATTGATGTCAACTGTCACTTTGTGTTAATTGAAAATTTTCAAAGTCTATCTTCCTAATTTGTAGTCGAATTTCAACATTTCTCATATATTTGAGTAAGTTTGCATCTAACTTTGTCAGATATCATTGAATAACATCCATTGAAGCTCAGTGAGGTCGATTGTCACTTTTTGTTGAATGAAAATTTTCAAAGTCTATCTTCCTAATTTGAAGTCGAATTTCAACATTTCATATATATTTGAGTGAGTTTGCATCTAATTTTGTTAGATATCATCGAATAACATCCATTGAAGCTCATTGAGGTCAACTGTCACTTTGTGTTAATTGAAAATTTTCAAAGTCTATCTTCCTAATTTGAAGTCGAATTTCAACATTTCTTATATATTTGAGTAAGTTTGCATCTAACTTTGTCAGATATCATCGTATAACATCCATTGAAGCTCATTGAGGTTGATTGTCAATTTGTGTTGAATGAAAATTTTCAAAGTCTATCTTCCTAATTTGAAGTCGAATTTCAACATTTCTTATATATTTGGGTGAGTTTGCATCTAACTTTGTTAGATATCATCGAATAACATCCATTGAAGCTCATTGAGGTCAACTGTCACTTTGTGTTTAATTAAAATTTTCAAAGTCTATCTTCCTAATTTGAAGTCGAATTCCAACATTTCTTATATATTTGAGTGAGTTTACATCTAACTTTGTCAGATATCATCGAATAACATCCATTGAAGCTCATTGAGGTCAACTGTCACTTTGTGTTAATTGAAAATTTTCAAAGTCTATCTTCCTAATTTGAAGTCGAATTTCAACATTTCTTATATATTTGAGTAAGTTTGCATCTAACTTTGTCAGATATCATCGTATAACATCCATTGAAGCTCATTGAGGTTGATTGTCAATTTGTGTTGAATGAAAATTTTCAAAGTCTATCTTCCTAATTTGAAGTCGAATTTCAACATTTCTTATATATTTGGGTGAGTTTGCATCTAACTTTGTCAGATATCATCGAATAACATCCATTGAAGCTCATTGAGGTCAACTGTCACTTTGTGTTAATTGAAAATTTTCAAAGTCTATCTTCCTAATTTGAAGTCGAATTTCAACATTTCATATATATTTGAGTGAGTTTGCATCTAACTTTGTCAGATATCATCGTATAACATCCATTGAAGCTCAATGAGGTTGATTGTCAATTTGTGTTGAATGAAAATTTTCTAAGTCTATCTTCCTAATTTGAAGTCGAATTTCAACATTTCTTATATATTTGGGTGAGTTTGCATCTAACTTTGTCAGATATCATCGAATAACATCCATTGAAGCTCATTGAGGTCAACTGTAACTTTTTGTTAAATGGAAATTTTCAAAGTCTATCTTCCTAATTTGGAGTCGAATATCAACATTTCTTATATATTTGAGTGAGTTTGCGTCTAACTTTGTCAGATATCATCGAATAACATCCATTGAAGCTCATTGAGGTCAACTGTCACTTTGTTTTAATTGAAAATTTTCAAAGTCTATCTTCCTAATTTGGAGTCGAATTTCAACATTTCTCATATATTTGAGTAAGTTTGCATCTTACTTTGTCAGATATCATCGAATAACATCCATTGAAGCTCATTGAGGTCGATTGTTACTTTGTGTTGAATGAAAGTTTCCAAAGTCTATCTTCCTAATTTGAAGTCAAATTTCAACATTTCTTATATATTTGAGTAAGTTTGCATCTAACTTTGTCAGATATCATCGAATAACATCCATTGAAGCTCATTTATGTCAACTGTCACTTTGTGTTAATTGAAAATTTTCAAAGTCTATCTTCCTAATTTGTAGTCGAATTTCAACATTTCTCATATATTTGAGTAAGTTTGCATCTAACTTTGTCAGATATCATCGAATAACATCCATTGAAGCTCATTGAGGTCGATTGTCACTTTTTGTTGAATGAAAATTTTCAAAGTCTATCTTCCTAATTTGAAGTCGAATTTCAACATTTCATATATATTTGAGTGAGTTTGCATCTAACTTTGTCAGATATCATCGAATAGCACCATTGAAGATCATTGAGGTCGATTGTCACTTTGTGTTGAATAAAAATTTTCAAAGTCTATCTTCCTAATTTCAAGTCGAATTTCAACATTTCATATATATTTGAGTGAGTTTGCATCTAACTTTGTCAGATATCATCGTATAACATCCATTGAAGCTCATTGAGGTCGATTGTCACTTTGTGTTGAATGAAAATTTTCAAAGTCTATCTTCCTAATTTGAAGTCAAATTTCAACATTTCTTATATATTTGAGTAAGTTTGCATCTAACTTTGTCAGATATCATCGAATAACATCCATTGAACCCCTTTGAGGTCAACTGTCACTTTGTGTTGAATGAAAATTTTCAAAGTCTATCTTCCTAATTTGGAGTCGAATTTCAACATTTCTTATATATTTGAGTGAGTTTGCATCTAACTTTGTCAGATATCATGGAATAACATCCATTGAAGCTCATTGAGGTCGATTGTCACTTTGTGTTGAATAAAAATTTTCAAAGTCTATCTTCCCAATTTGAAGTCGAATTTCAACATTTCATATATATTTGAGTGAGTTTGCATCTAACTTTGTCAGATATCATCGTATAACATCCATTGAAGCTCATTGAGGTCGATTGTCACTTTGTGTTGAATGAAAGTTTTCAAAGTCTATCTTCCTAATTTGAAGTCAAATTTCAACATTTCTTATATATTTGAGTAATTTTGCATCTAACTTTGTCAGATATCATCGAATAACATCCATTGAAGCTCATTGATGTCAACTGTCACTTTGTGTTAATTGAAAATTTTCAAAGTCTATCTTCCTAATTTGTAGTCGAATTTCAACATTTCTCATATATTTGAGTAAGTTTGCATCTAACTTTGTCAGATATCATCGAATAACATCCATTGAAGCTCATTGAGGTCGATTGTCACTTTTTGTTGAATGAAAATTTTCAAAGTCTATCTTCCTAATTTGAAGTCGAATTTCAACATTTCATATATATTTGAGTGAGTTTGCATCTAACTTTGTCAGATATCATCGAATAACACCATTGCAGATCATTGAGGTCGATTGTCAGTTTGTGTTGAATAAAAATTTTCAAAGTCTATCTTCCTAATTTGAAGTCGAATATCAACATTTCTTATATATTTGAGTGAGTTTGCATCTAACTTTGTCAGATATCATCGAATAACATCCATTGAAGATCATTGAGGTCGATTGTCAGTTTGTGTTGAATAAAAATTTTCAAAGTCTATCTTCCTAATTTGAAGTCGAATTTCAACATTTCTCATATATTTGAGTAAGTTTGCATCTAACTTTGTCAGATATCATCGAATAACATCCATTGAACCCCTTTGAGGTCAACTGTCACTTTGTGTTGAATGAAAATTTTCAAAGTATATCTTCCTAATTTGGAGTCGAATTTCAACATTTCTCATATATTTGAGTAAGTTTGCATCTTACTTTGTCAGATATCATCGAATAACATCCATTGAAGCTCATTGAGGTCGATTGTTACTTTGTGTTGAATGAAAGTTTTCAAAGTCTATCTTCCTAATTTGAAGTCAAATTTCAACATTTCTTATATATTTGAGTAAGTTTGCATCTAACTTTGTCAGATATCATCGAATAACATCCATTGAAGCTCATTTATGTCAACTGTCACTTTGTGTTAATTGAAAATTTTCAAAGTCTATCTTCCTAATTTGTAGTCGAATTTCAACATTTCTCATATATTTGAGTAAGTTTGCATCTAACTTTGTCAGATATCATCGAATAACATCCATTGAAGCTCATTTATGTCAACTGTCACTTCGTGTTAATTGAAAATTTTCAAAGTCTATCTTCCTAATTTGTAGTCGAATTTCAACATTTCTCATATATTTGAGTAAGTTTGCATCTAACTTTGTCAGATATCATCGAATAACATCCATTGAAGCTCATTGAGGTCGATTGTCACTTTTTGTTGAATGAAAATTTTCAAAGTCTATCTTCCTAATTTGAAGTCGAATTTCAACATTTCATATATATTTGAGTGAGTTTGCATCTAACTTTGTCAGATATCATCGAATAACACCATTGAAGATCATTGAGGTCGATTGTCACTTTGTGTTGAATAAAAATTTTCAAAGTCTATCTTCCTAATTTCAAGTCGAATTTCAACATTTCATATATATTTGAGTGAGTTTGCATCTAACTTTGTCAGATATCATCGTATAACATCCATTGAAGCTCATTGAGGTCGATTGTCACTTTGTGTTGAATGAAAATTTTCAAAGTCTATCTTCCTAATTTGAAGTCAAATTTCAACATTTCTTATATATTTGAGTAAGTTTGCATCTAACTTTGTCAGATATCATCGAATAACATCCATTGAACCCCTTTGAGGTCAACTGTCACTTTGTGTTGAATGAAAATTTTCAAAGTCTATCTTCCTAATTTGGAGTCGAATTTCAACATTTCTTATATATTTGAGTGAGTTTGCATCTAACTTTGTCAGATATCATGGAATAACATCCATTGAAGCTCATTGAGGTCGATTGTCACTTTGTGTTGAATAAAAATTTTCAAAGTCTATCTTCCCAATTTGAAGTCGAATTTCAACATTTCATATATATTTGAGTGAGTTTGCATCTAACTTTGTCAGATATCATCGTATAACATCCATTGAAGCTCATTGAGGTCGATTGTCACTTTGTGTTGAATGAAAGTTTTCAAAGTCTATCTTCCTAATTTGAAGTCAAATTTCAACATTTCTTATATATTTGAGTAAGTTTGCATCTAACTTTGTCAGATATCATCGAATAACATCCATTGAAGCTCATTGATGTCAACTGTCACTTTGTGTTAATTGAAAATTTTCAAAGTCTATCTTCCTAATTTGTAGTCGAATTTCAACATTTCTCATATATTTGAGTAAGTTTGCATCTAACTTTGTCAGATATCATCGAATAACATCCATTGAAGCTCATTGAGGTCGATTGTCACTTTTTGTTGAATGAAAATTTTCAAAGTCTATCTTCCTAATTTGAAGTCGAATTTCAACATTTCATATATATTTGAGTGAGTTTGCATCTAACTTTGTCAGATATCATCGAATAACACCATTGCAGATCATTGAGGTCGATTGTCAGTTTGTGTTGAATAAAAATTTTCAAAGTCTATCTTCCTAATTTGAAGTCGAATATCAACATTTCTTATATATTTGAGTGAGTTTGCATCTAACTTTGTCAGATATCATCGAATAACATCCATTGAAGATCATTGAGGTCGATTGTCAGTTTGTGTTGAATAAAAATTTTCAAAGTCTATCTTCCTAATTTGAAGTCGAATTTCAACATTTCTCATATATTTGAGTAAGTTTGCATCTAACTTTGTCAGATATCATCGAATAACATCCATTGAACCCCTTTGAGGTCAACTGTCACTTTGTGTTGAATGAAAATTTTCAAAGTATATCTTCCTAATTTGGAGTCGAATTTCAACATTTCTCATATATTTGAGTAAGTTTGCATCTTACTTTGTCAGATATCATCGAATAACATCCATTGAAGCTCATTGAGGTCGATTGTTACTTTGTGTTGAATGAAAGTTTTCAAAGTCTATCTTCCTAATTTGAAGTCAAATTTCAACATTTCTTATATATTTGAGTAAGTTTGCATCTAACTTTGTCAGATATCATCGAATAACATCCATTGAAGCTCATTTATGTCAACTGTCACTTTGTGTTAATTGAAAATTTTCAAAGTCTATCTTCCTAATTTGTAGTCGAATTTCAACATTTCTCATATATTTGAGTAAGTTTGCATCTAACTTTGTCAGATATCATCGAATAACATCCATTGAAGCTCATTGAGGTCGATTGTCACTTTGTGTTGAATAAAAATTTTCAAAGTCTATCTTCCCAATTTGAAGTCGAATTTCAACATTTCATATATATTTGAGTGAGTTTGCATCTAACTTTGTCAGATATCATCGTATAACATCCATTGAAGCTCATTGAGGTCGATTGTCACTTTGTGTTGAATGAAAATTTTCAAAGTCTATCTTCCTAATTTGAAGTCAAATTTCAACATTTCATATATATTTGAGTGAGTTTGCATCTAACTTTGTCAGATATCATCGAATAACACCATTGAAGATCATTGAGGTCGATTGTCACTTTGTGTTGAATAAAAATTTTCAAAGTCTATCTTCCTAATTTCAAGTCGAATTTCAACATTTCATATATATTTGAGTGAGTTTGCATCTAACTTTGTCAGATATCATCGTATAACATCCATTGAAGCTCATTGAGGTCGATTGTCACTTTGTGTTGAATGAAAATTTTCAAAGTCTATCTTCCTAATTTGAAGTCAAATTTCAACATTTCTTAATATTTGAGTAAGTTTGCATCTAACTTTGTCAGATATCATCGAATAACATCCATTGAACCCCTTTGAGGTCAACTGTCACTTTGTGTTGAATGAAAATTTTCAAAGTCTATCTTCCTAATTTGGAGTCGAATTTCAACATTTCTTATATATTTGAGTGAGTTTGCATCTAACTTTGTCAGATATCATGGAATAACATCCATTGAAGCTCATTGAGGTCGATTGTCACTTTGTGTTGAATAAAAATTTTCAAAGTCTATCTTCCCAATTTGAAGTCGAATTTCAACATTTCATATATATTTGAGTGAGTTTGCATCTAACTTTGTCAGATATCATCGTATAACATCCATTGAAGCTCATTGAGGTCGATTGTCACTTTGTGTTGAATGAAAGTTTTCAAAGTCTATCTTCCTAATTTGAAGTCAAATTTCAACATTTCATATATATTTGAGTGAGTTTGCATCTAACTTTGTCAGATATCATCGTATAACATCCATTGAAGCTCATTGAGGTCGATTGTCACTTTGTGTTGAATGAAAGTTTTCAAAGTCTATCTTCCTAATTTGAAGTCAAATTTCAACATTTCATATATATTTGAGTAAGTTTGCATCTAACTTTGTCAGATATCATCGAATAACATCCATTGAAGCTCATTGATGTCAACTGTCACTTTGTGTTAATTGAAAATTTTCAAAGTCTATCTTCCTAATTTGTAGTCGAATTTCAACATTTCTCATATATTTGAGTAAGTTTGCATCTAACTTTGTCAGATATCATCGAATAACATCCATTGAAGCTCATTGAGGTCGATTGTCACTTTTTGTTGAATGAAAATTTTCAAAGTCTATCTTCCTAATTTGAAGTCGAATTTCAACATTTCATATATATTTGAGTGAGTTTGCATCTAACTTTGTCAGATATCATCGAATAACACCATTGCAGATCATTGAGGTCGATTGTCAGTTTGTGTTGAATAAAAATTTTCAAAGTCTATCTTCCTAATTTGAAGTCGAATATCAACATTTCTTATATATTTGAGTGAGTTTGCATCTAACTTTGTCAGATATCATCGAATAACACCATTGCAGATCATTGAGGTCGATTGTCAGTTTGTGTTGAATAAAAATTTTCAAAGTCTATCTTCCTAATTTGAAGTCGAATATCAACATTTCTTATATATTTGAGTGAGTTTGCATCTAACTTTGTCAGATATCATCGAATAACATCCATTGAAGATCATTGAGGTCGATTGTCAGTTTGTGTTGAATAAAAATTTTCAAAGTCTATCTTCCTAATTTGAAGTCGAATTTCAACATTTCTCATATATTTGAGTAAGTTTGCATCTAACTTTGTCAGATATCATCGAATAACATCCATTGAACCCCTTTGAGGTCAACTGTCACTTTGTGTTGAATGAAAATTTTCAAAGTCTATCTTCCTAATTTGGAGTCGAATTTCAACATTTCTTATATATTTGAGTGAGTTTGCATCTAACTTTGTCAGATATCATCGAATAACATCCATTGAAGCTCATTGAGGTCGATTGTCACTTTGTGTTGAATAAAAATTTTCAAAGTCTATCTTCCTAATTTGAAGTCGAATTCCAACATTCCTTATATATTTGAGTGAGTTTACATCTAACTTTGTCAGATATCATCGAATAACATCCATTGAAGCTCATTGAGGTCAACTGTCACTTTGTGTTAATTGAAAATTTTCAAAGTCTATCTTCCTAATTTGAAGTCGAATTTCAACATTTCTTATATATTTGAGTAAGTTTGCATCTAACTTTGTCAGATATCATCGTATAACATCCATTGAAGCTCATTGAGGTTGATTGTCAATTTGTGTTGAATGAAAATTTTCAAAGTCTATCTTCCTAATTTGAAGTCGAATTTCAACATTTCTTATATATTTGGGTGACTTTGCATCTAACTTTGTCAGATATCATCGAATAACATCCATTGAAGCTCATTGAGGTCAACTGTCACTTTGTGTTAATTGAAAATTTTCAAAGTCTATCTTCCTAATTTGGAGTCGAATTTCAACATTTCTTATATATTTGAGTGAGATTGCATTTAACTTTGTCAGATATCATCGTATAACATCCATTGAAGCTCATTGAGGTCGATTGTCACTTTCTGTTGAATAAAAATTTTCAAAGTCTATCTTCCTGATTTGAAGTCGAATTCCAACATTTCTTAAATATTTGAGTGAGTTTACATCTAACTTTGTCAGATATCATCGAATAACATCCATTGAAGCTCATTGAGGTCAACTGTCACTTTGTGTTAATTGAAAATTTTCAAAGTCTATCTTCCTAATTTGAAGTCGAATTTTAACATTTCTTATATATTTGAGTAAGTTTGCATCTAACTTTGTCAGATATCATCGTATAACATCCATTGAAGCTCATTGAGGTTGATTGTCAATTTGTGTTGAATGAAAATTTTCAAAGTCTATCTTCCTAATTTGAAGTCGAATTTCAACATTTCTTATATATTCGGGTGAGTTTGCATCTAACTTTGTCAGATATCATCGAATAACATCCATTGTAGCTCATTGAGGTCAACTGTCACTTTGTGTTAATTGAAAATTTTCAAAGTCTATCTTCCTAATTTGGAGTCGAATTTCAACATTTCTTATATATTTGAGTGAGATTGCATTTTACTTTGTCAGATATCATCGAATAACATCCATTGAAGCTCATTGAGGTCAACTGTAACTTTTTGTTAAATGGAAATTTTCAAAGTCTATCTTCCTAATTTGGAGTCGAATATCAACATTTCTTATATATTTGAGTGAGTTTGCGTCTAACTTTGTCAAATATCATCGAATAACATCCATTGAAGCTCATTGAGGTCAACTGTCACTTTGTGTTAATTGAAAATTTTCAAAGTCTATCTTCCTAATTTGGAGTCGAATTTCAACATTTCTTATATATTTGAGTGAGATTGCATTTTACTTTGTCAGATATCATCGTATAACATCCATTGAAGCTCATTGAGGTCGATTGTCACTTTGTGTTGAATGAAAATTTTCAAAGACTATCTTCCTAATTTTAAGTCGAATTTCAACATTTCATATATATTTGAGTGAGTTTGCATCTAACTATGTCAGATAACATCGTATAACATCCATTGAAGCTCAATGAGGTCGATTGTCACTTTGTGTTGAATGAAAATTTTCAAAGTCTATCAACATCAACATCCATCGAAGCCCATTGAGGACAACTGTAACTTTTTGTTAAATGAAAATTTTTAAAGTCTATCTTCCTAATTTGGAGTCGAATATCAACATTTCTTATATATTTGAGTGAGTTTGCGTCTAGTCTAACTTTGTCAGATATCATCGAATAACATCCATTGAAGCTCATTGGGGTCGATTTTCACTTTGTGTTGAATGAAAATTTTCAAAGTCTATTTTCCTAATTTGAAGTCGAATTTCATTATTTCTCATATATTTGAGTAAGTTTGCATCTTAGTTTGTCAGATATCATCGAATAACATCCATTGAAGCTCATTGAGGTCAACTGTCACTTTGTGTTAATTGAAAATTTTTAAAGTCTATCTTCCTAATTGAAGTTGAATTTCAACATTTCTCATATATTTGAGTAAGTTTGCATCTTACTTTGTCAGATATCATCGAATAACATCCATTGAAGCTCATTGAGGTCGATTGTCACTTTGTGTTGAATGAAAATTTTCAAAGTCTATCTTCCTAATTTGTAGTCGAATTTCAACATTCCTTATATATTCGAGTATGTTTGCATCTAACTTTGTCAGATATCATCGAATAACATCCATTGAAGCCCATTGAGGTCAACTGTCACTTTGTGTTAATTGAAAATTTTCAAAGTCTATCTTCCTAATTTGAAGTCGTATTTCAACATTTCTCATATATTTGAGTCAGTTTACATCTAACTTTGTCAGATATCATCGAATAACATCCATTCAAGCCCATTGAGGTCAACTGTCACTTTGTGTTAATTGAAAATTTTCAAAGTCTATCTTCCTGATTTGGAGTCGAATTTCAACATTTCTTATATATTTGAGTGAGTTTGCATCTAACTTTGTCAGATATCATCGGAAAACATCCATTGAAGCCCATTGAGGTCAACTGTCACTTTGTGTTAATTGAAAATTTTCAAAGTCTATCTTCCTAATTTGGAGTCGAATTTCAACATTTCTTATATATTTGAGTGAGTTTACATCTAACTTTGTCAGATATCATCGAATAACATCCATTGAAGCTCATTGAGGTCAACTGTCACTTTGTGTTAATTGAAAATTTTCAAAGTCTATCTTCCTAATTTGAAGTCGAATTTTAACATTTCTTATATATTTGAGTAAGTTTGCATCTAACTTTGTCAGATATCATCGTATAACATCCATTGAAGCTCATTGAGGTTGATTGTCAATTTGTGTTGAATGAAAATTTTCAAAGTCTATCTTCCTAATTTGAAGTCGAATTTCAACATTTCTTATATATTCGGGTGAGTTTGCATCTAACTTTGTCAGATATCATCGAATAACATCCATTGTAGCTCATTGAGGTCGATTGTCACTTTGTGTTTAATGAAAATTTTCAAAGTCTATCTTCCTAATTTGGAGTCGAATTTCAACATTTCTTATATATTTGAGTGAGATTGCATTTAACTTTGTCAGATATCATCGTATAACATCCATTGAAGCTCATTGAGGTCGATTGTCACTTTGTGTTCAATGAAAATTTTCAAAGTCTATCTTCCTAATTTGAAGTCGAATTTTAACATTTCTTATATATTTGAGTAAGTTTGCATCTAACTTTGTCAGATATCATCGTATAACATCCATTGAAGCTCATTGAGGTTGATTGTCAATTTGTGTTGAATGAAAATTTTCAAAGTCTATCTTCCTAATTTGAAGTCGAATTTCAACATTTCTTATATATTCGGGTGAGTTTGCATCTAACTTTGTCAGATATCATCGAATAACATCCATTGTAGCTCATTGAGGTCAACTGTCACTTTGTGTTAATTGAAAATTTTCAAAGTATATCTTCCTAATTTGGAGTCGAATTTCAACATTTCTTATATATTTGAGTGAGATTGCATTTAACTTTGTCAGATATCATCGTATAACATCCATTGAAGCTCATTGAGGTCGATTGTCACTTTGTGTTTAATGAAAATTTTCAAAGTCTATCTTCCTAATTTGAAGTCGAATTTAAACATTTCATATATATTTGAGTGAGTTTGCATCTAACTTTGTCAGATATCATCGTATAACATTCATTGAAGCTCAATGAGGTTGATTGTCAATTTGTGTTGAACGAAAATTTTCAAAGTCTATCTTCCTAATTTGAAGTCGAATTTCAACATTTCTTATATATTTGGGTGAGTTTGCATCTAACTTTGTCAGATATCATCGAATAACATCCATTGAAGCTCATTGAGGTCAACTGTAACTTTTTGTTAAATGGAAATTTTCAAAGTCTATCTTCCTAATTTGGAGTCGAATATCAACATTTCTTATATATTTGAGTGAGTTTGCGTCTAACTTTGTCAAATATCATCGAATAACATCCATTGAAGCTCATTGAGGTCAACTGTCACTTTGTGTTAATTGAAAATTTTCAAAGTCTATCTTCCTAATTTGGAGTCGAATTTCAACATTTCTCATATATTTGAGTGAGATTGCATTTAACTTTGTCAGATATCATCGTATAACATCCATTGAAGCTCATTGAGGTCGATTGTCACTTTGTGTTGAATGAAAATTTTCAAAGACTATCTTCCTAATTTTAAGTCGAATTTCAACATTTCATATATATTTGAGTGAGTTTGCATCTAACTATGTCAGATAACATCGTATAACATCCATTGAAGCTCAATGAGGTCGATTGTCACTTTGTGTTGAATGAAAATTTTCAAAGTCTATCAACATCAACATCCATCGAAGCCCATTGAGGACAACTGTAACTTTTTGTTAAATGAAAATTTTCAAAGTCTATCTTCCTAATTTTAAGTCGAATTTCAACATTTCATATATATTTGAGTGAGTTTGCATCTAACTATGTCAGATAACATCGTATAACATCCATTGAAGCTCATTGAGGTCGATTGTCACTTTGTGTTGAATGAAAATTTTCAAAGACTATCTTCCTAATTTTAAGTCGAATTTCAACATTTCATATATATTTGAGTGAGTTTGCATCTAACTATGTCAGATAACATCGTATAACATCCATTGAAGCTCAATGAGGTCGATTGTCACTTTGTGTTGAATGAAAATTTTCAAAGTCTATCAACATCAACATCCATCGAAGCCCATTGAGGACAACTGTAACTTTTTGTTAAATGAAAATTTTTAAAGTCTATCTTCCTAATTTGGAGTCGAATATCAACATTTCTTATATATTTGAGTGAGTTTGCGTCTAGTCTAACTTTGTCAGATATCATCGAATAACATCCATTGAAGCTCATTGGGGTCGATTTTCACTTTGTGTTGAATGAAAATTTTCAAAGTCTATTTTCCTAATTTGAAGTCGAATTTCATTATTTCTCATATATTTGAGTAAGTTTGCATCTAACTTTGTCAGATATCATCGAATAACATCCATTGAAGCTCATTGAGGTCAACTGTCACTTTGTGTTAATTGAAAATTTTTAAAGTCTATCTTCCTAATTGAAGTTGAATTTCAACATTTCTCATATATTTGAGTAAGTTTGCATCTTACTTTGTCAGATATCATCGAATAACATCCATTGAAGCTCATTGAGGTCGATTGTCACTTTGTGTTGAATGAAAATTTTCAAAGTCTATCTTCCTAATTTGTAGTCGAATTTCAACATTCCTTATATATTCGAGTATGTTTGCATCTAACTTTGTCAGATATCATCGAATAACATCCATTGAAGCCCATTGAGGTCAACTGTCACTTTGTGTTAATTGAAAATTTTCAAAGTCTATCTTCCTAATTTGAAGTCGTATTTCAACATTTCTCATATATTTGAGTCAGTTTACATCTAACTTTGTCAGATATCATCGAATAACATCCATTCAAGCCCATTGAGGTCAACTGTCACTTTGTGTTAATTGAAAATTTTCAAAGTCTATCTTCCTGATTTGGAGTCGAATTTCAACATTTCTTATATATTTGAGTGAGTTTGCATCTAACTTTGTCAGATATCATCGGAAAACATCCATTGAAGCCCATTGAGGTCAACTGTCACTTTGTGTTAATTGAAAATTTTCAAAGTCTATCTTCCTAATTTGGAGTCGAATTTCAACATTTCTTATATATTTGAGTGAGTTTGCATCTAACTTTGTCAGATATCATCGTATAACATCCATTGAAGCTCATTGAGGTCGATTGTCACTTTGTGTTGAATGAAAATTTTCAAAGTCTATCTCCCTAATTTGAAGTCGAATTTCAACATTTCATATATATTTGAGTGAGTTTGCATCTAACTTTGTCAGATATCATCGTATAACATCCATTGAAGCTCAATGAGGTTGATTGTCAATTTGTGTTGAATGAAAATTTTCAAAGTCTATCTTCCTAATTTGAAGTCGAATTTCAACATTTCTTATATATTTGGGTGAGTTTGCGTCTAACTTTGTCAGATATCATCGAATAACATCCATTGAAGCTCATTGAGGTCAACTGTCACTTTGTGTTAATTGAAAATTTTCAAAGTCTATCTTCCTAATTTGGAGTCGAATTTCAACATTCCTTATATATTTGAGTGAGATTGCATTTAACTTTGTCAGATATCATCGTATAACATCCATTGAAGCTCATTGAGGTCGATTGTCACTTTGTGTTGAATGAAAGTTTTCAAAGTCTATCTTCCTAATTTGAAGTCGAATTTCAACATTTCATATATATTTGAGTGAGTTTGCATCTAACTTTGTCAGATATCATCGTATAACATCCATTGAAGCTCAATGAGGTCGATTGTCACTTTGTGTTGAATGAAAATTTTCAAAGTCTATCAACATCAACATCCATTGAAGCCCATTGAGGACAACTGTAACTTTTTGTTAAATGAAAATTTTCGAAGTCTATCTTCCTAATTTGGAGTCGAATATCAACATTTCTTATATATTTGAGTGAGTTTGCGTCTAACTTTGTCAGATATCATCGAATAACATCCATTGAAGCTCATTGAGGTCGATTTTCACTTTGTGTTGAATGAAAATTTTCAAAGTCTATCTTCCTAATTTGAAGTCGAATTTCATTATTTCTCATATATTTGAGTAAGTTTGCATCTAACTTTGTCAGATATCATCGAATAACATCCATTGAGGCTCATTGAGGTCAACTGTCACTTTGTGTTAATTGGAAATTTTTAAAGTCTATCTTCCTAATTTGTAGTCGAATTTCAACATTCCTTATATATTTGAGTATGTTTGCATCTAACTTTGTCAGATATCATCGAATAACATCCATTGAAGCCCATTGAGGTCAACTGTCACTTTGTGTTAATTGAAAATTTTCAAAGTCTATCTTCCTAATTTGAAGTCGAATTTCAACATTTCATATATATTTGAGTCAGTTTACATCAAACTTTGTCAGATATCATCGAATAACATCCATTGAAGCCCATTGAGGTCAACTGTCACTTTGTGTTAATTGAAAATTTTCAAAGTCTATCTTCCTAATTTGGAGTCGAATTTCAACATTTCTTATATATTTGGGTGAGTTTGCATCTAACTTTGTCAGATATCATCGGAAAACATCCATTGAAGCCCATTGAGGTCAACTGTCACTTTGTGTTAATTGAAAATTTTCAAAGTCTATCTTCCTAATTTGGAGTCGAATTTCAACATTTCTTATATATTTGAGTGAGTTTGCATCCAACTTTGTCAGATATCATCGTATAACATCCATTGAAGCTCATTGAGGTCGATTGTCACTTTGTGTTGAATGAAAATTTTCAAAGTCTATCAACATCAACATCCATTGAAGCCCATTGAGGACAACTGTAACTTTTTGTTAAATGAAAATTTTCAAAGTCTATCTTCCTAATTTGGAGTCGAATATCAACATTTCTTATATATTTGAGTGAGTTTGCGTCTAACTTTGTCAGATATCATCGAATAACATCCATTGAAGCTCATTGAGGTCGATTTTCACTTTGTGTTGAATGAAAATTTTCAAAGTCTATCTTCCTAATTTGAAGTCGAATTTCATTATTTCTCAAATATTTGAGTAAGTTTGCGTCTAACTTTGTCAGATATCATCGAATAACATCCATTGAAGCTCAATGAGGTCAACTGTCACTTTGTGTTAATTGAAAATTTTCAAAGTCTATCTTCCTAATTTGAAGTCGAATTTCAACATTTCTTATATTTTTGAGTAAGTTTGCGACTAACTTTGTCAGATATCATCGAATAACATCCATTGAAGCTCATTGAGGTCGATTGTCACTTTGTGTTGAATGAAAATTTTCAAAGTCTATCTTCCTAATTTGAAGTCGAATTTCAACATTTCTTATATATATGAGTGAGATTGCATCTAACTTTGTAAGATATCATGGAATAACATCCATTGAAGCTCATAAAGGTCAACTGTCACTTTGTGTTAATTGAAAATTTTCAAAGTCTATCTTTCTAATTTGAAGTCGAATTTCAACATTTCTTATATATTTGAGTGAGTTTGCATCTAACTTAGTCAGGTATCATCGAATAACATCCATTGAAGCCCATTGAGGTCAACTGTCACTTTGTGTTAATTGAAAATTTTCAAAGTCTATCTTCCTAATTTGAAGTCGAATTTCAACATTTCTTATATATTTGAGTGAGTTTGCATCTAACTTTGTCAGATATCATCGAATAACATCCATTGAAGCTCATTGATGTCAACTCTCACTGTGTGTTAATTGAAAATTTTCAAAGTCCATCTTCCTAATTTGTAGTCGAATTTCAACATTTCTCATATATTTGAGTAAGTTTGCGTCTAACTTTGTCAGATATCATCGAATAACATCCATTGAAGCTCAATGAGGTCAACTGTCACTTTGTGTTAATTGAAAATTTTCAAAGTCTATCTTCCTAATTTGAAGTCGAGTTTCAACATTTCTTATATATTTGAGTAAGTTTGCGACTAACTTTGTCACATATCATCGAATAACATCCATTGAAGCTCATTGAGGTCGATTGTCACTTTGTGTTGAATGAAAATTTTCAAAGTCTATCTTCCTAATTTGAAGTCGAATTTCAACATTTCTTATATATTTGAGTGAGTTTGCATCTAACTTTGTCAGATATCATCGAATAACATCCATTGAAGCCCATTGAGGACAACTGTCACATTTTGTTAAATGAAAATTTTCAAAGTCTATCTTCCTAATTTGGAGTCGAATTTCAACATTTCTCATATATTTGAGTTAGTTTGCGTCTAACATTGTCAGATATCATCGAATAACATCCATTGAAGCTCATTGAGGTCGATTGTCACTTTGTGTTGAATGAAAATTTTCAAAGTCTATCTTCCTAAATTGAAGTCGAATTCCAACATTTCTTATATATTTGAGTGAGTTTACATCTAACTTTGTCAGATATCGAATAACATCCATTGAAGCTCATTGAGGTCGATTGTCACTTTGTGTTGAATGAAAATTTTCAAAGTCTATCTTCCTAATTTGAAGACGAATTTCAACATTCCTTATATATTTGAGTGAGTTTGCATCTAACTTTGTCAGATATCATCGAATAACATCCATTGAAGCCCATTGAGGACAACTGTCACATTTTGTTAAATGAAAATTTTCAAAGTCTATCTTCCTAATTTGGAGTCGAATTTCAACATTTCTCATATATTTGAGTGAGTTTGCGTCTAACTTTGTCAGATATCATCGAATAACATCCATTGAAGCTCATTGAGGTCGATTGTCACTTTGTTTTGAATGAAAATTTTCAAAGTCTATCTTCCTAATTTGAAGTCGAATTTCAACATTCCTTATATATATGAGTGAGATTGCATCTAACTTTGTGAGATATCATCGAATAACATCCATTGAAGCTCATTGAGGTCAACTGTCACTTTGTGTTAATTGAAAATTTTCAAAGTCTATCTTTCTAATTTGAAGTCGAATTTCAACATTTCTTATATATTTGAGTGAGTTTGCATCTAGCTTTGTCAGATATCATCGAATAACATCCATTGAAGCCCATTGAGGTCAACTGTCACTTTGTGTTAATTGAAAATTTTCAAAGTCTATCTTCCTAATTTGAAGTCGAATTTCAACATTTCTTATATATTTGAGTGAGTTTGCATCTAACTTTGTCAGATATCATCGAATAACATCCAATGAAGCTCATTGATGTCAACTCTCACTGTGTGTTAATTGAAAATTTTCAAAGTCCATCTTCCTAATTTGTAGTCGAATTTCAACATTTCTCATATATTTGAGTAAGTTTGCGTCTAACTTTGTCAGATATCATCGAATAACATCCATTGAAGCTCAATGTGGTCAACTGTCACTTTGTGTTAATTGAAAATTTTCAAAGTCTATCTTCCTAATTTGAAGTCGAGTTTCAACATTTCTTATATATTTGAGTAAGTTTGCGACTAACTTTGTCACATATCATCGAATAACATCCATTGAAGCTCATTGAGGTCGATTGTCACTTTGTGTTGAATGAAAATTTTCAAAGTCTATCTTCCTAATTTGAAGTCGAATTTCAACATTTCTTATATATTTGAGTGAGTTTGCATCTAACTTTGTAAGATATCATCGAATAACATCCATTGAAGCTCATTGAGGTCAACTGTCACTTTGTGTTAATTGAAAATTTTCAAAGTCTATCTTTCTAATTTGAAGTCGAATTTCAACATTTCTTATATATTTGAGTGAGTTTGCATCTAACTTTGTCAGATATCATCGAATAACATCCATTGAAGCTCATTGAGGTCAACTGTCACTTTGTGTTAATTGAAAATTTTCAAAGTCTATCTTTCTAATTTGAAGTCGAATTTCAACATTTCTTATATATTTGAGTGAGTTTGCATCTAACTTTGTCAGATATCATCGAATAACATCCATTGAAGCTCATTGAGGTCAACTGTCACTTTGTGTTAATTGAAAATTTTCAAAGTCTATCTTTCTAATTTGAGGTCGAATTTCAACATTTCTTATATATTTGAGTGAGTTTGCATCTAACTTTGTCAGATATCATCGAATAACATCCATTGAAGCCCATTGAGGTCAACTGTCACTTTGTGTTAATTGAAAACTTTCAAAGTCTATCTTCCTAATTTGAAGTCGAATTTCAACATTTCTATATATATGAGTGAGATTGCATCTAACTTTGTAAGATATCATCGAATAACATCCAATGAAGCTCATTGATGTCAACACCCACTTTGTGTTAATTGAAAATTTTCAAAGTCCATCTTCCTAATTTGTAGTCGAATTTCAACATTTCTCATATATTTGAGTAAGTTTGCATCCAACTTTGTCAGATATCATCGAATAACATCCATTGAAGCTCATTGAGGTCGATTGTCACTTTTTATTGAATGAAAATTTTCAAAGTCTATCTCCCTAATTTGAAGTCGAATTTCAACATTTCATATATATTTGAGTGAGTTTGCATCTAACTTTGTCAGATATCATCGTATAACATCCATTGAAGCTCATTGAGGTCGATTGTCACTTTGTGTTGAATGAAAGTTTTCAAAGTCTATCTTCCTAATTTGAAGTCAAATTTCAACATTTCTTATATATTTGAGTAAGTTTGCATCTAACTTTGTCAGATATCATCGAATAACATCCATTGAAGCTCATTGATGTCAACTGTCACTTTGTGTTAATTGAAAATTTTCAAAGTCTATCTTCCTAATTTGTAGTCGAATTTCTACATTTCTCATATATTTGAGTAAGTTTGCATCTAACTTTGTCAGATATCATCGAATAACATCCATTGAAGCTCATTGAGGTCGATTGTCACTTTGTGTTGATTGAAAATTTTCAAAGTCTATCTTCCTAATTTGGAGTCGAATTTCAACATTCCTTATATATTTGAGTGAGTTTGCATCTAACTTTGTCAGATATCATCGAATAACATCCATTGAAACTCATTGAGGTCGATTGTCACTTTGTGTTGAATAAAAATTTTCAAAGTCTCTCTTCCTAATTTGAAGTCGAATTCCAACATCTCTTATCTATTTGAGTGAGTTTACATCTAACTTTGTCAGATATCATCGAATAACATCCATTGAAGCTCATTGAGGTCAACTGTCACTTTGTGTTAATTGAAAATTTTCAAGGTCTATCTTCCTAATTTGAAGTCAAATTTCAACATTTCTTATATATTTGAGTAAGTTTGCATCTAACTTTGTCAGATATCATCGTATAACATCCATTGAAGCTCATTGAGGTTGATTGTCAATTTGTGTTGAATGAGAATTTTCAAAGTCTATCTTCCTAATTTGAAGTCGAATTTCAACATTTCATATATATTTGAGTGAGTTTGTATCTAACTTTGTCAGATATCATCGAATAACACCATTGAAGCTCATTGAGGGCGATTGTCACTTTGTGTTGAATAAAAATTTTCAAAGTCTATCTTCCTAATTTGAAGTCGAATTTCAACATTTCATATATATTTGAGTGAGTTTGCATCTAACTTTGTCAGATATCATCGTATAACATCCATTGAAGCTCATTGAGGTCGATTGTCACTTTGTGTTGAATGAAAATTTTCAAAGTCTATCTTCCTAATTTGGAGTCGAATTTCAACATTCCTTATATATTTGAGTGAGTTTGCATCTAACTTTGTCAGATATCATCGAATAACATCCATTGAAACTCATTGAGGTCGATTGTCACTTTGTGTTGAATGAAAATTTTCAAAGTCTATCTTCCTAATTTGAAGTCGAATTCCAGCATTTCTTATCTATTTGAGTGAGTTTACATCTAACTTTGTCAGATATCATCGAATAACATCCATTGAAGCTCATTGAGGTCAACTGTCACTTTGTGTTAATTGAAAATTTTCAAAGTCTATCTTCCTAATTTGAAGTCGAATTCAACATTTCTTATATATTTGAGATAGTTTGCATCTATCTTTGTCAGATATTATCGAATAACATCCATTGAAGCTCATTGATTCAACTGTCACTTTGTGTTAATTGAAAATTTTCAAAGTCTATCTTCCTAATTTGTAGTCGAATTTCTACATTTCTCATATATTTGAGTAAGTTTGCATCTAACTTTGTCAGATATCATCGAATAACATCCATTGAAGCTCATTGAGGTCGATTGTCACTTTTTATTGAATGAAAATTTTCAAAGTCTATCTTCCTAATTTGAAGTCGAATTTCAACATTTCATATATATTTGAGTGAGTTTGCATCTAACTTTGTCAGATATCATCGTATAACATCCATTGAAGCTCATTGAGGTCGATTGTCACTTTGTGTTGAATGAAAGTTTTCAAAGTCTATCTTCCTAATTTGAAGTCAAATTTCAACATTTCTTATATATTTGAGTAAGTTTGCATCTAACTTTGTCAGATATCATCGAATAACATCCATTGAAGCTCATTGAGGTCGATTGTCACTTTTTGTTGAATGAAAATTTTCAAAGTCTATCTTCCTAATTTGAAGTCGAATTTCAACATTTCATATATATTTGAGTGAGATTGCATATAACTTTGTCAGATATCATCGTATAACATCCATTGAAGCTCATTGAGGTCGATTGTCACTTTGTGTTGAATGAAAATTTTCAAAGTCTATCTTCCTAATTTGAAGTCGAATTTCAACATTTATTATATATTTGAGTGAGTTTACATCTAACTTTGTCAGATATCATTGAATAACATCCATTGAAGCTCATTGAGGTCAACTGTCACTTTGGGCTAATTGAAAATTTTCAAAGTCTATCTTCCTAATTTGAAGTCGAATTTCAACATTGCTCATATATTTGAGTATGATTGCATCTAACTTTGTCAGATATCATCGAATAACATCCATTGAAAGCCATTGAGGACAACTGTCACTTTGTGTTAATTGAAAATTTTCAAAGTCTATCTTCCTAATTTGAAGTCGAATTTCAACATTGTCAGATATTGTCGATTTACTTCCATTGAAGCCCATTGGGGTCGATTATCACTTTGTGTTGATTGAAAATTTTCAAAGTCCATCTTCCCAATTTGAAGTCTAATCTCATCAATTCCCTTATATTTGAGTGAGTTTGCAACTAACTTTGTCAGATATTGTCGATTTACTTCCATTGAAGCCAATTGAGGTCGATTATCACTTTGTGTTGATTGAAAATTTTCAAAGTCTATCTTTCTAATTTGGAGTCGTCTTTCAACATTTCTCATATATTTGAGTCAGTTTACATCTATCTTGTCGGATATCATCGAATAACATCCATTGAAGCCCAATGAGGTCAACTGTCACTTTGTGTTAATTGAAAATTTTCAAAGTCTATCTTCCTAATTTGTAGTCGAATTTCTACATTTCTCATATATTTGAGTAAGTTTGCATCTAACTTTGTCAGATATCATCGAATAACATCCATTGAAGCTCATTGAGGTCGATTGTCACTTTTTATTGAATGAAAATTTTCAAAGTCTATCTTCCTAATTTGAAGTCGAATTTCAACATTTCATATATATTTGAGTGAGTTTGCATCTAACTTTGTCAGATATCATCGTATAACATCCATTGAAGCTCATTGAGGTCGATTGTCACTTTGTGTTGAATGAAAGTTTTCAAAGTCTATCTTCCTAATTTGAAGTCAAATTTCAACATTTCTTATATATTTGAGTAAGTTTGCATCTAACTTTGTCAGATATCATCGAATAACATCCATTGAAGCTCATTGAGGTCGATTGTCACTTTTTGTTGAATGAAAATTTTCAAAGTCTATCTTCCTAATTTGAAGTCGAATTTCAACATTTCATATATATTTGAGTGAGATTGCATATAACTTTGTCAGATATCATCGTATAACATCCATTGAAGCTCATTGAGGTCGATTGTCACTTTGTGTTGAATGAAAATTTTCAAAATCTATCTTCCTAATTTGAAGTCGAATCTCAGCATTTGTTATATATTTGAGTGAGTTTACATCTAACTTTGTCAGATATCATCGAATAACATCCATTGAAGCTCAATGAGGTCAACTGTCACTTTGTGCTAATTGAAAATTTTCGAAGTCTATCTTCCTAATTTGAAGTCGAATTTCAACATTTCTTATATATTTGAGTGAGTTTACATCTAACTTTGTCAGATATCATCGAATAACATCCATTGAAAGCCATTGAGGACAACTGTCACTTTGTGTTAATTGAAAATTTTCAAAGTCTATCTTCCTAATTTGAAGTCGAATTTCAACATTGTCAGATATTGTCGATTTACTTCCATTGAAGCCCATTGGGGTCGATTATCACTTTGTGTTGATTGAAAATTTCCAAAGTCCATCTTCCCAATTTGAAGTCTGATCTCATCAATTCCCTTATATTTGAGTGAGTTTGCAACTAACTTTGTCAGATATTGTCGATTTACTTCCATTGAAGCCAATTGAGGTCGATTATCACTTTGTGTTGATTGAAAATTTTCAAAGTCTATCTTTCTAATTTGGAGTCGTCTTTCAACATTTCTCATATATTTGAGTCAGTTTACATCTAACTTTGTCAGATATCATCGAATAACTTCCATTGAAGCTCATTGAGGTCGATTGTCACTTTTTGTTGAATGAAAATTTTCAAAGTCTATCTTCCTAATTTGAAGTCGAATTTCATCATTTATTATATATTTGAGTGAGTTTACATCTAACTTTGTCACATATGATCGAATAACATCCATTGAAGCTCATTGAGGTCAACTGTCACTTTGTGCTAATTGAAAATTTTCAGAGTCTATCTTCCTAATTTGAAGTCGAATTTCAACATTGCTCATATATTTGAGTATGATTGCATCTAACTTTGTCAGATATCATCGTATAACATCCATTGAAGCTCATTGAGGTCGATTGTCACTTTGTGTTGAATGAAAATTTTCAAAGTCTATCTTCCTAATTTGAAGTCGAATTTCAGCATTTGTTATATATTTGAGTGAGTTTACATCTAACTTTGTCAGATATCATCGAATAACATCCATTGAAGCTCAATGAGGTCAACTGTCACTTTGTGCTAATTGAAAATTTTCAAAGTCTATCTTCCTAATTTGAAGTCGAATTTCAACATTTCTCATATATTTGAGTCAGTTTACATCTAACTTTGTCAGATATCATCGAATAACATCCATTGAAGCTCATTGAGGTCGATTGTCACTTTTTGTTGAATGAAAATTTTCAAAGTCTATCTTCCTAATTTGAAGTCGAATTTCATCATTTATTATATATTTGAGTGAGTTTACATCTAACTTTGTCACATATGATCGAATAACATCCATTGAAGCTCATTGAGGTCAACTGTCACTTTGTGCTAATTGAAAATTTTCAAAGTCTATCTTCCTAATTTGAAGTCGAATTTCAACATTTCTCATATATTTGAGTAAGTTTGCATCTAACTTTGTCAGATATCATCGAATAAAATCCATTGAAGCTCAATGAGGTCAACTGTCACTTTGTGCTAATTGAAAATTTTCGAAGTCTATCTTCCTAATTTGAAGTCGAATTTCAACATTTATTATATATTTGAGTGAGTTTACATCTAACTTTGTCAGATATCATTGAATAACATCCATTGAAGCTCATTGAGGTCAACTGTCACTTTGGGCTAATTGAAAATTTTCAAAGTCTATCTTCCTAATTTGAAGTCGAATTTCAACATTGCTCATATATTTGAGTATGATTGCATCTAACTTTGTCAGATATCATCGTATAACATCCATTGAAGCTCATTGAGGTCGATTGTCACTTTGTGTTGAATGAAAATTTTCAAAGTCTATCTTCCTAATTTGAAGTCGAATTTCAGCATTTGTTATATATTTGAGTGAGTTTACATCTAACTTTGTCAGATATCATCGAATAACATCCATTGAAGCTCAATGAGGTCAACTGTCACTTTGTGCTAATTGGAAATTTTCAAAGTCTATCTTCCTAATTTGAAGTCGAATTTCAACATTTATTATATATTTGAGTGAGTTTACATCTAACTTTGTCAGATATCATTGAATAACATCCATTGAAGCTCATTGAGGTCAACTGTCACTTTGGGCTAATTGAAAATTTTCAAAGTCTATCTTCCTAATTTGAAGTCGAATTTCAACATTTCTTATATATTTGAGTAAGTTTGCATCGAACTTAGTCAGATATCATCAAATAACATCCATTGAAGCTCATTGAGGTCGATTGTCACTTTGTGCTAATTGAAAATTTTCAAAGTCTATCTTCCTAATTTAAAGTCGAATTTCATTATTTCTTATATATTTGAGTAAGTTTACATCTAACTTTGTCAGATATCATCAAATAACATCCATTGAAGCTCATTGAGGTCGATTGTCACTTTGTGTTGAATGAAAATTTTCAAAGTCTATCTTCCTAATTTGAAGTCGAATTTCAACATTGTCAGATATTGTCGATTTACTTCCATTGAAGCCCATTGGGCTCGAATATCACTTTGTGTTGATTGAAAATTTTCAAAGTCTATCTTCCTAATTTGAAGTCGAATTTCAACATTCATTATATATTTGAGTGAGTTTACATCTAACTTTGTCAGATATCATTGAATAACATCCATTGAAGCTCATTGAGGTCAACTGTCACTTTGGGCTAATTGAAAATTTTCAAAGTCTATCTTCCTAATTTGAAGTCGAATTTCAACATTGCTCATATATTTGAGTATGATTGCATCTAACTTTGTCAGATATCATCGTATAACATCCATTGAAGCTCATTGAGGTCGATTGTCACTTTGTGTTGAATGAAAATTTTCAAAGTCTATCTTCCTAATTTGAAGTCGAATTTCAGCATTTGTTATATATTTGAGTGAGTTTACATCTAACTTTGTCAGATATCATCGAATAACATCCATTGAAGCTCAATGAGGTCAACTGTCACTTTGTGCTAATTGAAAATTTTCAAAGTCTATCTTCCTAATTTGAAGTCGAATTTCAACATTTATTATATATTTGAGTGAGTTTACATCTAACTTTGTCAGATATCATTGAATAACATCCATTGAATCTCATTGAGGTCAACTGTCACTTTGGGCTAATTGAAAATTTTCAAAGTCTATCTTCCTAATTTGAAGTCGAATTTCAACATTTCTTATATATTTGAGTAAGTTTGCATCGAACTTAGTCAGATATCATCAAATAACATCCATTGAAGCTCATTGAGGTCGATTGTCACTTTGTGCTAATTGAAAATTTTCAAAGTCTATCTTCCTAATTTGAAGTCGAATTCCAACATTTCTTATATATTTGAGTAAGTTTGCATCGAACTTTGTCAGATATCATCAAATAACATCCATTGAAGCTCATTGAGGTCGATTGTCACTTTGTGCTAATTGAAAATTTTCAAAGTCTATCTTCCTAATTTAAAGTCGAATTTCATTATTTCTTATATATTTGAGTAAGTTTACATCTAACTTTGTCAGATATCATCGAATAACATCCATTGAAGCTCATTGAGGT
Organism: Diorhabda elongata; assembly: GCA_026230145.1. Lineage (NCBI taxonomy): Eukaryota > Metazoa > Arthropoda > Insecta > Coleoptera > Chrysomelidae > Diorhabda > Diorhabda elongata. The sequence continues at coordinate 33,866,887 of CM047926.1, forward strand.
CGATTGTCACTTTGTGTTGAATGAAAATTTTCAAAGTCTATCTTCCTAATTTGAAGTCGAATTTCAACATTGTCAGATATTGTCGATTTACTTCCATTGAAGCCCATTGGGCTCGAATATCACTTTGTGTTGATTGAAAATTTTCAAAGTCTATCTTCCTAATTTGAAGTCGAATTTCAACATTCATTATATATTTGAGTGAGTTTACATCTAACTTTGTCAGATATCATTGAATAACTTCCATTGAAGCTCATTGAGGTCGATTGTCACTTTGTGTTGAATGAAAATTTTCAAAGTCTATCTTCCTAATTTGAAGTCGTATTTCTACATTTCTCATATATTTGAGTGAGTTTACATCTAACTTTGTCAGATATCATCGAGTAACATCCATTGAAGCTCATTGAGGTCAACCGTCACTTTGTGCTAATTGAAAATTTTCAAAGACTATCTTCCTAATTTGAAGTCGAATTTAAACATTTCTTATATATTTGAGTAAGTTTGCATCTAACTTTGTCAGATATCATCGGATAACATCCATTGAAGCTCATTGAGGTCGATTGTCACTTTGTGTTGAATAAAAATTTTCAAAGTCTATCTTCCTAATTTGAAGTCGAATTTCAACATTCATTATATATTTGAGTGAGTTTACATCTAACTTTGTCAGATATCATCGAATAACATCCATTGAAGCTCATTGAGGTCAACTGTCACTTTGGGCTAATTGAAAATTTTCAAAGTCTATCTTCCTAATTTGGAGTCGAATTTCAACATTTCTTATATATTTGAGTGAGTTTGCATCTAACTTTGTCAGATATCATTGAATAACTTCCATTGAAGCTCATTGAGGTCGATTGTCACTTTGTGTTGAATGAAAATTTTCAAAGTCTATCTTCGTAATTTGAAGTCGAATTTCAACATTTATTATATATTTGAGTGAGTTTACATCTAACTTTGTCAGATATCATCGAATAACATCCATTGAAGCTCATTGAGGTCGATTGTCACTTTGTGTTGAATAAAAATTTTCAAAGTCTATCTTCCTAATTTGAAGTCGAATTTCAACATTTATTATATATTTGAGTGAGTTTACATCTAACTTTGTCAGATATCATTGAATAACATCCATTGAAGCTCATTGAGGTCAACTGTCACTTTGGGCTAATTGAAAATTTTCAAAGTCTATCTTCCTAATTTGAAGTCGAATTTCAACATTTCTTATATATTTGAGTAAGTTTGCATCGAACTTAGTCAGATATCATCAAATAACATCCATTGAAGCTCATTGAGGTCGATTGTCACTTTGTGCTAATTGAAAATTTTCAAAGTCTATCTTCCTAATTTAAAGTCGAATTTCATTATTTCTTATATATTTGAGTAAGTTTACATCTAACTTTGTCAGATATCATCGAATAACATCCATTGAAGCTCATTGAGGTCGATTGTCACTTTGTGTTGAATGAAAATTTTCAAAGTATATCTTCCTAATTTGAAGTCGAATTTCAACATTTCATATATTTTTGAGTGAGTTTGCATCTTATTTTGTCAGATATCATCGAATTACATCCATTGAAGCTCAATGAGGTCTACTGTTACTTTGTGTTAATTGAAAATTTTCAAAGTCTATCACCCTAATTTGAAGTCGAATTTCAACATTTATTATATATTTGAGTGAGTTTACATCTAACTTTGTCAGATATCATCGAAAAACATCCATTGAAGCTCAATGAGGTCAACTGTCACTTTGTGCTAATTGAAAATTTTCAAAGTCTATCTTCCTAATTTGAAGTCGAATTTCAACATTTATTATATATTTGAGTGAGTTTACATCTAACTTTGTCAGATATCATCGAATAACATCCATTGAAGCTCAATGAGGTCAACTGTCACTTTGTGCTAATTGAAAATTTTCAAAGTCTATCTTCCTAATTTGAAGTCGAATTTCAACATTTATTATATATTTGAGTGAGTTTACATCTAACTTTGTCAGATATCATCGAATAACATCCATTGAAGCTCAATGAGGTCAACTGTCACTTTGTGCTAATTGAAAATTTTCAAAGTCTATCTTCCTAATTTGAAGTCGAATTTCAACATTTATTATATATTTGAGTGAGTTTACATCTAACTTTGTCAGATATCATTGAATAACATCCATTGAAGCTCATTGAGGTCAACTGTCACTTTGGGCTAATTGAAAATTTTCAAAGTCTATCTTCCTAATTTGAAGTCGAATTTCAACATTTCTTATATATTTGAGTAAGTTTGCATCTAACTTAGTCAGATATCATCAAATAACATCCATTGAAGCTCATTGAGGTCGATTGTCACTTTGTATTGAATGAAAATTTTCAAAGTCTATCTTCCTAATTTGAAGTCGAATTTCAACATTTATTATATATTTGAGTGAGTTTACATCTAACTTTGTCACATATCATCGAATAACATCCATTGAAGCTCATTGAGGTCGATTGTCACTTTGTGTTGAATGAAAATTTTCAAAGTCTATCACCCTAATTTGAAGTCGAATTTCAACATTTATTATATATTTGAGTGAGTTTACATCTAACTTTGTCAGATATCATCGAAAAACATCCATTGAAGCTCAATGAGGTCAACTGTCACTTTGTGCTAATTGAAAATTTTCAAAGTCTATCTTCCTAATTTGAAGTAGAATTTCATCATTTCTTATATATTTGAGTAAGTTTACATCTAACTTTGTCAGATATCATCGAATAACATCCATTGAAGCTCATTGAGGTCAACTGTCACTTTGTGCTAATTGAAAATTTTCAAAGTCTATCTTCCTAATTTGAAGTAGAATTTCATCATTTCTTATATATTTGAGTAAGTTTGCATCTAACTTTGTCAGATATCATCGAATAACATCCATTGAAGCTCATTGAGGTCGATTGTCACTTTGTGTTGAATGAAAATTTTCAAAGTCTATCTTCCTAATTTGAAGTCGAATTTCAACATTTATTATATATTTGAGTGAGTTTACATCTAACTTTGTCAGATATCATCGAATAACATCCATTGAAGCTCAATGAGGTCAACTGTCACTTTGTGCTAATTGAAAATTTTCAAAGTCTATCTTCCTAATTTGAAGTCGAATTTCAACATTTATTATATATTTGAGTGAGTTTACATCTAACTTTGTCAGATATCATCGAATAACATCCATTGAAGCTCAATGAGGTCAACTGTCACTTTGTGCTAATTGAAAATTTTCAAAGTCTATCTTCCTAATTTGAAGTCGAATTTCAACATTTATTATATATTTGAGTGAGTTTACATCTAACTTTGTCAGATATCATTGAATAACATCCATTGAAGCTCATTGAGGTCAACTGTCACTTTGGGCTAATTGAAAATTTTCAAAGTCTATCTTCCTAATTTGAAGTCGAATTTCAACATTTCTTATATATTTGAGTGAGTTTGCATCTAACTTAGTCAGATATCATCAAATAACATCCATTGAAGCTCATTGAGGTCGATTGTCACTTTGTATTGAATGAAAATTTTCAAAGTCTATCTTCCTAATTTGAAGTCGAATTTCAACATTTATTATATATTTGAGTGAGTTTACATCTAACTTTGTCACATATCATCGAATAACATCCATTGAAGCTCATTGAGGTCGATTGTCACTTTGTGTTGAATGAAAATTTTCAAAGTCTATCACCCTAATTTGAAGTCGTATTTCTACATTTCTCATATATTTGAGTGAGTTTACATCTAACTTTGTCAGATATCATCGAGTAACATCCATTGAAGCTCATTGAGGTCAACCGTCACTTTGTGCTAATTGAAAATTTTCAAAGACTATCTTCCTAATTTGAAGTCGAATTTAAACATTTCTTATATATTTGAGTAAGTTTGCATCTAACTTTGTCAGATATCATCGAATAACATCCATTGAAGCTCATTGAGGTCGATTGTCACTTTGTGTTGAATAAAAATTTTCAAAGTCTATCTTCCTAATTTGAAGTCGAATTTCAACATTTATTATATATTTGAGTGAGTTTACATCTAACTTTGTCAGATATCATTGAATAACATCCATTGAAGCTCATTGAGGTCAACTGTCACTTTGGGCTAATTGAAAATTTTCAAAGTCTATCTTCCTAATTTGAAGTCGAATTTCAACATTTCTTATATATTTGAGTAAGTTTGCATCGAACTTAGTCAGATATCATCAAATAACATCCATTGAAGCTCATTGAGGTCGATTGTCACTTTGTGCTAATTGAAAATTTTCAAAGTCTATCTTCCTAATTTAAAGTCGAATTTCATTATTTCTTATATATTTGAGTAAGTTTACATCTAACTTTGTCAGATATCATCGAATAACATCCATTGAAGCTCATTGAGGTCGATTGTCACTTTGTGTTGAATGAAAATTTTCAAAGTATATCTTCCTAATTTGAAGTCGAATTTCAACATTTCATATATTTTTGAGTGAGTTTGCATCTTATTTTGTCAGATATCATCGAATTACATCCATTGAAGCTCAATGAGGTCTACTGTTACTTTGTGTTAATTGAAAATTTTCAAAGTCTATCACCCTAATTTGAAGTCGAATTTCAACATTTATTATATATTTGAGTGAGTTTACATCTAACTTTGTCAGATATCATCGAAAAACATCCATTGAAGCTCAATGAGGTCAACTGTCACTTTGTGCTAATTGAAAATTTTCAAAGTCTATCTTCCTAATTTGAAGTCGAATTTCAACATTTATTATATATTTGAGTGAGTTTACATCTAACTTTGTCAGATATCATCGAATAACATCCATTGAAGCTCAATGAGGTCAACTGTCACTTTGTGCTAATTGAAAATTTTCAAAGTCTATCTTCCTAATTTGAAGTCGAATTTCAACATTTATTATATATTTGAGTGAGTTTACATCTAACTTTGTCAGATATCATCGAATAACATCCATTGAAGCTCAATGAGGTCAACTGTCACTTTGTGCTAATTGAAAATTTTCAAAGTCTATCTTCCTAATTTGAAGTCGAATTTCAACATTTATTATATATTTGAGTGAGTTTACATCTAACTTTGTCAGATATCATTGAATAACATCCATTGAAGCTCATTGAGGTCAACTGTCACTTTGGGCTAATTGAAAATTTTCAAAGTCTATCTTCCTAATTTGAAGTCGAATTTCAACATTTCTTATATATTTGAGTAAGTTTGCATCTAACTTAGTCAGATATCATCAAATAACATCCATTGAAGCTCATTGAGGTCGATTGTCACTTTGTATTGAATGAAAATTTTCAAAGTCTATCTTCCTAATTTGAAGTCGAATTTCAACATTTATTATATATTTGAGTGAGTTTACATCTAACTTTGTCACATATCATCGAATAACATCCATTGAAGCTCATTGAGGTCGATTGTCACTTTGTGTTGAATGAAAATTTTCAAAGTCTATCACCCTAATTTGAAGTCGAATTTCAACATTTATTATATATTTGAGTGAGTTTACATCTAACTTTGTCAGATATCATCGAAAAACATCCATTGAAGCTCAATGAGGTCAACTGTCACTTTGTGCTAATTGAAAATTTTCAAAGTCTATCTTCCTAATTTGAAGTAGAATTTCATCATTTCTTATATATTTGAGTAAGTTTACATCTAACTTTGTCAGATATCATCGAATAACATCCATTGAAGCTCATTGAGGTCAACTGTCACTTTGTGCTAATTGAAAATTTTCAAAGTCTATCTTCCTAATTTGAAGTAGAATTTCATCATTTCTTATATATTTGAGTAAGTTTGCATCTAACTTTGTCAGATATCATCGAATAACATCCATTGAAGCTCATTGAGGTCGATTGTCACTTTGTGTTGAATGAAAATTTTCAAAGTCTATCTTCCTAATTTGAAGTCGAATTTCAACATTTATTATATATTTGAGTGAGTTTACATCTAACTTTGTCAGATATCATCGAATAACATCCATTGAAGCTCAATGAGGTCAACTGTCACTTTGTGCTAATTGAAAATTTTCAAAGTCTATCTTCCTAATTTGAAGTCGAATTTCAACATTTATTATATATTTGAGTGAGTTTACATCTAACTTTGTCAGATATCATCGAATAACATCCATTGAAGCTCAATGAGGTCAACTGTCACTTTGTGCTAATTGAAAATTTTCAAAGTCTATCTTCCTAATTTGAAGTCGAATTTCAACATTTATTATATATTTGAGTGAGTTTACATCTAACTTTGTCAGATATCATTGAATAACATCCATTGAAGCTCATTGAGGTCAACTGTCACTTTGGGCTAATTGAAAATTTTCAAAGTCTATCTTCCTAATTTGAAGTCGAATTTCAACATTTCTTATATATTTGAGTGAGTTTGCATCTAACTTAGTCAGATATCATCAAATAACATCCATTGAAGCTCATTGAGGTCGATTGTCACTTTGTATTGAATGAAAATTTTCAAAGTCTATCTTCCTAATTTGAAGTCGAATTTCAACATTTATTATATATTTGAGTGAGTTTACATCTAACTTTGTCACATATCATCGAATAACATCCATTGAAGCTCATTGAGGTCGATTGTCACTTTGTGTTGAATGAAAATTTTCAAAGTCTATCACCCTAATTTGAAGTCGTATTTCTACATTTCTCATATATTTGAGTGAGTTTACATCTAACTTTGTCAGATATCATCGAGTAACATCCATTGAAGCTCATTGAGGTCAACCGTCACTTTGTGCTAATTGAAAATTTTCAAAGACTATCTTCCTAATTTGAAGTCGAATTTAAACATTTCTTATATATTTGAGTAAGTTTGCATCTAACTTTGTCAGATATCATCGAATAACATCCATTGAAGCTCATTGAGGTCGATTGTCACTTTGTGTTGAATAAAAATTTTCAAAGTCTATCTTCCTAATTTGAAGTCGAATTTCAACATTTATTATATATTTGAGTGAGTTTACATCTAACTTTGTCAGATATCATCGAATAACATCCATTGAAGCTCATTGAGGTCAACTGTCACTTTGGGCTAATTGAAAATTTTCAAAGTCTATCTTCCTAATTTGGAGTCGAATTTCAACATTTCTTATATATTTGAGTGAGTTTGCATCTAACTTTGTCAGATATCATCGAATAACATCCATTGAAGCTCATTGAGGTCGATTGTCACTTTGTGTTGAATGAAAATTTTCAAAGTATATCTTCCTAATTTGAAGTCGAATTTCAACATTTCATATATTTTTGAGTGAGTTTGCATCTTATTTTGTCAGATATCATCGAATTACATCCATTGAAGCTCAATGAGGTCTACTGTTACTTTGTGTTAATTGAAAATTTTCAAAGTCTATCACCCTAATTTGAAGTCGAATTTCAACATTTATTATATATTTGAGTGAGTTTACATCTAACTTTGTCAGATATCATCGAAAAACATCCATTGAAGCTCAATGAGGTCAACTGTCACTTTGTGCTAATTGAAAATTTTCAAAGTCTATCTTCCTAATTTGAAGTCGAATTTCAACATTTATTATATATTTGAGTGAGTTTACATCTAACTTTGTCAGATATCATCGAATAACATCCATTGAAGCTCATTGAGGTCAACTGTCACTTTGTGCTAATTTAAAATTTTCAAAGTCTATCTTCCTAATTTGAAGTAGAATTTCATCATTTCTTATATATTTGAGTAAGTTTGCATCTAACTTTGTCAGATATCATCGAATAACATCCATTGAAGCTCATTGAGGTCGATTGTCACTTTGTGTTGAATGAAAATTTTCAAAGTCTATCTTCCTAATTTGAAGTCGAATTTCAACATTTATTATATATTTGAGTGAGTTTACATCTAACTTTGTCAGATATCATCGAATAACATCCATTGAAGCTCAATGAGGTCAACTGTCACTTTGTGCTAATTGAAAATTTTCAAAGTCTATCTTCCTAATTTGAAGTCGAATTTCAACATTTATTATATATTTGAGTGAGTTTACATCTAACTTTGTCAGATATCATCGAATAACAACCATTGAAGCTCAATGAGGTCAACTGTCACTTTGTGCTAATTGAAAATTTTCAAAGTCTATCTTCCTAATTTGAAGTCGAATTTCAACATTTATTATATATTTGAGTGAGTTTACATCTAACTTTGTCAGATATCATTGAATAACATCCATTGAAGCTCATTGAGGTCAACTGTCACTTTGGGCTAATTGAAAATTTTCAAAGTCTATCTTCCTAATTTGAAGTCGAATTTCAACATTTCTTATATATTTGAGTAAGTTTGCATCTAACTTAGTCAGATATCATCAAATAACATCCATTGAAGCTCATTGAGGTCGATTGTCACTTTGTATTGAATGAAAATTTTCAAAGTCTATCTTCCTAATTTGAAGTCGAATTTCAACATTTATTATATATTTGAGTGAGTTTACATCTAACTTTGTCACATATCATCGAATAACATCCATTGAAGCTCATTGAGGTCGATTGTCACTTTGTGTTGAATGAAAATTTTCAAAGTCTATCACCCTAATTTGAAGTCGAATTTCAACATTTATTATATATTTGAGTGAGTTTACATCTAACTTTGTCAGATATCATCGAAAAACATCCATTGAAGCTCAATGAGGTCAACTGTCACTTTGTGCTAATTGAAAATTTTCAAAGTCTATCTTCCTAATTTGAAGTAGAATTTCATCATTTCTTATATATTTGAGTAAGTTTACATCTAACTTTGTCAGATATCATCGAATAACATCCATTGAAGCTCAATGAGGTCAACTGTCACTTTGTGCTAATTGAAAATTTTCAAAGTCTATCTTCCTAATTTGAAGTCGAATTTCAACATTTATTATATATTTGAGTGAGTTTACATCTAACTTTTTCAGATATCATTGAATAACATCCATTGAAGCTCATTGAGGTCAACTGTCACTTTGGGCTAATTGAAAATTTTCAAAGTCTATCTTCCTAATTTGAAGTCGAATTTCAACATTTCTTATATATTTGAGTAAGTTTGCATCGAACTTAGTCAGATATCATCAAATAACATCCATTGAAGCTCATTGAGGTCGATTGTCACTTTGTGCTAATTGAAAATTTTCAAAGTCTATCTTCCTAATTTGAAGTCGAATTTCAACATTTCTTATATATGTGAGTAAGTTTGCATCGAACTTTGTCAGATATCATCAAATAACATCCATTGAAGCTCATTGAGGTCGATTGTCACTTTGTGCTAATTGAAAATTTTCAAAGTCTATCTTCCTAATTTAAAGTCGAATTTCAACATTTCTTATATATTTGAGTAAGTTTGCATCTAACTTAGTCAGATATCATCAAATAACATCAATTGAAGCTCATTGAGGTCGATTGTCACTTTGTGTTGAATGAAAATTTTCAAAGTCTATCTTCCTAATTTGAAGTCGAATTTCAACATTTATTATATATTTGAGTGAGTTTACATCTAACTTTGTCACATATCATCGAATAACATCCATTGAAGCTCATTGAGGTCAACCGTCACTTTGTGCTAATTGAAAATTTTCAAACTCTATCTTCCTAATTTGAAGTCGAATTTCAACATTTATTATATATTTGAGTGAGTTTACATCTAACTTTGTCACATATCATCGAATAACATCCATTGAAGCTCATTGAGGTCGATTGTCACTTTGTGTTGAATGAAAATTTTCAAAGTCTATCACCCTAATTTGAAGTCGAATTTCAACATTTATTATATATTTGAGTGAGTTTACATCTAACTTTGTCAGATATCATCGAAAAACATCCATTGAAGCTCAATGAGGTCAACTGTCACTTTGTGCTAATTGAAAATTTTCAAAGTCTATCTTCCTAATTTGAAGTAGAATTTCATCATTTCTTATATATTTGAGTAAGTTTACATCTAACTTTGTCAGATATCATCGAATAACATCCATTGAAGCTCAATGAGGTCAACTGTCACTTTGTGCTAATTGAAAATTTTCAAAGTCTATCTTCCTAATTTGAAGTCGAATTTCAACATTTATTATATATTTGAGTGAGTTTACATCTAACTTTGTCAGATATCATTGAATAACATCCATTGAAGCTCATTGAGGTCAACTGTCACTTTGGGCTAATTGAAAATTTTCAAAGTCTATCTTCCTAATTTGAAGTCGAATTTCAACATTTCTTATATATTTGAGTAAGTTTGCATCGAACTTAGTCAGATATCATCAAATAACATCCATTGAAGCTCATTGAGGTCGATTGTCACTTTGTGCTAATTGAAAATTTTCAAAGTCTATCTTCCTAATTTGAAGTCGAATTTCAACATTTCTTATATATGTGAGTAAGTTTGCATCGAACTTTGTCAGATATCATCAAATAACATCCATTGAAGCTCATTGAGGTCGATTGTCACTTTGTGCTAATTGAAAATTTTCAAAGTCTATCTTCCTAATTTAAAGTCGAATTTCAACATTTCTTATATATTTGAGTAAGTTTGCATCTAACTTAGTCAGATATCATCAAATAACATCAATTGAAGCTCATTGAGGTCGATTGTCACTTTGTGTTGAATGAAAATTTTCAAAGTCTATCTTCCTAATTTGAAGTCGAATTTCAACATTTATTATATATTTGAGTGAGTTTACATCTAACTTTGTCACATATCATCGAATAACATCCATTGAAGCTCATTGAGGTCAACCGTCACTTTGTGCTAATTGAAAATTTTCAAACTCTATCTTCCTAATTTGAAGTCGAATTTCAACATTTATTATATATTTGAGTGAGTTTACATCTAACTTTGTCAGATATCATCGAATAACATCCATTGAAGCTCATTGAGGTCAACTGTCACTTTGTGCTAATTGAAAATTTTCAAAGTCTATCTTCCTAATTTGAAGTCGAATTTCAACATTTCTTATATATTTGAGTAAGTTTGCATCGAACTTAGTCAGATATCATCAAATAACATCCATTGAAGCTCATTGAGGTCGATTGTCACTTTGTGCTAATTGAAAATTTTCAAAGTCTATCTTCCTAATTTAAAGTCGAATTTCATTATTTCTTATATATTTGAGTAAGTTTACATCTAACTTTGTCAGATATCATCGAATAACATCCATTGAAGCTCATTGAGGTCGATTGTCACTTTGTGTTGAATGAAAATTTTCAAAGTCTATCTTCCTAATTTGAAGTCGAATTTCAACATTGTCAGATATTGTCGATTTACTTCCATTGAAGCCCATTGGGCTCGAATATCACTTTGTGTTGATTGAAAATTTTCAAAGTCTATCTTCCTAATTTGAAGTCGAATTTCAACATTCATTATATATTTGAGTGAGTTTACATCTAACTTTGTCAGATATCATTGAATAACTTCCATTGAAGCTCATTGAGGTCGATTGTCACTTTGTGTTGAATGAAAATTTTCAAAGTCTATCTTCCTAATTTGAAGTCGTATTTCTACATTTCTCATATATTTGAGTGAGTTTACATCTAACTTTGTCAGATATCATCGAGTAACATCCATTGAAGCTCATTGAGGTCAACCGTCACTTTGTGCTAATTGAAAATTTTCAAAGACTATCTTCCTAATTTGAAGTCGAATTCAAACATTTCTTATATATTTGAGTAAGTTTGCATCTAACTTTGTCAGATATCATCGAATAACATCCATTGAAGCTCATTGAGGTCGATTGTCACTTTGTGTTGAATGAAAATTTTCAAAGTCTATCTTCCTAATTTGAAGTCGAATTTCAACATTTATCATATATTTGAGTGAGTTTACATCTAACTTTGTCAGATATCATCGAATAACATCCATTGAAGCTCAATGAGGTCAACTGTCACTTTGTGCTAATTGAAAATTTTCGAAGTCTATCTTCCTAATTTGAAGTCGAATTTCAACATTTCTTATATATTTGAGTAAGTTTGCATTTAACTTTGTCAGATATCATCGAATAACATCCATTGAAGCTCATTGAGGTCGATTGTCACTTTGTGTTGAATGAAAATTTTCAAAGTCTATCTTCCTAATTTGAAGTCGAATTTCAACATTTATCATATATTTGAGTGAGTTTACATCTAACTTTGTCAGATATCATCGAATAACATCCATTGAAGCTCAATGAGGTCAACTGTCACTTTGTGCTAATTGAAAATTTTCGAAGTCTATCTTCCTAATTTGAAGTCGAATTTCAACATTTATTATATATTTGAGTGAGTTTACATCTAACTTTGTCAGATATCATTGAATAACATCCATTGAAGCTCATTGAGGTCAACTGTCACTTTGGGCTAATTGAAAATTTTCAAAGTCTATCTTCCTAATTTGAAGTCGAATTTCAACATTTCTTATATATTTGAGTGAGTTTGCATCTAACTTAGTCAGATATCATCAAATAACATCCATTGAAGCTCATTGAGGTCGATTGTCACTTTGTGTTGAATGAAAATTTCCAAAGTCTATCTTCCTAATTTGAAGTCGAATTTCAACATTTATTATATATTTGAGTGAGTTTACATCTAACTTTGTCACATATCATCGAATAACATCCAATGAAGCTCATTGAGGTCAACCGTCACTTTGTGCTAATTGAAAATTTTCAAACTCTATCTTCCTAATTTGAAGTCGAATTTCAACATTTATTATATATTTGAGTGAGTTTACATCTAAATTTATCAGATATCATCGAATAACATCCATTGAAGCTCATTGAGTTCAACTGTCACTTTGTGCTAATTGAAAATTTTCTAAGTCTATCTTCCTAATTTGAAGTCGAATTTCAACATTTCTTATATATTTGAGTAAGTTTGCATCTAACTTTGTCAGATATCATCGAATAACATCCATTGAAGCTCATTGAGGTCAATTGTCACTTTGTGTTGAATGAAAATTTTCAAAGTCTATCTTCCTAATTTGAAGTCGAATTTCAACATTTATCATATATTTGAGTGAATTTACATCTAACTTTGTCAGATATCATCGAATAACATCCATTGAAGCTCAATGAGGTCAACTGTCACTTTGTGCTAATTGAAAATTTTCGAAGTCTATCTTCCTAATTTGAAGTCGAATTTCAACATTTATTATATATTTGAGTGAGTTTACATCTAACTTTGTCAGATATCATTGAATAACATCCATTGAAGCTCATTAAGGTCAACTGTCACTTTGGGCTAATTGGAAATTTTCAAAGTCTATCTTCCTAATTTGAAGTCGAATTTCAACATTGCTCATATATTTGAGTATGATTGCATCTAACTTTGTCAGATATCATCGTATAACATCCATTGAAGCTCATTGAGGTCGATTGTCACTTTGTGTTGAATGAAAATTGTCAAAGTCTATCTTCCTAATTTGAAGTCGAATTTCAACATTTATTATATATTTGAGTGAGTTTACATCTAACTTTGTCAGATATCATCGAATAACATCCATTGAAGCTCAATGAGGTCAACTGTCACTTTATGCTAATTGAAAATTTTCAAAGTCTCTCTTCCTAATTTGAAGTCGAATTTCAACATTTATTATATATTTGAGTGAGTTTACATCTAACTTTGTCAGATATCATTGAATAACATCCATTGAAGCTCATTGAGGTCAACTGTCACTTTGGGCTAATTGGAAATTTTCAAAGTCTATCTTCCTAATTTGAAGTCGAATTTCAACATTGCTCATATATTTGAGTATGATTGCATCTAACTTTGTCAGATATCATCGTATAACATCCATTGAAGCTCATTGAGGTCGATTGTCACTTTGTGTTGAATGAAAATTGTCAAAGTCTATCTTCCTAATTTGAAGTCGAATTTCAACATTTATTATATATTTGAGTGAGTTTGCATCTAACTTTGTCAGATATCATCGAATAACATCCATTGAAGCTCATTGAGGTCGATTGTCACTTTTTGTTGAATGAAAATTTTCAAAGTCTATCTTCCTAATTTGAAGTCGAATTTCAACATTTCATATATATTTGAGTGAGATTGCATCTAACTTTGTCAGATATCATCGAATAACATCCATTGAAGCTCATTGAGGTCGATTGTCACTTTGTGTTGAATGAAAATTTTCAAAGTCTATCTTCCTAATTTGAAGTCGAATTTCAACATTTATCATATATTTGAGTGAGTTTACATCTAACTTTGTCAGATATCATCGAATAACATCCATTGAAGCTCAATGAGGTCAACTGTCACTTTGTGCTAATTGAAAATTTTCGAAGTCTATCTTCCTAATTTGAAGTCGAATTTCAACATTTATTATATATTTGAGTGAGTTTACATCTAACTTTGTCAGATATCATCGAATAACATCCATTGAAGCTCAATGAGGTCAACTGTCACTTTATGCTAATTGAAAATTTTCAAAGTCTCTCTTCCTAATTTGAAGTCGAATTTCAACATTTATTATATATTTGAGTGAGTTTACATCTAACTTTGTCAGATATCATTGAATAACATCCATTGAAGCTCATTGAGGTCAACTGTCACTTTGGGCTAATTGGAAATTTTCAAAGTCTATCTTCCTAATTTGAAGTCGAATTTCAACATTGCTCATATATTTGAGTATGATTGCATCTAACTTTGTCAGATATCATCGTATAACATCCATTGAAGCTCATTGAGGTCGGTTGTCACTTTGTGTTGAATGAAAATTGTCAAAGTCTATCTTCCTAATTTGAAGTCGAATTTCAACATTTATTATATATTTGAGTGAGTTTGCATCTAACTTTGTCAGATATCATCGAATAACATCCATTGAAGCTCATTGAGGTCGATTGTCACTTTTTGTTGAATGAAAATTTTCAAAGTCTATCTTCCTAATTTGAAGTCGAATTTCAACATTTCATATATATTTGAGTGAGATTGCATCTAACTTTGTCAGATATCATCGAATAACATCCATTGAAGCTCAATGAGGTCAACTGTCACTTTGTGCTAATTGAAAATTTTCAAAGTCTATCTTCCTAATTTAAAGTCGAATTTCAACATTGCTCATATATTTGAGTATGATTGCATCTAACTTTGTCACATATCATCGAATAACATCCAATGAAGCTCATTGAGGTCAACCGTCACTTTGTGCTAATTGAAAATTTTCAAACTCTATCTTCCTAATTTGAAGTCGAATTTCAACATTTATTATATATTTGAGTGAGTTTACATCTAAATTTATCAGATATCATCGAATAACATCCATTGAAGCTCATTGAGTTCAACTGTCACTTTGTGCTAATTGAAAATTTTCTAAGTCTATCTTCCTAATTTGAAGTCGAATTTCAACATTTCTTATATATTTGAGTAAGTTTGCATCTAACTTTGTCAGATATCATCGAGTAACATCCATTGAAGCTCATTGAGGTCAATTGTCACTTTGTGTTGAATGAAAATTTTCAAAGTCTATCTTCCTAATTTGAAGTCGAATTTCAACATTTATCATATATTTGAGTGAATTTACATCTAACTTTGTCAGATATCATCGAATAACATCCATTGAAGCTCAATGAGGTCAACTGTCACTTTGTGCTAATTGAAAATTTTCGAAGTCTATCTTCCTAATTTGAAGTCGAATTTCAACATTTATTATATATTTGAGTGAGTTTACATCTAACTTTGTCAGATATCATTGAATAACATCCATTGAAGCTCATTAAGGTCAACTGTCACTTTGGGCTAATTGGAAATTTTCAAAGTCTATCTTCCTAATTTGAAGTCGAATTTCAACATTGCTCATATATTTGAGTATGATTGCATCTAACTTTGTCAGATATCATCGTATAACATCCATTGAAGCTCATTGAGGTCGATTGTCACTTTGTGTTGAATGAAAATTGTCAAAGTCTATCTTCCTAATTTGAAGTCGAATTTCAACATTTATTATATATTTGAGTGAGTTTACATCTAACTTTGTCAGATATCATCGAATAACATCCATTGAAGCTCAATGAGGTCAACTGTCACTTTATGCTAATTGAAAATTTTCAAAGTCTCTCTTCCTAATTTGAAGTCGAATTTCAACATTTATTATATATTTGAGTGAGTTTACATCTAACTTTGTCAGATATCATTGAATAACATCCATTGAAGCTCATTGAGGTCAACTGTCACTTTGGGCTAATTGGAAATTTTCAAAGTCTATCTTCCTAATTTGAAGTCGAATTTCAACATTGCTCATATATTTGAGTATGATTGCATCTAACTTTGTCAGATATCATCGTATAACATCCATTGAAGCTCATTGAGGTCGATTGTCACTTTGTGTTGAATGAAAATTGTCAAAGTCTATCTTCCTAATTTGAAGTCGAATTTCAACATTTATTATATATTTGAGTGAGTTTGCATCTAACTTTGTCAGATATCATCGAATAACATCCATTGAAGCTCATTGAGGTCGATTGTCACTTTTTGTTGAATGAAAATTTTCAAAGTCTATCTTCCTAATTTGAAGTCGAATTTCAACATTTCATATATATTTGAGTGAGATTGTATCTAACTTTGTCAGATATCATCGAATAACATCCATTGAAGCTCATTGAGGTCGATTGTCACTTTGTGTTGAATGAAAATTTTCAAAGTCTATCTTCCTAATTTGAAGTCGAATTTCAACATTTATCATATATTTGAGTGAGTTTACATCTAACTTTGTCAGATATCATCGAATAACATCCATTGAAGCTCAATGAGGTCAACTGTCACTTTGTGCTAATTGAAAATTTTCGAAGTCTATCTTCCTAATTTGAAGTCGAATTTCAACATTTATTATATATTTGAGTGAGTTTACATCTAACTTTGTCAGATATCATCGAATAACATCCATTGAAGCTCAATGAGGTCAACTGTCACTTTATGCTAATTGAAAATTTTCAAAGTCTCTCTTCCTAATTTGAAGTCGAATTTCAACATTTATTATATATTTGAGTGAGTTTACATCTAACTTTGTCAGATATCATTGAATAACATCCATTGAAGCTCATTGAGGTCAACTGTCACTTTGGGCTAATTGGAAATTTTCAAAGTCTATCTTCCTAATTTGAAGTCGAATTTCAACATTGCTCATATATTTGAGTATGATTGCATCTAACTTTGTCAGATATCATCGTATAACATCCATTGAAGCTCATTGAGGTCGGTTGTCACTTTGTGTTGAATGAAAATTGTCAAAGTCTATCTTCCTAATTTGAAGTCGAATTTCAACATTTATTATATATTTGAGTGAGTTTGCATCTAACTTTGTCAGATATCATCGAATAACATCCATTGAAGCTCATTGAGGTCGATTGTCACTTTTTGTTGAATGAAAATTTTCAAAGTCTATCTTCCTAATTTGAAGTCGAATTTCAACATTTCATATATATTTGAGTGAGATTGCATCTAACTTTGTCAGATATCATCGAATAACATCCATTGAAGCTCATTGAGGTCGATTGTCACTTTGTGTTGAATGAAAATTTTCAAAGTCTATCTTCCTAATTTGAAGTCGAATTTCAACATTTATTATATATTTGAGTGAGTTTGCATCTAACTTTGTCAGATATCATCGAATAACATCCATTGAAGCTCAATGAGGTCAACTGTCACTTTGTGCTAATTGAAAATTTTCAAAGTCTATCTTCCTAATTTGAAGTCGAATTTCAACATTGCTCATATATTTGAGTATGATTGCATCTAACTTTGTCAGATATCATCGTATAACATCCATTGAAGCTCATTGAGGTCGATTGTCACTTTGTGTTGAATGAAAATTGTCAAAGTCTATCTTCCTAATTTGAAGTCGAATTTCAACATTTATTATATATTTGAGTGAGTTTGCATCTAACTTTGTCAGATATCATCGAATAACATCCATTGAAGCTCATTGAGGTCGATTGTCACTTTTTGTTGAATGAAAATTTTCAAAGTCTATCTTCCTAATTTGAAGTCGAATTTCAACATTTCATATATATTTGAGTGAGATTGCATCTAACTTTGTCAGATATCATCGAATAACATCCATTGAAGCTCATTGAGGTCAACTGTCACTTTGGGCTAATTGAAAATTTTCAAAGTCTATCTTCCTAATTTGAAGTCGAATTTCAACATTTCTTATATATTTGAGTAAGTTTGCATCTAACTTAGTCAGATATCATCAAATAACATCCATTGAAGCTCATTGAGGTCGATTGTCACTTTGTGTTGAATGAAAATTTTCAAAGTCTATCTTCCTAATTTGAAGTCGAATTTCAACATTTATCATATATTTGAGTGAGTTTACATCTAACTTTGTCAGATATCATCGAATAACATCCATTGAAGCTCAATGAGGTCAACTGTCACTTTGTGCTAATTGGAAATTTTCAAAGTCTATCTTCCTAATTTGAAGTCGAATTTCAACATTGCTCATATATTTGAGTATGATTGCATCTAACTTTGTCAGATATCATCGTATAACATCCATTGAAGCTCATTGAGGTCGATTGTCACTTTGTGTTGAATGAAAATTGTCAAAGTCTATCTTCCTAATTTGAAGTCGAATTTCAACATTTATTATATATTTGAGTGAGTTTACATCTAACTTTGTCAGATATCATCGAATAACATCCATTGAAGCTCAATGAGGTCAACTGTCACTTTATGCTAATTGAAAATTTTCAAAGTCTCTCTTCCTAATTTGAAGTCGAATTTCAACATTTATTATATATTTGAGTGAGTTTACATCTAACTTTGTCAGATATCATTGAATAACATCCATTGAAGCTCATTGAGGTCAACTGTCACTTTGGGCTAATTGGAAATTTTCAAAGTCTATCTTCCTAATTTGAAGTCGAATTTCAACATTGCTCATATATTTGAGTATGATTGCATCTAACTTTGTCAGATATCATCGTATAACATCCATTGAAGCTCATTGAGGTCGATTGTCACTTTGTGTTGAATGAAAATTGTCAAAGTCTATCTTCCTAATTTGAAGTCGAATTTCAACATTTATTATATATTTGAGTGAGTTTGCATCTAACTTTGTCAGATATCATCGAATAACATCCATTGAAGCTCATTGAGGTCGATTGTCACTTTTTGTTGAATGAAAATTTTCAAAGTCTATCTTCCTAATTTGAAGTCGAATTTCAACATTTCATATATATTTGAGTGAGATTGTATCTAACTTTGTCAGATATCATCGAATAACATCCATTGAAGCTCATTGAGGTCGATTGTCACTTTGTGTTGAATGAAAATTTTCAAAGTCTATCTTCCTAATTTGAAGTCGAATTTCAACATTTATCATATATTTGAGTGAGTTTACATCTAACTTTGTCAGATATCATCGAATAACATCCATTGAAGCTCAATGAGGTCAACTGTCACTTTGTGCTAATTGAAAATTTTCGAAGTCTATCTTCCTAATTTGAAGTCGAATTTCAACATTTATTATATATTTGAGTGAGTTTACATCTAACTTTGTCAGATATCATCGAATAACATCCATTGAAGCTCAATGAGGTCAACTGTCACTTTATGCTAATTGAAAATTTTCAAAGTCTCTCTTCCTAATTTGAAGTCGAATTTCAACATTTATTATATATTTGAGTGAGTTTACATCTAACTTTGTCAGATATCATTGAATAACATCCATTGAAGCTCATTGAGGTCAACTGTCACTTTGGGCTAATTGGAAATTTTCAAAGTCTATCTTCCTAATTTGAAGTCGAATTTCAACATTGCTCATATATTTGAGTATGATTGCATCTAACTTTGTCAGATATCATCGTATAACATCCATTGAAGCTCATTGAGGTCGGTTGTCACTTTGTGTTGAATGAAAATTGTCAAAGTCTATCTTCCTAATTTGAAGTCGAATTTCAACATTTATTATATATTTGAGTGAGTTTGCATCTAACTTTGTCAGATATCATCGAATAACATCCATTGAAGCTCATTGAGGTCGATTGTCACTTTTTGTTGAATGAAAATTTTCAAAGTCTATCTTCCTAATTTGAAGTCGAATTTCAACATTTCATATATATTTGAGTGAGATTGCATCTAACTTTGTCAGATATCATCGAATAACATCCATTGAAGCTCATTGAGGTCGATTGTCACTTTGTGTTGAATGAAAATTTTCAAAGTCTATCTTCCTAATTTGAAGTCGAATTTCAACATTTATCATATATTTGAGTGAGTTTACATCTAACTTTGTCAGATATCATCGAATAACATCCATTGAAGCTCAATGAGGTCAACTGTCACTTTGTGCTAATTGAAAATTTTCAAAGTCTATCTTCCTAATTTGAAGTCGAATTTCAACATTGCTCATATATTTGAGTATGATTGCATCTAACTTTGTCAGATATCATCGTATAACATCCATTGAAGCTCATTGAGGTCGATTGTCACTTTGTGTTGAATGAAAATTGTCAAAGTCTATCTTCCTAATTTGAAGTCGAATTTCAACATTTATTATATATTTGAGTGAGTTTGCATCTAACTTTGTCAGATATCATCGAATAACATCCATTGAAGCTCATTGAGGTCGATTGTCACTTTTTGTTGAATGAAAATTTTCAAAGTCTATCTTCCTAATTTGAAGTCGAATTTCAACATTTCATATATATTTGAGTGAGATTGCATCTAACTTTGTCAGATATCATCGAATAACATCCATTGAAGCTCATTGAGGTCAACTGTCACTTTGGGCTAATTGAAAATTTTCAAAGTCTATCTTCCTAATTTGAAGTCGAATTTCAACATTTCTTATATATTTGAGTAAGTTTGCATCTAACTTAGTCAGATATCATCAAATAACATCCATTGAAGCTCATTGAGGTCGATTGTCACTTTGTGTTGAATGAAAATTTTCAAAGTCTATCTTCCTAATTTGAAGTCGAATTTCAACATTTATTATATATTTGAGTGAGTTTACATCTAACTTTGTCAGATATCATTGAATAACATCCATTGAAGCTCATTGAGGTCAACTGTCACTTTGGGCTAATTGAAAATTTTCAAAGTCTATCTTCCTAATTTGAAGTCGAATTTCAACATTTCTTATATATTTGAGTAAGTTTGCATCTAACTTAGTCAGATATCATCAAATAACATCCATTGAAGCTCATTGAGGTCGATTGTCACTTTGTGTTGAATGAAAATTTTCAAAGTCTATCTTCCTAATTTGAAGTCGAATTTCAACATTTATTATATATTTGAGTGAGTTTACATCTAACTTTGTCACATATCATCGAATAACATCCATTGAAGCTCATTGAGGTCAACCGTCACTTTGTGCTAATTGAAAATTTTCAAACTCTATCTTCCTAATTTGAAGTCAAATTTCAACATTTATTATATATTTGAGTGAGTTTACATCTAAATTTATCAGATATCATCGAATAACATCCATTGAAGCTCATTGAGGTCAACTGTCACTTTGTGCTAATTGAAAATTTTCAAAGTCTATCTTCCTAATTTGAAGTCGAATTTCAACATTTCTTATATATTTGAGTAAGTTTGCATCTAACTTTGTCAGATATCATCGAATAACATCCATTGAAGCTCATTGAGGTCGATTGTCACTTTGTGTTGAATGAAAATTTTCAAAGTCTATCTTCCTAATTTGAAGTCGAATTTCAACATTTATTATATATTTGAGTGAGTTTACATCTAACTTTGTCAGATATCATTGAATAACATCCATTGAAGCTCATTGAGGTCAACTGTCACTTTGGGCTAATTGGAAATTTTCAAAGTCTATCTTCCTAATTTGAAGTCGAATTTCAACATTTATCATATATTTGAGTGAATTTACATCTAACTTTGTCAGATATCATCGAATAACATCCATTGAAGCTCAATGAGGTCAACTGTCACTTTGTGCTAATTGAAAATTTTCGAAGTCTATCTTCCTAATTTGAAGTCGAATTTCAACATTTATTATATATTTGAGTGAGTTTACATCTAACTTTGTCAGATATCATTGAATAACATCCATTGAAGCTCATTGAGGTCAACTGTCACTTTGGGCTAATTGGAAATTTTCAAAGTCTATCTTCCTAATTTGAAGTCGAATTTCAACATTGCTCATATATTTGAGTATGATTGCATCTAACTTTGTCAGATATCATCGTATAACATCCATTGAAGCTCATTGAGGTCGATTGTCACTTTGTGTTGAATGAAAATTGTCAAAGTCTATCTTCCTAATTTGAAGTCGAATTTCAACATTTATTATATATTTGATTGAGTTTACATCTAACTTTGTCAGATATCATTGAATAACATCCATTGAAGCTCATTGAGGTCAACTGTCACTTTATGCTAATTGAAAATTTTCAAAGTCTCTCTTCCTAATTTGAAGTCCAATTTCAACATTTATTATATATTTGAGTGAGTTTACATCTAACTTTGTCAGATATCATTGAATAACATCCATTGAAGCTCATTGAGGTCAACTGTCACTTTGGGCTAATTGAAAATTTTCAAAGTCTATCTTCCTAATTTGAAGTCGAATTCCAACATTTCTTATATATTTGAGTAAGTTTGCATCTAACTTAGTCAGATATTATCAAATAACATCCATTGAAGCTCATTGAGGTCGATTGTCACTTCGTGCTAATTGAAAATTTTCAATGTCTATCTTCCTAATTTGAAGTCGAATTTCATTATTTCTTATATATTTGAGTAAGTTTACATCTAACTTTGTCAGATATCATCGAATAACATCCATTGAAGCTCAATGAGGTCAACTGTCACTTTGTGTTAATTGAAAATTTTCAAAGTCTATCTTCCTAATTTGAAGTCGAATTTCAACATTTCTTATATATTTGAGTGAGTTTACATCTAACTTTGTCAGATATCATCGAATAACATCCATTGAAAGCCATTGAGGACAACTGTCACTTTGTGTTAATTGAAAATTTTCAAAGTCTATCTTCCTAATTTGAAGTCGAATTTCAACATTGTCAGATATTGTCGATTTACTTCCATTGAAGCCCATTGGGGTCGATTATCACTTTGTATTGATTGAAAATTTTCAAAGTCCATCTTCCCAATTTGAAGTCTAATCTCATCAATTCCCTTATATTTGAGTGAGTTTGCAACTAACTTTGTCAGATATTGTCGATTTACTTCCATTGAAGCCCATTGAGGTCAACTGTCACTTTGGGCTAATTGAAAATTTTCAAAGTCTATCTTCCTAATTTGAAGTCGAATTTCAACATTTCTTATATATTTGAGTAAGTTTGCATCTAACTTAGTCAGATATCATCAAATAACATCCATTGAAGCTCATTGAGGTCGATTGTCACTTTGTGTTGAATGAAAAATTTCAAAGTCTATCTTCCTAATTTGAAGTCGAATTTCAACATTTATTATATATTTGAGTGAGTTTACATCTAACTTTGTCACATATCATCGAATAACATCCATTGAAGCTCATTGAGGTCAACCGTCACTTTGTGCTAATTGAAAATTTTCAAACTCTATCTTCCTAATTTGAAGTCGAATTTCAACATTTATTATATATTTGAGTGAGTTTACATCTAAATTTATCAGATATCATCGAATAACATCCATTGAAGCTCATTGAGGTCAACTGTCACTTTGTGCTAATTGAAAATTTTCAAAGTCTATCTTCCTAATTTGAAGTCGAATTTCAACATTTCTTATATATTTGAGTGAGTTTGCATCTAACTTTGTCAGATATCATCGAATAACATCCATTGAAGCTCATTGAGGTCGATTGTCACTTTGTGTTGAATGAAAATTTTCAGTCTATCTTCCTAATTTGAAGTCGAATTTCAACATTTATCATATATTTGAGTGAATTTACATCTAACTTTGTCAGATATCATCGAATAACATCCATTGAAGCTCAATGAGGTCAACTGTCACTTTGTGCTAATTGAAAATTTTCGAAGTCTATCTTCCTAATTTGAAGTCGAATTTCAACATTTATTATATATTTGAGTGAGTTTACATCTAACTTTGTCAGATATCATTGAATAACATCCATTGAAGCTCATTGAGGTCAACTGTCACTTTGGGCTAATTGGAAATTTTCAAAGTCTATCTTCCTAATTTGAAGTCGAATTTCAACATTGCTCATATATTTGAGTATGATTGCATCTAACTTTGTCAGATATCATCGTATAACATCCATTGAAGCTCATTGAGGTCGATTGACACTTTGTGTTGAATGAAAATTGTCAAAGTCTATCTTCCTAATTTGAAGTCGAATTTCAACATTTATTATATATTTGAGTGAGTTTACATCTAACTTTGTCAGATATCATCGAATAACATCCATTGAAGCTCATTGAGGTCGATTGTCACTTTTTGTTGAATGAAAATTTTCAAAGTCTATCTTCCTAATTTGAAGTCGAATTTCAACATTTCATATATATTTGAGTGAGATTGCATCTAACTTTGTCAGATATCATCGAATAACATCCATTGAAGCTCATTGAGGTCGATTGTCACTTTGTGTTGAATGAAAATTTTCAAAGTCTATCTTCCTAATTTGAAGTCGAATTTCAACATTTATCATATATTTGAGTGAGTTTACATCTAACTTTGTCAGATATCATCGAATAACATCCATTGAAGCTCAATGAGGTCAACTGTCACTTTGTGCTAATTGAAAATTTTCGAAGTCTATCTTCCTAATTTGAAGTCGAATTTCAACATTTATTATATATTTGAGTGAGTTTACATCTAACTTTGTCAGATATCATCGAATAACATCCATTGAAGCTCAATGAGGTCAACTGTCACTTTATGCTAATTGAAAATTTTCAAAGTCTCTCTTCCTAATTTGAAGTCGAATTTCAACATTTATTATATATTTGAGTGAGTTTACATCTAACTTTGTCAGATATCATTGAATAACATCCATTGAAGCTCATTGAGGTCAACTGTCACTTTGGGCTAATTGGAAATTTTCAAAGTCTATCTTCCTAATTTGAAGTCGAATTTCAACATTGCTCATATATTTGAGTATGATTGCATCTAACTTTGTCAGATATCATCGTATAACATCCATTGAAGCTCATTGAGGTCGGTTGTCACTTTGTGTTGAATGAAAATTGTCAAAGTCTATCTTCCTAATTTGAAGTCGAATTTCAACATTTATTATATATTTGAGTGAGTTTGCATCTAACTTTGTCAGATATCATCGAATAACATCCATTGAAGCTCATTGAGGTCGATTGTCACTTTTTGTTGAATGAAAATTTTCAAAGTCTATCTTCCTAATTTGAAGTCGAATTTCAACATTTCATATATATTTGAGTGAGATTGCATCTAACTTTGTCAGATATCATCGAATAACATCCATTGAAGCTCATTGAGGTCGATTGTCACTTTGTGTTGAATGAAAATTTTCAAAGTCTATCTTCCTAATTTGAAGTCGAATTTCAACATTTATCATATATTTGAGTGAGTTTACATCTAACTTTGTCAGATATCATCGAATAACATCCATTGAAGCTCAATGAGGTCAACTGTCACTTTGTGCTAATTGAAAATTTTCAAAGTCTATCTTCCTAATTTGAAGTCGAATTTCAACATTGCTCATATATTTGAGTATGATTGCATCTAACTTTGTCAGATATCATCGTATAACATCCATTGAAGCTCATTGAGGTCGATTGTCACTTTGTGTTGAATGAAAATTGTCAAAGTCTATCTTCCTAATTTGAAGTCGAATTTCAACATTTATTATATATTTGAGTGAGTTTGCATCTAACTTTGTCAGATATCATCGAATAACATCCATTGAAGCTCATTGAGGTCGATTGTCACTTTTTGTTGAATGAAAATTTTCAAAGTCTATCTTCCTAATTTGAAGTCGAATTTCAACATTTCATATATATTTGAGTGAGATTGCATCTAACTTTGTCAGATATCATCGAATAACATCCATTGAAGCTCATTGAGGTCGATTGTCACTTTGTGTTGAATGAAAATTTTCAAAGTCTATCTTCCTAATTTGAAGTCGAATTTCAACATTTATCATATATTTGAGTGAGTTTACATCTAACTTTGTCAGATATCATCGAATAACATCCATTGAAGCTCAATGAGGTCAACTGTCACTTTGTGCTAATTGAAAATTTTCGAAGTCTATCTTCCTAATTTGAAGTCGAATTTCAACATTTATTATATATTTGAGTGAGTTTACATCTAACTTTGTCAGATATCATTGAATAACATCCATTGAAGCTCATTGAGGTCAACTGTCACTTTGGGCTAATTGAAAATTTTCAAAGTCTATCTTCCTAATTTGAAGTCGAATTTCAACATTTCTTATATATTTGAGTAAGTTTGCATCTAACTTAGTCAGATATCATCAAATAACATCCATTGAAGCTCATTGAGGTCGATTGTCACTTTGTGTTGAATGAAAATTTTCAAAGTCTATCTTCCTAATTTGAAGTCGAATTTCAACATTTATTATATATTTGAGTGAGTTTACATCTAACTTTGTCACATATCATCGAATAACATCCATTGAAGCTCATTGAGGTCAACCGTCACTTTGTGCTAATTGAAAATTTTCAAACTCTATCTTCCTAATTTGAAGTCGAATTTCAACATTTATTATATATTTGAGTGAGTTTACATCTAAATTTATCAGATATCATCGAATAACATCCATTGAAGCTCATTGAGGTCAACTGTCACTTTGTGCTAATTGAAAATTTTCAAAGTCTATCTTCCTAATTTGAAGTCGAATTTCAACATTTCTTATATATTTGAGTAAGTTTGCATCTAACTTTGTCAGATATCATCGAATAACATCCATTGAAGCTCATTGAGGTCGATTGTCACTTTGTGTTGAATGAAAATTTTCAAAGTCTATCTTCCTAATTTGAAGTCGAATTTCAACATTTATTATATATTTGAGTGAGTTTACATCTAACTTTGTCAGATATCATTGAATAACATCCATTGAAGCTCATTGAGGTCAACTGTCACTTTGGGCTAATTGGAAATTTTCAAAGTCTATCTTCCTAATTTGAAGTCGAATTTCAACATTTATCATATATTTGAGTGAATTTACATCTAACTTTGTCAGATATCATCGAATAACATCCATTGAAGCTCAATGAGGTCAACTGTCACTTTGTGCTAATTGAAAATTTTCGAAGTCTATCTTCCTAATTTGAAGTCGAATTTCAACATTTATTATATATTTGAGTGAGTTTACATCTAACTTTGTCAGATATCATTGAATAACATCCATTGAAGCTCATTGAGGTCAACTGTCACTTTGGGCTAATTGGAAATTTTCAAAGTCTATCTTCCTAATTTGAAGTCGAATTTCAACATTGCTCATATATTTGAGTATGATTGCATCTAACTTTGTCAGATATCATCGTATAACATCCATTGAAGCTCATTGAGGTCGATTGTCACTTTGTGTTGAATGAAAATTGTCAAAGTCTATCTTCCTAATTTGAAGTCGAATTTCAACATTTATTATATATTTGAATGAGTTTACATCTAACTTTGTCAGATATCATTGAATAACATCCATTGAAGCTCATTGAGGTCAACTGTCACTTTATGCTAATTGAAAATTTTCAAAGTCTCTCTTCCTAATTTGAAGTCCAATTTCAACATTTATTATATATTTGAGTGAGTTTACATCTAACTTTGTCAGATATCATTGAATAACATCCATTGAAGCTCATTGAGGTCAACTGTCACTTTGGGCTAATTGAAAATTTTCAAAGTCTATCTTCCTAATTTGAAGTCGAATTCCAACATTTCTTATATATTTGAGTAAGTTTGCATCTAACTTAGTCAGATATTATCAAATAACATCCATTGAAGCTCATTGAGGTCGATTGTCACTTCGTGCTAATTGAAAATTTTCAATGTCTATCTTCCTAATTTGAAGTCGAATTTCATTATTTCTTATATATTTGAGTAAGTTTACATCTAACTTTGTCAGATATCATCGAATAACATCCATTGAAGCTCAATGAGGTCAACTGTCACTTTGTGTTAATTGAAAATTTTCAAAGTCTATCTTCCTAATTTGAAGTCGAATTTCAACATTTCTTATATATTTGAGTGAGTTTACATCTAACTTTGTCAGATATCATCGAATAACATCCATTGAAAGCCATTGAGGACAACTGTCACTTTGTGTTAATTGAAAATTTTCAAAGTCTATCTTCCTAATTTGAAGTCGAATTTCAACATTGTCAGATATTGTCGATTTACTTCCATTGAAGCCCATTGGGGTCGATTATCACTTTGTATTGATTGAAAATTTTCAAAGTCCATCTTCCCAATTTGAAGTCTAATCTCATCAATTCCCTTATATTTGAGTGAGTTTGCAACTAACTTTGTCAGATATTGTCGATTTACTTCCATTGAAGCCCATTGAGGTCAACTGTCACTTTGGGCTAATTGAAAATTTTCAAAGTCTATCTTCCTAATTTGAAGTCGAATTTCAACATTTCTTATATATTTGAGTAAGTTTGCATCTAACTTAGTCAGATATCATCAAATAACATCCATTGAAGCTCATTGAGGTCGATTGTCACTTTGTGTTGAATGAAAAATTTCAAAGTCTATCTTCCTAATTTGAAGTCGAATTTCAACATTTATTATATATTTGAGTGAGTTTACATCTAACTTTGTCACATATCATCGAATAACATCCATTGAAGCTCATTGAGGTCAACCGTCACTTTGTGCTAATTGAAAATTTTCAAACTCTATCTTCCTAATTTGAAGTCGAATTTCAACATTTATTATATATTTGAGTGAGTTTACATCCAAATTTATCAGATATCATCGAATAACATCCATTGAAGCTCATTGAGGTCAACTGTCACTTTGTGCTAATTGAAAATTTTCAAAGTCTATCTTCCTAATTTGAAGTCGAATTTCAACATTTCTTATATATTTGAGTGAGTTTGCATCTAACTTTGTCAGATATCATCGAATAACATCCATTGAAGCTCATTGAGGTCGATTGTCACTTTGTGTTGAATGAAAATTTTCAGTCTATCTTCCTAATTTGAAGTCGAATTTCAACATTTATCATATATTTGAGTGAATTTACATCTAACTTTGTCAGATATCATCGAATAACATCCATTGAAGCTCAATGAGGTCAACTGTCACTTTGTGCTAATTGAAAATTTTCGAAGTCTATCTTCCTAATTTGAAGTCGAATTTCAACATTTATTATATATTTGAGTGAGTTTACATCTAACTTTGTCAGATATCATTGAATAACATCCATTGAAGCTCATTGAGGTCAACTGTCACTTTGGGCTAATTGGAAATTTTCAAAGTCTATCTTCCTAATTTGAAGTCGAATTTCAACATTGCTCATATATTTGAGTATGATTGCATCTAACTTTGTCAGATATCATCGTATAACATCCATTGAAGCTCATTGAGGTCGATTGACACTTTGTGTTGAATGAAAATTGTCAAAGTCTATCTTCCTAATTTGAAGTCGAATTTCAACATTTATTATATATTTGAGTGAGTTTACATCTAACTTTGTCAGATATCATCGAATAACATCCATTGAAGCTCAATGAGGTCAACTGTCACTTTATGCTAATTGAAAATTTTCAAAGTCTCTCTTCCTAATTTGAAGTCGAATTTCAACATTTATTATATATTTGAGTGAGTTTACATCTAACTTTGTCAGATATCATTGAATAACATCCATTGAAGCTCATTGAGGTCAACTGTCACTTTGGGCTAATTGAAAATTTTCAAAGTCTATCTTCCTAATTTGAAGTCGAATTCCAACATTTCTTATATATTTGAGTAAGTTTGCATCTAACTTAGTCAGATAGTATCAAATAACATCCATTGAAGCTCATTGAGGTCGATTGTCACTTCGTGCTACTTGAAAATTTTCAAAGTCTATCTTCCTAATTTGAAGTCGAATTTCAACATTGTCAGATATTGTCGATTTACTTCCATTGAAGCCCATTGGGGTCGATTATCACTTTGTGTTGATTGAAAATTTTCAAAGTCCATCTTCCCAATTTGAAGTCTAATCTCATCAATTCCCTTATATTTGAGTGAGTTTGCAACTAACTTTGTCAGATATTGTCGATTTACTTCCATTGAAGCCCATTGAGGTCAACTGTCACTTTGTGTTAATTGAAAATTTTCAAAGTCTATCTTCCTAATTTGATGTCGTATTTCAACATTTCTCATATATTTGAGTCAGTTTACATCTAACTTTGTCAGATATCATCGAATAACATCCATTGAAGCTCATTGAGGTCGATTGTCACTTTTTGTTGAATGAAAATTTTCAAAGTCTATCTTCCTAATTTGAAGTCGAATTTCATCATTTATTATATATTTGAGTGAGTTTACATCTAACTTTGTCACATATGATCGAATAACATCCATTGAAGCTCATTGAGGTCAACTGTCACTTTGTGCTAATTGAAAATTTTCAAAGTCTATCTTCCTAATTTGAAGTCGAATTTCAACATTTCTCATATATTTGAGTGAGTTCGCAACTAACTTTGTCAGCAATCTTTGATTTACTTCCATTGAAACCCATTTTGGTCGATTGTCACTTTGTGTTGTTTGAAAATTCTCAATGACTATCTTCCGAATTTGATGTCGAATCTCATCAATTTTTTTATATTTGAGTGAATTTGCAAATAACTTTGACAGCAATCGTCGATTTACTTCCATTGAAGCCCATTGAGGTCGATTGTCACTTTGTACTGATTGAAAATTTTCATAGTCTATCTTCCAAATTCAAAGTCGAATCACATCAATTCTTATATATTTGAGTGAGTTTGCAACTAACTTCGTCAGATATCGTTGATTTACTTCCATTGAAGCCCATTGAGGTCGATTGTCACTTTGTATTGATCGAAAATTCTCAATGACAATTTTCCGAATTTGACGTCGAATCTCATCTATTCTTATATATTTGAGTGATCTTGCAAATAACTTTATCAGCAATCTTTGATTTACTTCCATTGAAACCCATTTTGGTCGATTGTCACTTTGTGTTGTTTGAAAATTCTCAAAGTCTATCCTACGAATTTGAAGTCGAATTCCATCAATTCTTATATATATACGAGTGAGTTTGCAACTAACTTTGTCAGCAATCTTCGATTTAATTCCTTTGAAGCCCAGTGAGGTC
Source organism: Diorhabda elongata (assembly GCA_026230145.1). Classification (NCBI taxonomy): domain Eukaryota; kingdom Metazoa; phylum Arthropoda; class Insecta; order Coleoptera; family Chrysomelidae; genus Diorhabda; species Diorhabda elongata. The sequence goes on from CM047926.1 coordinate 33,898,027, forward strand.
GATTGTCACTTTGTATTGATTGAAAATTTTCAGTCTATCTTCCTAATTTGATGTCGAATTCCAACATTTCATATATATTTGAGTGAGTTTGCATCTAACTTTGTCAGATATCATCGTATAACATCCATTGAAGCTCATTGAGGTCGATTGTCACTTTGTGTTGAATGAAAATTTTCAAAGTCTATCTTCCTAATTTGGAGTCGAATTTCAACATTCCTCATATATTTGAGTGAGTTTGCATCTAACTTTGTCAGATATCATCGAATAACATCCATTGAAACTCATTGAGGTCGATTGTCACTTTGTGTTGAATAAAAATTTTCAAAGTCTATCTTCCTAATTTGAAGTCGAATTCCAGCATTTCTTATCTATTTGAGTGAGTTTACATCTAACTTTGTCAGATATCATCGAATAACATCCATTGAAGCTCATTAAGGTCAACTGTCACTTTGTGTTAATTGAAAATTTTCAAAGTCTATCTTCCTAATTTGAAGTCGAATTCAACATTTCTTATATATTTGAGATAGTTTGCATCTAACTCTGTCAGATATCATCGAATAACATCCATTGAAGCTCATTGATGTCAACTGTCACTTTGTGTTAATTGAAAATTTTCAAAGTCTATCTTCCTAATTTGTAGTCGAATTTCTACATTTCTCATATATTTGAGTAAGTTTGCATCTAACATTGTCAGATATCATCGAATAACATCCATTGAAGCTCATTGAGGTCGATTGTCACTTTTTATTGAATGAAAATTTTCAAAGTCTATCTTCCTAATTTGAAGTCGAATTTCAACATTTCATATATATTTGAGTGAGTTTGCATCTAACTTTGTCAGATATCATCGTATAACATCCATTGAAGCTCATTGAGGTCGATTGTCACTTTGTGTTGAATGAAAGTTTTCAAAGTCTATCTTCCTAATTTGAAGTCAAATTTCAACATTTCTTATATATTTGAGTAAGTTTGCATCTAACTTTGTCAGATATCATCGAATAACATCCATTGAAGCTCATTGATGTCAACTGTCACTTTGTGTTAATTGAAAATTTTCAAAGTCTATCTTCCTAATTTGTAGTCGAATTTCTACATTTCTCATATATTTGAGTAAGTTTGCATCTAACTTTGTCAGATATCATCGAATAACATCCATTGAAGCTCATTGAGGTCGATTGTCACTTTTTGTTGAATGAAAATTTTCAAAGTCTATCTTCCTAATTTGAAGTCGAATTTCAACATTGCTCATATATTTGAGTATGATTGCATCTAACTTTGTCAGATATCATCGTATAACATCCATTGAAGCTCATTGAGGTCGATTGTCACTTTGTGTTGAATGAAAATTTTCAAAATCTATCTTCCTAATATGAAGTCGAATCTCAGCATTTGTTATATATTTGAGTGAGTTTACATCTAACTTTGTCAGATATCATCGAATAACATCCATTGAAGCTCAATGAGGTCAACTGTCACTTTGTGCTAATTGAAAATTTCCGAAGTCTATCTTCCTAATTTGAAGTCGAATTTCAACATTTATTATATATTTGAGTGAGTTTACATCTAACTTTGTCAGATATCATTGAATAACATCCATTGAAGCTCATTGAGGTCAACTGTCACTTTGGGCTAATTGAAAATTTTCAAAGTCTATCTTCCTAATTTGAAGTCGAATTTCAACATTGCTCATATATTTGAGTATGATTGCATCTAACTTTGTCAGATATCATCGTATAACATCCATTGAAGCTCATTGAGGTCGATTGTCACTTTGTGTTGAATGAAAATTTTCAAAGTCTATCTTTCTAATTTGAAGTCGAATTTCAACATTTATTATATATTTGAGTGAGTTTACATCTAACTTTGTCAGATATCATTGAATAACATCCATTGAAGCTCATTGAGGTCAACTGTCACTTTGGGCTAATTGAAAATTTTCAAAGTCTATCTTCCTAATTTGAAGTCGAATTTCAACATTGCTCATATATTTGAGTATGATTGCATCTAACTTTGTCAGATATCATCGTATAACATCCATTGAAGCTCATCGAGGTCGATTGTCACTTTGTGTTGAATGAAAATTTTCAAAGTCTATCTTCCTAATTTGAAGTCGAATTTCAACATTTATTATATATTTGAGTGAGTTTACATCTAACTTTGTCAGATATCATCGAATAACATCCATTGAAGCTCAATGAGGTCAACTGTCACTTTATGCTAATTGAAAATTTTCAAAGTCTATCTTCCTAATTTGAAGTCGAATTTCAACATTTATTATATATTTGAGTGAGTTTACATCTAAATTTGTCAGATATCATTGAATAACATCCATTGAAGCTCATTGAGGTCAACTGTCACTTTGGGCTAATTGAAAATTTTCAAAGTCTATCTTCCTAATTTGAAGTCGAATTCCAACATTTCTTATATATTTGAGTAAGTTTGCATCTAACTTAGTCAGATATCATCAAATAACATCCATTGAAGCTCATTGAGGTCGATTGTCACTTCGTGCTAATTGAAAATTTTCAATGTCTATCTTCCTAATTTGAAGTCGAATTTCATTATTTCTTATATATTTGAGTAAGTTTACATCTAACTTTGTCAGATATCATCGAATAACATCCATTGAAGCTCAATGAGGTCAACTGTCACTTTGTGTTAATTGAAAATTTTCAAAGTCTATCTTCCTAATTTGGAGTCGAATTTCAACATTTCTTATATATTTGAGTAAGTTTGCATCGAACTTAGTCAGATATCATCGAATAACATCCTTTGAAGCTCATTGAGGTCGATTGTCACTTTGTGTTGAATGAAAATTTTCAAAGTCTATCTTCCTAATTTGAAGTCGAATTTCAACATTGTCAGATCTTGTCGATTTACTTCCATTGAAGCCCAATGGGGTCGATTATCACTTTGTGTTGATTGAAAATTTTCAAAGTCCATCTTCCCAATTTGAAGTCTAATCTCATCAATTCCCTTATATTTGAGTGAGTTTGCAACTAACTTTGTCAGATATTGTCGATTTACTTCCATTGAAGCCAATTGAGGTCGATTATCACTTTGTGTTGATTGAAAATTTTCAATGTCTATCTTTCTAATTTGGAGTCGTCTTTCAACATTTCTCATATATTTGAGTCAGTTTACATCTATCTTTGTCGGATATCATCGAATAACATCCATTGAAGCCCATTGAGGTCAACTGTCACTTTGTGTTAATTGAAAATTTTCAAAGTCTATCTTCCTAATTTGATGTCGTATTTCAACATTTCTCATATATTTGAGTCAGTTTACATCTAACTTTGTCAGATATCATCGAATAACATCCATTGAAGCTCATTGAGGTCGATTGTCACTTTTTGTTGAATGAAAATTTTCAAAGTCTATCTTCCTAATTTGAAGTCGAATTTCAACATTTCTTATATATTTGAGTGAGTTTGCATCTAACTTAGTCAGATATCATCAAATAACATCCATTGAAGCTCATTGAGGTCGATTGTCACTTCGTGCTAATTGAAAATTTTCAATGTCTATCTTCCTAATTTGAAGTCGAATTCCATTATTTCTTATATATTTGAGTGAGTTTACATCTAACTTTGTCAGATATCATCGAATAACATCCATTGAAAGCCATTGAGGACAACTGTCACTTTGTGTTAATTGAAAATTTTCAAAGTCTATCTTCCTAATTTGAAGTCGAATTTCAACATTGTCAGATATTGTCGATTTACTTCCATTGAAGCCCAATGGGGTCGATTATCACTTTGTGTTGATTGAAAATTTTCAAAGTCCATCTTCCCAATTTGAAGTCTAATCTCATCAATTCCCTTATATTTGAGTGAGTTTGCAACTAACTTTGTCAGATATTGTCGATTTACTTCCATTGAAGCCAATTGAGGTCGATTATCACTTTGTGTTGATTGAAAATTTTCAATGTCTATCTTTCTAATTTGGAGTCGTCTTTCAACATTTCTCATATATTTGAGTCAGTTTACATCTATCTTTGTCGGATATCATCGAATAACATCCATTGAAGCCCATTGAGGTCAACTGTCACTTTGTGTTAATTGAAAATTTTCAAAGTCTATCTTCCTAATTTGATGTCGTATTTCAACATTTCTCATATATTTGAGTCAGTTTACATCTAACTTTGTCAGATATCATCGAATAACATCCATTGAAGCTCATTGAGGTCGATTGTCACTTTTTGTTGAATGAAAATTTTCAAAGTCTATCTTCCTAATTTGAAGTCGAATTTCAACATTTATTATATATTTGAGTGAGTTTACATCTAACTTTGTCAGATATCATTGAATAACATCCATTGAAGCTCATTGAGGTCAACTGTCACTTTGGGCTAATTGAAAATTTTCAAAGTCTATGTTCCTAATTTGAAGTCGAATTTCAACATTGCTCATATATTTGAGTATGATTGCATCTAACTTTGTCAGATATCATCGTATAACATCCATTGAAGCTCATTGAGGTCGATTGTCACTTTGTGTTGAATGAAAATTTTCAAAGTCTATCTTCCTAATTTGAAGTCGAATTTCAACATTTATTATATATTTGAGTGAGTTTACATCTAACTTTGTCAGATATCATCGAATAACATCCATTGAAGCTCAATGAGGTCAACTGTCACTTTATGCTAATTGAAAATTTTCAAAGTCTATCTTCCTAATTTGAAGTCGAATTTCAACATTTATTATATATTTGAGTGAGTTTACATCTAAATTTTTCAGATATCATTGAATAACATCCATTGAAGCTCATTGAGGTCAACTGTCACTTTGGGCTAATTGAAAATTTTCAAAGTCTATCTTCCTAATTTGAAGTCGAATTCCAACATTTCTTATATATTTGAGTGAGTTTGCATCTAACTTAGTCAGATATCATCAAATAACATCCATTGAAGCTCATTGAGGTCGATTGTCACTTCGTGCTAATTGAAAATTTTCAATGTCTATCTTCCTAATTTGAAGTCGAATTCCATTATTCCTTATATATTTGAGTAAGTTCACATCTAACTTTGTCAGATATCATCGAATAACATCCATTGAAGCTCAATGAGGTCAACTGTCACTTTGTGTTAATTGAAAATTTTCAAAGTCTATCTTCCTAATTTGGAGTCGAATTTCAACATTTCTTATATATTTGAGTAAGTTTGCGACTAACTTTGTCAGATATCATCGAATAACATCCATTAAAGCTCATTGAGGTCGATTGTCACTTTGTGTTGAATGAAAATTTTCAAAGTCTATCTTCCTAATTTGAAGTCGAATTTCAACATTTCTTATATATTTGAGTGAGTTTACATCTAACTTTGTCAGATATCATCGAATAACATCCATTGAAAGCCATTGAGGACAACTGTCACTTTGTGTTAATTGAAAATTTTCAAAGTCTATCTTCCTAATTTGATGTCGTATTTCAACATTTCTCATATATTTGAGTCAGTTTACATCTAACTTTGTCAGATATCATCGAATAACATCCATTGAAGCTCATTGAGGTCGATTGTCACTTTTTGTTGAATGAAAATTTTCAAAGTCCATCTTCCCAATTTGAAGTCTAATCTCATCAATTCCCTTATATTTGAGTGAGTTTGCAACTAACTTTGTCAGATATTGTCGATTTACTTCCATTGAAGCCAATTGAGGTCGATTATCACTTTGTGTTGATTGAAAATTTTCAATGTCTATCTTTCTAATTTGGAGTCGTCTTTCAACATTTCTCATATATTTGAGTCAGTTCACATCTATCTTTGTCGGATATCATCGAATAACATCCATTGAAGCCCATTGAGGTCAACTGTCACTTTGTGTTAATTGAAAATTTTCAAAGTCTATCTTCCTAATTTGATGTCGTATTTCAACATTTCTCATATATTTGAGTCAGTTTACATCTAACTTTGTCAGATATCATCGAATAACATCCATTGAAGCTCATTGAGGTCGATTGTCACTTTTTGTTGAATGAAAATTTTCAAAGTCTATCTTCCTAATTTGAAGTCGAATTTCAACATTTCTTATATATTTGAGTGAGTTTGCATCTAACTTAGTCAGATATCATCAAATAACATCCATTGAAGCTCATTGAGGTCGATTGTCACTTCGTGCTAATTGAAAATTTTCAATGTCTATCTTCCTAATTTGAAGTCGAATTCCATTATTTCTTATATATTTGAGTGAGTTTACATCTAACTTTGTCAGATATCATCGAATAACATCCATTGAAAGCCATTGAGGACAACTGTCACTTTGTGTTAATTGAAAATTTTCAAAGTCTATCTTCCTAATTTGAAGTCGAATTTCAACATTGTCAGATATTGTCGATTTACTTCCATTGAAGCCCAATGGGGTCGATTATCACTTTGTGTTGATTGAAAATTTTCAAAGTCCATCTTCCCAATTTGAAGTCTAATCTCATCAATTCCCTTATATTTGAGTGAGTTTGCAACTAACTTTGTCAGATATTGTCGATTTACTTCCATTGAAGCCAATTGAGGTCGATTATCACTTTGTGTTGATTGAAAATTTTCAATGTTTATCTTTCTAATTTGGAGTCGTCTTTCAACATTTCTCATATATTTGAGTCAGTTTACATCTATCTTTGTCGGATATCATCGAATAACATCCATTGAAGCCCATTGAGGTCAACTGTCACTTTGTGTTAATTGAAAATTTTCAAAGTCTATCTTCCTAATTTGATGTCGTATTTCAACATTTCTCATATATTTGAGTCAGTTTACATCTAACTTTGTCAGATATCATCGAATAACATCCATTGAAGCTCATTGAGGTCGATTGTCACTTTTTGTTGAATGAAAATTTTCAAAGTCTATCTTCCTAATTTGAAGTCGAATTTCAACATTTATTATATATTTGAGTGAGTTTACATCTAACTTTGTCAGATATCATTGAATAACATCCATTGAAGCTCATTGAGGTCAACTGTCACTTTGGGCTAATTGAAAATTTTCAGAGTCTATGTTCCTAATTTGAAGTCGAATTTCAACATTGCTCATATATTTGAGTATGATTGCATCTAACTTTGTCAGATATCATCGTATAACATCCATTGAAGCTCATTGAGGTCGATTGTCACTTTGTGTTGAATGAAAATTTTCAAAGTCTATCTTCCTAATTTGAAGTCGAATTTCAACATTTATTATATATTTGAGTGAGTTTACATCTAACTTTGTCAGATATCATTGAATAACATCCATTGAAGCTCATTGAGGTCAACTGTCACTTTGGGCTAATTGAAAATTTTCAAAGTCTATCTTCCTAATTTGAAGTCGAATTTCAACATTGCTCATATATTTGAGTATGATTGCATCTAACTTTGTCAGATATCATCGTATAACATCCATTGAAGCTCATTGAGGTCGATTGTCACTTTGTGTTGAATGAAAATTTTCAAAGTCTATCTTCCTAATTTGAAGTCGAATTTCAACATTTATTATATATTTGAGTGAGTTTACATCTAACTTTGTCAGATATCATCGAATAACATCCATTGAAGCTCAATGAGGTCAACTGTCACTTTATGCTAATTGAAAATTTTCAAAGTCTATCTTCCTAATTTGAAGTCGAATTTCAACATTTATTATATATTTGAGTGAGTTTACATCTAAATTTGTCAGATATCATTGAATAACATCCATTGAAGCTCATTGAGGTCAACTGTCACTTTGGGCTAATTGAAAATTTTCAAAGTCTATCTTCCTAATTTGAAGTCGAATTCCAACATTTCTTATATATTTGAGTGAGTTTGCATCTAACTTAGTCAGATATCATCAAATAACATCCATTGAAGCTCATGGAGGTCGATTGTCACTTCGTGCTAATTGAAAATTTTCAATGTCTATCTTCCTAATTTGAAGTCGAATTCCATTATTTCTTATATATTTGAGTAAGTTTACATCTAACTTTGTCAGATATCATCGAATAACATCCATTGAAGCTCAATGAGGTCAACTGTCACTTTGTGTTAATTGAAAATTTTCAAAGTCTATCTTCCTAATTTGGAGTCGAATTTCAACATTTCTTATATATTTGAGTAAGTTTGCGACTAACTTTGTCAGATATCATCGAATAACATCCATTAAAGCTCATTGAGGTCGATTGTCACTTTGTGTTGAATGAAAATTTTCAAAGTCTATCTTCCTAATTTGAAGTCGAATTTCAACATTTCTTATATATTTGAGTGAGTTTACATCTAACTTTGTCAGATATCATCGAATAACATCCATTGAAAGCCATTGAGGACAACTGTCACTTTGTGTTAATTGAAAATTTTCAAAGTCTATCTTCCTAATTTGAAGTCGAATTTCAACATTTCTTATATATTTGAGTGAGTTTGCTACTAACTTTGTCAGATATTGTCGATTTACTTCCATTGAAGCCAATTGAGGTCGATTATCACTTTGTGTTGATTGAAAATTTTCAAAGTCTATCTTTCTAATTTGGAGTCGTCTTTCAACATTTCTCATATATTTGAGTCAGTTTACATCTATCTTTGTCGGATATCATCGAATAACATCCATTGAAGCCCATTGAGGTCAACTGTCACTTTGTGTTAATTGAAAATTTTCAAAGTCTATCTTCCTAATTTGATGTCGTATTTCAACATTTCTCATATATTTGAGTCAGTTTACATCTAACTTTGTCAGATATCATCGAATAACATCCATTGAAGCTCATTGAGGTCGATTGTCACTTTTTGTTGAATGAAAATTTTCAAAGTCTATCTTCCTAATTTGAAGTCGAATTTCATCATTTATTATATATTTGAGTGAGTTTACATCTAACTTTGTCACATATGATCGAATAACATCCATTGAAGCTCATTGAGGTCAACTGTCACTTTGTGCTAATTGAAAATTTTCAAAGTCTATCTTCCTAATTTGAAGTCGAATTTCAACATTTCTCATATATTTGAGTAAGTTTGCATCTAACTTTGTCAGATATCATCGAATAACATCCATTTAAGCTCATTGAGGTCGATTGTCACTTTGTGTTGAATGAAAATTTTCAAAGTCTATCTTCCTAATTTGAAGTCGAATTTCAACATTTATTATATATTTGAGTGAGTTTACATCTAACTTTGTCAGATATCATCGAATAACATCCATTGAAGCTCAATGAGGTCAACTGTCACTTTGTGCTAATTGAAAATTTTCGAAGTCTATCTTCCTAATTTGAATTCGAATTTCAACATTTATCATATATTTGAGTGAGTTTACATCTAACTTTGTCAGATATCATTGAATAACATCCATTGAAGCTCATTGAGGTCAACTGTCACTTTGGGCTAATTGAAAATTTTCAAAGTCTATCTTCCTAATTTGAAGTCGAATTTCAACATTGCTCATATATTTGAGTATGATTACATCTAACTTTGTCAGATATCATCGAATAACATCCATTGAAGCTCATTGAGGTCGATTGTCACTTTTTGTTGAATGAAAATTTTCAAAGTCTATCTTCCTAATTTGAAGTCGAATTTCATCATTTATTATATATTTGAGTGAGTTTACATCTAACTTTGTCACATATGATCGAATAACATCCATTGAAGCTCATTGAGGTCAACTGTCACTTTGTGCTAATTGAAAATTTTCAAAGTCTATCTTCCTAATTTGAAGTCGAATTTCAACATTTCTCATATATTTGAGTAAGTTTGCATCTAACTTTGTCAGATATCATCGAATAACATCCATTTAAGCTCATTGAGGTCGATTGTCACTTTGTGTTGAATGAAAATTTTCAAAGTCTATCTTCCTAATTTGAAGTCGAATTTCAACATTTATTATATATTTGAGTGAGTTTACATCTAACTTTGTCAGATATCATCGAATAACATCCATTGAAGCTCAATGAGGTCAACTGTCACTTTGTGCTAATTGAAAATTTTCGAAGTCTATCTTCCTAATTTGAATTCGAATTTCAACATTTATCATATATTTGAGTAAGTTCACATCTTACTTTGTCAGATATCATCGAATAACATCCATTGAAGCTCATTGAGGTCGATTGTCACTTTGTGCTAATTGAAAATTTTCAAAGTCTATCTTCCTAATTTAAAGTCGAATTTCATTATTTCTCATATATTTGAGTAAGTTTACATCTAACTTTGTCAGATATCATCGAATAACATCCATTGAAGCTCTTTGAGGTCGATTGTCACTTTGTGTTGAATGAAAATTTTCAAAGTCTATCTTCCTAATTTGAAGTCGAATTTCAACATTGTCAGATATTGTCGATTTACTTCCATTGAAGCCCATTGGGCTCGAATATCACTTTGTGTTGATTGAAAATTTTCAAAGTCTATCTTCCTAATTTGAAGTCGAATTTCAACATTCATTATATATTTGAGTGAGTTTACATCTAACTTTGTCAGATATCATTGAATAACTTCCATTGAAGCTCATTGAGGTCGATTGTCACTTTGTGTTGAATGAAAATTTTCAAAGTCTATCTTCCTAATTTGAAGTCGTATTTCTACATTTCTCATATATTTGAGTGAGTTTAAATCTAACTTTGTCAGATATCATCGAGTAACATCCATTGAAGCTCATTGAGGTCAACCGTCACTTTGTGCTAATTGAAAATTTTCAAAGACTATCTTCCTAATTTGAAGTCGAATTTAAACATTTCTTATATATTTGAGTAAGTTTGCATCTAACTTTGTCAGATATCATCGAATAACATCCATTGAAGCTCATTGAGGTCGATTGTCACTTTGTGTTGAATAAAAATTTTCAAAGTCTATCTTCCTAATTTGAAGTCGAATTTCAACATTTATTATATATTTGAGTGAGTTTACATCTAACTTTGTCAGATATCATCGAATAACATCCATTGAAGCTCATTGAGGTCAACTGTCACTTTGGGCTAATTGAAAATTTTCAAAGTCTATCTTCCTAATTTGGAGTCGAATTTCAACATTTCTTATATATTTAGTGAGTTTGCATCTAACTTTGTCAGATATCATCGAATAACATCCATTGAAGCTCATTGAGGTCGATTGTCACTTTGTGTTGAATGAAAATTTTCAAAGTCTATCTTCCTAATTTGAAGTCGAATTTCAACATTTCATAAATTTTTGAGTGAGTTTGCATCTTATTTTGTCAGATATCATCGAATTACATCCATTGAAGCTCAATGAGGTCTACTGTTACTTTGTGTTAATTGAAAATTTTCATAGTCTATCACCCTAATTTGAAGTCGAATTTCAACATTTATTATATATTTGAGTGAGTTTACATCTAACTTTGTCAGATATCATCGAAAAACATCCATTGAAGCTCAATGAGGTCAACTGTCACTTTGTGCTAATTGAAAATTTTCGAAGTCTATCTTCCTAATTTGAAGTCGAATTTCAACATTTATTATATATTTGAGTGAGTTTACATCTAACTTTGTCAGATATCATCGAATAACATCCATTGAAGCTCATTGAGGTCAACTGTCACTTTGTGCTAATTGAAAATTTTCAAAGTCTATCTTCCTAATTTGAAGTAGAATTTCATCATTTCTTATATATTTGAGTAAGTTTGCATCTAACTTTGTCAGATATCATCGAATAACATCCATTGAAGCTCAATGAGGTCAACTGTCACTTTGTGCTAATTGAAAATTTTCAAAGTCTATCTTCCTAATTTGAAGTCGAATTTCAACATTTATTATATATTTGAGTGAGTTTACATCTAACTTTGTCAGATATCATCGAATAACATCCATTGAAGCTCAATGAGGTCAACCGTCACTTTGTGCTAATTGAAAATTTTCAAACTCTATCTTCCTAATTTGAAGTCGAATTTCAACATTTATTATATATTTGAGTGAGTTTACATCTAACTTTGTCAGATATCATCGAATAACATCCATTGAAGCTCATTGAGGTCAACTGTCACTTTGTGCTAATTGAAAATTTTCAAAGTCTATCTTCCTAATTTGAAGTCGAATTTCAACATTTCTTATATATTTGAGTAAGTTTGCATCTAACTTTGTCAGATATCATCGAATAACATCCATTGAAGCTCATTGAGGTCGATTGTCACTTTGTGTTGAATGAAAATTTTCAAAGTCTATCTTCCTAATTTGAAGTCGAATTTCAACATTTCTTATATATTTGAGTAAGTTTGCATCTAACTTTGTCAGATATCATCGAATAACATCCATTGAAGCTCATTGAGGTCGATTGTCACTTTGTGTTGAATGAAAATTTTCAAAGTCTATCTTCCTAATTTGAAGTCGAATTTCAACATTTCTTATATATTTGAGTAAGTTTGCATCTAACTTTGTCAGATATCATCGAATAACATCCATTGAAGCTCATTGAGGTCGATTGTCACTTTGTGTTGGATGAAAATTTTCAAAGTCTATCTTCCTAATTTGGAGTCGAATTTCAACATTTATTATATATTTGAGTGAGTTTACATCTAACTTTGTCAGATATCATCGAATAACATCCATTGAAGCTCATTGAGGTCAACTGTCACTTTGTGCTAATTGAAAATTTTCAAAGTCTATCTTCCTAATTTGAAGTCGAATTTCATTTTTTCTTATATATTTGAGTAAGTTTGCATCTAACTTTGTCAGATATCATCGAATAACATCCATTGAAGCTCATTGAGGTCGATTGTCACTTTGTGTTGAATGAAAATTTTCAAAGTCTATCTTCCTAATTTGAAGTCGAATTTCAACATTTATTATATATTTGAGTGAGTTTACATCTAACTTTGTCACATATCATCGAATAACATCCATTGAAGCTCATTGAGGTCAACCGTCACTTTGTGCTAATTGAAAATTTTCAAACTCTATCTTCCTAATTTGAAGTCGAATTTCAACATTTATTATATATTTGAGTGAGTTTACATCTAACTTTGTCAGATATCATCGAATAACATCCATTGAAGCTCATTGAGGTCAACTGTCACTTTGTGCTAATTGAAAATTTTCAAAGTCTATCTTCCTAATTTGAAGTAGAATTTCATCATTTCTTATATATTTGAGTAAGTTTGCATCTAACTTTGTCAGATATCATCGAATAACATTCATTGAAGCTCATTGAGGTCGATTGTCACTTTGTGTTGAATGAAAATTTTCAAAGTCTATCTTCCTAATTTGAAGTCGAATTTCAACATTTATTATATATTTGAGTGAGTTTACATCTAACTTTGTCAGATATCATCGAATAACATCCATTGAAGCTCAATGAGGTCAACTGTCACTTTGTGCTAATTGAAAATTTTCAAAGTCTATCTTCCTAATTTGAAGTCGAATTTCAACATTTATTATATATTTGAGTGAGTTTACATCTAACTTTGTCAGATATCATCGAATAACATCCATTGAAGCTCAATGAGGTCAACTGTCACTTTGTGCTAATTGAAAATTTTCAAAGTCTATCTTCCTAATTTGAAGTCGAATTTCAACATTTATTATATATTTGAGTGAGTTTACATCTAACTTTGTCAGATATCATTGAATAACATCCATTGAAGCTCATTGAGGTCGATTGTCACTTTGTGTTGAATGAAAATTTTCAAAGTCTATCTTCCTAATTTGAAGTCGAATTTCAACATTTATTATATATTTGAGTGAGTTTACATCTAACTTTGTCACATATCATCGAATAACATCCATTGAAGCTCATTGAGGTCAACCGTCACTTTGTGCTAATTGAAAATTTTCAAACTCTATCTTCCTAATTTGAAGTCGAATTTCAACATTTATTATATATTTGAGTGAGTTTACATCTAACTTTGTCAGATATCATCGAATAACATCTATTGAAGCTCATTGAGGTCAACTGTCACTTTGTGCTAATTGAAAATTTTCAAAGTCTATCTTCCTAATTTGAAGTCGAATTTCAACATTTCTTATATATTTGAGTAAGTTTGCATCTAACTTTGTCAGATATCATCGAATAACATCCATTGAAGCTCATTGAGGTCGATTGTCACTTTGTGTTGAATGAAAATTTTCAAAGTCTATCTTCCTAATTTGAAGTCGAATTTCAACATTTATCATATATTTGAGTGAATTTACATCTAACTTTGTCAGATATCATCGAATAACATCCATTGAAGCTCAATGAGGTCAACTGTCACTTTGTGCTAATTGAAAATTTTCGAAGTCTATCTTCCTAATTTGAAGTCGAATTTCAACATTTATTATATATTTGAGTGAGTTTACATCTAACTTTGTCAGATATCATTGAATAACATCCATTGAAGCTCATTGAGGTCAACTGTCACTTTGGGCTAATTGGAAATTTTCAAAGTCTATCTTCCTAATATGAAGTCGAATTTCAACATTGCTCATATATTTGAGTATGATTGCATATAACTTTGTCAGATATCATCGTATAACATCCATTGAAGCTCATTGAGGTCGATTGTCACTTTGTGTTGAATGAAAATTGTCAAAGTCTATCTTCCTAATTTGAAGTCGAATTTCAACATTTATTATATATTTGAGTGAGTTTACATCTAACTTTGTCAGATATCATCGAATAACATCCATTGAAGCTCAATGAGGTCAACTGTCACTTTATGCTAATTGAAAATTTTCAAAGTCTCTCTTCCTAATTTGAAGTCGAATTTCAACATTTATTATATATTTGAGTGAGTTTACATCTAACTTTGTCAGATATCATTGAATAACATCCATTGAAGCTCATTGAGGTCAACTGTCACTTTGGGCTAATTGAAAATTTTCAAAGTCTATCTTCCTAATTTGAAGTCGAATTCCAAAATTTCTTATATATTTGAGTAAGTTTGCATCTAACTTAGTCAGATATCATCAAATAACATCCATTGAAGCTCATTGAGGTCGATTGTCACTTCGTGCTAATTGAAAATTTTCAATGTCTATCTTCCTAATTTGAAGTCGAATTTCATTATTTCTTATATATTTGAGTAAGTTTACATCTAACTTTTTCAGATATCGTCGAATAACATCCATTGAAGCTCAATGAGGTCAACTGTCACTTTGTGTTAATTGAAAATTTTCAAAGTCTATCTTCCTAATTTGGATTCGAATTTCAACATTTCTTATATATTTGAGTAAGTTTGCGACTAACTTTGTCAGATATCATCGAATAACATCCATTAAAGCTCATTGAGGTCGATTGTCACTTTGTGTTGAATGAAAATTTCCAAAGTCTATCTTCCTAATTTGAAGTCGAATTTCAACATTTCTTATATATTTGAGTGAGTTTACATCTAACTTTGTCAGATATCATCGAATAACATCCATTGAAAGCCATTGAGGACAACTGTCACTTTGTGTTAATTGAAAATTTTCAAAGTCTATCTTCCTAATTTGAAGTCGAATTTCAACATTTCTTATATATTTGAGTAAGTTTGCGACTAACTTTGTCAGATATCATCGAATAACATCCATTAAAGCTCATTGAGGTCGATTGTCACTTTGTGTTGAATGAAAATTTTCAAACTCTATCTTCCTAATTTGAAGTCGAATTTCAACATTTATTATATATTTGAGTGAGTTTACATCTAACTTTGTCAGATATCATCGAATAACATCTATTGAAGCTCATTGAGGTCAACTGTCACTTTGTGCTAATTGAAAATTTTCAAAGTCTATCTTCCTAATTTGAAGTCGAATTTCAACATTTATCATATATTTGAGTGAATTTACATCTAACTTTGTCAGATATCATCGAATAACATCCATTGAAGCTCAATGAGGTCAACTGTCACTTTGTGCTAATTGAAAATTGTCAAAGTCTATCTTCCTAATTTGAAGTCGAATTTCAACATTTATTATATATTTGAGTGAGTTTACATCTAACTTTGTCAGATATCATCGAATAACATCTATTGAAGCTCATTGAGGTCAACTGTCACTTTGTGCTAATTGAAAATTTTCAAAGTCTATCTTCCTAATTTGAAGTCGAATTTCAACATTTCTTATATATTTGAGTAAGTTTGCATCTAACTTTGTCAGATATCATCGAATAACATCCATTGAAGCTCATTGAGGTCGATTGTCACTTTGTGTTGAATGAAAATTTTCAAAGTCTATCTTCCTAATTTGAAGTCGAATTTCAACATTTATCATATATTTGAGTGAATTTACATCTAACTTTGTCAGATATCATCGAATAACATCCATTGAAGCTCAATGAGGTCAACTGTCACTTTGTGCTAATTGAAAATTTTCGAAGTCTATCTTCCTAATTTGAAGTCGAATTTCAACATTTATTATATATTTGAGTGAGTTTACATCTAACTTTGTCAGATATCATTGAATAACATCCATTGAAGCTCATTGAGGTCAACTGTCACTTTGGGCTAATTGGAAATTTTCAAAGTCTATCTTCCTAATATGAAGTCGAATTTCAACATTGCTCATATATTTGAGTATGATTGCATATAACTTTGTCAGATATCATCGTATAACATCCATTGAAGCTCATTGAGGTCGATTGTCACTTTGTGTTGAATGAAAATTGTCAAAGTCTATCTTCCTAATTTGAAGTCGAATTTCAACATTTCTTATATATTTGAGTGAGTTTACATCTAACTTTGTCAGATATCATCGAATAACATCCATTGAAGCTCAATGAGGTCAACTGTCACTTTATGCTAATTGAAAATTTTCAGTCTCTCTTCCTAATTTGAAGTCGAATTTCAACATTTATTATATATTTGAGTGAGTTTACATCTAACTTTGTCAGATATCATTGAATAACATCCATTGAAGCTCATTGAGGTCAACTGTCACTTTGTTTTGAATGAAAATTTTCAAAGTCTATCTTCCTAATTTGAAGTCGAATTTCAACATTTATCATATATTTGAGTGAATTTACATCTAACTTTGTCAGATATCATCGACTAACATCCATTGAAGCTCAATGAGGTCAACTGTCACTTTGTGCTAATTGAAAATTGTCAAAGTCTATCTTCCTAATTTGAAGTCGAATTTCAACATTTATTATATATTTGAGTGAGTTTACATCTAACTTTGTCAGATATCATCGAATAACATCCATTGAAGCTCATTGAGGTCGATTGTCACTTTGTGTTGAATGAAAATTTTCAAAGTCTATCTTCCTAATTTGAAGTCGAATTTCAACATTTATCATATATTTGAGTGAATTCACATCTAACTTTGTCAGATATCATCGAATAACATCCATTGAAGCTCAATGAGGTCAACTGTCACTTTGTGCTAATTGAAAATTTTCGAAGTCTATCTTCCTAATTTGAAGTCGAATTTCAACATTTATTATATATTTGAGTGAGTTTACATCTAACTTTGTCAGATATCATCGAATAACATCCATTGAAGCTCATTGAGGTCGATTGTCACTTTGTGTTGAATGAAAATTTTCAAAGTCTATCTTCCTAATTTGAAGTCGAATTTCAACATTTATCATATATTTGAGTGAATTTACATCTAACTTTGTCAGATATCATCGAATAACATCCATTGAAGCTCAATGAGGTCAACTGTCACTTTGTGCTAATTGAAAATTTTCAAAGTCTATCTTCCTAATTTGAAGTCGAATTTCAACATTTATCATATATTTGAGTGAATTTACATCTAACTTTGTCAGATATCATCGAATAACATCCATTGAAGCTCAATGAGGTCAACTGTCACTTTGTGCTAATTGAAAATTTTCAAAGTCTATCTTCCTAATTTGAAGTCGAATTTCAACATTTATCATATATTGGAGTGAATTTACATCTAACTTTGTCAGATATCATCGAATAACATCCATTGAAGCTCAATGAGGTCAACTGTCACTTTGTGCTAATTGAAAATTTTCAAAGTCTATCTTCCTAATTTGAAGTCGAATTTCAACATTTCTTATATATTTGAGTAAGTTTGCATCTAACTTTGTCAGATATCATCGAATAACATCCATTGAAGCTCATTGAGGTCGATTGTCACTTTGTGTTGAATGAAAATTTTCAAAGTCTATCTTCCTAATTTGAAGTCGAATTTCAACATTTATCATATATTTGAGTGAATTTACATCTAACTTTGTCAGATATCATCGAATAACATCCATTGAAGCTCAATGAGGTCAACTGTCACTTTGTGCTAATTGAAAATTTTCGAAGTCTATCTTCCTAATTTGAAGTCGAATTTCAACATTTATTATATATTTGAGTGAGTTTACATCTAACTTTGTCAGATATCATTGAATAACATCCATTGAAGCTCATTGAGGTCAACTGTCACTTTGGGCTAATTGGAAATTTTCAAAGTCTATCTTCCTAATATGAAGTCGAATTTCAACATTGCTCATATATTTGAGTATGATTGCATATAACTTTGTCAGATATCATCGTATAACATCCATTGAAGCTCATTGAGGTCGATTGTCACTTTGTGTTGAATGAAAATTGTCAAAGTCTATCTTCCTAATTTGAAGTCGAATTTCAACATTTATTATATATTTGAGTGAGTTTACATCTAACTTTGTCAGATATCATCGAATAACATCCATTGAAGCTCAATGAGGTCAACTGTCACTTTATGCTAATTGAAAATTTTCAAAGTCTCTCTTCCTAATTTGAAGTCGAATTTCAACATTTATTATATATTTGAGTGAGTTTACATCTAACTTTGTCAGATATCATTGAATAACATCCATTGAAGCTCATTGAGGTCAACTGTCACTTTGGGCTAATTGAAAATTTTCAAAGTCTATCTTCCTAATTTGAAGTCGAATTCCAACATTTCTTATATATTTGAGTAAGTTTGCATCTAACTTAGTCAGATATCATCAAATAACATCCATTGAAGCTCATTGAGGTCGATTGTCACTTTGTGCTAATTGAAAATTTTCAATGTCTATCTTCCTAATTTGAAGTCGAATTTCATTATTTCTTATATATTTGAGTAAGTTTACATCTAACTTTGTCAGATATCGTCGGATAACATCCATTGAAGCTCAATGAGGTCAACTGTCACTTTGTGTTAATTGAAAATTTTCAAAGTCTATCTTCCTAATTTGGATTCGAATTTCAACATTTCTTATATATTTGAGTAAGTTTGCGACTAACTTTGTCAGATATCATCGAATAACATCCATTAAAGCTCATTGAGGTCGATTGTCACTTTGTGTTGAATGAAAATTTCCAAAGTCTATCTTCCTAATTTGAAGTCGAATTTCAACATTTCTTATATATTTGAGTGAGTTTACATCTAACTTTGTCAGATATCATCGAATAACATCCATTGAAAGCCATTGAGGACAACTGTCACTTTGTGTTAATTGAAAATTTTCAAAGTCTATCTTCCTAATTTGAAGTCGAATTTCAACATTTCTTATATATTTGAGTAAGTTTGCGACTAACTTTGTCAGATATCATCGAATAACATCCATTAAAGCTCATTGAGGTCGATTGTCACTTTGTGTTGAATGAAAATTTTCAAACTCTATCTTCCTAATTTGAAGTCGAATTTCAACATTTATTATATATTTGAGTGAGTTTACATCTAACTTTGTCAGATATCATCGAATAACATCTATTGAAGCTCATTGAGGTCAACTGTCACTTTGTGCTAATTGAAAATTTTCAAAGTCTATCTTCCTAATTTGAAGTCGAATTTCAACATTTCTTATATATTTGAGTAAGTTTGCATCTAACTTTGTCAGATATCATCGAATAACATCCATTGAAGCTCATTGAGGTCGATTGT
The DNA here is from genome assembly GCA_026230145.1 of Diorhabda elongata. Lineage (NCBI taxonomy): Eukaryota > Metazoa > Arthropoda > Insecta > Coleoptera > Chrysomelidae > Diorhabda > Diorhabda elongata. The sequence goes on from CM047926.1 coordinate 33,917,736, forward strand.
CACTTTGTGTTGAATGAAAATTTTCAAAGTCTATCTTTCTAATTTGAAGTCGAATTTCAACATTTATCATATATTTGAGTGAATTTACATCTAACTTTGTCAGATATCATCGAATAACATCCATTGAAGCTCAATGAGGTCAACTGTCACTTTGTGCTAATTGAAAATTTTCGAAGTCTATCTTCCTAATTTGAAGTCGAATTTCAACATTTATTATATATTTGAGTGAGTTTACATCTAACTTTGTCAGATATCATTGAATAACATCCATTGAAGCTCATTGAGTTCAACTGTCACTTTGGGCTAATTGGAAATTTTCAAAGTCTATCTTCCTAATATGAAGTCGAATTTCAACATTGCTCATATATTTGAGTATGATTGCATATAACTTTGTCAGATATCATCGTATAACATCCATTGAAGCTCATTGAGGTCGATTGTCACTTTGTGTTGAATGAAAATTTTCAAAGTCTATCTTCCTAATTTGAAGTCGAATTCCAACATTTCTTATATATTTGAGTAAGTTTGCATCTAACTTAGTCAGATATCATCAAATAACATCCATTGAAGCTCATTGAGGTCGATTGTCACTTCGTGCTAATTGAAAATTTTCAATGTCTATCTTCCTAATTTGAAGTCGAATTTCAACATTGTCAGATATTGTCGATTTACTTCCATTGAAGCCCATTGGGCTCGAATATCACTTTGTGTTGATTGAAAATTTTCAAAGTCTATCTTCCTAATTTGAAGTCGAATTTCAACATTCATTATATATTTGAGTGAGTTTACATCTAACTTTGTCAGATATCATTGAATAACTTCCATCGAAGCTCATTGAGGTCGATTGTCACTTTGTGTTGAATGAAAATTTTCAAAGTCTATCTTCCTAATTTGAAGTCGTATTTCTACATTTCTCATATATTTGAGTGAGTTTACATCTAACTTTGTCAGATATCATCGAGTAACATCCATTGAAGCTCATTGAGGTCAACCGTCACTTTGTGCTAATTGAAAATTTTCAAAGACTATCTTCCTAATTTGAAGTCGAATTTAAACATTTCTTATATATTTGAGTAAGTTTGCATCTTACTTTGTCAGATATCATCGGATAACATCCATTGAAGCTCATTGAGGTCGATTGTCACTTTGTGTTGAATAAAAATTTTCAAAGTCTATCTTCCTAATTTGAAGTCGAATTTCAACATTCATTATATATTTGAGTGAGTTTACATCTAACTTTGTCAGATATCATCGAATAACATCCATTGAAGCTCATTGAGGTCAACTGTCACTTTGGGCTAATTGAAAATTTTCAAAGTCTATCTTCCTAATTTGAAGTCGAATTTCAACATTTCTTATATATTTGAGTAAGTTTGCATCGAACTTAGTCAGATATCATCAAATAACATCCATTGAAGCTCATTGAGGTCGATTGTCACTTTGTGCTAATTGAAAATTTTCAAAGTCTATCTTCCTAATTTAAAGTCGAATTTCATTATTTCTTATATATTTGAGTAAGTTTACATCTAACTTTGTCAGATATCGTCGAATAACATCCATTGAAGCTCAATGAGGTCAACTGTCACTTTGTGTTAATTGAAAATTTTCAAAGTCTATCTTCCTAATTTGGATTCGAATTTCAACATTTCTTATATATTTGAGTAAGTTTGCGACTAACTTTGTCAGATATCATCGAATAACATCCATTGAAGCTCATTGAGGTCGATTGTCACTTTGTGTTGAATGAAAATTTTCAAAGTCTATCTTCCTAATTTGAAGTCGAATTTCAACATTTATCATATATTTGAGTGAATTTACATCTAACTTTGTCAGATATCATCGAATAACATCCATTGAAGCTCAATGAGGTCAACTGTCACTTTGTGCTAATTGAAAATTTTCGAAGTCTATCTTCCTAATTTGAAGTCGAATTTCAACATTTATTATATATTTGAGTGAGTTTACATCTAACTTTGTCAGATATCATTGAATAACATCCATTGAAGCTCATTGAGGTCAACTGTCACTTTGGGCTAATTGGAAATTTTCAAAGTCTATCTTCCTAATATGAAGTCGAATTTCAACATTGCTCATATATTTGAGTATGATTGCATATAACTTTGTCAGATATCATCGTATAACATCCATTGAAGCTCATTGAGGTCGATTGTCACTTTGTGTTGAATGAAAATTGTCAAAGTCTATCTTCCTAATTTGAAGTCGAATTTCAACATTTATTATATATTTGAGTGAGTTTACATCTAACTTTGTCAGATATCATCGAATAACATCCATTGAAGCTCAATGAGGTCAACCGTCACTTTGTGCTAATTGAAAATTTTCAAAGTCTCTCTTCCTAATTTGAAGTCGAATTTCAACATTTATTATATATTTGAGTGAGTTTGCATCTTACTTTGTCAGATATCATCGGATAACATCCATTGAAGCTCATTGAGGTCGATTGTCACTTTGTGTTGAATAAAAATTTTCAAAGTCTATCTTCCTAATTTGAAGTCGAATTTCAACATTCATTATATATTTGAGTGAGTTTACATCTAACTTTGTCAGATATCATCGAATAACATCCATTGAAGCTCATTGAGGTCAACTGTCACTTTGGGCTAATTGAAAATTTTCAAAGTCTATCTTCCTAATTTGAAGTCGAATTTCAACATTTCTTATATATTTGAGTAAGTTTGCATCGAACTTAGTCAGATATCATCAAATAACATCCATTGAAGCTCATTGAGGTCGATTGTCACTTTGTGCTAATTGAAAATTTTCAAAGTCTATCTTCCTAATTTAAAGTCGAATTTCATTATTTCTTATATATTTGAGTAAGTTTACATCTAACTTTGTCAGATATCGTCGAATAACATCCATTGAAGCTCAATGAGGTCAACTGTCACTTTGTGTTAATTGAAAATTTTCAAAGTCTATCTTCCTAATTTGGATTCGAATTTCAACATTTCTTATATATTTGAGTAAGTTTGCGACTAACTTTGTCAGATATCATCGAATAACATCCATTGAAGCTCATTGAGGTCGATTGTCACTTTGTGTTGAATGAAAATTTTCAAAGTCTATCTTCCTAATTTGAAGTCGAATTTCAACATTTATCATATATTTGAGTGAATTTACATCTAACTTTGTCAGATATCATCGAATAACATCCATTGAAGCTCAATGAGGTCAACTGTCACTTTGTGCTAATTGAAAATTTTCGAAGTCTATCTTCCTAATTTGAAGTCGAATTTCAACATTTATTATATATTTGAGTGAGTTTACATCTAACTTTGTCAGATATCATTGAATAACATCCATTGAAGCTCATTGAGGTCAACTGTCACTTTGGGCTAATTGGAAATTTTCAAAGTCTATCTTCCTAATATGAAGTCGAATTTCAACATTGCTCATATATTTGAGTATGATTGCATATAACTTTGTCAGATATCATCGTATAACATCCATTGAAGCTCATTGAGGTCGATTGTCACTTTGTGTTGAATGAAAATTGTCAAAGTCTATCTTCCTAATTTGAAGTCGAATTTCAACATTTATTATATATTTGAGTGAGTTTACATCTAACTTTGTCAGATATCATCGAATAACATCCATTGAAGCTCAATGAGGTCAACTGTCACTTTATGCTAATTGAAAATTTTCAAAGTCTCTCTTCCTAATTTGAAGTCGAATTTCAACATTTATTATATATTTGAGTGAGTTTACATTTAACTTTGTCAGATATCATTGAATAACATCCATTGAAGCTCATTGAGGTCAACTGTCACTTTGGGCTAATTGAAAATTTTCAAAGTCTATCTTCCTAATTTGAAGTCGAATTCCAACATTTCTTATATATTTGAGTAAGTTTGCATCTAACTTAGTCAGATATCATCAAATAACATCCATTGAAGCTCATTGAGATCGATTGTCACTTCGTGCTAATTGAAAATTTTCAATGTCTATCTTCCTAATTTGAAGTCGAATTTCATTATTTCTTATATATTTGAGTAAGTTTACATCTAACTTTGTCAGATATCGTCGAATAACATCCATTGAAGCTCAATGAGGTCAACTGTCACTTTGTGTTAATTGAAAATTTTCAAAGTCTATCTTCCTAATTTGGATTCGAATTTCAACATTTCTTATATATTTGAGTAAGTTTGCGACTAACTTTGTCAGATATCATCGAATAACATCCATTAAAGCTCATTGAGGTCGATTGTCACTTTGTGTTGAATGAAAATTTCCAAAGTCTATCTTCCTAATTTGAAGTCGAATTTCAACATTTCTTATATATTTGAGTGAGTTTACATCTAACTTTGTCAGATATCATCGAATAACATCCATTGAAAGCCATTGAGGACAACTGTCACTTTGTGTTAATTGAAAATTTTCAAAGTCTATCTTCCTAATTTGAAGTCGAATTTCAACATTGTCAGATATTGTCGATTTACTTCCATTGAAGCCCATTGGGGTCGATTATCACTTTGTGTTGATTGAAAATTTTCAAAGTCCATCTTCCCAATTTGAAGTCTAATCTCATCAATTCCCTTATATTTGAGTGAGTTTGCAACTAACTTTGTCAGATATTGTCGATTTACTTCCATTGAAGCCAATTGAGGTCGATTATCACTTTGTGTTGATTGAAAATTTTCAAAGTCTATCTTTCTAATTTGGAGTCGTCTTTCAACATTTCTCATATATTTGAGTCAGTTTACATCTATCTTTGTCGGATATCATCGAATAACATCCATTGAAGCCCATTGAGGTCAACTGTCACTTTGTGTTAATTGAAAATTTTCAAAGTCTATACTCCTAATTTGATGTCGTATTTCAACATTTCTCATATATTTGAGTCAGTTTACATCTAACTTTGTCAGATATCATCGAATAACATCCATTGAAACTCATTGAGGTCGATTGTCACTTTTTGTTGAATGAAAATTTTCAAAGTCTATCTTCCTAATTTGAAGTCGAATTTCATCATTTATTATATATTTGAGTGAGTTTACATCTAACTTTGTCAGATATCGTCGAATAACATCCATTGAAGCTCAATGAGGTCAACTGTCACTTTGTGTTAATTGAAAATTTTCAAAGTCTATCTTCCTAATTTGAAGTCGAATTTCATTATTTCTTATATATTTGAGTAAGTTTACATCTAACTTTGTCAGATATCGTCGAATAACATCCATTGAAGCTCAATGAGGTCAACTGTCACTTTGTGTTAATTGAAAATTTTCAAAGTCTATCTTCCTAATTTGGAGTCGAATTTCAACATTTCTTATATATTTGAGTAAGTTTGCGACTAACTTTGTCAGATATCATCGAATAACATCCATTAAAGCTCATTGAGGTCGATTGTCACTTTGTGTTGAATGAAAATTTCCAAAGTCTATCTTCCTAATTTGAAGTCGAATTTCAACATTTCTTATATATTTGAGTGAGTTTACATCTAACTTTGTCAGATATCATCGAATAACATCCATTGAAAGCCATTGAGGACAACTGTCACTTTGTGTTAATTGAAAATTTTCAAAGTCTATCTTCCTAATTTGAAGTCGAATTTCAACATTGTCAGATATTGTCGATTTACTTCCATTGAAGCCCATTGGGGTCGATTATCACTTTGTGTTGATTGAAAATTTTCAAAGTCCATCTTCCCAATTTGAAGTCTAATCTCATCAATTCCCTTATATTTTAGTGAGTTTGCAACTAACTTTGTCAGATATTGTCGATTTACTTCCATTGAAGCCAATTGAGGTCGATTATCACTTTGTGTTGATTGAAAATTTTCAAAGTCTATCTTTCTAATTTGGAGTCGTCTTTCAACATTTCTCATATATTTGAGTCAGTTTACATCTATCTTTGTCGGATATCATCGAATAACATCCATTGAAGCCCATTGAGGTCAACTGTCACTTTGTGTTAATTGAAAATTTTCAAAGTCTATCTTCCTAATTTGATGTCGTATTTCAACATTTCTCATATATTTGAGTCAGTTTACATCTAACTTTGTCAGATATCATCGAATAACATCCATTGAAGCTCATTGAGGTCGATTGTCACTTTTTGTTGAATGAAAATTTTCAAAGTCTATCTTCCTAATTTGAAGTCGAATTTCATCATTTATTATATATTTGAGTGAGTTTACATCTAACTTTGTCACATATGATCGAATAACATCCATTGAAGCTCAATGAGGTCAACTGTCACTTTGTGTTAATTGAAAATTTTCAAAGTCTATCTTCCTAATTTGGAGTCGAATTTCAACATTTCTTATATATTTGAGTAAGTTTGCGACTAACTTTGTCAGATATCATCGAATAACATCCATTAAAGCTCATTGAGGTCGATTGTCACTTTGTGTTGAATGAAAATTTCCAAAGTCTATCTTCCTAATTTGAAGTCGAATTTCAACATTTCTTATATATTTGAGTGAGTTTACATCTAACTTTGTCAGATATCATCGAATAACATCCATTGAAAGCCATTGAGGACAACTGTCACTTTGTGTTAATTGAAAATTTTCAAAGTCTATCTTCCTAATTTGAAGTCGAATTTCAACATTGTCAGATATTGTCGATTTACTTCCATTGAAGCCCATTGGGGTCGATTATCACTTTGTGTTGATTGAAAATTTTCAAAGTCCATCTTCCCAATTTGAAGTCTAATCTCATCAATTCCCTTATATTTGAGTGAGTTTGCAACTAACTTTGTCAGATATTGTCGATTTACTTCCATTGAAGCCAATTGAGGTCGATTATCACTTTGTGTTGATTGAAAATTTTCAAAGTCTATCTTTCTAATTTGGAGTCGTCTTTCAACATTTCTCATATATTTGAGTCAGTTTACATCTATCTTTGTCGGATATCATCGAATAACATCCATTGAAGCCCATTGAGGTCAACTGTCACTTTGTGTTAATTGAAAATTTTCAAAGTCTATACTCCTAATTTGATGTCGTATTTCAACATTTCTCATATATTTGAGTCAGTTTACATCTAACTTTGTCAGATATCATCGAATAACATCCATTGAAACTCATTGAGGTCGATTGTCACTTTTTGTTGAATGAAAATTTTCAAAGTCTATCTTCCTAATTTGAAGTCGAATTTCATCATTTATTATATATTTGAGTGAGTTTACATCTAACTTTGTCAGATATCGTCGAATAACATCCATTGAAAGCCATTGAGGACAACTGTCACTTTGTGTTAATTGAAAATTTTCAAAGTCTATCTTCCTAATTTGGAGTCGTCTTTCAACATTTCTCATATATTTGAGTCAGTTTACATCTATCTTTGTCGGATATCATCGAATAACATCCATTGAAGCCCATTGAGGTCAACTGTCACTTTGTGTTAATTGAAAATTTTCAAAGTCTATCTTCCTAATTTGATGTCGTATTTCAACATTTCTCATATATTTGAGTCAGTTTACATCTAACTTTGTCAGATATCATCGAATAACATCCATTGAAGCTCATTGAGGTCGATTGTCACTTTTTGTTGAATGAAAATTTTCAAAGTCTATCTTCCTAATTTGAAGTCGAATTTCATCATTTATTATATATTTGAGTGAGTTTACATCTAACTTTGTCACATATGATCGAATAACATCCATTGAAGCTCATTGAGGTCAACTGTCACTTTGTGCTAATTGGAAATTTTCAAAGTCTATCTTCCTAATTTGAAGTCGAATTTCAACATTTCTCATATATTTGAGTAAGTTTGCATCTAACTTTGTCAGATATCATCGAATAACATCCATTGAAGCTCATTGAGGTCGATTGTCACTTTGTGTTGAATAAAAATTTTCAAAGTCTATCTTCCTAATTTGAAGTTGAATTTCAACATTTATTATATATTTGAGTGAGTTTACATCTAACTTTGTCAGATATCGTCGAATAACATCCATTGAAGCTCAATGAGGTCAACTGTCACTTTGTGTTAATTGAAAATTTTCAAAGTCTATCTTCCTAATTTGAAGTCGAATTTCATTATTTCTTATATATTTGAGTAAGTTTACATCTAACTTTGTCAGATATCGTCGAATAACATCCATTGAAGCTCAATGAGGTCAACTGTCACTTTGTGTTAATTGAAAATTTTCAAAGTCTATCTTCCTAATTTGGAGTCGAATTTCAACATTTCTTATATATTTGAGTAAGTTTGCGACTAACTTTGTCAGATATCATCGAATAACATCCATTAAAGCTCATTGAGGTCGATTGTCACTTTGTGTTGAATGAAAATTTCCAAAGTCTATCTTCCTAATTTGAAGTCGAATTTCAACATTTCTTATATATTTGAGTGAGTTTACATCTAAATTTGTCAGATATCATCGAATAACATCCATTGAAAGCCATTGAGGACAACTGTCACTTTGTGTTAATTGAAAATTTTCAAAGTCTATCTTCCTAATTTGAAGTCGAATTTCAACATTGTCAGATATTGTCGATTTACTTCCATTGAAGCCCATTGGGGTCGATTATCACTTTGTGTTGATTGAAAATTTTCAAAGTCCATCTTCCCAATTTGAAGTCTAATCTCATCAATTCCCTTATATTTTAGTGAGTTTGCAACTAACTTTGTCAGATATTGTCGATTTACTTCCATTGAAGCCGATTGAGGTCGATTATCACTTTGTGTTGATTGAAAATTTTCAAAGTCTATCTTTCTAATTTGGAGTCGTCTTTCAACATTTCTCATATATTTGAGTCAGTTTACATCTATCTTTGTCGGATATCATCGAATAACATCCATTGAAGCCCATTGAGGTCAACTGTCACTTTGTGTTAATTGAAAATTTTCAAAGTCTATCTTCCTAATTTGATGTCGTATTTCAACATTTCTCATATATTTGAGTCAGTTTACATCTAACTTTGTCAGATATCATCGAATAACATCCATTGAAGCTCATTGAGGTCGATTGTCACTTTTTGTTGAATGAAAATTTTCAAAGTCTATCTTCCTAATTTGAAGTCGAATTTCATCATTTATTATATATTTGAGTGAGTTTACATCTAACTTTGTCACATATGATCGAATAACATCCATTGAAGCTCATTGAGGTCAACTGTCACTTTGTGCTAATTGAAAATTTTCAAAGTCTATCTTCCTAATTTGAAGTCGAATTTCAACATTTCTCATATATTTGAGTAAGTTTGCATCTAACTTTGTCAGATATCATCGAATAACATCCATTGAAGCTCATTGAGGTCGATTGTCACTTTGTGTTGAATGAAAATTTTCAAAGTCTATCTTCCTAATTTGAAGTTGAATTTCAACATTTATTATATATTTGAGTGAGTTTACATCTAACTTTGTCAGATATCATCGAATAACATCCATTGAAGCTCAATGAGGTCAACCGTCACTTTGTGCTAATTGAAAATTTTCAAACTCTATCTTCCTAATTTGAAGTCGAATTTCAACATTTATTATATATTTGAGTGAGTTTACATCTAACTTTGTCAGATATCATCGAATAACATCCATTGAAGCTCATTGAGGTCAACTGTCACTTTGTGCTAATTGAAAATTTTCAAAGTCTATCTTCCTAATTTGAAGTCGAATTTCAACATTTATTATATATTTGAGTGAGTTTACATCTAACTTTGTCAGATATCATCGAATAACATCCATTGAAGCTCAATGAGGTCAACTGTCACTTTGTGCTAATTGAAAATTTTCAAAGTCTATCTTCCTAATTTGAAGTCGAATTTCAACATTTATTATATATTTGAGTGAGTTTACATCTAACTTTGTCAGATATCATTGAATAACATCCATTGAAGCTCATTGAGGTCGATTGTCACTTTGTGTTGAATGAAAATTTTCAAAGTCTATCTTCCTAATTTGAAGTCGAATTTCAACATTTATCATATATTTGAGTGAATTTACATCTAACTTTGTCAGATATCATCGAATAACATCCATTGAAGCTCAATGAGGTCAACTGTCACTTTGTGCTAATTGAAAATTTTCGAAGTCTATCTTCCTAATTTGAAGTCGAATTTCAACATTTATTATATATTTGAGTGAGTTTACATCTAACTTTGTCAGATATCATTGAATAACATCCATTGAAGCTCATTGAGGTCAACTGTCACTTTGGGCTAATTGGAAATTTTCAAAGTCTATCTTCTTAATTTGAAGTCGAATTTCAACATTGCTCATATATTTGAGTATGATTGCATATAACTTTGTCAGATATCATCGTATAACATCCATTGAAGCTCATTGAGGTCGATTGTCACTTTGTGTTGAATGAAAATTGTCAAAGTCTATCTTCCTAATTTGAAGTCGAATTTCAACATTTATTATATATTTGAGTGAGTTTACATCTAACTTTGTCAGATATCATCGAATAACATCCATTGAAGCTCAATGAGGTCAACTGTCACTTTATGCTAATTGAAAATTTTCAAAGTCTCTCTTCCTAATTTGAAGTCGAATTTCAACATTTATTATATATTTGAGTGAGTTTACATCTAACTTTGTCAGATATCATTGAATAACATCCATTGAAGCTCATTGAGGTCAACTGTCACTTTGGGCTAATTGAAAATTTTCAAAGTCTATCTTCCTAATTTGAAGTCGAATTCCAACATTTCTTATATATTTGAGTAAGTTTGCATCTAACTTAGTCAGATATCATCAAATAACATCCATTGAAGCTCATTGAGGTCGATTGTCACTTCGTGCTAATTGAAAATTTTCAATGTCTATCTTCCTAATTTGAAGTCGAATTTCATTATTTCTTATATATTTGAGTAAGTTTACATCTAACTTTGTCAGATATCGTCGAATAACATCCATTGAAGCTCAATGAGGTCAACTGTCACTTTGTGTTAATTGAAAATTTTCAAAGTCTATCTTCCTAATTTGGATTCGAATTTCAACATTTCTTATATATTTGAGTAAGTTTGCGACTAACTTTGTCAGATATCATCGAATAACATCCATTAAAGCTCATTGAGGTCGATTGTCACTTTGTGTTGAATGAAAATTTCCAAAGTCTATCTTCCTAATTTGAAGTCGAATTTCAACATTTCTTATATATTTGAGTGAGTTTACATCTAACTTTGTCAGATATCATCGAATAACATCCATTGAAAGCCATTGAGGACAACTGTCACTTTGTGTTAATTGAAAATTTTCAAAGTCTATCTTCCTAATTTGAAGTCGAATTTCAACATTGTCAGATATTGTCGATTTACTTCCATTGAAGCCCATTGGGATCGATTATCACTTTGTGTTGATTGAAAATTTTCAAAGTCCATCTTCCCAATTTGAAGTCTAATCTCATCAATTCCCTTATATTTGAGTGAGTTTGCAACTAACTTTGTCAGATATTGTCGATTTACTTCCATTGAAGCCAATTGAGGTCGATTATCTCTTTGTGTTGATTGAAAATTTTCAAAGTCTATCTTCCTAATTTGAAGTCGAATTTCAACATTGCTCATATATTTGAGTATGATTGCATCTAACTTTGTCAGATATCAACGTATAACATCCATTGAAGCTCATTGAGGTCGATTGTCACTTTGTGTTGAATGAAAATTTTCAAAGTCTATCTTCCTAATTTGGAGTCGAATTTCAGCATTTGTTATATATTTGAGTGAGTTTACATCTAACTTTGTCAGATATCATCGAATAACATCCATTGAAGCTCAATGAGGTCAACTGTCACTTTGTGCTAATTGAAAATTTTCAAAGTCTATCTTCCTAATTTGAAGTCGAATTTCAACATTTATTATATATTTGAGTGAGTTTACATCTAACTTTGTCAGATATCATTGAATAACATCCATTGAAGCTCATTGAGGTCAACTGTCACTTTGGGCTAATTGAAAATTTTCAAAGTCTATCTTCCTAATTTGAAGTCGAATTTCAACATTTCTTATATATTTGAGTAAGTTTGCATCGAACTTAGTCAGATATCATCAAATAACATCCATTGAAGCTCATTGAGGTCAATTGTCACTTTGTGCTAATTGAAAATTTTCAAAGTCTATCTTCCTAATTTAAAGTCGAATTTCATTATTTCTTATATATTTGAGTAAGTTTACATCTAACTTTGTCAGATATCATCGAATAACATCCTTTGAAGCTCATTGAGGTCGATTGTCACTTTGTGTTGAATGAAAATTTTCAAAGTCTATCTTCCTAATTTGAAGTCGAATTTCAACATTGTCAGATATTGTCGATTTACTTCCATTGAAGCCCATTGGGCTCGAATATCACTTTGTGTTGATTGAAAATTTTCAAAGTCTATCTTTCTAATTTGGAGTCGAATTTCATCAATTCTCATATATTTGAGTGAGTTTGCAACTAACTTTGTCAGATATCGTCGATTTACTTCCATTGAAGCCCATTGAGGTCGATTGTCACTTTGTGTTGAATGAAAATTTTCAAAGTCTATCTTCCTAATTTGAAGTTGAATTTCAACATTTATTATATATTTGAGTGAGTTTACATCTAACTTTGTCAGATATCATCGAATAACATCCATTGAAGCTCAATGAGGTCAACTGTCATTTTGTGCTAATTGAAAATTTTCGAAGTCTATCTTCCTAATTTGAAGTCGAATTTCAACATTGCTCATATATTTGAGTATGATTGCATCTAACTTTGTCAGATATCAACGTATAACATCCATTGAAGCTCATTGAGGTCGATTGTCACTTTGTGTTGAATGAAAATTTTCAAAGTCTATCTTCCTAATTTGAAGTCGAATTTCAGCATTTGTTATATATTTGAGTGAGTTTACATCTAACTTTGTCAGATATCATCGAATAACATCCATTGAAGCTCAATGAGGTCAACTGTCACTTTGTGCTAATTGAAAATTTTCAAAGTCTATCTTCCTAATTTGAAGTCGAATTTCAACATTTATTATATATTTGAGTGAGTTTACATCTAACTTTGTCAGATATCATTGAATAACATCCATTGAAGCTCATTGAGGTCAACTGTCACTTTGGGCTAATTGAAAATTTTCAAAGTCTATCTTCCTAATTTGAAGTCGAATTTCAACATTTCTTATATATTTGAGTAAGTTTGCATCGAACTTAGTCAGATATCATCAAATAACATCCATTGAAGCTCATTGAGGTCAATTGTCACTTTGTGCTAATTGAAAATTTTCAAAGTCTATCTTCCTAATTTAAAGTCGAATTTCATTATTTCTTATATATTTGAGTAAGTTTACATCTAACTTTGTCAGATATCATCGAATAACATCCTTTGAAGCTCATTGAGGTCGATTGTCACTTTGTGTTGAATGAAAATTTTCAAAGTCTATCTTCCTAATTTGAAGTCGAATTTCAACATTGTCAGATATTGTCGATTTACTTCCATTGAAGCCCATTGGGCTCGAATATCACTTTGTGTTGATTGAAAATTTTCAAAGTCTATCTTTCTAATTTGGAGTCGAATTTCATCAATTCTCATATATTTGAGTGAGTTTGCAACTAACTTTGTCAGATATCGTCGATTTACTTCCATTGAAGCCCATTGAGGTCGATTGTCACTTTGTACGGATTGAAAATTTTCAAAGTCTATCTTCCAAATTCAAAGTCGAATCTCATCAATTCTTATATATTTGAGTGAGTGTGCAACTAACTTCGTCAGATATCGTCGATTTACTTCCATTGAAGTCCATTAAGGTCGATTGTCACTTTGTGTTGTTTGAAAATTTTCAAAGTCTATCTTCCTAATTTGATGTCGAATCTCATCAAGTCTCATATATTTGATTGAGGTCGTAACTAACTTTGTCAGCAATCGTCGATTTACTTCCAATGAAGCCCATGGAGGTCGATTCTCACTTTGTGTTGTTTGAAAATTTTCAAAGCCTATCTTCCAAATTTGGAGTCGAATCTCATCAATTCTTATATATTTGAGTGAGTTCGCAACTAACTTTGTCAGCAATCTTTGATTTACTTCCATTGAAACCTATTGAGGTCGATTGTCACTTTGTGTTGTTTGAAAATTTTCAAAGTCTATCTTCCTAATTTAATGTCGAATCTCATCAATTCTTATATATTTGATTGAGTTCGTAACTAACTCTGTCAGCAATCTTTGATTTACTTCCAATGCAGCCCAATGAGGTCTATTGTCACTTTGTGTTGATTGAAAATTTTCAAAGTCTATCTTCCGAATTTGAAGTCGAATCTCATCAATTCTGATATATTTGAGTGAGTTCGCAACTAACTTTGTCAGCAATCTTTGATTTACTTCCATTGAAACCCATTTTGGTCGATTGTCACTTTGTGTTGTTTGAAAATTCTCAATGACTATCTTCCGAATTTGATGTCGAATCTCATCAATTCTTTTATATTTGAGTGAATTTGCAAATAACTTTGACAGCAATCGTCGATTTACTTCCATTGAAGCTCATTGAGGTCGATTGTCACTTTCTGCTAATTCAAAATTTTCAAAGTCTAACTTCCTAATTTGAAGTCGAATTTCATTATTTCTTATATATTTGAGTAAGTTTACATCTAACTATGTCAGATATCATCGAATAACATCCATTGAAGCCCATTGAGGTCAACTGTCACTTTGGGCTAATTGAAAATTTTCAAAGTCTATCTTCCTAATTTGAAGTCGAATTTCAACATTTCTTATATATTTGAGTAAGTTTGCATCGAACTTAGTCAGATATCATCAAATAACATCCATTGAAGCTCATTGAGGTCGATTGTCACTTTGTGCTAATTGAAAATTTTCAAAGTCTATCTTCCTAATTTGAAGTCGAATTTCAACATTTATTATATATTCAAGTGAGTTTACATCTAACTTTGTCAGATATCATTGAATAACATCCATTGAAGCTCATTGAGGTCAACTGTCACTTGGGGCTAATTGAAAATTTTCAAAGTCTATCTTCCTAATTTGAAGTCGAATTTCAACATTTCTTATATATTTGAGTAAGTTTGCATCGAACTTAGTCAGATATCATCAAATAACATCCATTGAAGCTCATTGAGGTCGATTGTCACTTTGTGCTAATTGAAAATTTTCAAAGTCTATCTTCCTAATTTGAAGTCGAATTTCATTATTTCTTATATATTTGAGTAAGTTTACATCTAACTTTGTCAGATATCATCGAATAACATCCATTGAAGCTCAATGAGGTCAACTGTCACTTTGTGTTAATTGAAAATTTTCAAAGTCTATCTTCCTCATTTGGAGTCGAATTTCAACATTTCTTATATATTTGAGTAAGTTTGCGACTAACTTTGTCAGATATCATCGAATAACATCCATTGAAGCTCATTGAGGTCGATTGTCACTTTGTGTTGAATGAAAATTTCCAAAGTCTATCTTCCTAATTTGAAGTCGAATTTCAACATTGTCAGATATTGTCGATTTACTTCCATTGAAGCCCATTGGGCTCGATTATCACTTTGTGTTGATTGAAAATTTTCAAAGTCCATTTTCCCAATTTGAAGTCGAATCTCATCAATTCTCTTATAATTGAGTGAGTTTGCAACTAACTTTGTCAGATATTGTCGATTTACTTCCATTGAAGCCTATTGAGGTCGATTATCACTTTGTGTTGATTGAAAATTTACAAAGTCTATCTTCCTAATTTGAAGTCGAATTTCATCAATTCTTATATATTTGAGTGAGTTCACAACTAACTTTGTTAGCAATCTTTGATTCACTTCCATTGAAACCCATTGAGGTCGATTGTCAGTTTGTGTTGTTTGAAAATTTTCGAAGTCTATCTTCCGAATTTGAAGTCGAATCTCATCAATTCTTATATATTCGAGTGAGTTTGTAACTAACTTTGTCAGCAATCTTCGATTTAATTCCATTGAAGCCCATTGAGGTCGATTGTCACTTTGTACGGATTGAAAATTTTCAAACTCTATCTTCCTAATTTGAAGTCGAATTTCAACATTTCTTATATATTTGAGTGAGTATACATCTAACTTTGTCACATATCATCGAATAACATCCATTGAAGCCAATTGAGGTCGATTATCACTTTGTGTTGATCGAAAATTTTCAAAGTCTATCTTCCTAATTTGGAGTCGAATTTCATCAATTCTCATATATTTGAGTGAGTTTGCAACTAACTTTGTCAGATATCGTCAATTTACTTCCATTGAAGCCTATTGAGGTCGATTATCACTTTGTGTTGATTGAAAATTTACAAAGTCTATCTTCCTAATTTGAAGTCGAATTTCATCAATTCTTATATATTTGAGTGAGTTCACAACTAACTTTGTTAGCAATCTTTGATTCACTTCTATTGAAACCCATTGAGGTCGATTGTCAGTTTGTGTTGTTTGAAAATTTTCAAAGTCTATCTTCCGATTGAAGTCGAATCTCATCAATTCTTATATATTCGAGTGAATTTGTAACTAACTTTGTCAGCAATCTTCGATTTAATTCCATTGAAGCCCATTTTGGTCGATTGTCACTTTGTGTTGTTTGAAAATTCTCAATGACTATCTTCCGAATTTGATGTCGAATCTCATCAATTCTTTTATATTTGAGTGAATTTGCAAATAACTTTGTCAGCAATCGTCGATTTACTTCCATTGAAGCCCATTGAGGTCTATTGTCACTTTGTACTGATTGAAAATTTTCATAGTCTATCTTCCAAATTCAAAGTCGAATCACATCAATTCTTATATATTTGAGTGAGTCCGCAACTAACTTTGTCAGCAATCTTTGATTTACTTCCATTGAAACCCATTGAGGTCGATTGTCACTTTGTGTTGTTTGAAAATTTTCAAAGTCTATCTTCCTAATTTGATGTCGAATCTCATCAATTCTTATATATTTGATTGAGTTCGTAACTAACTCTGTCAGCAATCTTTGATTTACTTCCATTGAAGCCCAATGAGGTCTATTGTCACTTTGTGTTGATTGAAAATTTTCAAAGTCTATCTTCCGAATTTGAAGTCGAATCTCATCAATTCTGATATAATTGAGTGAGTTCGCAACTAACTTTGTCAGCAATCTTTGATTTACTTCCATTGAAACCCATTTTGGTCGATTGTCACTTTGTGTTGTTTGAAAATTCTCAATGACTATCTTCCGAATTTGATGTCGAATCTCATCAATTCTTTTATATTTGATTGAGTTTGCAACTAACTTCGTCAGATATCGTCGATTTACTTCCATTGAAGCCCATTGAGGTCGATTGTCACTTTGTATTGATCGAAAATTCTCAATAACTATCTTCCAAATTTGACGTCGAATCTCATCTATTCTTATATATTTGAGTGATCTTGCAAATAACTTTGTCAGCAATCTTTGATTTACTTCCATTGAAACCCATTTTGGTCGATTGTCACTTTGTGTTGTTTGAAAATTCTCAAAGTCTATCCTACGAATTTGAAGTCGAATTCCATCAATTCTTATATATATTCAAGTGAGTTTGCAACTAACTTTGTCAGCAATCTTCGATTTTATTCCTTTGAAGCCCAGTGAGGTCGATTGTCACTTTGTATTGATTGAAAATTTTCAGTCTATCTTCCGAATTTGAAGTCGAATCTCATCAACTCTCATAAATTCGAGTGAGTTTGCAACTAACTTTGTCAGCAATCTTCGATTTACTTCCATTGGAGCCCATTGAGGTCGATTGTCACTTTGTATTGACTGAAAATTCTCGAAGTCTATTCCCTAATTTGAAGTCGAA
This sequence comes from Diorhabda elongata, assembly GCA_026230145.1. Lineage (NCBI taxonomy): Eukaryota > Metazoa > Arthropoda > Insecta > Coleoptera > Chrysomelidae > Diorhabda > Diorhabda elongata. Next base: position 33,935,415 of record CM047926.1, read on the forward strand.
TTTCAGCATTTATTATATATTTGTGTGAGTTTACATCTAACTTTGTCACATATCATCGAATAACATCCATTGAAGCTCATTGAGGTCAACCGTCACTTTGTGCTAATTGAAAATTTTCAAACTTTATCTTCCTAATTTGAAGTCGAATTTCAACATGTATTATATATTTGAGTGAGTTTACATCTAACTTTGTCAGATATCATCGAATAACATCCATTGAAGCTCATTGAGGTCAACTGTCACTTTGTGCTAATTGAAAATTTTCAAAGTCTATCTTCCTAATTTGAAGTCGAATTTCAACATTTATTATATATTTGAGTGAGTTTACATCTAACTTTGTCAAATATCATTGAATAACATCCATTGAAGCTCATTGAGGTCAACTGTCACTTTGGGCTAATTGAAAATTTTCAAAGTCTATCTTCCTAATTTGAAGTCGAATTTCAACATTTATTATATATTTGAGTGAGTTTACATCTAACTTTGTCAGATATCATCGAATAACATCCATTGAAGCCCATTGAGGTCGATTGTCACTTTGTACTGATTGAAAATTTTCATAGTCTATCTTCCAAATTTGAGGTCGAATTTCATCAATTCTTATATATTTGAGTGAGTTCACAACTAACTTTGCTAGCAATCTTTGATTCACTTCCATTGAAACCCATTGAGGTCGATTGTCAGTTTGTGTTGTTTGAAAATTTTCAAAGTCTATCTTCCGAATTTGGAGTCGAATTCCATCAATTCTTATATATATTCGAGTGAGTTTGCAACTAACTTTGACAGCAATCTTCGATTTAATTCCTTTGAAGCCCATTGAGGTCGATTGTCACTTTGTACTGATTGAAAATTTTCATAGTCTATCTTCCAAATTTGAAGTCGAATTTCATCAATTCTTATATATTTGAGTGAGTTCACAACTAACTTTGTTAGCAATCTTTGATTCACTTCCATTGAAACCCATTGAGGTCGATTGTCAGTTTGTGTTGTTTGAAAATTCTCAAAGTCTATCCTACGAATTTGAAGTCGAATTCCATCAATTCTTATATATATTCGAGTGAGTTTGCAACTAACTTTGACAGCAATCTTCGATTTATTTCCTTTGAAGCCCAGTGAGGTCCATTGTCACTTTGTATTGATTGAAAATTTTCAGTCTATCTTCCGAATTTGAAGTCGAATCTCATCAACTCTCATAAATTCGAGTGAGTTTGCAACTAACTTTGTCAGCAATCTTCGATTTACTTCCATTGAAGCCCATTGAGGTCGATTGTCACTTTGTATTGACTGAAAATTCTCAAAGTCTATTTCCTAATTTGAAGTCGAATTTCAGCATTTATTATATATTTGTGTGAGTTTACATCTAACTTTGTAACATATCATCGAATAACATGCATTGAAGCTCATTGAGGTCAACCGTCACTTTGTGCTAATTGAAAATTTTCAAACTTTATCTTCCTAATTTGAAGTCGAATTTCAACATGTATTTTATATTTGAGTGAGTTTACATCTAACTTTGTCAGATATCATCGAATAACATCCATTGAAGCTCATTGAGGTCAACTGTCACTTTGTGCTAATTGAAAATTTTCAAAGTCTATCTTCCTAATTTGAAGTCGAATTTCAACATTCCTTATATATTTGAGTAAGTTTGCATCTAACTCTGTCAGATATCATCGAATAACATCCATGGAAGCTCAATGAGGTCAACTGTCACTTTGTGCTAATTGAAAAATTTCAAAGTCTATCTTCCTAATTTGAAGTCGAATTTCATCAATTTTTATATATTTGAGTGAGTTCACAACTAACTTTGTTAGCAATCTTCGATTTAATTCCATTGAAGCCCATTGAGGTCGATTGTCGCTTTGTATTGATTGAAAATTCTCAAAGACTATCTCCCGAATTTGATGTCGAATCTCATCAATTCTTCTATATTAGAGTGAATTTGCAAATAACTTTGTCAGCAATTGTCGATTTACTTCCATTGAAGCCCATTGAGGTCGATTGTCACTTTGTACGGATTGAAAATTTTCAAAGTCTATCTTCCATATTCAAAGTCGAATCTCATCAATTCTTATATATTTGAGTGAGTTTGCAACTAACTTCGTCAGATATCGTCGATTTACTTCCAATGAAGCCCATGGAGGTCGATTCTCACTTTGTGTTGTTTGAAAATTTTCAAAGCCTATCTTCCAAATTTAGAGTCGAATCTCATCAATTCTTATATATTTGAGTGAGTTCGCAACTAACTTTGTCAGCAATCTTTGATTTACTTCCATTGAAACCCATTGAGGTCGATTGTCACTTTGTGTTGTTTGAAAATTTTCAAAGTCTATCTTCCTAATTTGATGTCGAATCTCATCAATTCTTATATATTTGATTGAGTTCGTAACTAACTCTGTCAGCAATCTTTGATTTACTTCCATTGAAGCCCAATGAGGTCTATTGTCACTTTGTGTTGATTGAAAATTTTCAAAGTCTATCTTCCGAATTTGAAGTCGAATCTCATCAATTCTGATATATTTGAGTGAGTTCGCAACTAACTTTGTCAGCAATCGTCGATTTACTTCCAATGAAGCCCATTGAGGTCGATTGTCACTTTGTGTTGTTTGAAAATTTTTAAAGTCTATCTTCCTAATTTGATGTCGAATCTCATCAATCCTTATATATTTGAGTGAGTTCGCAACTAACTTTGTCAGCAATCGTCGATTTACTTCCAATGAAGCCCATTGAGGTCGATTCTCACTTTGTGTTGTTTGAAAATTTTCAAAGCCTATCTTCCAAATTTGGAGTCGAATCTCATCAATTCTTATATATTTGAGTGAGTTCGCAACTAACTTAGTCAGCAATCTTTGATTTACTTCCATTGAAACCCATTGAGGTCGATTGTCACTTTGTGTTGTTTGAAAATTTTCAAAGTCTATCTTCCTAATTTGATGTCGAATCTCATCAATTCTTATATATTTGATTGAGTTCGTAACTAACTTTGTCAGCAATCGTCGATTTACTTCCAATGAAGCCCATGGAGGTCGATTCTCACTTTGTGTTGTTTGAAAATTTTCAAAGTCTATCTTCCAAATTTGGAGTCGAATCTCATCAATTCTTATATATTTGAGTGAGTTCGCAACTAACTTTGTCAGCAATCTTTGATTTAATTCCATTGAAGCCCATTGAGGTCGATTGTCACTTTGTATTGATTGAAAATTCTCAAAGACTATCTCCCGAATTTGATGTCGAATCTCATCAATTCTTTTATATTAGAGTGAATTTGCAAATAACTTTGTAAGCAATTGTCGATTTACTTCCATTGAAACCCATTGAGGTCGATTGTCACTTTGTACGGATTGAAAATTTTCAAAGTCTATCTTCCAAATTCAAAGTCGAATCTCATCAATTCTTATATATTTGAGTGAGTTTGCAACTAACTTCGTCAGATATCGTCGATTTACTTCCATTGAAGTCCATTGAGGTCTATTGTCACTTTGTATTGATCGAAAATTCTCAATGACTATCTTCCTAATTTGATGTCGAATCTCATCAATTCTTATATATTTGATTGAGTTCGTAACTAACTTTGTCAGCAATCGTCGATTTACTTCCAATGAAGCCCATGGAGGTCGATTCTCACTTTGTGTTGTTTTAAAATTTTCAAAGTCTATCTTCCTAATTTGATTGCGAATCTCATCAATTCTTATATATTTGAGTGAGTTCGCAACTAACTTTGTCAGCAATCTTTGATTTACTTCCATTGAAACCCATTGAGGTCGATTGTCACTTTGTGTTGTTTCTAAATTTTCAAAGTCTATCTTCCTAATTTGATGTCGAATCTCATCAATTCTTATATATTTGATTGAGTTCGTAACTAACTTTGTTAGCAATCTTTGATTCACTTCCATTGAAACCCATTGAGGTCGATTGTCACTTTGTGTTGATTGAAAATTTTCAATGTCTATCTTCCGAATTTGAAGTCGAATCTCATCAATTCTGATATATTTGAGTGAGTTCGCAACTAACTTTTTCAGCAATCTTTGATTTACTTCCATTGAAACCCATTTTGGTCGATTGTCACTTTGTGTTGTTTGAAAATTCTCAATGACTATCTTCCGAATTTGATGTCGAATCTCATCAATTCTTTTATATTTGAGAAAATTTGCAAATAACTTTGTCAGCAATCGTCGATTTACTTCCATTGAAGCCCATTGAGGTCGATTGTCACTTTGTACTGATTGAAAATTTTCATAGTCTATCTTCCAAATTCAAAGTCGAATCTCATCAATTCTTATATATTTGAGTGAGTTTGCAACTAACTTCGTCAGATATCGTCGATTTACTTCCATTGAAGCCCATTGAGGTCGATTGTCACTTTGTATTGATCGAAAATTCTCAATGACTATCTTCCGAATTTGACGTCGAATCTCATCTATTCTTATATATTTGAGTGATCTTGCAAATAACTTGTCAGCAATCTTTGATTTACTTCCATTGAAACCCATTTTGGTCGATTGTCACTTTGTGTTGTTTGAAAATTCTCAAAGTCTATCCTACGAATTTGAAGTCGAATTCCATCAATTCTTATATATATTCGAGTGAGTTTGCAACTAACTTTGTCAGCAATCTTCGATTTAATTCCTTTGAAGCCCAGTGAGGTCGATTGTCACTTTGTATTGATTGAAAATTTTCAAAGTCTATCTTCCGAATTTAAAGTCGAATTTCAACATTTATTATATATTTGAGTGAGTTTACATCTAACTTTGTCACATATCATCGAATAACATCCATTGAAGCTCTTTGAGGTCAAGCGTCACTTTGTGCTAATTGAAAATTTTCAAAGTTTATCTTCCTAATTTGAAGTCGAATTTCAACATGTATTATATATTTGAGTGAGTTTACATCTAACTTTGTCAGATATCATCGAATAACATCCATTGAAGCTCAATGAGGTCAACTGTCACTTTGTGCTAATTGAAAATTTTCAAAGTCTATCTCCCTAATTTGAAGTCGAATTTCGACATTTATTATATATTTGAGTGAGTTTACATCTAACTTTTTCAAATCTCATTGAATAACATCCATTGAAGCTCATTGAGGTCAACTGTCACTTTGGGCTAATTGAAAATTTTCAAAGTCTATCTTCCTAATTTGAAGTCGAATTTCAACATTTCTCATATATTTGAGTATGATTGCATCTAACTTTGTCAGATATCATCGTATAACATCCATTGAAGCTCATTGAGGTCGATTGTCACTTTGTGTTGAATGAAAATTTTCAAAGTCTGTCTTCCTAATTTGAAGTCGAATTTCAACATTTATTATATATTTGAGTGAGTTTACATCTAACTTTGTCAGATATCATTGAATAACATCCATTGAAGCTCATTGAGGTCAACTCTCACTTTGGGCTAATTGAAAATTTCCGAAGTCTGTCTTTCTAATTTGAAGTCGAATTTCAACATTTCTTATATATTTGAGTAAGTTTGCATCTAACTTAGTCAGATATCATCAAATAACATCCATTGAAGCTCATTGAGGTCGATTGTCACTTTGTGCTAATTGAAAATTTTCAAAGTCTATCTTCCTAATTTGAAGTCGAATTTCAACATTTCTTATATATTTGAGTGAGTTTGCATCTAACTTTGTCAGATATTATCGAATAACATCCATTGAAGCTCATTGAGGTCGATTGTCACTTTGTGTTGAATGAAAATTTTCAAAGTCTATCTTCCTAATTTGAAGTCGAATTTCAACATTTCTTATATATTTGAGTGAGTTTGCATCTAACTTTGTCAGATATTATCGAATAACATCCATTGAAGCTCATTGAGGTCGATTGTCACTTTGTGTTGAATGAAAATTTTCAAAGTCTATCTTCCTAATTTGAAGTCGAATTTCAACATTTCTTATATATTTGAGTAAGTTTGCATCTAACTTAGTCAGATATCATCAAATAACATCCATTGAAGCTCATTGAGGTCGATTGTCACTTTGTGCTAATTGAAAATTTTCAAAGTCTATCTTCCTAATTGGAGACGAATTCCAACATTTCTCATATATTTGAGTGAGTTTGCATCTAACTTTGTCAGATATTATCGAATAACATCCATTGAAGCTCATTGAGGTCGATTGTCACTTTGTGTTGAATGAAAATTTTCAAAGTCTATCTTCCTAATTTGAAGTCGAATTTCAACATTTCTTATATATTTGAGTGAGTTTACATCTAACTTTGTCAGATATCATCGAATAACATCCATTGAAACCCATTGAGGTCAACTGTCACTTTGTGTAAATTGAAAATTTTCAAAGTCTATCTTCCTAATTTGAAGTCGAATTTCAACATATTCAGATATTGTCGATTCACTTCCATTGAAGCCTATTGAGGTCGATTATCACTTTGTGTTGATTGAAAATTTACAAAGTCTATCTTCCTAATTTGAAGTCGAATTTCATCAATTCTTATATATTTGATTGAGTTCGTAACTAACTTTGTCAGCAATCTTTGATTTACTTCCATTGAAACCCATTTTGGTCGATTGTCCCTTCTGTGTTGTTTGAAAATTCTTAATGACTATCTTCCGAATTTGATGTCGATTCTCATCAATTCTTTTATATTTGAGTGAATTTGCAAATAACTTTGTCAGCAATCGTCGATTTACTTCCATTGAAGCCCATTGAGGTCTATTGTCACTTTGTGTTGATTGAAAATTTTCAAAGTCTATCTTCCGAATTTGAAGTCGAATCTCATCAATTCTGATATATTTGAGTGAGTTCGCAACTAACTTTGTCAGCAATCGTCGATTTACTTCCAATGAAGCCCATTGAGGTCGATTCTCACTTTGTGTTGTTTGAAAATTTTCAAAGCCTATCTTCCAAATTTGGAGTCGAATCTCATCAATTCTTATATTTTGAGTGAGTTTGCAACTAACTTAGTCAGCAATCTTTGATTTACTTCCATTGAAACCCATTGAGGTCGATTGTCACTTTGTGTTGTTTGAAAATTTTCAAAGTCTATCTTCCTAATTTGATGTAGAATCTCATCAATTCTTATATATTTGATTGAGTTCGTAACTAACTTTGTCAGCAATCGTCGATTTACTTCCAATGAAGCCCATGGAGGTCGATTCTCACTTTGTGTTGTTTGAAAATTTTCAAAGTCTATCTTCCAAATTTGGAGTCGAATCTCATCAATTCTTATATATTTGAGTGAGTTCGCAACTAACTTTGTCAGCAATCTTTGATTTACTTCTATTGAAACCCATTGAGGTCGATTGTCACTTTGTGTTGTTTGAAAATTTTCAAAGTCTATCTTCCTAATTTGATGTCGAATCTCATCAATTCTTATATATTTGATTGAGTTCGTAACTAACTTTGTCAGCAATCTTTGATTTACTTCCATTGAAACCCATTTTGGTCGATTGTCCCTTCTGTGTTGTTTGAAAATTCTTAATGACTATCTTCCGAATTTGATGTCGATTCTCATCAATTCTTTTATATTTGAGTGAATTTGCAAATAACTTTGTCAGCAATCGTCGATTTACTTCCATTGAAGCCCATTGAGGTCGATTGTCACTTTGTATTGATCGAAAATTCTCAATGACTATCTTCCGAATTTGACGTCGAATCTCATCTATTCTTATATATTTGAGTGATCTTGCAAATAACTTTGTCAGCAATCTTTGATTTACTTCCATTGAAACCCATTTTGGTCGATTGTCACTTTGTGTTGTTTGAAAATTCTCAAAGTCTATCCTACGAATTTGAAGTCGAATTCCATCAATTCTTATATATATTCGAGTGAGTTTGCAACTAACTTTGTCAGCAATCTTCGATTTAATTCCTTTGAAGCCCATTGAGGTCGATTGTCACTTTGTATTGACTGAAAATTCTCAAAGTCTATTTCCTAATTTGGAGTCGAATTCCAGCATTTATTATATATTTGAGTGAGTTTACATCTAACTTTGTCACTTATCATCGAATAACATCCATTGAAGCTCATTGAGGTCAATTGTCACTTTGTGCTTATTGAAAATTTTCAAACTTTATCTTCCTAATTTGAAGTCGAATTTCAACATGTATTATATATTTGAGTGAGTTTACATCTAACTTTGTCAGATATCATCGAATAACATCCATTGAAGCTCATTGAGGTCAATTGTCACTTTGTGCTTATTGAAAATTTTCAAAGTCTATCTTCCTAATTTGAAGTCGAATTTCAACATTCCTCATATATTTGAGTGAGTTTGCATCTAACTTTGTCAGATATCATCGAATAACATCCATTGAAGCTCAATGAGGTCAACTGTCACTTTTTGCTAATTGAAAATTTTCAAAGTCTATCTTCCTAATTTGATGTCGAATTTCAACATTTATTATATAATTGAGTGAGTTTACATCTAACTTTGTCAAATATCATTGAATAACATCCATTGAAGCTCATTGAGGTCAACTGTCACTTTGGGCTAATTGAAAATTTTCAAAGTCTATCTTCCTAATTTGAAGTCGAATTTCAACATTTATTATATATTTGAGTGAGTTCACATCTAACTTTGTCAGATATCATCGAATAACATCCATTGAAGCTCAATGAGGTCAACTGTCACTTTGTGCTAATTGAAAATTTTCAAAGTCTATCTTCCTAATTGGAGACGAATTCCAACATTTCTCATATATTTGAGTGAGTTTGCATCTAACTTTGTCAGATATTATCGAATAACATCCATTGAAGCTCATTGAGGTCGATTGTCACTTTGTGTTGTTTGAAAATTCTCAATGACTATCTTTTATATTTGAGAAAATTTGCAAATAACTTTGTCAGCAATCGTCGATTTACTTCCATTGAAGCCCATTGAGGTCGATTGTCACTTTGTACTGATTGAAAATTTTCATAGTCTATCTTCCAAATTCAAAGTCGAATCTCATCAATTCTTATATATTTGAGTGAGTTTGCAACTAACTTCGTCAGATATCGTCGATTTACTTCCATTGAAGCCCATTGAGGTCGATTGTCACTTTGTATTGATCGAAAATTCTCAATGACTATCTTCCGAATTTGACGTCGAATCTCATCTATTCTTATATATTTGAGTGATCTTGCAAATAACTTGTCAGCAATCTTTGATTTACTTCCATTGAAACCCATTTTGGTCGATTGTCACTTTGTGTTGTTTGAAAATTCTCAAAGTCTATCCTACGAATTTGAAGTCGAATTCCATCAATTCTTATATATATTCGAGTGAGTTTGCAACTAACTTTGTCAGCAATCTTCGATTTAATTCCTTTGAAGCCCAGTGAGGTCGATTGTCACTTTGTATTGATTGAAAATTTTCAAAGTCTATCTTCCGAATTTAAAGTCGAATTTCAACATTTATTATATATTTGAGTGAGTTTACATCTAACTTTGTCACATATCATCGAATAACATCCATTGAAGCTCTTTGAGGTCAAGCGTCACTTTGTGCTAATTGAAAATTTTCAAAGTTTATCTTCCTAATTTGAAGTCGAATTTCAACATGTATTATATATTTGAGTGAGTTTACATCTAACTTTGTCAGATATCATCGAATAACATCCATTGAAGCTCAATGAGGTCAACTGTCACTTTGTGCTAATTGAAAATTTTCAAAGTCTATCTCCCTAATTTGAAGTCGAATTTCGACATTTATTATATATTTGAGTGAGTTTACATCTAACTTTTTCAAATCTCATTGAATAACATCCATTGAAGCTCATTGAGGTCAACTGTCACTTTGGGCTAATTGAAAATTTTCAAAGTCTATCTTCCTAATTTGAAGTCGAATTTCAACATTTCTCATATATTTGAGTATGATTGCATCTAACTTTGTCAGATATCATCGTATAACATCCATTGAAGCTCATTGAGGTCGATTGTCACTTTGTGTTGAATGAAAATTTTCAAAGTCTGTCTTCCTAATTTGAAGTCGAATTTCAACATTTATTATATATTTGAGTGAGTTTACATCTAACTTTGTCAGATATCATTGAATAACATCCATTGAAGCTCATTGAGGTCAACTCTCACTTTGGGCTAATTGAAAATTTCCGAAGTCTGTCTTTCTAATTTGAAGTCGAATTTCAACATTTCTTATATATTTGAGTAAGTTTGCATCTAACTTAGTCAGATATCATCAAATAACATCCATTGAAGCTCATTGAGGTCGATTGTCACTTTGTGCTAATTGAAAATTTTCAAAGTCTATCTTCCTAATTTGAAGTCGAATTTCAACATTTCTTATATATTTGAGTGAGTTTGCATCTAACTTTGTCAGATATTATCGAATAACATCCATTGAAGCTCATTGAGGTCGATTGTCACTTTGTGTTGAATGAAAATTTTCAAAGTCTATCTTCCTAATTTGAAGTCGAATTTCAACATTTCTTATATATTTGAGTAAGTTTGCATCTAACTTAGTCAGATATCATCAAATAACATCCATTGAAGCTCATTGAGGTCGATTGTCACTTTGTGCTAATTGAAAATTTTCAAAGTCTATCTTCCTAATTGGAGACGAATTCCAACATTTCTCATATATTTGAGTGAGTTTGCATCTAACTTTGTCAGATATTATCGAATAACATCCATTGAAGCTCATTGAGGTCGATTGTCACTTTGTGTTGAATGAAAATTTTCAAAGTCTATCTTCCTAATTTGAAGTCGAATTTCAACATTTCTTATATATTTGAGTGAGTTTACATCTAACTTTGTCAGATATCATCGAATAACATCCATTGAAACCCATTGAGGTCAACTGTCACTTTGTGTAAATTGAAAATTTTCAAAGTCTATCTTCCTAATTTGAAGTCGAATTTCAACATATTCAGATATTGTCGATTCACTTCCATTGAAGCCTATTGAGGTCGATTATCACTTTGTGTTGATTGAAAATTTACAAAGTCTATCTTCCTAATTTGAAGTCGAATTTCATCAATTCTTATATATTTGATTGAGTTCGTAACTAACTTTGTCAGCAATCTTTGATTTACTTCCATTGAAACCCATTTTGGTCGATTGTCCCTTCTGTGTTGTTTGAAAATTCTTAATGACTATCTTCCGAATTTGATGTCGATTCTCATCAATTCTTTTATATTTGAGTGAATTTGCAAATAACTTTGTCAGCAATCGTCGATTTACTTCCATTGAAGCCCATTGAGGTCTATTGTCACTTTGTGTTGATTGAAAATTTTCAAAGTCTATCTTCCGAATTTGAAGTCGAATCTCATCAATTCTGATATATTTGAGTGAGTTCGCAACTAACTTTGTCAGCAATCGTCGATTTACTTCCAATGAAGCCCATTGAGGTCGATTCTCACTTTGTGTTGTTTGAAAATTTTCAAAGCCTATCTTCCAAATTTGGAGTCGAATCTCATCAATTCTTATATTTTGAGTGAGTTCGCAACTAACTTAGTCAGCAATCTTTGATTTACTTCCATTGAAACCCATTGAGGTCGATTGTCACTTTGTGTTGTTTGAAAATTTTCAAAGTCTATCTTCCTAATTTGATGTCGAATCTCATCAATTCTTATATATTTGAGTGAGTTCGCAACTAACTTTGTCAGCAATCGTCGATTTACTTCCAATGAAGCCCATTGAGGTCGATTCTCACTTTGTGTTGTTTGAAAATTTTCAAAGCCTATCTTCCAAATTTGGAGTCGAATCTCATCAATTCTTATATATTTGAGTGAGTTCGCAACTAACTTAGTCAGCAATCTTTGATTTACTTCCATTGAAACCCATTGAGGTCGATTGTCACTTTGTGTTGTTTGAAAATTTTCAAAGTCTATCTTCCTAATTTGATGTCGAATCTCATCAATTCTTATATATTTGATTGAGTTCGTAACTAACTTTGTCAGCAATCGTCGATTTACTTCCAATGAAGCCCATGGAGGTCGATTCTCACTTTGTGTTGTTTGAAAATTTTCAAAGTCTATCTTCCAAATTTGGAGTCGAATCTCATCAATTCTTATATATTTGAGTGAGTTCGCAACTAACTTTGTCAGCAATCTTTGATTTACTTCTATTGAAACCCATTGAGGTCGATTGTCACTTTGTGTTGTTTGAAAATTTTCAAAGTCTATCTTCCTAATTTGATGTCGAATCTCATCAATTCTTATATATTTGATTGAGTTCGTAACTAACTTTGTCAGCAATCTTTGATTTACTTCCATTGAAACCCATTTTGGTCGATTGTCCCTTCTGTGTTGTTTGAAAATTCTTAATGACTATCTTCCGAATTTGATGTCGATTCTCATCAATTCTTTTATATTTGAGTGAATTTGCAAATAACTTTGTCAGCAATCGTCGATTTACTTCCATTGAAGCCCATTGAGGTCGATTGTCACTTTGTATTGATCGAAAATTCTCAATGACTATCTTCCGAATTTGACGTCGAATCTCATCTATTCTTATATATTTGAGTGATCTTGCAAATAACTTTGTCAGCAATCTTTGATTTACTTCCATTGAAACCCATTTTGGTCGATTGTCACTTTGTGTTGTTTGAAAATTCTCAAAGTCTATCCTACGAATTTGAAGTCGAATTCCATCAATTCTTATATATATTCGAGTGAGTTTGCAACTAACTTTGTCAGCAATCTTCGATTTAATTCCTTTGAAGCCCATTGAGGTCGATTGTCACTTTGTATTGACTGAAAATTCTCAAAGTCTATTTCCTAATTTGGAGTCGAATTCCAGCATTTATTATATATTTGAGTGAGTTTACATCTAACTTTGTCACTTATCATCGAATAACATCCATTGAAGCTCATTGAGGTCAATTGTCACTTTGTGCTTATTGAAAATTTTCAAACTTTATCTTCCTAATTTGAAGTCGAATTTCAACATGTATTATATATTTGAGTGAGTTTACATCTAACTTTGTCAGATATCATCGAATAACATCCATTGAAGCTCATTGAGGTCAATTGTCACTTTGTGCTTATTGAAAATTTTCAAAGTCTATCTTCCTAATTTGAAGTCGAATTTCAACATTCCTCATATATTTGAGTGAGTTTGCATCTAACTTTGTCAGATATCATCGAATAACATCCATTGAAGCTCAATGAGGTCAACTGTCACTTTTTGCTAATTGAAAATTTTCAAAGTCTATCTTCCTAATTTGATGTCGAATTTCAACATTTATTATATAATTGAGTGAGTTTACATCTAACTTTGTCAAATATCATTGAATAACATCCATTGAAGCTCATTGAGGTCAACTGTCACTTTGGGCTAATTGAAAATTTTCAAAGTCTATCTTCCTAATTTGAAGTCGAATTTCAACATTTATTATATATTTGAGTGAGTTCACATCTAACTTTGTCAGATATCATCGAATAACATCCATTGAAGCTCAATGAGGTCAACTGTCACTTTGTGCTAATTGAAAATTTTCAAAGTCTATCTTCCTAATTTGAAGTCGAATTTCAACATTTCTTATATATTTGAGTGAGTTTGCATCTAACTTAGTCAGATATCATCAAATAACATCCATTGAAGCTCATTGAGGTCGATTGTCACTTTGTGCTAATTGAAAATTTTCAAAGTCTATCTTCCTAATTTGAAGTCGAATTTCATTATTTCTTATATATTTAAGTGAGTTTACATCTAACTTTGTCAGATATCATTGAATAACATCCATTGAAGCTCATTGAGGTCAACTGTCACTTTGGGCTAATTGAAAATTTTCAAAGTCTATCTTCCTAATTTGAAGTCGAATTTCAACATTTCTTATATATTTGAGTGAGTTTGCATCTAACTTAGTCAGATATCATCAAATAACATCCATTGAAGCTCATTGAGGTCGATTGTCACTTTGTGCTAATTGAAAATTTTCAAAGTCTATCTTCCTAATTTGAAGTCGAATTTCATTATTTCTTACATATTTGAGTAAGTTTACATCTAACTTTGTCAGATATCATCGAATAACATCCATTGAAGCTCAATGAGGTCAACTGTCACTTTGTGTTAATTGAAAATTTTCAAAGTCTATCTTCCTAATTTGGAGTCGAATTTCAACATTTCTTATATATTTGAGTAAGTTTGCGACTAACTTTGTCAGATATCATCGAATAACATCCATTGAAGCTCATTGAGGTCGATTGTCACTTTGTGTTGAATTAAAATTTTCAAGGTCTATCTTGCTAATTTGAAGTCGAATTTCAACATTTCTTATATATTTGAGTGAGTTTACATCTAACTTTGTCAGATATCATCGAATAACATCCATTGAAAGCCATTGAGGACAACTGTCACTTTGTGTTAATTGAAAATTTTCAAAGTCTATCTTTCTAATTTGGAGTCGAATTTCATCAATTCTCATATATTTGAGTGAGTTTGCAACTAACTTTGTCAGATATCGTCGATTCACTTCCATTGAAGCCTATTGAGGTCGATTATCACTTTGTGTTGATTGAAAATTTACAAAGTCTATCTTCCTAATTCGAAGTCGAATTTCATCAATTCTTATGTATTTGAGTGAGTTCACAACTAACTTTGTTAGCAATCTTTGATTCACTTCCATTGAAACCCATTGAGGTCGATTGTCAGTTTGTGTTGTTTGAAAATTTTCAAAGTCTATCTTCCAAATTTGAAGTCGAATCTCATCAAATCTTATATATTCGAGTGAGTTTGCAACTAACTTTGTCAGCAATCTTCGATTTAATTCCATTGAAGCCCATTGAGGTCGATTGTCACTTTGTATTGATTGAAAATTCTCAAAGACTATCTCCCGAATTTGATGTCGAATCTCATCAATTCTTTTATATTAGAGTGAATTTGCAAATAACTTTGTAAGCAATTGTCGATTTACTTCCATTGAAACCCATTGAGGTCGATTGTCACTTTGTACGGATTGAAAATTTTCAAAGTCTATCTTCCAAATTCAAAGTCGAATCTCATCAATTCTTATATATTTGAGTGAGTTTGCAACTAACTTCGTCAGATATCGTCGATTTACTTCCATTGAAGTCCATTGAGGTCTATTGTCACTTTGTATTGATCGAAAATTCTCAATGACTATCTTCCTAATTTGATGTCGAATCTCATCAATTCTTATATATTTGATTGAGTTCGTAACTAACTTTGTCAGCAATCGTCGATTTACTTCCAATGAAGCCCATGGAGGTCGATTCTCACTTTGTGTTGTTTTAAAATTTTCAAAGTCTATCTTCCTAATTTGATTGCGAATCTCATCAATTCTTATATATTTGAGTGAGTTCGCAACTAACTTTGTCAGCAATCTTTGATTTACTTCCATTGAAACCCATTGAGGTCGATTGTCACTTTGTGTTGTTTCTAAATTTTCAAAGTCTATCTTCCTAATTTGATGTCGAATCTCATCAATTCTTATATATTTGATTGAGTTCGTAACTAACTTTGTTAGCAATCTTTGATTCACTTCCATTGAAACCCATTGAGGTCGATTGTCACTTTGTGTTGATTGAAAATTTTCAATGTCTATCTTCCGAATTTGAAGTCGAATCTCATCAATTCTGATATATTTGAGTGAGTTCGCAACTAACTTTTTCAGCAATCTTTGATTTACTTCCATTGAAACCCATTTTGGTCGATTGTCACTTTGTGTTGTTTGAAAATTCTCAATGACTATCTTCCGAATTTGATGTCGAATCTCATCAATTCTTTTATATTTGAGAAAATTTGCAAATAACTTTGTCAGCAATCGTCGATTTACTTTCATTGAAGCCCATTGAGGTCGATTGTCACTTTGTACTGATTGAAAATTTTCATAGTCTATCTTCCAAATTCAAAGTCGAATCTCATCAATTCTTATATATTTGAGTGAGTTTGCAACTAACTTCGTCAGATATCGTCGATTTACTTCCATTGAAGCCCATTGAGGTCGATTGTCACTTTGTATTGATCGAAAATTCTCAATGACTATCTTCCGAATTTGACGTCGAATCTCATCTATTCTTATATATTTGAGTGATCTTGCAAATAACTTGTCAGCAATCTTTGATTTACTTCCATTGAAACCCATTTTGGTCGATTGTCACTTTGTGTTGTTTGAAAATTCTCAAAGTCTATCCTACGAATTTGAAGTCGAATTCCATCAATTCTTATATATATTCGAGTGAGTTTGCAACTAACTTTGTCAGCAATCTTTGATTTAATTCCTTTGAAGCCCAGTGAGGTCGATTGTCACTTTGTATTGATTGAAAATTTTCAAAGTCTATCTTCCGAATTTAAAGTCGAATTTCAACATTTATTATATATTTGAGTGAGTTTACATCTAACTTTGTCACATATCATCGAATAACATCCATTGAAGCTCTTTGAGGTCAAGCGTCACTTTGTGCTAATTGAAAATTTTCAAAGTTTATCTTCCTAATTTGAAGTCGAATTTCAACATGTATTATATATTTGAGTGAGTTTACATCTAACTTTGTCAGATATCATCGAATAACATCCATTGAAGCTCAATGAGGTCAACTGTCACTTTGTGCTAATTGAAAATTTTCAAAGTCTATCTCCCTAATTTGAAGTCGAATTTCGACATTTATTATATATTTGAGTGAGTTTACATCTAACTTTTTCAAATCTCATTGAATAACATCCATTGAAGCTCATTGAGGTCAACTGTCACTTTGGGCTAATTGAAAATTTTCAAAGTCTATCTTCCTAATTTGAAGTCGAATTTCAACATTTCTCATATATTTGAGTATGATTGCATCTAACTTTGTCAGATATCATCGTATAACATCCATTGAAGCTCATTGAGGTCGATTGTCACTTTGTGTTGAATGAAAATTTTCAAAGTCTGTCTTCCTAATTTGAAGTCGAATTTCAACATTTATTATATATTTGAGTGAGTTTACATCTAACTTTGTCAGATATCATTGAATAACATCCATTGAAGCTCATTGAGGTCAACTCTCACTTTGGGCTAATTGAAAATTTCCGAAGTCTGTCTTTCTAATTTGAAGTCGAATTTCAACATTTCTTATATATTTGAGTAAGTTTGCATCTAACTTAGTCAGATATCATCAAATAACATCCATTGAAGCTCATTGAGGTCGATTGTCACTTTGTGCTAATTGAAAATTTTCAAAGTCTATCTTCCTAATTTGAAGTCGAATTTCAACATTTCTTATATATTTGAGTGAGTTTGCATCTAACTTTGTCAGATATTATCGAATAACATCCATTGAAGCTCATTGAGGTCGATTGTCACTTTGTGTTGAATGAAAATTTTCAAAGTCTATCTTCCTAATTTGAAGTCGAATTTCAACATTTCTTATATATTTGAGTGAGTTTGCATCTAACTTTGTCAGATATTATCGAATAACATCCATTGAAGCTCATTGAGGTCGATTGTCACTTTGTGTTGAATGAAAATTTTCAAAGTCTATCTTCCTAATTTGAAGTCGAATTTCAACATTTCTTATATATTTGAGTAAGTTTGCATCTAACTTAGTCAGATATCATCAAATAACATCCATTGAAGCTCATTGAGGTCGATTGTCACTTTGTGCTAATTGAAAATTTTCAAAGTCTATCTTCCTAATTGGAGACGAATTCCAACATTTCTCATATATTTGAGTGAGTTTGCATCTAACTTTGTCAGATATTATCGAATAACATCCATTGAAGCTCATTGAGGTCGATTGTCACTTTGTGTTGAATGAAAATTTTCAAAGTCTATCTTCCTAATTTGAAGTCGAATTTCAACATTTCTTATATATTTGAGTGAGTTTACATCTAACTTTGTCAGATATCATCGAATAACATCCATTGAAACCCATTGAGGTCAACTGTCACTTTGTGTAAATTGAAAATTTTCAAAGTCTATCTTCCTAATTTGAAGTCGAATTTCAACATATTCAGATATTGTCGATTCACTTCCATTGAAGCCTATTGAGGTCGATTATCACTTTGTGTTGATTGAAAATTTACAAAGTCTATCTTCCTAATTTGAAGTCGAATTTCATCAATTCTTATATATTTGATTGAGTTCGTAACTAACTTTGTCAGCAATCTTTGATTTACTTCCATTGAAACCCATTTTGGTCGATTGTCCCTTCTGTGTTGTTTGAAAATTCTTAATGACTATCTTCCGAATTTGATGTCGATTCTCATCAATTCTTTTATATTTGAGTGAATTTGCAAATAACTTTGTCAGCAATCGTCGATTTACTTCCATTGAAGCCCATTGAGGTCTATTGTCACTTTGTGTTGATTGAAAATTTTCAAAGTCTATCTTCCGAATTTGAAGTCGAATCTCATCAATTCTGATATATTTGAGTGAGTTCGCAACTAACTTTGTCAGCAATCGTCGATTTACTTCCAATGAAGCCCATTGAGGTCGATTCTCACTTTGTGTTGTTTGAAAATTTTCAAAGCCTATCTTCCAAATTTGGAGTCGAATCTCATCAATTCTTATATTTTGAGTGAGTTCGCAACTAACTTAGTCAGCAATCTTTGATTTACTTCCATTGAAACCCATTGAGGTCGATTGTCACTTTGTGTTGTTTGAAAATTTTCAAAGTCTATCTTCCTAATTTGATGTCGAATCTCATCAATTCTTATATATTTGAGTGAGTTCGCAACTAACTTTGTCAGCAATCGTCGATTTACTTCCAATGAAGCCCATTGAGGTCGATTCTCACTTTGTGTTGTTTGAAAATTTTCAAAGCCTATCTTCCAAATTTGGAGTCGAATCTCATCAATTCTTATATATTTGAGTGAGTTCGCAACTAACTTAGTCAGCAATCTTTGATTTACTTCCATTGAAACCCATTGAGGTCGATTGTCACTTTGTGTTGTTTGAAAATTTTCAAAGTCTATCTTCCTAATTTGATGTCGAATCTCATCAATTCTTATATATTTGATTGAGTTCGTAACTAACTTTGTCAGCAATCGTCGATTTACTTCCAATGAAGCCCATGGAGGTCGATTCTCACTTTGTGTTGTTTGAACATTTTCAAAGTCTATCTTCCAAATTTGGAGTCGAATCTCATCAATTCTTATATATTTGAGTGAGTTCGCAACTAACTTTGTCAGCAATCTTTGATTTACTTCTATTGAAACCCATTGAGGTCGATTGTCACTTTGTGTTGTTTGAAAATTTTCAAAGTCTATCTTCCTAATTTGATGTCGAATCTCATCAATTCTTATATATTTGATTGAGTTCGTAACTAACTTTGTCAGCAATCTTTGATTTACTTCCATTGAAACCCATTTTGGTCGATTGTCCCTTCTGTGTTGTTTGAAAATTCTTAATGACTATCTTCCGAATTTGATGTCGATTCTCATCAATTCTTTTATATTTGAGTGAATTTGCAAATAACTTTGTCAGCAATCGTCGATTTACTTCCATTGAAGCCCATTGAGGTCGATTGTCACTTTGTATTGATCGAAAATTCTCAATGACTATCTTCCGAATTTGACGTCGAATCTCATCTATTCTTATATATTTGAGTGATCTTGCAAATAACTTTGTCAGCAATCTTTGATTTACTTCCATTGAAACCCATTTTGGTCGATTGTCACTTTGTGTTGTTTGAAAATTCTCAAAGTCTATCCTACGAATTTGAAGTCGAATTCCATCAATTCTTATATATATTCGAGTGAGTTTGCAACTAACTTTGTCAGCAATCTTCGATTTAATTCCTTTGAAGCCCATTGAGGTCGATTGTCACTTTGTATTGACTGAAAATTCTCAAAGTCTATTTCCTAATTTGGAGTCGAATTCCAGCATTTATTATATATTTGAGTGAGTTTACATCTAACTTTGTCACTTATCATCGAATAACATCCATTGAAGCTCATTGAGGTCAATTGTCACTTTGTGCTTATTGAAAATTTTCAAACTTTATCTTCCTAATTTGAAGTCGAATTTCAACATGTATTATATATTTGAGTGAGTTTACATCTAACTTTGTCAGATATCATCGAATAACATCCATTGAAGCTCATTGAGGTCAATTGTCACTTTGTGCTTATTGAAAATTTTCAAAGTCTATCTTCCTAATTTGAAGTCGAATTTCAACATTCCTCATATATTTGAGTGAGTTTGCATCTAACTTTGTCAGATATCATCGAATAACATCCATTGAAGCTCAATGAGGTCAACTGTCACTTTTTGCTAATTGAAAATTTTCAAAGTCTATCTTCCTAATTTGATGTCGAATTTCAACATTTATTATATAATTGAGTGAGTTTACATCTAACTTTGTCAAATATCATTGAATAACATCCATTGAAGCTCATTGAGGTCAACTGTCACTTTGGGCTAATTGAAAATTTTCAAAGTCTATCTTCCTAATTTGAAGTCGAATTTCAACATTTATTATATATTTGAGTGAGTTCACATCTAACTTTGTCAGATATCATCGAATAACATCCATTGAAGCTCAATGAGGTCAACTGTCACTTTGTGCTAATTGAAAATTTTCAAAGTCTATCTTCCTAATTTGAAGTCGAATTTCAACATTTCTTATATATTTGAGTGAGTTTGCATCTAACTTAGTCAGATATCATCAAATAACATCCATTGAAGCTCATTGAGGTCGATTGTCACTTTGTGCTAATTGAAAATTTTCAAAGTCTATCTTCCTAATTTGAAGTCGAATTTCATTATTTCTTATATATTTAAGTGAGTTTACATCTAACTTTGTCAGATATCATTGAATAACATCCATTGAAGCTCATTGAGGTCAACTGTCACTTTGGGCTAATTGAAAATTTTCAAAGTCTATCTTCCTAATTTGAAGTCGAATTTCAACATTTCTTATATATTTGAGTGAGTTTGCATCTAACTTAGTCAGATATCATCAAATAACATCCATTGAAGCTCATTGAGGTCGATTGTCACTTTGTGCTAATTGAAAATTTTCAAAGTCTATCTTCCTAATTTGAAGTCGAATTTCATTATTTCTTACATATTTGAGTAAGTTTACATCTAACTTTGTCAGATATCATCGAATAACATCCATTGAAGCTCAATGAGGTCAACTGTCACTTTGTGTTAATTGAAAATTTTCAAAGTCTATCTTCCTAATTTGGAGTCGAATTTCAACATTTCTTATATATTTGAGTAAGTTTGCGACTAACTTTGTCAGATATCATCGAATAACATCCATTGAAGCTCATTGAGGTCGATTGTCACTTTGTGTTGAATGAAAATTTTCAAGGTCTATCTTGCTAATTTGAAGTCGAATTTCAACATTTCTTATATATTTGAGTGAGTTTACATCTAACTTTGTCAGATATCATCGAATAACATCCATTGAAAGCCATTGAGGACAACTGTCACTTTGTGTTAATTGAAAATTTTCAAAGTCTATCTTTCTAATTTGGAGTCGAATTTCATCAATTCTCATATATTTGAGTGAGTTTGCAACTAACTTTGTCAGATATCGTCGATTCACTTCCATTGAAGCCTATTGAGGTCGATTATCACTTTGTGTTGATTGAAAATTTACAAAGTCTATCTTCCTAATTCGAAGTCGAATTTCATCAATTCTTATGTATTTGAGTGAGTTCACAACTAACTTTGTTAGCAATCTTTGATTCACTTCCATTGAAACCCATTGAGGTCGATTGTCAGTTTGTGTTGTTTGAAAATTTTCAAAGTCTATCTTCCAAATTTGAAGTCGAATCTCATCAAATCTTATATATTCGAGTGAGTTTGCAACTAACTTTGTCAGCAATCTTCGATTTAATTCCATTGAAGCCCATTGAGGTCGATTGTCACTTTGTATTGATTGAAAATTCTCAAAGACTATCTCCCGAATTTGATGTCGAATCTCATCAATTCTTTTATATTAGAGTGAATTTGCAAATAACTTTGTAAGCAATTGTCGATTTACTTCCATTGAAACCCATTGAGGTCGATTGTCACTTTGTACGGATTGAAAATTTTCAAAGTCTATCTTCCAAATTCAAAGTCGAATCTCATCAATTCTTATATATTTGAGTGAGTTTGCAACTAACTTCGTCAGATATCGTCGATTTACTTCCATTGAAGTCCATTGAGGTCTATTGTCACTTTGTATTGATCGAAAATTCTCAATGACTATCTTCCTAATTTGATGTCGAATCTCATCAATTCTTATATATTTGATTGAGTTCGTAACTAACTTTGTCAGCAATCGTCGATTTACTTCCAATGAAGCCCATGGAGGTCGATTCTCACTTTGTGTTGTTTTAAAATTTTCAAAGTCTATCTTCCTAATTTGATTGCGAATCTCATCAATTCTTATATATTTGAGTGAGTTCGCAACTAACTTTGTCAGCAATCTTTGATTTACTTCCATTGAAACCCATTGAGGTCGATTGTCACTTTGTGTTGTTTCTAAATTTTCAAAGTCTATCTTCCTAATTTGATGTCGAATCTCATCAATTCTTATATATTTGATTGAGTTCGTAACTAACTTTGTTAGCAATCTTTGATTCACTTCCATTGAAACCCATTGAGGTCGATTGTCACTTTGTGTTGATTGAAAATTTTCAATGTCTATCTTCCGAATTTGAAGTCGAATCTCATCAATTCTGATATATTTGAGTGAGTTCGCAACTAACTTTTTCAGCAATCTTTGATTTACTTCCATTGAAACCCATTTTGGTCGATTGTCACTTTGTGTTGTTTGAAAATTCTCAATGACTATCTTCCGAATTTGATGTCGAATCTCATCAATTCTTTTATATTTGAGAAAATTTGCAAATAACTTTGTCAGCAATCGTCGATTTACTTCCATTGAAGCCCATTGAGGTCGATTGTCACTTTGTACTGATTGAAAATTTTCATAGTCTATCTTCCAAATTCAAAGTCGAATCTCATCAATTCTTATATATTTGAGTGAGTTTGCAACTAACTTCGTCAGATATCGTCGATTTACTTCCATTGAAGCCCATTGAGGTCGATTGTCACTTTGTATTGATCGAAAATTCTCAATGACTATCTTCCGAATTTGACGTCGAATCTCATCTATTCTTATATATTTGAGTGATCTTGCAAATAACTTGTCAGCAATCTTTGATTTACTTCCATTGAAACCCATTTTGGTCGATTGTCACTTTGTGTTGTTTGAAAATTCTCAAAGTCTATCCTACGAATTTGAAGTCGAATTCCATCAATTCTTATATATATTCGAGTGAGTTTGCAACTAACTTTGTCAGCAATCTTCGATTTAATTCCTTTGAAGCCCAGTGAGGTCGATTGTCACTTTGTATTGATTGAAAATTTTCAAAGTCTATCTTCCGAATTTAAAGTCGAATTTCAACATTTATTATATATTTGAGTGAGTTTACATCTAACTTTGTCACATATCATCGAATAACATCCATTGAAGCTCTTTGAGGTCAAGCGTCACTTTGTGCTAATTGAAAATTTTCAAAGTTTATCTTCCTAATTTGAAGTCGAATTTCAACATGTATTATATATTTGAGTGAGTTTACATCTAACTTTGTCAGATATCATCGAATAACATCCATTGAAGCTCAATGAGGTCAACTGTCACTTTGTGCTAATTGAAAATTTTCAAAGTCTATCTCCCTAATTTGAAGTCGAATTTCGACATTTATTATATATTTGAGTGAGTTTACATCTAACTTTTTCAAATCTCATTGAATAACATCCATTGAAGCTCATTGAGGTCAACTGTCACTTTGGGCTAATTGAAAATTTTCAAAGTCTATCTTCCTAATTTGAAGTCGAATTTCAACATTTCTCATATATTTGAGTATGATTGCATCTAACTTTGTCAGATATCATCGTATAACATCCATTGAAGCTCATTGAGGTCGATTGTCACTTTGTGTTGAATGAAAATTTTCAAAGTCTGTCTTCCTAATTTGAAGTCGAATTTCAACATTTATTATATATTTGAGTGAGTTTACATCTAACTTTGTCAGATATCATTGAATAACATCCATTGAAGCTCATTGAGGTCAACTCTCACTTTGGGCTAATTGAAA
The DNA here is from genome assembly GCA_026230145.1 of Diorhabda elongata. Classification (NCBI taxonomy): domain Eukaryota; kingdom Metazoa; phylum Arthropoda; class Insecta; order Coleoptera; family Chrysomelidae; genus Diorhabda; species Diorhabda elongata. The sequence goes on from CM047926.1 coordinate 33,959,362, forward strand.
ATTTCCGAAGTCTGTCTTTCTAATTTGAAGTCTAATTTCAACATTTCTTATATATTTGAGTAAGTGTGCATCTAACTTAGTCAGATATCATCAAATAACATCCATTGAAGCTCATTGAAGTCGATTGTCACTTTGTGCTAATTGAAAATTTTCAAAGTCTATCTTCCTAATTTGAAGTCGAATTTCAACATTTCTTATATATTTGAGTGAGTTTGCATCTAACTTTGTCAGATATTATCGAATAACATCCATTGAAGCTCATTGAGGTCGATTGTCACTTTGTGTTGAATGAAAATTTTCAAAGTCTATCTTCCTAATTTGAAGTCGAATTTCAACATTTCTTATATATTTGAGTGAGTTTGCATCTAACTTTGTCAGATATTATCGAATAACATCCATTGAAGCTCATTGAGGTCGATTGTCACTTTGTGTTGAATGAAAATTTTCAAAGTCTATCTTCCTAATTTGAAGTCGAATTTCAACATTTCTTATATATTTGAGTAAGTTTGCATCTAACTTAGTCAGATATCATCAAATAACATCCATTGAAGCTCATTGAGGTCGATTGTCACTTTGTGCTAATTGAAAATTTTCAAAGTCTATCTTCCTAATTGGAGACGAATTCCAACATTTCTCATATATTTGAGTGAGTTTGCATCTAACTTTGTCAGATATTATCGAATAACATCCATTGAAGCTCATTGAGGTCGATTGTCACTTTGTGTTGAATGAAAATTTTCAAAGTCTATCTTCCTAATTTGAAGTCGAATTTCAACATTTCTTATATATTTGAGTGAGTTTACATCTAACTTTGTCAGATATCATCGAATAACATCCATTGAAACCCATTGAGGTCAACTGTCACTTTGTGTAAATTGAAAATTTTCAAAGTCTATCTTCCTAATTTGAAGTCGAATTTCAACATATTCAGATATTGTCGATTCACTTCCATTGAAGCCTATTGAGGTCGATTATCACTTTGTGTTGATTGAAAATTTACAAAGTCTATCTTCCTAATTTGAAGTCGAATTTCATCAATTCTTATATATTTGAGTGAGTTCGCAACTAACTTTGTCAGCAATCTTTGATTTACTTCCATGGAAACCCATTGAGGTCGATTGTCACTCTGTGTTGTTTGAAAATTTTCAAAGTCTATCTTCCTTATTTGATATCGAATCTCATCAATTCTTATATATTTGATTGTGTTCGTAACTAACTCTGTCAGCAATCTTTGATTTACTTCCATTGAAGCCCAATGAGGTCTATTGTCACTTTGTGTTGATTGAAAATTTTCAAAGTCTATCTTCCGAATTTGAGGTCGAATCTCATCAATTCTGATATATTTGAGTGAGTTCGCAACTAACTTTGTCAGCAATCTTTGATTTACTTACATTGAAACCCATTTTGGTCGATTGTCACTTTGTGTTGTTTGAAAATTCTCAATGACTATTCTCCGAATTTGATGTCGAATCTCATCAATTATTTTATATTTGACTGAATTTGCAAGTAACTTTGTCAGCAATCGTCGATTTACTTCCAATGAAGCCCATGGAGGTCGATTCTCACTTTGTGTTGTTTGAAAATTTTCAAAGCCTATCTTATAAATTTGGAGTCGAATCTCATCAATTCATATATATTTGAGTGAGTTCGCAACTAACTTTGTCAGCAATCTTTGATTTACTTCCATGGAAACCCATTGAGGTCGATTGTCACTTTGTGTTGTTTGAAAATTTTCAAAGTCTATCTTCCTTATTTGATGTCGAATCTCATCAATTCTTATATATTTGATTGAGTTCGTAACTAACTCTGTCAGCAATCTTTGATTTACTTCCATTGAAGCCCAATGAGGTCTATTGTCACTTTGTGTTGATTGAAAATTTTCAAAGTCTATCTTCCGAATTTGAGGTCGAATCTCATCAATTCTGATATATTTGAGTGAGTTCGCAACTAACTTTGTCAGCAATCTTTGATTTACTTCCATTGAAACCCATTTTGGTCGATTGTCACTTTGTGTTGTTTGAAAATTCTCAATGACTATTCTCCGAATTTGATGTCGAATCTCATCAATTATTTTATATTTGACTGAATTTGCAAGTAACTTTGTCAGCAATCGTCGATTTACTTCCATTGAAGCCCATTGAGGTCGATTGTCACTTTGTACTGATTGAAAATTTTCATAGTCTATCTTCCAAATTCAAAGTCGAATCTCATCAATTCTTATATATTTGAGTGAGTTCGCAACTAACTTTGTCAGCAATCTTTGATTTACTTCCATGGAAACCCATTATGGTCGATTGTCACTTTGTGTTGTTTGAAAATTCTCAAAGTCTATCCTACGAATTTGAAGTCGAATTCCTTCAATTCTTATATATATTCGAGTGAGTTTGCAACTAACTTTGTCAGCAATCTTCGATTTAATTCCTTTGAAGCCCATTGAGGTCGATTGTCATTTTGTATTGATTGAAAACTTTCAAAGTCTATTTTCCAAATTCAATTTGAATCTCATCAATTCTTATATATTTGAATGAGTTCGCAACTAACTTCGTCAGCAATCGTCGATTTACTTCCATTGAAGCCCATTGAGATCTATTGTTACTTTGTATTGATTGGAAATTTTCAAAGTCTATCTTCCTAATTTGGAGTCGAATATCAACATATATATTTGAGTAAGTTTGCGACTAACTTTGTCAGATATCATCGAATAACATCCATTGAAGCTCATTGAGGTCGATTGTCACTTTGTGTTGAATGAAAATTTTCAAAGTCTATCTTCCTAATTTGAAGTCGAATTCCAACATTTCTTATATATTTGAGTAAGTTTGCGACTAACTTTGTCAGATATCATCGAATAACATCCATTGAAGCTCATTGAGGTCGATTGTCACTTTGTGTTGAATGAAAATTTTCAAAGTCTATCTTCCTAATTTGAAGTCGAATTCCAACATTTCTTATATATTTGAGTGAGTTAACATCTAACTTTGTCAGATATCATCGAATAACATCCATTGAAGCTCATTGAGGTCGATTGTAACTTTGTGTTGAATGAAAATTCTCAAAGTCTATCTTCCTAATTTGAAGTCGAATTTCAACATTTATTATATATTTGAGTGAGTTTACATCTAACTTTGTCAGATATCATCGAATAACATCCATTGAAGCCCATTGAGGACAACTGTCACTTTTTGTTAAATGAAAATTTTCAAAGTCTATCTTCCTAATTTGGAGTCGAATATCAACATTTCTTATATATTTGAGTGAGTTTGCGTCTAACTTTGTCAGATATCATCGAATAACATACATTGAAGCTCAATGAGGTCAACTGTCACTTTGTGTTAATTGAAAATTTTCAAAGTCTATCTTCCTAATTTGAAGTCGAATTTCAACATTTCTTATATATTCGAGTGAGTTTGCGTCTAACTTTGTCAGATATCATCGAATAACATCCATTGAAGCTCATTGAGGTCGATTGTCACTTTGTGTTGAATGAAAATTTTCAAAGTCTATCTTCCTAATTTGAAGTCGAATTTCAACATTTATTATATATTTGAGTGAGTTTACATCTAACTTTGTCAGATATCATCGAATAACATCCATTGAAGCCCATTGAGGACAACTGTCACTTTTTGTTAAATGAAAATTTTCAAAGTCTATCTTCCTAATTTGGAGTCGAATATCAACATTTCTTATATATTTGAGTGAGTTTGCGTCTAACTTTGTCAGATATCATCGAATAACATACATTGAAGCTCAATGAGTTCAACTGTCACTTTTTGTTAAATGAAAATTTTCAAAGTCTATCTTCCTAATTTGGAGTCGAATATCAACATTTCTTATATATTTGAGTGAGTTTGCGTCTAACTTTGTCAGATATCATCGAATAACATCCATTGAAGCTCATTGAGGTCGATTGTCACTTTGTTTTGAATGGAAATTTTCAAAGTCTATCTTCCTAATTTGAAGTCGAATTTCAACATTTCTTATATATATATGAGTGAGATTGCATCTAACTTTGTAAGATATCATCGAATAACATCCATTGAAGCTCATTGAGGTCAACTGTCACTTTGTGTTAATTGAAAATTTTCAAAGTCTATCTTTCTAATTTTCAGGTCGAATTTCAACATTTCCTATACATTTGGGTGAGTTTGCGTCTAACTTTGTCAGATATCATCGAATAACATCCATTGAAGCTCAATGAGGTCAACTGTCACTTTGTGTTAATTGAAAATTTTCAAAGTCTATCTTCCTAATTTGAAGTCGAATTTCAACATTCCTTATATATTTGAGTAAGTTTGCGACTAACTTTGTCAGATATCATCGAATAACATCCATTGAAGCTCATTGAGGTCGATTGTCACTTTGTGTTGAATGAAAATTTTCAAAGTCTATCTTCCTAATTTGAAGTCGAGTTTCAACATTTATTATATATTTGAGTGAGTTTACATCTAACTTTGTCAGATATCATCGAATAACATCCATTGAAGCTCATTGAGGTCGATTGTCACTTTGTGTTGAATGAAAATTTTCAAAGTCTATCTTCCTAATTTGAAGTCGAATTTCAACATTTCTTATATATTTGAGTGAGTTTGCATCTAACTTTATCAGATATCATCGAATAACATCCATTGAAGCCCATTGAGGACAACTGCCACTTTTTGTTAAATGAAAATTTTCAAAGTCTATCTTCCTAATTTGGAGTCGAATTTCAACATTTCTCATATATTTGAGTGAGTTTGCATCTAACGTTACAGATATCATCGTATAACATCCATTGAAGCTCATTGAGGTCGATTGTCACTTTGTGTTGAATGAAAATTTTCAAAGTCTATCTTCCTAATTTGAAGTCGAATTTCAACATTCCTTATATATTTGAGTAAGTTTGCATCTAACTTTGAAAGATATCATCGAATAACATCCATTGAAGCCCATTGAGGTCAACTGTCACTATGTGTTGAATGAAAATTTTCAAAGTCTATCTTCCTAATTTGGAGTCGAATTTCAACATTTCTTATATCTTTGAGTGAGTTTGCATCTAACTTTGTCAGCAATCTTCGATTTAATTCCATTGAAGCCCATTGCGGTCGATTGTCACTTTGTATTAGTTGAAAATTCTCAAAGACTATCTCCCGAATTTGATGTCGAATCTCATCAATTCTTATATATTTGATTGAGTTCTTAACTAACTTTGTCAGCAATCGTCGATTCACTTCCAATGAAGCCCAATGAGGTCTATTGTCACTTTGTGTTGATTGAAAATTTTCAAAGTCTATCTTCCGAATTTGAAGTCGAATCTCATCAATTCTTATATATTTGAGTGAGTTCGCAACTAACTTTGTCAGCAATCTTTGATTTACTTTCATGGAAACCCATTGAGGTCGATTGTCACTTTGTGTTGTTTGAAAATTTTCAAAGTCTATCTTCCTTATTTGATGTCGAATCTCATCAATTCTCATATATTTGATTGAGTTCGTAACTAACTCTGTCAGCAATCTTTGATTTACTTCCATTGAAGCCCAATGAGGTCTATTGTCACTTTGTGTTGATTGAAAATTTTCAAAGTCTATCTTCCGAATTTGAAGTCGAATCTCATCAATTCTTATATATTTGAGTGAGTTCGCAACTAACTTTGTCAGCAATCTTTGATTTACTTTCATGGAAACCCATTGAGGTCGATTGTCACTTTGTGTTGTTTGAAAATTTTCAAAGTCTATCTTCCTTATTTGATGTCGAATCTCATCAATTCTCATATATTTGATTGAGTTCGTAACTAACTCTGTCAGCAATCTTTGATTTACTTCCATTGAAGCCCAATGAGGTCTATTGTCACTTTGTGTTGATTGAAAATTTTCAAAGTCTATCTTCCGAATTTGAAGTCGAATCTCATCAATTCTTATATATTTGAGTGAGTTCGCAACTAACTTTGTCAGCAATCTTTGATTTACTTTCATGGAAACCCATTGAGGTCGATTGTCACTTTGTGTTGTTTGAAAATTTTCAAAGTCTATCTTCCTTATTTGATGTCGAATCTCATCAATTCTCATATATTTGATTGAGTTCGTAACTAACTCTGTCAGCAATCTTTGATTTACTTCCATTGAAGCCCAATGAGGTCTATTGTCACTTTGTGTTGATTGAAAATTTTCAAAGTCTATCTTCCGAATTTGAAGTCGAATCTCATCAATTCTGATATATTTGATTGAGTTCGTAACTAACTCTGTCAGCAATCGTCGATTTACTTCCATTGAAGCCCATTGAGGTCGATTGTCACTTTGTACTGATTAAAAATTTTCATAGTCTATCTTCCTAATTTGAAGTCGAATTTCAACATTTCTTATATATTTGAGTGAGTTTGCGTCTAACTTTGTCAGATATCATCGAATAACATACATTGAAGCTCAATGAGGTCAACTGTTACTTTGTGTTAATTGAAAATTTTCAAAGTCTGTCTTCCTAATTTGAAGTCGAATTTCAACATTTCTTATATATTTGAGTAAGTTAGCGACTAACTTTGTTAGATATCATCGAATAACATCCATTGAAGCTCATTGAGGTCGATTGTCACTTTGTGTTAAATGAAAATTTTCAAAGTCTATCTTCCTAATTTGAAGTCGAATTCCAGCATTTCTTATATATTTGAGTGAGTTCACATCTAACTTTGTGAGATATCATCGAATAACATCCATTGAAGCTCATTGAGGTCGATTGTCACTTTGTGTTGAATGAAAATTTTCAAAGTCTATCTTCCTAATTTGGAGCCGAATATCAACATTTCTTATATATTTGAGTGAGTTTGCGTCTAACTTTGTCAGATATCATCGAATAACATACATTGAAGCTCATTAAGGTCGATTGTCACTTTGTGTTGAATTAAAATTTTCAAAGTCTATCTTCCTAATTTGGAGCCGAATATCAACATTTCTTATATATTTGAGTGAGTTTGCGTCTAACTTTGTCAGATATCATCGAATAACATACATTGAAGCTCAATGAGGTCAACTGTCACTTTGTGTTAATTGAAAATTTTCAAAGTCTATCTTCCTAATTTGAAGTCGAATTCCAACATTTCTTATATATTTGAGTGAGTTTACATCTAACTTTGTCAGATATCATCGAATAACATCCATTGAAGCTCATTGAGGTCGATTGTCACTTTGTGTTGAATGAAAATTCTCAAAGTCTATCTTCCTAATTTGAAGTCGAATTTCAACATTTATTATATATTTGAGTGAGTTTACATCTAACTTTGTGAGATATCATCGAATAACATCCATTGAAGCTCATTGAGGTCGATTGTCACTTTGTGTTGAATTAAAATTTTCAAAGTCTATCTTCCTAATTTGGAGCCGAATATCAACATTTCTTATATATTTGAGTGAGTTTGCGTCTAACTTTGTCAGATATCATCGAATAACATACATTGAAGCTCAATGAGGTCAACTGTCACTTTGTGTTAATTGAAAATTTTCAAAGTCTATCTTCCTAATTTGAAGTCGAATTCCAACATTTCTTATATATTTGAGTGAGTTTACATCTAACTTTGTCAGATATCATCGAATAACATCCATTGAAGCTCATTGAGGTCGATTGTCACTTTGTGTTGAATGAAAATTCTCAAAGTCTATCTTCCTAATTTGAAGTCGAATTTCAACATTTATTATATATTTGAGTGAGTTTACATCTAACTTTGTCAGATATCATCGAATAACATCCATTGAAGCCCATTGAGGACAACTGTCACTTTTTGTTAAATGAAAATTTTCAAAGTCTATCTTCCTAATTTGAAGTCGAATTCCAACATTTCTTATATATTTGAGTGAGTTTACATCTAACTTTGTGAGATATCATCGAATAACATCCATTGAAGCTCATTGAGGTCGATTGTCACTTTGTGTTGAATGAAAATTTTCAAAGTCTATCTTCCTAATTTGAAGTCGAATTTCAACATTTATTATATATTTGAGTGAGTTTACATCTAACTTTGTCAGATATCATCGAATAACATCCATTGAAGCCCATTGAGGACAACTGTCACTTTTTGTTAAATGAAAATTTTCAAAGTCTATCTTCCTAATTTGGAGTCGAATATCAACATTTCTTATATATTTGAGTGAGTTTGCGTCTAACTTTGTGAGATATCATCGAATAACATCCATTGAAGCTCATTGAGGTCGATTGTCACTTTGTGTTGAATGAAAATTTTCAAAGTCTATCTTCCTAATTTGAAGTCGAATTTCAACATTTATTATATATTTGAGTGAGTTTACATCTAACTTTGTCAGATATCATCGAATAACATCCATTGAAGCCCATTGAGGACAACTGTCACTTTTTGTTAAATGAAAATTTTCAAAGTCTATCTTCCTAATTTGGAGTCGAATATCAACATTTCTTATATATTTGAGTGAGTTTGTGTCTAACTTTGTCAGATATCATCGAATAACATACATTGAAGCTCAATGAGGTCAACTGTCACTTTGTGTTAATTGAAAATTTTCAAAGTCTATCTTCCTAATTTGAAGTCGAATTTCAACATTTCTTATATATTTGAGTGAGTTTGCGTCTAACTTTGTCAGATATCATCGAATAACATCCATTGAAGCCCATTGAGGACAACTGTCACTTTTTGTTAAATGAAAATTTTCAAAGTCTATCTTCCTAATTTGGAGTCGAATATCAACATTTCTCATATATTTGAGTGAGTTTGCGTCTAACTTTGTCAGATATCATCGAATAACATACATTGAAGCTCAATGAGGTCAACTGTCACTTTGTGTTAATTGAAAATTTTCAAAGTCTATCTTCCTAATTTGAAGTCGAATTTCAACATTTCTTATATATTTGAGTGAGTTTGCGTCTAACTTTTTCAGATATCATCGATTAACATACATTGAAGCTCAATGAGGTCAACTGTCACTTTGTGTTAATTGAAAATTTTCAAAGTCTGTCTTCCTAATTTGAAGTCGAATTTCAACATTTCTTATATATTTGAGTAAGTTTGCGACTAACTTTGTCAGATATCATCGAATAACATCCATTGAAGCTCATTGAGGTCGATTGTCACTTTGTGTTGAATGAAAATTTTCAAAGTCTATCTTCCTAATTTGAAGTCGAATTCCAACATATCTTATATATTTGAGTGAGTTTACATCTAACTTTGTGAGATATCATCGAATAACATCCATTGAAGCTCATTGAGGTCGATTGTCACTTTGTGTTGAATGAAAATTTTCAAAGTCTATCTTCCTAATTTGAAGTCGAATTTCAACATTTATTATATATTTGAGTGAGTTTACATCTAACATTGTCAGATATCATCGAATAACATCCATTGAAGCCCATTGAGGACAACTGTCACTTTTTGTTAAATGAAAATTTTCAAAGTCTATCTTCCTAATTTGGAGTCGAATATCAACATTTCTTATATATTTGAGTGAGTTTGTGACTAACTTTGTGAGATATCATCGAATAACATCCATTGAAGCTCATTGAGGTCGATTGTCACTTTGTGTTGAATGAAAATTTTCAAAGTCTATCTTCCTAATTTGAAGTCGAATTTAAACATTTCTTATATATTTGAGTGAGTTTGCGTCTAACTTTGTCAGATATCATCGAATAACATCCATTGAAGCCCATTGAGGACAACTGTCACTTTTTGTTAAATGAAAATATTCAAAGTCTATCTTCCTAATTTGGAGTCGAATATCAACATTTCTTATATATTTGAGTGAGTTTGCGTCTAACTTTGTCAGATATCATCGAATAACATACATTGAAGCTCAATGAGGTCAACTGTCACTTTGTGTTAATTGAAAATTTTCAAAGTCTATCTTCCTAATTTGAAGTCGAATTTAAACATTTCTTATATATTTGAGTGAGTTTGCGTCTAACTTTGTCAGATATCATCGAATAACATCCATTGAAGCCCATTGAGGACAACTGTCACTTTTTGTTAAATGAAAATATTCAAAGTCTATCTTCCTAATTTGGAGTCGAATATCAACATTTCTTATATATTTGAGTGAGTTTGCGTCTAAGTTTGTCAGATATCATCGAATAACATACATTGAAGCTCAATGAGGTCAACTGTCACTTTGTGTTAATTGAAAATTTTCAAAGTCTATCTTCCTAATTTGAAGTCGAATTTCAACATTTCTTATATATTTGAGTGAGTTTGCGTCTAACTTTTTCAGATATCATCGAATAACATACATTGAAGCTCAATGAGGTCAACTGTCACTTTGTGTTGAATGAAAATATTCAAAGTCTATCTTCCTAATTTGGAGTCGAATATCAACATTTCTTATATATTTGAGTGAGTTTGCGTCTAAGTTTGTCAGATATCATCGAATAACATACATTGAAGCTCAATGAGGTCAACTGTCACTTTGTGTTAATTGAAAATTTTCAAAGTCTATCTTCCTAATTTGAAGTCGAATTTCAACATTTCTTATATATTTGAGTGAGTTTGCGTCTAACTTTTTCAGATATCATCGAATAACATCCATTGAAGCCCATTGAGGACAACTGTCACTTTTTGTTAAATGAAAATTTTCAAAGTCTATCTTCCTAATTTGGAGTCGAATATCAACATTTCTTATATATTTGAGTGAGTTTGCGTCTAACTTTGTGAGATATCATCGAATAACATCCATTGAAGCTCATTGAGGTCGATTGTCACTTTGTGTTGAATGAAAATTTTCAAAGTCTATCTTCCTAATTTTAAGTCGAATTTCAACATTTATTATATATTTGAGTGAGTTTACATCTAACTTTGTCAGATATCATCGAATAACATCCATTGAAGCCCATTGAGGACAACTGTCACTTTTTGTTAAATGAAAATTTTCAAAGTCTATCTTCCTAATTTGGAGTCGAATATCAACATTTCTTATATATTTGAGTGAGTTTGCGTCTAACTTTTTCAGATATCATCGAATAACATACATTGAAGCTCAATGAGGTCAACTGTCACTTTGTGTTGAATGAAAATTTTCAAAGTCTATCTTCCTAATTTGAAGTCGAATTCCAACATTTCTTATATATTTGAGTGAGTTTACATCTAACTTTGTGAGATATCATCGAATAACATCCATTGAAGCTCATTGAGGTCGATTGTCACTTTGTGTTGAATGAAAATTTTCAAAGTCTATCTTCCTAATTTGAAGTCGAATTTCAACATTTATTATATATTTGAGTGAGTTTACATCTAACTTTGTCAGATATCATCGAATAACATCCATTGAAGCCCATTGAGGACAACTGTCACTTTTTGTTAAATGAAAATTTTCAAAGTCTATCTTCCTAATTTGGAGTCGAATATCAACATTTCTTATATATTTGAGTGAGTTTGCGTCTAACTTTGTGAGATATCATCGAATAACATCCATTGAAGCTCATTGAGGTCGATTGTCACTTTGTGTTGAATGAAAATTTTCAAAGTCTATCTTCCTAATTTGAAGTCGAATTTCAACATTTATTATATATTTGAGTGAGTTTACATCTAACTTTGTCAGATATCATCGAATAACATCCATTGAAGCCCATTGAGGACAACTGTCACTTTTTGTTAAATGAAAATTTTCAAAGTCTATCTTCCTAATTTGGAGTCGAATATCAACATTTCTTATATATTTGAGTGAGTTTGCGTCTAACTTTGTCAGATATCATCGAATAACATCCATTGAAGCTCAATGAGGTCAACTGTCACTTTGTGTTAATTGAAAATTTTCAAAGTCTATCTTCCTAATTTAAAGTCGAATTTAAACATTTCTTATATATTTGAGTGAGTTTGCGTCTAACTTTGTCAGATATCATCGAATAACATCCATTGAAGCCCATTGAGGACAACTGTCACTTTTTGTTAAATGAAAATATTCAAAGTCTATCTTCCTAATTTGGAGTCGAATATCAACATTTCTCATATATTTGAGTGAGTTTGCCTCTAACTTTGTCAGATATCATCGAATAACATACATTGAAGCTCAATGAGGTCAACTGTCACTTTGTGTTAATTGAAAATTTTCAAAGTCTATCTTCCTAATTTGAAGTCGAATTCCAACATTTCTTATATATTTGAGTGAGTTTACATCTAACTTTGTCAGATATCATCGAATAACTTCCATTGAAGCTCATTGAGGTCGATTGTCACTTTGTGTTGAATGAAAATTCTCAAAGTCTATCTTCCTAATTTGAAGTCGAATTTCAACATTTATTATATATTTGAGTGAGTTTACATCTAACTTTGTCAGATATCATCGAATAACATCCATTGAAGCCCATTGAGGACAACTGTCACTTTTTGTTAAATGAAAATTTTCAAAGTCTATCTTCCTAATTTGGAGTCGAATATCAACATTTCTTATATATTTGAGTGAGTTTGCGTCTAACTTTGTCAGATATCATCGAATTACATACATTGAAGCTCAATGAGGTCAACTGTCACTTTGTGTTAATTGAAAATTTTCAAAGTCTATCTTCCTAATTTGAAGTCGAATTTCAACATTTATTATATATTTGAGTGAGTTTACATCTAACTTTGTCAGATATCATCGAATAACATCCATTGAAGCCCATTGAGGACAACTGTCACTTTTTGTTAAATGAAAATTTTCAAAGTCTGTCTTCCTAATTTGAAGTCGAATTTCAACATTTCTTATATATTTGAGTAAGTTTGCGACTAACTTTGTCAGATATCATCGAATAACATCCATTGAAGCTCAATGAGGTCGATTGTCACTTTGTGTTGAATGAAAATTTTCAAAGTCTATCTTCCTAATTTGAAGTCGAATTTCAACATTTATTATATATTTGAGTGAGTTTACATCTAACTTTGTCAGATATCATCGAATAACATCCATTGAAGCTCAATGAGGTCAACTGTCACTTTGTGTTAATTGAAAATTTTCAAAGTCTATCTTCCTAATTTGAAGTCGAATTTCAACATTTCTTATATATTTGAGTGAGTTTGCGCCTAACTTTGTCAGATATCATCGAATAACATACATTGAAGCTCAATGAGGTCAACTGTCAGTTTGTGTTAATTGAAAATTTTCAAAGTCTGTCTTCCTAATTTGAAGTCGAATTTCAACATTTCTTATATATTTGAGTAAGTTTGCGACTAACTTTGTCAGATATCATCGAATAACATCCATTGAAGCCCATTGAGGACAACTGTCACTTTTTGTTAAATGGAAATTTTCAAAGTCTATCTTCCTAATTTGGAGTCGAATTTCAACATTTCTCATATATTTGGTGAGTTTGCCTCTAACTTTGTCAGATATCATCGAATAACATCCATTGAAGCTCATTGAGGTCGATTGTCACTTTGTTTTGAATGGAAATTTTCAAAGTCTATCTTCCTAATTTGAAGTCGAATTTCAACATTTCTTATTTATATGAGTGAGATTGCATCTAACTTTGTAAGATATCATCGAATAACATCCATTGAAGCTCATTGAGGTCAACTGTCACTTTGTGTTAATTGAAAATTTTCAAAGTCTATCTTTCTAATTTGAGGTCGAATTTCAACATTTCTTATACATTTGAGTGAGTTTGCATCTAACTTTGTCAGATATCATTGAATAACATCCATTGAAGCCCATTGAGGTCAACTGTCACTTTGTGTTGAATGGAAATTTTCAAAGTCTATCTTCCTAATTTGAAGTCGAATTTCATTATTTCTTATATATTTGAGTGAGTTTGCGTCTAACTTTGTCAGATATCATCGAATAACATCCATTGAAGCTCAATGAGGTCAACTGTCACTTTGTGTTAATTGAAAATTTCCAAAGTCTATCTTCCTAATTTGAAGTCGAATTTCAACATTCCTTATATATTTGAGTAAGTTTGCGACAAACTTTGTCAGATATCATCGAATAACATCCATTGAAGATTATTGAGGTCGATTGTCACTTTGTGTTGAATGAAAATTTTCAAAGTCTATCTTCCTAATTTGAAGTCGAATTTCAACATTTCTTATATATTTGAGTGAGTTTGCATCTAACTTTATCAGATATCATCGAATAACATTCATTGAAGCCCATTGAGGACAACTGTCACTTTTTGTTAAATGAAAATTTTCAAAATCTATCTTCCTAATTTGGAGTCGAATTTCAACATTTCTCATATATTTGAGTGAGTTTGCGTCTAACTTTGTCAGATATCATCGAATAACATCCATTGAAGCTCATTGAGGTCGATTGTCACTTTGTTTTGAATGAAAATTTTCAAAGTCTATCTTCCTAATTTGAAGTCGAATTTCAACATTTCATATATATTTGAGTGAGTTTGCATCTAACGTTACAGATATCATCGTATAACATCCATTGAAGCTCATTGAGGTCGATTGTCCCTTTGTGTTGAATGAAAGTTTTCAAAGTCTATCTTCCTAATTTGAAGTCAAATTTCAACATTTCTTATATATTTGAGTAAGTTTGCATCTAACTTTGAAAGATATCATCGAATAACATCCATTGAAGCCCATTGAGGTCAACTGTCACTTTGTGTTGAATGAAAATTTTCAAAGTCTATCTTCCTAATTTGGAGTCGAATTTCAACATTTCTTATATATTTGAGTGAGTTTGCATCTAACTTTGTCAGATATCATCGAATAACATCCATTGAAGCTCATTGATGTCAACTGTCACTTTGTGTTAATTGAAAATTTTCAAAGTCTATCTTCCTAATTTGTAGTCGAATTTCACCATTTCTCATATATTTGAGTATGTTTGCATCTAACTTTGTCAGATATCATCGAATAACATCCATTGAAGCTCATTGAGGACAACTGTCACTTTGTGTTGAATGAAAATTTTCAAAGTCTATCTTCCTAATTTGGAGTCGAATTTCAACATTTCTTATATATTTGAGTGAGTTTGCATCTAACTTTGTCAGATATCATCGAATAACATCCATTGAAGCTCATTGATGTCAACTGTCACTTTGTGTTAATTGAAAATTTTCAAAGTCTATCTTCCTAATTTGTAGTCGAATTTCACCATTTCTCATATATTTGAGTATGTTTGCATCTAACTTTTTCAGATATCATCGAATAACATCCATTGAAGATTATTGAGGTCGATTGTCACTTTGTGTTGAATGAAAATTTTCAAAGTCTATCTTCCTAATTTGAAGTCGAATTTCAACATTTCTTATATATTTGAGTGAGTTTGCATCTAACTTTATCAGATATCATCAAATAACATTCATTGAAGCCCATTGAGGACAACTGTCACTTTTTGTTAAATGAAAATTTTCAAAATCTATCTTCCTAATTTGGAGTCGAATTTCAACATTTCTCATATATTTGAGTGAGTTTGCGTCTAACTTTGTCAGATATCATCGAATAAGATCCATTGAAGCTCATTGAGGTCGATTGTCACTTTGTTTTGAATGAAAATTTTCAAAGTCTATCTTCCTAATTTGAAGTCGAATTTCAACATTTCATATATATTTGAGTGAGTTTGCATCTAACGTTACAGATATCATCGTATAACATCCATTGAAGCTCATTGAGGTCGATTGTCCCTTTGTGTTGAATGAAAGTTTTCAAAGTCTATCTTCCTAATTTGAAGTCAAATTTCAACATTTCTTATATATTTGAGTAAGTTTGCATCTAACTTTGAAAGATATCATCGAATAACATCCATTGAAGCCCATTGAGGTCAACTGTCACTTTGTGTTGAATGAAAATTTTCAAAGTCTATCTTCCTAATTTGGAGTCGAATTTCAACATTTCTTATATATTTGAGTGAGTTTGCGTCTAACTTTTTCAGATATCATCGAATAACATACATTGAAGCTCATTGAGGTCGATTGTCACTTTGTGTTGAATGAAAATTCTCAAAGTCTATCTTCCTAATTTGAAGTCGAATTCCAACATTTCTTATATATTTGAGTGAGTTTACATCTAACTTTGTGAGATATCATCGAATAACATCCATTGAAGCTCATTGAGGTCGATTGTCACTTTGTGTTGAATGAAAATTTTCAAAGTCTATCTTCCTAATTTGAAGTCGAATTTCAACATTTATTATATATTTGAGTGAGTTTACATCTAACTTTGTCAGATATCATCGAATAACATCCATTGAAGCCCATTGAGGACAACTGTCACTTTTTGTTAAATGAAAATTTTCAAAGTCTATCTTCCTAATTTGGAGTCGAATATCAACATTTCTCATATATTTGAGTGAGTTTGCGTCTAACTTTGTCAGATATCATCGAATAACATACATTGAAGCTCAATGAGGTCAATTGTCACTTTGTGTTAATTGAAAATTTTCAAAGTCTATCTTCCTAATTTGAAGTCGAATTCCAACATTTCTTATATATTTGAGTGAGTTTACATCTAACTTTGTCAGATATCATCGAATAACTTCCATTGAAGCTCATTGAGGTCGATTGTCACTTTGTGTTGAATGAAAATTCTCAAAGTCTATCTTCCTAATTTGAAGTCGAATTTCAACATTTATTATATATTTGAGTGAGTTTACATCTAACTTTGTCAGATATCATCGAATAACATCCATTGAAGCCCATTGAGGACAACTGTCACTTTTTGTTAAATGAAAATTTTCAAAGTCTATCTTCCTAATTTGGAGTCGAATATCAACATTTCTTATATATTTGAGTGAGTTTGCGTCTAACTTTGTCAGATATCATCGAATTACATACATTGAAGCTCAATGAGGTCAACTGTCACTTTGTGTTAATTGAAAATTTTCAAAGTCTATCTTCCTAATTTGAAGTCGAATTTCAACATTTATTATATATTTGAGTGAGTTTACATCTAACTTTGTCAGATATCATCGAATAACATCCATTGAAGCCCATTGAGGACAACTGTCACTTTTTGTTAAATGAAAATTTTCAAAGTCTGTCTTCCTAATTTGAAGTCGAATTTCAACATTTCTTATATATTTGAGTAAGTTTGCGACTAACTTTGTCAGATATCATCGAATAACATCCATTGAAGCTCAATGAGGTCGATTGTCACTTTGTGTTGAATGAAAATTTTCAAAGTCTATCTTCCTAATTTGAAGTCGAATTTCAACATTTATTATATATTTGAGTGAGTTTACATCTAACTTTGTCAGATATCATCGAATAACATCCATTGAAGCTCAATGAGGTCAACTGTCACTTTGTGTTAATTGAAAATTTTCAAAGTCTATCTTCCTAATTTGAAGTCGAATTTCAACATTTCTTATATATTTGAGTGAGTTTGCGCCTAACTTTGTCAGATATCATCGAATAACATACATTGAAGCTCAATGAGGTCAACTGTCAGTTTGTGTTAATTGAAAATTTTCAAAGTCTGTCTTCCTAATTTGAAGTCGAATTTCAACATTTCTTATATATTTGAGTAAGTTTGCGACTAACTTTGTCAGATATCATCGAATAACATCCATTGAAGCCCATTGAGGACAACTGTCACTTTTTGTTAAATGGAAATTTTCAAAGTTTATCTTCCTAATTTGGAGTCGAATTTCAACATTTCTCATATATTTGGTGAGTTTGCCTCTAACTTTGTCAGATATCATCGAATAACATCCATTGAAGCTCATTGAGGTCGATTGTCACTTTGTTTTGAATGGAAATTTTCAAAGTCTATCTTCCTAATTTGAAGTCGAATTTCAACATTTCTTATTTATATGAGTGAGATTGCATCTAACTTTGTAAGATATCATCGAATAACATCCATTGAAGCTCATTGAGGTCAACTGTCACTTTATGTTAATTGAAAATTTTCAAAGTCTATCTTTCTAATTTGAGGTCGAATTTCAACATTTCTTATACATTTGAGTGAGTTTGCATCTAACTTTGTCAGATATCATTGAATAACATCCATTGAAGCCCATTGAGGTCAACTGTCACTTTGTGTTGAATGGAAATTTTCAAAGTCTATCTTCCTAATTTGAAGTCGAATTTCATTATTTCTTATATATTTGAGTGAGTTTGCGTCTAAGTTTGTCAGATATCATCGAATAACATCCATTGAAGCTCAATGAGGTCAACTGTCACTTTGTGTTAATTGAAAATTTCCAAAGTCTATCTTCCTAATTTGAAGTCGAATTTCAACATTCCTTATATATTTGAGTAAGTTTGCGACTAACTTTGTCAGATATCATCGAATAACATCCATTGAAGATTATTGAGGTCGATTGTCACTTTGTGTTGAATGAAAATTTTCAAAGTCTATCTTCCTAATTTGAAGTCGAATTTCAACATTTCTTATATATTTGAGTGAGTTTGCATCTAACTTTATCAGATATCATCGAATAACATTCATTGAAGCCCATTGAGGACAACTGTCACTTTTTGTTAAATGAAAATTTTCAAAATCTATCTTCCTAATTTGGAGTCGAATTTCAACATTTCTCATATATTTGAGTGAGTTTGCGTCTAACTTTGTCAGATATCATCGAATAACATCCATTGAAGCTCATTGAGGACAACTGTCACTTTGTGTTGAATGAAAATTTTCAAAGTCTATCTTCCTAATTTGGAGTCGAATTTCAACATTTCTTATATATTTGAGTGAGTTTGCATCTAACTTTGTCAGATATCATCGAATAACATCCATTGAAGCTCATTGAGGTCGATTGTCACTTTGTTTTGAATGAAAATTTTCAAAGTCTATCTTCCTAATTTGAAGTCGAATTTCAACATTTCATATATATTTGAGTGAGTTTGCATCTAACGTTACAGATATCATCGTATAACATCCATTGAAGCTCATTGAGGTCGATTGTCCCTTTGTGTTGAATGGAAGTTTTCAAAGTCTATCTTCCTAATTTGAAGTCAAATTTCAACATTTCTTATATATTTGAGTAAGTTTGCATCTAACTTTGAAAGATATCATCGAATAACATCCATTGAAGCCCATTGAGGTCAACTGTCACTTTGTGTTGAATGAAAATTTTCAAAGTCTATCTTCCTAATTTGGAGTCGAATTTCAACATTTCTTATATATTTGAGTGAGTTTGCATCTAACTTTGTCAGATATCATCGAATAACATCCATTGAAGCTCATTGATGTCAACTGTCACTTTGTGTTAATTGAAAATTTTCAAAGTCTATCTTCCTAATTTGAAGTCGAATTTCATTATTTCTTATATATTTGAGTGAGTTTGCGTCTAACTTTGTCAGATATCATCGAATAACATCCATTGAAGCTCATTGAGGTCGATTGTCACTTTGTGTTGAATAAAAATTTTCAAAGTCTATCTTCATAATTTGAAATCGAATTTCAACATTTCATATATATTTGAGTGAGTTTGCATCTAACTTTGTCAGATATCATCGTATAACATCCATTGAAGCTCATTGAGGTCGATTGTCACTTTGTATTGAATGAAAATTTTCAAAGTCTATCTTCCTAATTTGAAGTCAAATTTCAACATTTCTTATATATTTGAGTAAGTTTGCATCTAACTTTCTCAGATATCATCGAATAACATCCATTGAAGCCCATTGAGGTCAACTGTCACTTTGTGTTGAATGAGAATTTTCAAAGTCTATCTTCCTAATTTGGAGTCGAATTCCAACATTTCTTATATATTTGAGTGAGTTTGCATATAACTTTCTCAGATATCATCGAATAACATCCATTGAAGCCCATTGAGGTCAACTGTCACTTTGTGTTGAATGAAAATTTTCATAGTCTATCTTCCTAATTTGAAGTCGAATTTCAACATTTCATATATATTTGAGTGAGTTTGCATCTAACTTTGTCAGATATCATCGAATAACATCCATTGAAGCTCATTGAGGTCGATTGTCACTTTGTGTTGAATAAAAATTTTCAAAGTCTATCTTCCTAATTTGAAGTCGAATTCCAACATTTCATATATATTTGAGTGAGTTTGCATCTAACTTTGTCAGATATCATCGTATAACATCCATTGAAGCTCATTGAGGTCGATTGTCACTTTGTGTTGAATGAAAATTTTCAAAGTCTATCTTCCTAATTTGAAGTCAAATTTCAACATTTCTTATATATTTGAGTAAGTTTGCATTTAACTTTCTCAGATATCATCGAATAACATCCATTGAAGCCCATTGAGGTCAACTGTCACTTTGTGTTGAATGAAAATTTTCAAAGTCTATCTTCCTAATTTGGAGTCGAATTTCAACATTTCATAAATATTTGAGTGAGTTTGCATCTAACTTTGTCAGATATCATCGTATAACATCCATTGAAGCTCAATGAGGTCGATTGTCACTTTGTGTTAAATGGAAATTTTCAAAGTCTATCAACATCAACATCCATTGAAGCCCATTGAGGACAACTGTAACTTTTTGTTAAATGAAAATTTTCAAAGTCTATCTTCCTAATTTGGAGTCGAATATCAACATTTCTTATATATTTGAGTGAGTTTGCGTCTAACTTTGTCAGATATCATCGAATTACATACATTGAAGCTCAATGAGGTCAACTGTCACTTTGTGTTAATTGAAAATTTTCAAAGTCTATCTTCCTAATTTGAAGTCGAATTTCAACATTTATTATATATTTGAGTGAGTTTACATCTAACTTTGTCAGATATCATCGAATAACATCCATTGAAGCCCATTGAGGACAACTGTCACTTTTTGTTAAATGAAAATTTTCAAAGTCTGTCTTCCTAATTTGAAGTCGAATTTCAACATTTCTTATATATTTGAGTAAGTTTGCGACTAACTTTGTCAGATATCATCGAATAACATCCATTGAAGCTCAATGAGGTCGATTGTCACTTTGTGTTGAATGAAAATTTTCAAAGTCTATCTTCCTAATTTGAAGTCGAATTTCAACATTTATTATATATTTGAGTGAGTTTACATCTAACTTTGTCAGATATCATCGAATAACATCCATTGAAGCTCAATGAGGTCAACTGTCACTTTGTGTTAATTGAAAATTTTCAAAGTCTATCTTCCTAATTTGAAGTCGAATTTCAACATTTCTTATATATTTGAGTGAGTTTGCGCCTAACTTTGTCAGATATCATCGAATAACATACATTGAAGCTCAATGAGGTCAACTGTCAGTTTGTGTTAATTGAAAATTTTCAAAGTCTGTCTTCCTAATTTGAAGTCGAATTTCAACATTTCTTATATATTTGAGTAAGTTTGCGACTAACTTTGTCAGATATCATCGAATAACATCCATTGAAGCCCATTGAGGACAACTGTCACTTTTTGTTAAATGGAAATTTTCAAAGTTTATCTTCCTAATTTGGAGTCGAATTTCAACATTTCTCATATATTTGGTGAGTTTGCCTCTAACTTTGTCAGATATCATCGAATAACATCCATTGAAGCTCATTGAGGTCGATTGTCACTTTGTTTTGAATGGAAATTTTCAAAGTCTATCTTCCTAATTTGAAGTCGAATTTCAACATTTCTTATTTATATGAGTGAGATTGCATCTAACTTTGTAAGATATCATCGAATAACATCCATTGAAGCTCATTGAGGTCAACTGTCACTTTATGTTAATTGAAAATTTTCAAAGTCTATCTTTCTAATTTGAGGTCGAATTTCAACATTTCTTATACATTTGAGTGAGTTTGCATCTAACTTTGTCAGATATCATTGAATAACATCCATTGAAGCCCATTGAGGTCAACTGTCACTTTGTGTTGAATGGAAATTTTCAAAGTCTATCTTCCTAATTTGAAGTCGAATTTCATTATTTCTTATATATTTGAGTGAGTTTGCGTCTAAGTTTGTCAGATATCATCGAATAACATCCATTGAAGCTCAATGAGGTCAACTGTCACTTTGTGTTAATTGAAAATTTCCAAAGTCTATCTTCCTAATTTGAAGTCGAATTTCAACATTCCTTATATATTTGAGTAAGTTTGCGACTAACTTTGTCAGATATCATCGAATAACATCCATTGAAGATTATTGAGGTCGATTGTCACTTTGTGTTGAATGAAAATTTTCAAAGTCTATCTTCCTAATTTGAAGTCGAATTTCAACATTTCTTATATATTTGAGTGAGTTTGCATCTAACTTTATCAGATATCATCGAATAACATTCATTGAAGCCCATTGAGGACAACTGTCACTTTTTGTTAAATGAAAATTTTCAAAATCTATCTTCCTAATTTGGAGTCGAATTTCAACATTTCTCATATATTTGAGTGAGTTTGCGTCTAACTTTGTCAGATATCATCGAATAACATCCATTGAAGCTCATTGAGGACAACTGTCACTTTGTGTTGAATGAAAATTTTCAAAGTCTATCTTCCTAATTTGGAGTCGAATTTCAACATTTCTTATATATTTGAGTGAGTTTGCATCTAACTTTGTCAGATATCATCGAATAACATCCATTGAAGCTCATTGAGGTCGATTGTCACTTTGTTTTGAATGAAAATTTTCAAAGTCTATCTTCCTAATTTGAAGTCGAATTTCAACATTTCATATATATTTGAGTGAGTTTGCATCTAACGTTACAGATATCATCGTATAACATCCATTGAAGCTCATTGAGGTCGATTGTCCCTTTGTGTTGAATGGAAGTTTTCAAAGTCTATCTTCCTAATTTGAAGTCAAATTTCAACATTTCTTATATATTTGAGTAAGTTTGCATCTAACTTTGAAAGATATCATCGAATAACATCCATTGAAGCCCATTGAGGTCAACTGTCACTTTGTGTTGAATGAAAATTTTCAAAGTCTATCTTCCTAATTTGGAGTCGAATTTCAACATTTCTTATATATTTGAGTGAGTTTGCATCTAACTTTGTCAGATATCATCGAATAACATCCATTGAAGCTCATTGATGTCAACTGTCACTTTGTGTTAATTGAAAATTTTCAAAGTCTATCTTCCTAATTTGAGGTCGAATTTCAACATTTCTTATACATTTGAGTGAGTTTGCATCTAACTTTGTCAGATATCATTGAATAACATCCATTGAAGCCCATTGAGGTCAACTGTCACTTTGTGTTGAATGGAAATTTTCAAAGTCTATCTTCCTAATTTGAAGTCGAATTTCATTATTTCTTATATATTTGAGTGAGTTTGCGTCTAACTTTGTCAGATATCATCGAATAACATCCATTGAAGCTCATTGAGGTCGATTGTCACTTTGTGTTGAATAAAAATTTTCAAAGTCTATCTTCCTAATTTGAAATCGAATTTCAACATTTCATATATATTTGAGTGAGTTTGCATCTAACTTTGTCAGATATCATCGTATAACATCCATTGAAGCTCATTGAGGTCGATTGTCACTTTGTATTGAATGAAAATTTTCAAAGTCTATCTTCCTAATTTGAAGTCAAATTTCAACATTTCTTATATATTTGAGTAAGTTTGCATCTAACTTTCTCAGATATCATCGAATAACATCCATTGAAGCCCATTGAGGTCAACTGTCACTTTGTGTTGAATGAGAATTTTCAAAGTCTATCTTCCTAATTTGGAGTCGAATTCCAACATTTCTTATATATTTGAGTGAGTTTGCATATAACTTTCTCAGATATCATCGAATAACATCCATTGAAGCCCATTGAGGTCAACTGTCACTTTGTGTTGAATGAAAATTTTCATAGTCTATCTTCCTAATTTGAAGTCGAATTTCAACATTTCATATATATTTGAGTGAGTTTGCATCTAACTTTGTCAGATATCATCGAATAACATCCATTGAAGCTCATTGAGGTCGATTGTCACTTTGTGTTGAATAAAAATTTTCAAAGTCTATCTTCCTAATTTGAAGTCGAATTCCAACATTTCATATATATTTGAGTGAGTTTGCATCTAACTTTGTCAGATATCATCGTATAACATCCATTGAAGCTCATTGAGGTCGATTGTCACTTTGTGTTGAATGAAAATTTTCAAAGTCTATCTTCCTAATTTGAAGTCAAATTTCAACATTTCTTATATATTTGAGTAAGTTTGCATTTAACTTTCTCAGATATCATCGAATAACATCCATTGAAGCCCATTGAGGTCAACTGTCACTTTGTGTTGAATGAAAATTTTCAAAGTCTATCTTCCTAATTTGGAGTCGAATTTCAACATTTCATAAATATTTGAGTGAGTTTGCATCTAACTTTGTCAGATATCATCGTATAACATCCATTGAAGCTCAATGAGGTCGATTGTCACTTTGTGTTAAATGGAAATTTTCAAAGTCTATCAACATCAACATCCATTGAAGCCCATTGAGGACAACTGTAACTTTTTGTTAAATGAAAATTTTCAAAGTCTATCTTCCTAATTTGGAGTCGAATATCAACATTTCTTATATATTTGAGTGAGTTTGCGTCTAACTTTGTCAGATATCATCGAATAACATCCATTGAAGCTCATTGAGGTCGATTTCCACTTTGTGTTGAATGAAAATTTTCAAAGTCTATCTTCCTAATTTGAAGTCGAATTTCAACATTTCTTATATATTTGAGTAAGTTTGCGACTAACTTTGTCAGATATCATCGAATAACATCCATTGAAGCTCATTGAGGTCGATTGTCACTTTGTGTTGAATGAAAATTTTCAGAGTCTATCTTCCTAATTTGAAGTCGAATTTCAACATTTCTTATATATATGAGTGAGATTGCATCTAACTTTGTAAGATATCATCGAATAACATCCATTGAAGCTCATTGAGGTCGATTGTCACTTTGTGTTGAATAAAAATTTTCAAAGTCTATCTTCCTAATTTGAAGTCGAATTTCAACATTTCTTATATATTTGAGTAAGTTTGCATCTAACTTTGTCAGATATCATCGTATAACATCCATTGAAGCTCATTGAGGTTGATTGTCAATTTGTGTTGAATGAAAATTTTCAAAGTCTATCTTCCTAATTTGTAGTCGAATTTCAGCATTTCTCATATATTTGAGTAAGTTTGCATCTAACTTTGTCAGATATCATCGAATAACATCCATTGAAGCCCATTGAGGACAACTGTCACTTTTTGTTAAATGAAAATTTTCAAAGTCTATCTTCCTAATTTGGAGTCGAATTTCAACATTTCTCATATATTTGAGTGAGTTTGCGTCTAACTTTGTAAGATATCATCGCATAACATCCATTGAAGCTCATTGAGGTCGATTGTCACTTTGTGTTGAATAAAAATTTTCAAAGTCTTTCTTCCTAATTTGGAGTCGAATTTCAACATTTCTTATATATTTGAGTGAGTTTGCATCTAACTTAGTCAGATATCATCGAATAACATCCATTGAAGCTCATTGAGGTCGATTGTCACTTTGTGTTGAATAAAAATTTTCAAAGTCTGTCTTCCTAATTTGAAGTCGAATTTCAACATTTCTTATATATTTGGGTGAGTTTGCATCTAACTTTCTCAGATATCATCGAATAACATCCATTGAAGCTCATTGAGGTCATCTGTCACTTTGTGTTAATTGAAAATTTTCAAAGTCTATCTTCCTAATTTGTAGTCGAATTTCAACATTTCTCATATATTTAAGTAAGTTTTCATCTAACTTTGTCAGATATCATCGAATAACATCCATTGAAGCTCATTGAGGTCGATTGTCACTTTGTGTTGAATAAAAATTTTCAAAGTCTATCTTCCTAATTTGAAGTCGAATTTCAACATTTCTCATATATTTGGATGAGTTTGCATCTAACTTTCTCAGATATCATCGAATAACATCCATTGAAGCTCATTGAGGTCATCTGTCACTTTGCGTTAATTGAAAATTTTCAAAGTCTATCTTCCTAATTTGAAGTCGAACTTCAACATTTCTTATATATTTGAGTGAGTTTACATCTAACTTTGTCAGATATCATCGAATAACATCCATTGAAGCTCATTGAGGTCGATTTCCACTTTGTGTTGAATGAAAATTTTCAAAGTCTATCTTCCTAATTTGAAGTCGAATTTCAACATTTCTTATATATTTGAGTAAGTTTGCGACTAACTTTGTCAGATATCATCGAATAACATCCATTGAAGCCCATTGAGGACAACTGTCACTTTTTGTTAAATGAAAATTTTCAAAGTCTATCTTCCTAATTTGGAGTCGAATTTCAACATTTCTCATATATTTGAGTGAGTTTGCGTCTAACTTTGTAAGATATCATCGCATAACATCCATTGAAGCTCATTGAGGTAGATTGTCACTTTGTGTTGAATAAAAATTTTCAAAGTCTTTCTTCCTAATTTGGAGTCGAATTTCAACATTTCTTATATATTTGAGTGAGTTCGCATCTAACTTTGTCAGATATCATCGAATAACATCCATTGAAGCTCATTGAGGTCGATTGTCACTTTGTGTTGAATAAAAATTTTCAAAGTCTATCTTCCTAATTTGAAGTCGAATTTCAACATTTCTTATATATTTGGGTGAGTTTGCATCTAACTTTCTCAGATATCATCGAATAACATCCATTGAAGCTCATTGAGGTCATCTGTCACTTTGTGTTAATTGAAAATTTTCAAAGTTTATCTTCCTAATTTGTAGTCGAATTTCAACATTTCTCATATATTTGAGTAAGTTTTCATCTAACTTTGTCAGATATCATCGAATAACATCCATTGAAGCTCATTGAGGTCGATTGTCACTTTGTATGAATAAAAATTTTCAAAGTCTATCTTCCTAATTTGAAGTCGACTTCCAACATTTCTTATATATTTGAGTGAGTTTACATCTAACTTTGTCAGATATCATCGAATAACATCCATTGAAGCTCATTGAGGTCGATTTCCACTTTGTGTTGAATGAAAATTTTCAAAGTCTATCTTCCTAATTTGAAGTCGAATTTCAACATTTCTTATATATTTGAGTAAGTTTGCGACTAACTTTGTCAGATATCATCGAATAACATCCATTGAAGCTCATTGAGGTCGATTGTCACTTTGTGTTGAATGAAAATTTTCAAAGTCTATCTTCCTAATTTGAAGTCGACTTCCAACATTTCTTATATATTTGAGTGAGTTTACATCTAACTTTGTCAGATATCATCGAATAACATCCATTGAAGCTCATTGAGGTCGATTGTCACTTTGTGTTGAATGAAAATTTTCAAAGTCTATCTTCCTAATTTGGAGTCGAATTTCAACATTTCTCATATATTTGCGTGAGTTTGCGTCTAACTTTGTCAGATATCATCGAATAACATCCATTTAAGCTCATTGAGGTCGATGGTCACTTTGTGTTGAATGAAAATTCTCAAAGTCTATCTTCCTAATTTGAAGTCGAATTTCAACATTTCTTATATATATGAGTGAGATTGCATCTAACTTTGTAAGATATCATCGAATAACATCCATTGAAGCTCATTGAGGTCGATTGTCACTTTGTGTTGAATAAAAATTTTCAAAGTCTTTCTTCCTAATTTGGAGTCGAATTCCAACATTTCTTATATATTTGAGTAAGTTTGCGACTAACTTTGTCAGATATCATCGAATAACATCCATTGAAGCTCATTGAGGTCGATTGTCACTTTGTGTTGAATGAAAATTTTCAAAGTCTATCTTCCTAATTTGAAGTCGACTTCCAACATTTCTTATATATTTGAGTGAGTTTACATCTAACTTTGTCAGATATCATCGAATAACATCCATTGAAGCTCATTGAGGTCGATTGTCACTTTGTGTTGAATGAAAATTTTCAAAGTCTATCTTCCTAATTTGGAGTCGAATTTCAACATTTCTCATATATTTGCGTGAGTTTGCGTCTAACTTTGTCAGATATCATCGAATAACATCCATTTAAGCTCATTGAGGTCGATGGTCACTTTGTTTTGAATGAAAATTTTCAGAGTCTATCTTCCTAATTTGAAGTCGAATTTCAACATTTCTTATATATATGAGTGAGATTGCATCTAACTTTGTAAGATATCATCGAATAACATCCATTGAAGCTCATTGAGGTCGATTGTCACTTTGTGTTGAATAAAAATTTTCAAAGTCTATCTTCCTAATTTGAAGTCGAATTTCAACATTTCTTATATATTTGAGTAAGTTTGCATCTAACTTTGTCAGATATCATCGTATAACATCCATTGAAGCTCATTGAGGTTGATTGTCAATTTGTGTTGAATGAAAATTTTCAAAGTCTATCTTCCTAATTTGTAGTCGAATTTCAGCATTTCTCATATATTTGAGTAAGTTTGCATCTAACTTTGTCAGATATCATCGAATAACATCCATTGAAGCCCATTGAGGACAACTGTCACTTTTTGTTAAATGAAAATTTTCGAAGTCTATCTTCCTAATTTGGAGTCGAATTTCAACATTTCTCATATATTTGAGTGAGTTTGCGTCTAACTTTGTAAGATATTATCGAATAACATCCATTGAAGCTCATTGAGGTCGATTGTCACTTTGTGTTGAATAAAAATTTTCAAAGTCTATCTTCCTAATTTGAAGTCGAATTTCAACATTTCTTATATATTTGGGTGAGTTTGCATCTAACTTTCTCAGATATCATCGAATAACATCCATTGAAGCTCATTGAGGTCATCTGTCACTTTGTGTTAATTGAAAATTTTCAAAGTCTATCTTCCTAATTTGTAGTCGAATTTCAACATTTCTCATATATTTGAGTAAGTTTTCATCTAACTTTGTCAGATATCATCGAATAACATCCATTGAAGCTCATTGAGGTCGATTGTCACTTTGTGTTGAATAAAAATTTTCAAAGTCTTTCTTCCTAATTTGGAGTCGAATTTCAACATTTCTTATATATTTGAGTGAGTTTGCATCTAACTTTGTCAGATATCATCGAATAACATCCATTGAAGCTCATTGAGGTCGATTGTCACTTTGTGTTGAATAAAAATTTTCAAAGTCTATCTTCCTAATTTGAAGTCGAATTTCAACATTTCTTATATATTTGAGTAAGTTTGCATCTAACTTTGTCAGATATCATCGTATAACATCCATTGAAGCTTATTGAGGTTGATTGTTAATTTGTGTTGAATGAAAATTTTCAAAGTCTATCTTCCTAATTTGAAGTCGAATTTCAACATTTCTTATATATTTGGGTGAGTTTGCATCTAACTTTCTCAGATATCATCGAATAACAACCATTGAAGCTCATTGAGGTCATCTGTCACTTTGTGTTAATTGAAAATTTTCAAAGTCTATCTTCCTAATTTGTAGTCGAATTTCAACATTTCTCATATATTTGAGTAAGTTTGCATCTAACTTTGTCAGATATCATCGAATAACATCCATTGAAGCTCATTGAGGTCGATTGTCACTTTTTGTTGAATGAAAATTTTCAAAGTCTATCTTCCTAATTTGAAGTCGAATTTCAAAATTTCATATATATTTGAGTGAGTTTGCATCTAACTTTGTCAGATATCATCGAATAACATCCAATGAAGCTCATTGAGATCGATTGTCACTTTGTGTTGAATAAAAATTTTCAAAGTCTATCTTCCTAATTTGAAGTCGAATTTCAACATTTCATATATATTTGAGTGAGTTTGCATCTAACTTTGTCAGATATCATCGTATAACATCCATTGAAGCTCATTGAGGTCGATTGTCACTTTGTGTTGAATGAAAATTTTCAAAGTCTATCTTCCTAATTTGAAGTCAAATTTCAACATTTCTTATATATTCGAGTAAGTTTGCATCTAACTTTCTCAGATATCATCGAATAACATCCATTGAAGCCCATTGAGGTCAACTGTCACTTTGTGTTGAATGAAAATTTTCAAAGTCTATCTTCCCAATTTGGAGTCGAATTTCAACATTTCATATATATTTGAGTGAGTTTGCATCTAACTTTGTCAGATATCATCGTATTACATCCATTGAAGCTCAATGAGGTCGATTGTCACTTTGTGTTGAATGAAAATTTTCAAAGTCTATCAACATCAACATCCATTGAAGCCCATTGAGGACAACTGTAACTTTTTGTTAAATGAAAATTTTCAAAGTGTATCTTCCTAATTTGGAGTCGAATATCAACATTTCTTATATATTTGAGTGAGTTTGCGTCTAACTTTGTCAGATATCATCGAATAACATCCATTGAAGCTCATTGAGGTCGATTTCCACTTTGTGTTGAATGAAAATTTTCAAAGTCTATCTTCCTAATTTGAAGTCGAATTTCAACATTTCTTATATATTTGGGTGAGTTTGCATCTAACTTTCTCAGATATCATCGAATAACATCCATTGAAGCTCATTGAGGTCATCTGTCACTTTGTGTTAATTGAAAATTTTCAAAGTCTATCTTCCTAATTTGTAGTCGAATTTCATTATTTCTTATATATTTGAGTAAGTATGCGTCTAACTTTGTCAGATATCATCGAATAACATCCATTGAAGCTCAATGAGGTCAACTGTCACTTTGTGTTAATTGAAAATTTTCAAAGTCTATCTTCCTAATTTGAAGTCGAATCTCAACATTTCTTATATATTTGAGTAAGTTTGCGACTAACTTTGTCAGATATCATCGAATAACATCCATTGAAGCTCATTGAGGTCGATTGTCACTTTGTGTTGAATGAAAATTTTCAAAGTCTATCTTCCTAATTTGAAGTCGAATTCGAACATTTCTTATATATTTGAGTGAGTTTACAACTAACTTTGTCAGATATCATCGAATAACATCCATTGAAGCTCATTGAGGTCGATTGTCTCTTTGTGTTGAATGAAAATTTTCAAAGTCTATCTTCCTAATTTAAAGTCGAATTTCAACATTTCCTATATATATGAGTGAGATTGCATCTAACTTTGTGAGATATCATCGAATAACATCCATTGAAGCTCATTGAGGTCAACTGTCACTTTGTGTTAATTGAAAATTTTCAAGGTCTATCTTTCTAATTTGAGGTCGAATTTCAACATTTCTTATATATTTGAGTGAGTTTGCATCTAACTTTGTCAGATATCATCGGATAACATCCATTGAAGCCCATTGAGGTCAACTGTCACTTTGTGTTAATTGAAAATTTTCAAAGTCTATCTTCCTAATTTGTAGTCGAATTTCAACATTCCTTATATATTTGAGTGAGTTTGCATTTAACTTTGTCAGATATCATCGAATAACATCCAATGAAGCTCATTGATGTCAACTGTCACTTTGTGTTAATTGAAAATTTTCAAAGTCTATCTTCCTAATTTGTAGTCGAATTTCAACATTTCTCATATATTTGAGTAAGTTTGCATCTAACTTTGTCAGATATCATCGAATAACATCCATTGAAGCTCATTGAGGTCGATTGTCACTTTTTATTGAATGAAAATTTCCAAAGTCTATCTTCCTAATTTGAAGTCGAATTTCAACATTTCTTATATATTTGAGTAAGTTTGCATCTAACTTTGTCAGATATCATCGTATAACATCCATTGAAGCTTATTGAGGTTGATTGTTAATTTGTGTTGAATGAAAATTTTCAAAGTCTATCTTCCTAATTTGAAGTCGAATTTCAACATTTCTTATATATTTGAGTAAGTTTGCATCTAACTTTGTCAGATATCATCGAATAACATCCATTGAAGCTCATTGAGGTCGATTGTCACTTTTTATTGAATGAAAATTTCCAAAGTCTTTCTTCCTAATTTGGAGTCGAATTTCAACATTTCTTATATATTTGAGTGAGTTTGCATCTAACTTTGTCAGATATCATCGAATAACATCCATTGAAGCTCATTGAGGTCGATTGTCACTTTGTGTTGAATAAAAATTTTCAAAGTCTATCTTCCTAATTTGAAGTCGAATTTCAACATTTCTTATATATTTGAGTAAGTTTGCATCTAACTTTGTCAGATATCATCGTATAACATCCATTGAAGCTTATTGAGGTTGATTGTTAATTTGTGTTGAATGAAAATTTTCAAAGTCTATCTTCCTAATTTGAAGTCGAATTTCAACATTTCTTATATATTTGGGTGAGTTTGCATCTAACTTTCTCAGATATCATCGAATAACATCCATTGAAGCTCATTGAGGTCATCTGTCACTTTGTGTTAATTGAAAATTTTCAAAGTCTATCTTCCTAATTTGTAGTCGAATTTCAACATTCCTTATATATTTGAGTGAGTTTGCATTTAACTTTGTCAGATATCATCGAATAACATCCAATGAAGCTCATTGATGTCAACTGTCACTTTGTGTTAATTGAAAATTTTCAAAGTCTATCTTCCTAATTTGTAGTCGAATTTCAACATTTCTCATATATTTGAGTAAGTTTGCATCTAACTTTGTCAGATATCATCGAATAACATCCATTGAAGCTCATTGAGGTCGATTGTCACTTTTTATTGAATGAAAATTTCCAAAGTCTATCTTCCTAATTTGAAGTCGAATTTCAACATTTCTTATATATTTGAGTAAGTTTGCATCTAACTTTGTCAGATATCATCGAATAACATCCATTGAAGCTCATTGAGGTCGATTGTCACTTTTTATTGAATGAAAATTTCCAAAGTCTTTCTTCCTAATTTGGAGTCGAATTTCAACATTTCTTATATATTTGAGTGAGTTTGCATCTAACTTTGTCAGATATCATCGTATAACATCCATTGAAGCTTATTGAGGTTGATTGTTAATTTGTGTTGAATGAAAATTTTCAAAGTCTATCTTCCTAATTTGAAGTCGAATTTCAACATTTCTCATATATTTGAGTAAGTTTGCATCTAAATTTGTCAGATATCATCGAATAACATCCATTGAAGCTCATTGAGGTCGATTGTCACTTTTTGTTGAATGAAAATTTTCAAAGTCTATCTTCCTAATTTGAAGTCGAATTTCAAAATTTCATATATATTTGAGTGAGTTTGCATCTAACTTTGTCAGATATCATCGAATAACATCCAATGAAGCTCATTGAGATCGATTGTCACTTTGTGTTGAATAAAAATTTTCAAAGTCTATCTTCCTAATTTGAAGTCGAATTTCAACATTTCATATATATTTGAGTGAGTTTGCATCTAACTTTGTCAGATATTTTCGTATAACATCCATTGAAGCTCATTGAGGTCGATTGTCACTTTGTGTTGAATGAAAATTTTCAAAGTCTATCTTCCTAATTTGAAGTCAAATTTCAACATTTCTTATATATTTGAGTAAGTTTGCATCTAACTTTCTCAGATATCATCGAATAACATCCATTGAAGCCCATTGAGGTCAACTGTCACTTTGTGTTGAATGAAAATTTTCAAAGTCTATCTTCCCAATTTGGAGTCGAATTTCAACATTTCATATATATTTGAGTGAGTTTGCATCTAAGTTTGTCAGATATCATCGTATTACATCCATTGAAGCTCAATGAGGTCGATTGTCACTTTGTGTTGAATGAAAATTTTCAAAGTCTATCAACATCAACATCCATTGAAGCCCATTGAGGACAACTGTAACTTTTTGTTAAATGAAAATTTTCAAAGTCTATCTTCCTAATTTGGAGTCGAATATCAACATTTCTTATATATTTGAGTGAGTTTGCGTCTAACTTTGTCAGATATCATCGAATAACATCCATTGAAGCTCATTGCGGTCGATTTCCACTTTGTGTTGAATGAAAATTTTCAAAGTCTATCTTCCTAATTTGAAGTCGAATTTCATTATTTCTTATATATTTGAGTAAGTATGCGTCTAACTTTGTCAGATATCATCGAATAACATCCATTGAAGCTCAATGAGGTCAACTGTCACTTTGTGTTAATTGAAAATTTTCAAAGTCTATCTTCCTAATTTGAAGTCGAATTTCAACATTTCTTATATATTTGAGTAAGTTTGCGACTAACTTTGTCAGATATCATCGAATAACATCCATTGAAGCTCATTGAGGTCGATTGTCACTTTGTGTTGAATGAAAATTTTCAAAGTCTATCTTCCTAATTTGAAGTCGAATTCGAACATTTCTTATATATTTGAGTGAGTTTACAACTAACTTTGTCAGATATCATCGAATAACATCCATTGAAGCTCATTGAGGTCGATTGTCTCTTTGTGTTGAATGAAAATTTTCAAAGTCTATCTTCCTAATTTAAAGTCGAATTTCAACATTTCCTATATATATGAGTGAGATTGCATCTAACTTTGTGAGATATCATCGAATAACATCCATTGAAGCTCATTGAGGTCAACTGTCACTTTGTGTTAATTGAAAATTTTCAAGGTCTATCTTTCTAATTTGAGGTCGAATTTCAACATTTCTTATATATTTGAGTGAGTTTGCATCTAACTTTGTCAGATATCATCGAATAACATCCATTGAAGCCCATTGAGGTCAACTGTCACTTTGTGTTAATTGAAAATTTTCAAAGTCTATCTTCCTAATTTGTAGTCGAATTTCAACGTTCCTTATATATTTGAGTGAGTTTGCATTTAACTTTGTCAGATATCATCGAATAACATCCAATGAAGCTCATTGATGTCAACTGTCACTTTGTGTTAATTGAAAATTTTCAAAGTCTATCTTCCTAATTTGTAGTCGAATTTCAACATTTCTCATATATTTGAGTAAGTTTGCATCTAACTTTGTCAGATATCATCGAATAACATCCATTGAAGCTCATTGAGGTCGATTGTCACTTTTTATTGAATGAAAATTTCCAAAGTCTATCTTCCTAATTTGAAGTCGAATTTCAACATTTCATATATATTTGAGTGAGTTTGCATCTAACTTTTCAGATATCATCGTATAACATCCATTGAAGCTGATTGAGGTCGATTTTCACTTTGTGTTGAATGAAAGTTTTCAGAGTCTATCTTCCTAATTTGAAGTCAAATTTCAACATTTCTTATATATTTGAGTGAGTTTGCATCTAACTTTGTCAGATATCATCGAATAACATCCATTGAAGCTCATTGAGGTTGATTGTTAATTTGTGTTGAATGAAAATTTTCAAAGTCTATCTTCCTAATTTGAAGTCGAATTTCAACATTTCTTATATATTTGGGTGAGTTTGCATCTAACTTTCTCAGATATCATCGAATAACATCCATTGAAGCTCATTGAGGTCATCTGTCACTTTGTGTTAATTGAAAATTTTCAAAGTCTATCTTCCTAATTTGTAGTCGAATTTCAACATTTCTCATATATTTGAGTAAGTTTGCATCTAACTTTGTCAGATATCATCGAATAACATCCATTGAAGCTCATTGAGTTCGATTGTCACTTTTTGTTGAATGAAAATTTTCAAAGTCTATCTTCCTAATTTGAAGTCGAATTTCAACATTTCATATATATTTGAGTGAGTTTGCATCTAACTTTGTCAGATATCATCGAATAACATCCAATGAAGCTCATTGAGGTCGATTGTCACTTTGTGTTGAATAAAAATTTTCAAAGTCTATCTTCCTAATTTGAAGTCGAATTTCAACATTTCACATATATTTGAGTGAGTTTGCATCTAACTTTGTCAGATATCATCGTATAACATCCATTGAAGCTCATTGAGGTCGATTGTCACTTTGTGTTGAATGAAAATTTTCAAAGTCTATCTTCCTAATTTGAAGTCAAATTTCAACATTCCTTATATATTTGAGTAAGTTTGCATCTAACTTTCTCAGATACCATCGAATAACATCCATTGAAGCCCATTGAGGTCAACTGTCACTTTGTGTTGAATGAAAATTTTCAAAGTCTATCTTCCCAATTTGGAGTCGAATTTCAACATTTCATATATATTTGAGTGAGTTTGCATCTAACTCTGTCAGATATCATCGTATTACATCCATTGAAGCTCAATGAGGTCGATTGTCACTTTGTGTTGAATGAAAATTTTCAAAGTCTATCAACATCAACATCCATTGAAGCCCATTGAGGACAACTGTAACTTTTTGTTAAATGAAAATTTTCAAAGTCTATCTCCCTAATTTGGAGTCGAATATCAACATCTCTTATATATTTGAGTGAGTTTGCGTCTAACTTTGTCAGATATCATCGAATAACATCCATTGAAGCTCATTGAGGTCGATTTCCACTTTGTGTTGAATGGAAATTTTCAAAGTCTATCTTTCTAATTTGAAGTCGAATTTCATTATTTCTTATATATTTGAGTAAGTATGCGTCTAACTTTGTCAGATATCATCGAATAACATCCATTGAAGCTCAATGAGGTCGATTGTCACTTTGTGTTGAATGAAAATTTTCAAAGTCTATCTTCCTAATTTGAAGTCAAATTTCAACATTTCTTATATATTTGAGTAAGTTTGCATCTAACTTTCTCAGATATCATCGAATAACATCCATTGAAGCCCATTGAGGTCAACTGTCACTTTGTGTTGAATGAAAATTTTCAAAGTCTATCTTCCCAATTTGGAGTCGAATTTCAACATTTCATATATATTTGAGTGAGTTTGCATCTAACTTTGTCAGATATCATCGTATTACATCCATTGAAGCTCAATGAGGTCGATTGTCACTTTGTGTTGAATGAAAATTTTCAAAGTCTATCAACATCAACATCCATTGAAGCCCATTGAGGACAACTGTCACTTTGTGTTAATTGAAAATTTTCAAAGTCTATCTTCCTAATTTGAAGTCGAATTTCAACATTCCTTATATATTTGAGTAAGTTTGCGACTAACTTTGTCAGATATCATCGAATAACATCCATTGAAGCTCATTGAGGTCGATTGTCACTTTGTGTTGGATGAAAATTTTCAAAGTCTATCTTCCTAATTTGAAGTCGAATTCGAACATTTCTTATATATTTGAGTGAGTTTACAACTAACTTTGTCAGATATCATCGAATAACATCCATTGAAGCTCATTGAGGTCGATTGTCTCTTTGTGTTGAATGAAAATTTTCAAAGTCTATCTTCCTAATTTGAAGTCGAATTTCAACATTTCCTATATATATGAGTGAGATTGCATCTAACTTTGTGAGATATCATCGAATAACATCCATTGAAGCTCATTGAGGTCAACTGTCACTTTGTGTTAATTGAAAATTTTCAAAGTCTATCTTCCTAATTTGTAGACGAATTTCAACATTTCTTATATATTTGAGTGAGTTTGCATTTAACTTTGTCAGATATCATCGAATAACATCCAATGAAGCTCATTGATGTCAACTGTCACTTTGTGTTAATTGAAAATTTTCAAAGTCTATCTTCCTAATTTGTAGTCGAATTTCAACATTTCTCATATATTTGAGTAAGTTTGCATCTAACTTTGTCAGATATCATCGAATAACATCCATTGAAGCTCATTGAGGTCGATTGTCACTTTTTATTGAATGAAAATTTCCAAAGTCTATCTTCCTAATTTGAAGTCGAATTTCAACATTTCATATATATTTGAGTGAGTTTGCATCTAACTTTTCAGATATCATCGTATAACATCCATTGAAGCTGATTGAGGTCGATTGTCACTTTGTGTTGAATGAAAGTTTTCAAAGTCTATCTTCCTAATTTGAAGTCAAATTTCAACATTTCTTATATATTTGAGTAAGTTTGCATCTAACTTTGTCAGATATCATCGAATAACATCCATTGAAGCCCATTGAGGTCAACTGTCACTTTGTGTTAATTGAAAATTTTCAAAGTCTATCTTCCTAATTTGTAGTCGAATTTCAACATTTCTTATATATTTGAGTGAGATTGCATTTAACTTTGTCAGATATCATCGAATAACATCCAATGAAGCTCATTGATGTCAACTGTCACTTTGTGTTAATTGAAAATTTTCAAAGTCTATCTTTCTAATTTGTAGTCGAATTTCAACATTTCTTATATATTTGAGTAAGTTTGCATCTAACTTTGTCAGATATCATCGGATAACATCCATTGAAGCTCATTGAGGTCGATTGTCACTTTGTGTTGAATGAAAATTTTCAAAGTCTATCTTCCTAATTTGGAGTCGAATTTCAACATTTCTTATATATTTGAGTGAGTTTGCATCTAACTTTTTCAGATATCATCGAATAACATCCATTGAAGCCCATTGAGGTTGATTGTCAATTTGTGTTAAATGAAAGTTTTCAAAGTCTATCTTCCTAATTTTAAGTCAAATTTCAACATTTCTTATATATTTGAGTAAGTTTGCATCTAACTTTGTCAGATATCATCGAATAACATCCATTGAAGCTCATTGAGGTCGATTGTCACTTTTTATTGAATGAAAATTTCCAAAGTCTATCTTCCTAATTTGAAGTCGAATTTCAACATTTCATATATATTTGAGTGAGTTTGCATCTAACTTTTCAGATATCATCGTATAACATCCATTGAAGCTGATTGAGGTCGATTGTCACTTTGTGTTGAATGAAAGTTTTCAAAGTCTATCTTCCTAATTTGAAGTCAAATTTCAACATTTCTTATATATTTGAGTAAGTTTGCATCTAACTTTGTCAGATATCATCGAATAACATCCATTGAAGCCCATTGAGGTTGATTGTCAATTTGTGTTGAATGAAAATTTTCAAAGTCTATCTTCCTAATTTGAAGTCGAATTTCAACATTTCTTATATATTTGGGTGAGTTTGCATCTAACTTTTTCAGATATCATCGAATAACATCCATTGAAGCTCATTGAGGTCATCTGTCACTTTGTGTTAATTGAAAATTTTCAAGGTCTATCTTTCTAATTTGAGGTCGAATTTCAACATTTCTTATATATTTGAGTGAGTTTGCATCTAACTTTGTCAGATATCATCGAATAACATCCATTGAAGCCCATTGAGGTCAACTGTCACTTTGTGTTAGTTGAAAATTTTCAAAGTCTATCTTCCTAATTTGTAGTCGAATTTCAACATTTCTTATATATTTGAGTGAGTTTGCATTTGACTTTGTCAGATATCATCGAATAACATCCAATGAAGCTCATTGATGTCAACTGTCACTTTGTGTTAATTGAAAATTTTCAAAGTCTATCTTCCTAATTTGTAGTCGAATTTCAACATTTCTTATATATTTGAGTAAGTTTGCATCTAACTTTGTCAGATATCATCGGATAACATCCATTGAAGCTCATTGAGGTCGATTGTCACTTTGTGTTGAATGAAAATTTTCAAAGTCTATCTTCCTAATTTGGAGTCGAATTTCAACATTTCTCATATATTTGAGTAAGTTTGTATCTAACTTTGTCAGATATCATCGAATAACATCCATTGAAGCTCATTGAGGTCGATGGTCACTTTGTTTTGAAAGAAAATTTTCAAAGTCTATCTTCCTAATTTGAAGTCGAATTTCAACATTTCTTATTTATATGAGTGAGATTGCATCTAACTTTGTAAGATATCATCGAATAACATCCATTGAAGCTCATTGAGGTCGATTGTCACTTTGTGTTGAATAAAAATTTTCAAAGTCTTTCTTCCTAATTTGGAGTCGAATTTCAACATTTCTTATATATTTGAGTGAGTTTGCATCTAACTTTGTCAGATATCATCGAATAACATCCATTGAAGCTCATTGAGGTCGATTGTCACTTTGTGTTGAATAAAAATTTTCAAAGTCTATCTTCCTAATTTGAAGTCGAATTTCAACATTTCTTATATATTTGAGTAAGTTTGCATCTAACTTTGTCAGATATCATCGTATAACATCCATTGAAGCTCATTGAGGTTGATTGTCAATTTGTGTTGAATGAAAATTTTCAAAGTCTATCTTCCTAATTTGAAGTCGAATTTCAACATTTCTTATATATTTGGGTGAGTTTGCATCTAACTTTTTCAGATATCATCGAATAACATCCATTG
This sequence comes from Diorhabda elongata, assembly GCA_026230145.1. NCBI lineage: Eukaryota > Metazoa > Arthropoda > Insecta > Coleoptera > Chrysomelidae > Diorhabda > Diorhabda elongata. The sequence goes on from CM047926.1 coordinate 33,998,961, forward strand.
AAGCTCATTGAGGTCATCTGTCACTTTGTGTTAATTGAAAATTTTCAAAGTCTATCTTCCTAATTTGTAGTCGAATTTCAAAATTTCTCATATATTTGAGTAAGTTTGCATCTAACTTTGTCAGATATCATCGAATAACATCCATTAAAGCTCATTGAGGTCGATTGTCACTTTTTGTTGAATGAAAATTTTCAAAGTCTATCTTCCTAATTTGAAGTCGAATTTCAACATTTCATATATATTTGAGTGAGTTTGCATCTAACTTTGTCAGATATCATCGAATAACATCCAATGAAGCTCATTGAGGTCGATTGTCACTTTGTGTTGAGTAAAAATTTTCAAAGTCTATCTTCCTAATTTGAAGTCGAATTTCAACATTTCATATATATTTGAGTGAGTTTGCATCTAACTTTGTCAGATATCATCGTATAACATCCATTGAAGCTCATTGAGGTCGATTGTCACTTTGTGTTGAATGAAAATTTTCAAAGTCTATCTTCCTAATTTGAAGTCGAATTTCAACATTTCATATATATTTGAGTGAGTTTGCATCTAACTTTGTCAGATATCATCGAATAACATCCATTGGAGCTCATTGAGGTCGATTGTCACTTTGTGTTGAATAAAAATTTTCAAAGTCTATCTTCCCAATTTGGAGTCGAATTTCAACATTTCATATATATTTGAGTGAGTTTGCATCTAACTTTGTCAGATATCATCGTATAACATCCATTGAAGCTCAATGAGGTCGATTGTCACTTTGTGTTGAATGAAAATTCTCAAATTCTATCTTCCTAATGTGAAGTCGAATTTCAACATTTATTATATATTTGAGTGAGTTTACATCTAACTTAGTCAGATATCATAAAATAACATCCATTGAAGCTCATTGAGGTCGATTGTCACTTTGTGTTGAATGAAAATTCTCAAAGTCTATCTTCCTAATTTGGAGTCGAATATCAACATTTCTTATATATTTGAGTGAGTTTGCGTCTAACTTTGTCAGATATCATCGAATAACATCCATTGAAGCTCATTGAGGCCGATTTCCACTTTGTGTTGAATGAAAATTTTCAAAGTCTATCTTCCTAATTTGAAGTCGAATTTCATTATTTCTTATATATTTGGGTAAGTATGCGTCTAACTTTGTTAGATATCATCGAATAACATCCATTGAAGCTCAATGAGATCAACTGTCACTTTGTGTTAATTGAAAATTTTCAAAGTCTATCTTCCTAATTTGAAGTCGAATTTCAACATTTCTTATATATTTGAGTAAGTTTGCGACTAACTTTGTCAGATATCATCGAATAACATCCATTGAAGCTCATTGAGGTCGATTGTCACTTTGTGTTGAATGAAAATTTTCAAAGTCTATCTTCCTAATTTGAAGTCGAATTCCAACATTTCTTATATATTTGAGTGAGTTTACAACTAACTTTGTCAGATATCATCGAATAACATCCATTGAAGCTCATTGAGGTCGATTGTCACTTTTTGTTGAATGAAAATTTTCAAAGTCTATCTTCCTAATTTGAAGTCGAATTTCAACATTTCCTATATATATGAGTGAGATTGCATCTAACTTTGTGAGATATCATCGAATAACATCCATTGAAGCTCATTGAGGTCAACTGTCACTTTGTGTTAATTGAAAATTTTCAAGGTCTATCTTTCTAATTTGAGGTCGAATTTCAACATTTCTTATATATTTGAGTAAGTTTGCATCTAACTTTGTCAGATATCATCGAATAACATCCAATGAAGCTCATTGAGGTCGATTGTCACTTTGTGTTGAATGAAAATTTTCAAAGTCTATCTTCCCAATTTGGAGTCGAATTTCAACATTTCATATATATTTGAGTGAGTTTGCATCTAACTTTGTCAGATATCATCGTATAACATCCATTGAAGCTCAATGAGGTCGATTGTCACTTTGTGTTGAATGAAAATTTTCAAAGTCTATCTTCCTAATTTGAAGTCGAATTTCAACATTTATTATATATTTGAGTGAGTTTACATCTAACTTTGTCAGATATCATTGAATAACATCCATTGAAGCTCATTGAGGTCAACTATCACTTTGTGCTAATCGAAAATTTTCAGAGTCTATCTTCCTAATTTGAAGTCGAATTTCAACATTTCTTATATATTTGAGTAAGTTTGCATCTAACTTTGTCAGATATCATCGAATAACATCCATTGAAGCTCATTGAGGTCAACCGTCACTTTGGGCTAATTGAAAATTTTCAGAGTCTATCTTCCTAATTTGAAGTCGAATTTCAACATTTCTTATATATTTGAGTAAGTTTGCATCTAACTTAGTCAGATATCATAAAATAACATCCATTGAAGCTCATTGAGGTCGATTGTCACTTTGTGTTGAATGAAAATTCTCAAAGTCTATCTTCCTAATTTGAAGTCGAATTTCAACATTCATTATATATTTGAGTGAGTTTACATCTAACTTTGTCAGATATCATCGAATAACATCCATTGAAGCTCATTGAGGTCAACCGTCACTTTGGGCTAATTGAAAATTTTCAGAGTCTATCTTCCTAATTTGAAGTCGAATTTCAACATTTCTTATATATTTGAGTAAGTTTGCATCTAACTTAGTCAGATATCATAAAATAACATCCATTGAAGCTCATTGAGGTCGATTGTCACTTTGTGTTGAATGAAAATTCTCAAAGTCTATCTTCCTAATGTGAAGTCGAATTTCAACATTTATTATATATTTGAGTGAGTTTGCATCTAACTTTTCAGATATCATCGAATAACATCCATTGAAGCTCAATGAGGTCAACTGTCACTTTGTGTTAATTGAAAATTTTCAAAGTCTATCTTCCTAACTTGAAGTCGAATTTCAACATTTCTTATATATTTGAGTAAGTTTGCGACTAACTTTGTCAGATATCATCGAATAACATCCATTGAAGCTCATTGAGGTCGATTGTCACTTTGTGTTGGCTGAAAATTTTCAAAGTCTATCTTCCTAATTTGAAGTCGAATTCGAACATTTCTTATATATTTGAGTGAGTTTACAACTAACTTTGTCAGATATCATCGAATAACATCCATTGAAGCTCATTGAGGTCGATTGTCTCTTTGTGTTGAATGAAAATTTTCAAAGTCTATCTTCCTAATTTGAAGTCGAATTTCAACATTTCCTATATATATGAGTGAGATTGCATCTAACTTTGTGAGATATCATCGAATAACATCCATTGAAGCTCATTGAGGTCAACTGTCACTTTGTGTTAATTGAAAATTTTCAAGGTCTATCTTTCTAATTTGAGGTCGAATTTCAACATTTCTTATATATTTGAGTGAATTTGCATCTAACTTTGTCAGATATCATCGAATAACATCCATTGAAGCCCATTGAGGTCAACTGTCACTTTGTGTTAATTGAAAATTTTCAAAGTCTATCTTCCTAATTTGTAGTCGAATTTCAACATTTCTTATATATTCGAGTGAGTTTGCATTTAACTTTGTCAGATATCATCGAATAACATCCAATGAAGCTCATTGATGTCAACTGTCACTTTGTGTTAATTGAAAATTTTCAAAGTCTATCTTCCTAATTTGTAGTCGAATTTCAACATTTCTCATATATTTGAGTAAGTTTGCATCTAACTTTGTCAGATATCATCGAATAACATCCATTGAAGCTCATTGAGGTCGATTGTCACTTTTTATTGAATGAAAATTTCCAAAGTCTATCTTCCTAATTTGAAGTCGAATTTCAACATTTCATATATATTTGAGTGAGTTTGCATCTAACTTTTCAGATATCATCGTATAACATCCATTGAAGCTGATTGAGGTCGATTGTCACTTTGTGTTGAATGAAAGTTTTCAAAGTCTATCTTCCTAATTTGAAGTCAAATTTCAACATTTCTTATATATTTGAGTAAGTTTGCATCTAACTTTGTCAGATATCATCGAATAACATCCATTGAAGCCCATTGAGGTTGATTGTCAATTTGTGTTGAATGAAAATTTTCAAAGTCTATCTTCCTAATTTGAAGTCGAATTTCAACATTTCTTATATATTTGGGTGAGTTTGCATCTAACTTTTTCAGATATCATCGAATTACATCCATTGAAGCTCATTGAGGTCATCTGTCACTTTGTGTTAATTGAAAATTTTCAAGGTCTATCTTTCTAATTTGGGGTCGAATTTCAACATTTCTTATATATTTGAGTGAGTTTGCATCTAACTTTGTCAGATATCATCGAATAACATCCATTGAAGCCCATTGAGGTCAACTGTCACTTTGTGTTAATTGAAAATTTTCAAAGTCTATCTTCCTAATTTGTAGTCGAATTTCAACATTTCTTATATATTCGAGTGAGTTTGCATTTAACTTTGTCAGATATCATCGAATAACATCCAATGAAGCTCATTGATGTCAACTGTCACTTTGTGTTAATTGAAAATTTTCAAAGTCTATCTTCCTAATTTGTAGTCGAATTTCAACATTTCTCATATATTTGAGTAAGTTTGCATCTAACTTTGTCAGATATCATCGAATAACATCCATTGAAGCTCATTGAGGTCGATTGTCACTTTTTATTGAATGAAAATTTCCAAAGTCTATCTTCCTAATTTGAAGTCGAATTTCAACATTTCATATATATTTGAGTGAGTTTGCATCTAACTTTTCAGATATCATCGTATAACATCCATTGAAGCTGATTGAGGTCGATTGTCACTTTGTGTTGAATGAAAGTTTTCAAAGTCTATCTTCCTAATTTGAAGTCAAATTTCAACATTTCTTATATATTTGAGTAAGTTTGCATCTAACTTTGTCAGATATCATCGAATAACATCCATTGAAGCCCATTGAGGTTGATTGTAAATTTGTGTTGAATGAAAATTTTCAAAGTCTATCTTCCTAATTTGAAGTCGAATTTCAACATTTCTTATATATTTGGGTGAGTTTGCATCTAACTTTTTCAGATATCATCGAATAACATCCATTGAAGCTCATTGAGGTCATCTGTCACTTTGTGTTAATTGGAAATTTTCAAGGTCTATCTTTCTAATTTGAGGTCGAATTTCAACATTTCTTATATATTTGAGTGAGTTTGCATCTAACTTTGTCAGATATCATCGAATAACATCCATTGAAGCCCATTGAGGTCAACTGTCACTTTGTGTTAGTTGAAAATTTTCAAAGTCTATCTTCCTAATTTGTAGTGGAATTTCAACATTTCTTATATATTTGAGTGAGTTTGCATTTAACTTTGTCAGATATCATCGAATAACATCCAATGAAGCTCATTGATGTCAACAGTCACTTTGTGTTAATTGAAAATTTTCAAAGTCTATCTTCCTAATTTGTAGTCGAATTTCAACATTTCTTATATATTTGTGTAAGTTTGCATCTAACTTTGTCAGATATCATCGGATAACATCCATTGAAGCTCATTGAGGTCGATTGTCACTTTGTGTTGAATGAAAATTTTCAAAGTCTATCTTCCTAATTTGAAGTCGAATTTCAACATTTCTTATATATTTGAGTAAGTTTGCATCTAACTTTGTCAGATATCATCGTATAACATCCATTGAAGCTCATTGAGGTTGATTGTCAATTTGTGTTGAATGAAAATTTTCAAAGTCTATCTTCCTAATTTGAAGTCGAATTTCAACATTTCTTATATATTTGGGTGAGTTTGCATCTAACTTTTTCAGATATCATCGAATAACATCCATTGAAGCTCATTGAGGTCATCTGTCACTTTGTGTTAATTGAAAATTTTCAAAGTCTATCTTCCTAATTTGTAGTCGAATTTCAACATTTCTCATATATTTGAGTAAGTTTGTATCTAACTTTGTCAGATATCATCGAATAACATCCATTAAAGCTCATTGAGGTCGATTGTCACTTTTTTGAATGAAAATTTTCAAAGTCTATCTTCCTAATTTGAAGTCGAATTTCAACATTTCATATATATTTGAGTGAGTTTGCATCTAACTTTGTCAGATATCATCGAATAACATCCAATGAAGCTCATTGAGGTCGATTGTCACTTTGTGTTGAGTAAAAATTTTCAAAGTCTATCTTCCTAATTTGAAGTCGAATTTCAACATTTCATATATATTTGAGTGAGTTTGCATCTAACTTTGTCAGATATCATCGTATAACATCCATTGAAACTCATTGAGGTCGATTGTCACTTTGTGTTGAATGAAAATTTTCAAAGTCTATCTTCCTAATTTGAAGTCGAATTTCAACATTTCATATATATTTGAGTGAGTTTGCATCTAACTTTGTCAGATATCATCGAATAACATCCATTGGAGCTCATTGAGGTCGATTGTCACTTTGTGTTGAATAAAAATTTTCAAAGTCTATCTTCCTAATTTGAAGTCGAATTTCAACATTTCATATATATTTAAGTGAGTTTGCATCTAACTTTGTCAGATATCATCGTATAACATCCATTGAAGCTCATTGAGGTCGATTGTCACTTTGTGTTGAATGAAAATTTTCAAAGTCTATCTTCCTAATTTGAAGTCAAATTTCAACATTTCTTATATATTTGAGTAAGTTTGCATCTAACTTTCTCAGATATCATCGAATAACATCCATTGGAGCCCATTGAGGTCAACTGTCACTTTGTGTTGAATGAAAATTTTCAAAGTCTATCTTCCCAATTTGGAGTCGAATTTCAACATTTCATATATATTTGAGTGAGTTTGCATCTAACTTTGTCAGATATCATCGTATAACATCCATTGAAGCTCAATGAGGTCGATTGTCACTTTGTGTTGAATGAAAATTCTCAAAGTCTATCTTCCTAATGTGAAGTCGAATTTCAACATTTATTATATATTTGAGTGAGTTTACATCTAACTTAGTCAGATATCATAAAATAACATCCATTGAAGCTCATTGAGGTCGATTGTCACTTTGTGTTGAATGAAAATTCTCAAAGTCTATCTTCCTAATTTGGAGTCGAATATCAACATTTCTTATATATTTGAGTGAGTTTGCGTCTAACTTTGTCAGATATCATCGAATAACATCCATTGAAGCTCATTGAGGTCGATTTCCACTTTGTGTTGAATGAAAATTTTCAAAGTCTATCTTCCTAATTTGAAGTCGAATTTCATTATTTCTTATATATTTGGGTAAGTATGCGTCTAACTTTGTTAGATATCATCGAATAACATCCATTGAAGCTCAATGAGGTCAACTGTCACTTTGTGTTAATTGAAAATTTTCAAAGTCTATCTTCCTAACTTGAAGTCGAATTTCAACATTTCTTATATATTTGAGTAAGTTTGCGACTAACTTTGTCAGATATCATCGAATAACATCCATTGAAGCTCATTGAGGTCGATTGTCACTTTGTGTTGAATGAAAATTTTCAAAGTCTATCTTCCTAATTTGAAGTCGAATTCCAACATTTCTTATATATTTGAGTGAGTTTACAACTAACTTTGTCAGATATCATCGAATAACATCCATTGAAGCTCATTGAGGTCGATTGTCACTTTTTGTTGAATGAAAATTTTCAAAGTCTATCTTCCTAATTTGAAGTCGAATTTCAACATTTCCTATATATATGAGTGAGATTGCATCTAACTTTGTGAGATATCATCGAATAACATCCATTGAAGCTCATTGAGGTCAACTGTCACTTTGTGTTAATTGAAAATTTTCAAGGTCTATCTTTCTAATTTGAGGTCGAATTTCAACATTTCTTATATATTTGAGTAAGTTTGCATCTAACTTTGTCAGATATCATCGAATAACATCCAATGAAGCTCATTGAGGTCGATTGTCACTTTGTGTTGAATGAAAATTTTCAAAGTCTATCTTCCCAATTTGGAGTCGAATTTCAACATTTCATATATATTTGAGTGAGTTTGCATCTAACTTTGTCAGATATCATCGTATAACATCCATTGAAGCTCAATGAGGTCGATTGTCACTTTGTGTTGAATGAAAATTTTCAAAGTCTATCTTCCTAATTTGAAGTCGAATTTCAACATTTATTATATATTTGAGTGAGTTTACATCTAACTTTGTCAGATATCATTGAATAACATCCATTGAAGCTCATTGAGGTCAACTATCACTTTGTGCTAATCGAAAATTTTCAGAGTCTATCTTCCTAATTTGAAGTCGAATTTCAACATTTCTTATATATTTGAGTAAGTTTGCATCTAACTTAGTCAGATATCATAAAATAACATCCATTGAAGCTCATTGAGGTCGATTGTCACTTTGTGTTGAATGAAAATTTTCAAAGTCTATCTTCCTAATTTGAAGTCGAATTTCAACATTCATTATATATTTGAGTGAGTTTACATCTAACTTTGTCAGATATCATCGAATAACATCCATTGAAGCTCATTAAGGTCAACCGTCACTTTGGGCTAATTGAAAATTTTCAGAGTCTATCTTCCTAATTTGAAGTCGAATTTCAACATTTCTTATATATTTGAGTAAGTTTGCATCTAACTTAGTCAGATATCATAAAATAACATCCATTGAAGCTCATTGAGGTCGATTGTCACTTTGTGTTGAATGAAAATTCTCAAAGTCTATCTTCCTAATGTGAAGTCGAATTTCAACATTTATTATATATTTGAGTGAGTTTACATCTAACTTTGTCAGATATCATTGAATAACATCCATTGAAGCTCATTGAGGTCAACTGTCACTTTGGGCTAATTGAAAATTTTCAAAGTCTATCTTCCTAATTTGGAGTCGAATTTCAACATTTCTTATATATTTGAGTAAGTTTGCATCTAACTTTGTCAGATATCATCGAATAACATCCATTGAAGCTCATTGAGGTCGATTGTCACTTTGTGTTGAATGAAAATTTTCAAAGTCTATCTTCCTAATTTGAAGTCGAATTTCAACATTTATTATATATTTGAGTGAGTTTACATCTAACTTTGTCACATATCATCGAATAACATCCATTGAAGCTCATTGAGGTCAACTGTCACTTTGTGCTAATTGAAAATTTTCAAAGTCTATCTTCCTAATTTGAAGTCGAATTTCAACATTTATTATATATTTGAGTGAGTTTACATCTAACTTTGTCAGATATCATTGAATAACATACATTGAAGCTCATTGAGGTCAACTGTCACTTTGTGCTAATAGAAAATTTTCAGAGTCTATCTTCCTAATTTGAAGTCGAATTTCAACATTTCTTATATATTTGAGTAAGTTTGCATCTAACTTAGTCAGATATCATAAAATAACATCCATTGAAGCTCATTGAGGTCGATTGTCACTTTGTGTTGAATGAAAATTTTCAAAGTCTATCTTCCTAATTTGAAATCGAATTTCAACATTTATTATATATTTGAGTGAGTTTACATCTAACTTTGTCAGATATCATCGAATAACATCCATTGAAGCTCATTGAGGTCAACTGTCACTTTGGGCTAATTGAAAATTTTCAGAGTCTATCTTCCTAATTTGAAGTCGAATTTCAACATTTATTATATATTTGAGTGAGTTTACATCTAACTTTGTCAGATATCATTCAATAACATCCATTGAAGCTCATTGAGGTCAACTGTCAATTTGGGCTAATTGAAAATTTTCAAAGTCTATCTTCCTAATTTGAGTTCGAATTTCAACATTTCTTATATATTTGAGTAAGTTTGCATCTAACTTAGTCAGATATCATCAAATAACATCCATTGAAGCTCATTGAGGTCGATTGTCACTTTGTGTTGAATGAAAATTCTCAAAGTCTATCTTCCTAATTTGAAGTCGAATTTCAACATTTATTATATATTTGAGTGAGTTTGCGTCTAACTTTGTCAGATATCATCGAATAACATCCATTGAAGCTCAATGAGGTCGATTTCCACTTTGTGTTGAATGAAAATTTTCAAAGTCTATCTTCCTAATTTGAAGTCGAATTTCATTATTTCTTATATATTTGAGTAAGTATGCGTCTAACTTTGTTAGATATCATCGAATAACATCCATTGAAGCTCAATGAGGTCAACTGTCACTTTGTGTTAATTGAAAATTTTCAAAGTCTATCTTCCTAATTTGAAGTCGAATTTCAACATTTCTTATATATTTGAGTAAGTTTGCGACTAACTTTGTCAGATATCATCGAATAACATCCATTGAAGCTCATTGAGGTCGATTGTCACTTTGTGTTGAATGAAAATTTTCAAAGTCTATCTTCCTAATTTGAAGTCGAATTCCAACATTTCTTATATATTTGAGTGAGTTTACAACTAACTTTGTCAGATATCATCGAATAACATCCATTGAAGCTCATTGAGGTCGATTGTCACTTTTTGTTGAATGAAAATTTTCAAGGTCTATCTTTCTAATTTGAGGTCGAATTTCAACATTTCTTATATATTTGAGTAAGTTTGCATCTAACTTTGTCAGATATCATCGAATAACATCCAATGAAGCTCATTGAGGTCGATTGTCACTTTGTGTTGAATGAAAATTTTCAAAGTCTATCTTCCCAATTTGGAGTCGAATTTCAACATTTCATATATATTTGAGTGAGTTTGCATCTAACTTTGTCAGATATCATCGTATAACATCCATTGAAGCTCAATGAGGTCGATTGTCACTTTGTGTTAATTGAAAATTTTCAAGGTCTATCTTTCTAATTTGAGGTCGAATTTCAACATTTCTTATATATTTGAGTAAGTTTGCATCTAACTTTGTCAGATATCATCGAATAACATCCAATGAAGCTCATTGAGGTCGATTGTCACTTTGTGTTGAATGAAAATTTTCAAAGTCTATCTTCCCAATTTGGAGTCGAATTTCAACATTTCATATATATTTGAGTGAGTTTGCATCTAACTTTGTCAGATATCATCGTATAACATCCATTGAAGCTCAATGAGGTCGATTGTCACTTTGTGTTGAATGAAAATTTTCAAAGTCTATCTTCCTAATTTGAAGTCGAATTTCAACATTTATTATATATTTGAGTGAGTTTACATCTAACTTTGTCAGATATCATTGAATAACATCCATTGAAGCTCATTGAGGTCAACTATCACTTTGTGCTAATCGAAAATTTTCAGAGTCTATCTTCCTAATTTGAAGTCGAATTTCAACATTTCTTATATATTTGAGTAAGTTTGCATCTAACTTAGTCAGATATCATAAAATAACATCCATTGAAGCTCATTGAGGTCGATTGTCACTTTGTGTTGAATGAAAATTTTCAAAGTCTATCTTCCTAATTTGAAGTCGAATTTCAACATTCATTATATATTTGAGTGAGTTTACATCTAACTTTGTCAGATATCATCGAATAACATCCATTGAAGCTCATTAAGGTCAACCGTCACTTTGGGCTAATTGAAAATTTTCAGAGTCTATCTTCCTAATTTGAAGTCGAATTTCAACATTTCTTATATATTTGAGTAAGTTTGCATCTAACTTAGTCAGATATCATAAAATAACATCCATTGAAGCTCATTGAGGTCGATTGTCACTTTGTGTTGAATGAAAATTCTCAAAGTCTATCTTCCTAATGTGAAGTCGAATTTCAACATTTATTATATATTTGAGTGAGTTTACATCTAACTTTGTCAGATATCATTGAATAACATCCATTGAAGCTCATTGAGGTCAACTGTCACTTTGGGCTAATTGAAAATTTTCAAAGTCTATCTTCCTAATTTGGAGTCGAATTTCAACATTTCTTATATATTTGAGTAAGTTTGCATCTAACTTTGTCAGATATCATCGAATAACATCCATTGAATCTCATTGAGGTCGATTGTCACTTTGTGTTGAATGAAAATTTTCAAAGTCTATCTTCCTAATTTGAAGTCGAATTTCAACATTTATTATATATTTGAGTGAGTTTACATCTAACTTTGTCACATATCATCGAATAACATCCATTGAAGCTCATTGAGGTCAACTGTCACTTTGTGCTAATTGAAAATTTTCAAAGTCTATCTTCCTAATTTGAAGTCGAATTTCAACATTTATTATATATTTGAGTGAGTTTACATCTAACTTTGTCAGATATCATTGAATAACATACATTGAAGCTCATTGAGGTCAACTGTCACTTTGTGCTAATTTCAACATTTCCTATATATATGAGTGAGATTGCATCTAACTTTGTGAGATATCATCGAATAACATCCATTGAAGCTCATTGAGGTCAACTGTCACTTTGTGTTAATTGAAAATTTTCAAGGTCTATCTTTCTAATTTGAGGTCGAATTTCAACATTTCTTATATATTTGAGTAAGTTTGCATCTAACTTTGTCAGATATCATCGAATAACATCCAATGAAGCTCATTGAGGTCGATTGTCACTTTGTGTTGAATGAAAATTTTCAAAGTCTATCTTCCCAATTTGGAGTCGAATTTCAACATTTCATATATATTTGAGTGAGTTTGCATCTAACTTTGTCAGATATCATCGTATAACATCCATTGAAGCTCAATGAGGTCGATTGTCACTTTGTGTTAATTGAAAATTTTCAAAGTCTATCTTCCTAATTTGAAGTCGAATTTCAACATTTATTATATATTTGAGTGAGTTTACATCTAACTTTGTCAGATATCATTGAATAACATCCATTGAAGCTCATTGAGGTCAACTATCACTTTGTGCTAATCGAAAATTTTCAGAGTCTATCTTCCTAATTTGAAGTCGAATTTCAACATTTCTTATATATTTGAGTAAGTTTGCATCTAACTTAGTCAGATATCATAAAATAACATCCATTGAAGCTCATTGAGGTCGATTGTCACTTTGTGTTGAATGAAAATTTTCAAAGTCTATCTTCCTAATTTGAAGTCGAATTTCAACATTCATTATATATTTGAGTGAGTTTACATCTAACTTTGTCAGATATCATCGAATAACATCCATTGAAGCTCATTGAGGTCAACCGTCACTTTGGGCTAATTGAAAATTTTCAGAGTCTATCTTCCTAATTTGAAGTCGAATTTCAACATTTCTTATATATTTGAGTAAGTTTGCATCTAACTTAGTCAGATATCATAAAATAACATCCATTGAAGCTCATTGAGGTCGATTGTCACTTTGTGTTGAATGAAAATTCTCAAAGTCTATCTTCCTAATGTGAAGTCGAATTTCAACATTTATTATATATTTGAGTGAGTTTACATCTAACTTTGTCAGATATCATTGAATAACATCCATTGAAGCTCATTGAGGTCAACTGTCACTTTGGGCTAATTGAAAATTTTCAAAGTCTATCTTCCTAATTTGGAGTCGAATTTCAACATTTCTTATATATTTGAGTAAGTTTGCATCTAACTTTGTCAGATATCATCGAATAACATCCATTGAAGCTCATTGAGGTCGATTGTCACTTTGTGTTGAATGAAAATTTTCAAAGTCTATCTTCCTAATTTGAAGTCGAATTTCAACATTTATTATATATTTGAGTGAGTTTACATCTAACTTTGTCACATATCATCGAATAACATCCATTGAAGCTCATTGAGGTCAACTGTCACTTTGTGCTAATTGAAAATTTTCAAAGTCTATCTTCCTAATTTGAAGTCGAATTTCAACATTTATTATATATTTGAGTGAGTTTACATCTAACTTTGTCAGATATCATTGAATAACATCCATTGAAGCTCATTGAGGTCAACTGTCACTTTGTGCTAATAGAAAATTTTCAGAGTCTATCTTCCTAATTTGAAGTCGAATTTCAACATTTCTTATATATTTGAGTAAGTTTGCATCTAACTTAGTCAGATATCATAAAATAACATCCATTGAAGCTCATTGAGGTCGATTGTCACTTTGTGTTGAATGAAAATTTTCAAAGTCTATCTTCCTAATTTGAAGTCGAATTCCAACATTCATTATATATTTGAGTGAGTTTACATCTAACTTTGTCAGATATCATCGAATAACATCCATTGAAGCTCATTGAGGTCAACCGTCACTTTGGGCTAATTGAAAATTTTCAGAGTCTATCTTCCTAATTTGAAGTCGAATTTCAACATTTCTTATATATTTGAGTAAGTTTGCATCTAACTTAGTCAGATATCATAAAATAACATCCATTGAAGCTCATTGAGGTCGATTGTCACTTTGTGTTGAATGAAAATTTTCAAAGTCTATCTTCCTAATTTGAAATCGAATTTCAACATTTATTATATATTTGAGTGAGTTTACATCTAACTTTGTCAGATATCATCGAATAACATCCATTGAAGATCATTGAGGTCAACTGTCACTTTGGGCTAATTGAAAATTTTCAGAGTCTATCTTCCTAATTTGAAGTCGAATTTCAACATTTATTATATATTTGAGTGAGTTTACATCTAACTTTGTCAGATATCATTCAATAACATCCATTGAAGCTCATTGAGGTCAACTGTCAATTTGGGCTAATTGAAAATTTTCAAAGTCTGTCTTCCTAATTTGAGTTCGAATTTCAACATTTCTTATATATTTGAGTAAGTTTGCATCTAACTTAGTCAGATATCATCAAATAACATCCATTGAAGCTCATTGAGGTCGATTGTCACTTTGTGTTGAATGAAAATTCTCAAAGTCTATCTTCCTAATTTGAAGTCGAATTTCAACATTTATTATATATTTGAGTGAGTTTGCGTCTAACTTTGTCAGATATCATCGAATAACATCCATTGAAGCTCATTGAGGTCGATTTCCACTTTGTGTTGAATGAAAATTTTCAAAGTCTATCTTCCTAATTTGAAGTCGAATTTCATTATTTCTTATATATTTGAGTAAGTATGCGTCTAACTTTGTTAGATATCATCGAATAACATCCATTGAAGCTCAATGAGGTCAACTGTCACTTTGTGTTAATTGAAAATTTTCAAAGTCTATCTTCCTAATTTGAAGTCGAATTTCAACATTTCTTATATATTTGAGTAAGTTTGCGACTAACTTTGTCAGATATCATCGAATAACATCCATTGAAGCTCATTGAGGTCGATTGTCACTTTGTGTTGAATGAAAATTTTCAAAGTCTATCTTCCTAATTTGAAGTCGAATTCCAACATTTCTTATATATTTGAGTGAGTTTACAACTAACTTTGTCAGATATCATCGAATAACATCCATTGAAGCTCATTGAGGTCGATTGTCACTTTTTGTTGAATGAAAATTTTCAAAGTCTATCTTCCTAATTTGAAGTCGAATTTCAACATTTCCTATATATATGAGTGAGATTGCATCTAACTTTGTGAGATATCATCGAATAACATCCATTGAAGCTCATTGAGGTCAACTGTCACTTTGTGTTAATTGAAAATTTTCAAGGTCTATCTTTCTAATTTGAGGTCGAATTTCAACATTTCTTATATATTTGAGTAAGTTTGCATCTAACTTTGTCAGATATCATCGAATAACATCCAATGAAGCTCATTGAGGTCGATTGTCACTTTGTGTTGAATGAAAATTTTCAAAGTCTATCTTCCCAATTTGGAGTCGAATTTCAACATTTTATATATATTTGAGTGAGTTTGCATCTAACTTTGTCAGATATCATCGTATAACATCCATTGAAGCTCAATGAGGTCGATTGTCACTTTGTGTTAATTGAAAATTTTCAAAGTCTATCTTCCTAATTTGAAGTCGAATTTCAACATTTATTATATATTTGAGTGAGTTTACATCTAACTTTGTCAGATATCATTGAATAACATCCATTGAAGCTCATTGAGGTCAACTGTCACTTTGTGCTAATAGAAAATTTTCAGAGTCTATCTTCCTAATTTGAAGTCGAATTTCAACATTTCTTATATATTTGAGTAAGTTTGCATCTAACTTAGTCAGATATCATAAAATAACATCCATTGAAGCTCATTGAGGTCGATTGTCACTTTGTGTTGAATGAAAATTCTCAAAGTCTATCTTCCTAATGTGAAGTCGAATTTCAACATTTATTATATATTTGAGTGAGTTTACATCTAACTTTGTCAGATATCATTGAATAACATCCATTGAAGCTCATTGAGGTCAACTGTCACTTTGGGCTAATTGAAAATTTTCAAAGTCTATCTTCCTAATTTGGAGTCGAATTTCAACATTTCTTATATATTTGAGTGAGTTTACATCTAACTTTGTCAGATATCATTGAATAACATCCATTGAAGCTCATTGAGGTCAACTGTCACTTTGTGTTGAATGAAAATTTTCAAAGTCTATCTTCCTAATTTGAAGTCGAATTTCATTATTTCTTATATATTTGAGTAAGTATGCGTCTAACTTTGTTAGATATCATCGAATAACATCCATTGAAGCTCAATGAGGTCAACTGTCACTTTGTGTTAATTGAAAATTTTCAAAGTCTATCTTCCTAATTTGAAGTCGAATTTCAACATTTCTTATATATTTGAGTAAGTTTGCGACTAACTTTGTCAGATATCATCGAATAACATCCATTGAAGCTCATTGAGGTCGATTCTCACTTTGTGTTGAATGAAAATTTTCAAAGTCTATCTTCCTAATTTGAAATCGAATTTCAACATTTATTATATATTTGAGTGAGTTTACATCTAACTTTGTCAGATATCATCGAATAACATCCATTGAAGCTCATTGAGGTCAACTGTCACTTTGGGCTAATTGAAAATTTTCAGAGTCTATCTTCCTAATTTGAAGTCGAATTTCAACATTTATTATATATTTGAGTGAGTTTACATCTAACTTTGTCAGATATCATTCAATAACATCCATTGAAGCTCATTGAGGTCGATTGTCACTTTGTGTTGAATGAAAATTCTCAAAGTCTATCTTCCTAATTTGAAGTCGAATTTCAACATTTATTATATATTTGAGTGAGTTTGCGTCTAACTTTGTCAGATATCATCGAATAACATCCATTGAAGCTCATTGAGGTCGATTTCCACTTTGTGTTGAATGAAAATTTTCAAAGTCTATCTTCCTAATTTGAAGTCGAATTTCATTATTTCTTATATATTTGAGTAAGTATGCGTCTAACTTTGTTAGATATCATCGAATAACATCCATTGAAGCTCAATGAGGTCAACTGTCACTTTGTGTTAATTGAAAATTTTCAAAGTCTATCTTCCTAATTTGAAGTCGAATTTCAACATTTCTTATATATTTGAGTAAGTTTGCGACTAACTTTGTCAGATATCATCGAATAACATCTATTGAAGCTCATTGAGGTCGATTGTCACTTTGTGTTGAATGAAAATTTTCAAAGTCTATCTTCCTAATTTGAAGTCGAATTCCAACATTTCTTATATATTTGAGTGAGTTTACAACTAACTTTGTCAGATATCATCGAATAACATCCATTGAAGCTCATTGAGGTCGATTGTCACTTTGTGTTGAATGAAAATTCTCAAAGTCTATCTTCCTAATTTGAAGTCGAATTTCAACATTTATTATATATTTGAGTGAGTTTGCGTCTAACTTTGTCAGATATCATCGAATAACATCCATTGAAGCTCATTGAGGTCGATTTCCACTTTGTGTTGAATGAAAATTTTCAGAGTCTATCTTCCTAATTTGAAGTCGAATTTCATTATTTCTTATATATTTGAGTAAGTATGCGTCTAACTTTGTTAGATATCATCGAATAACATCCATTGAAGCTCAATGAGGTCAACTGTCACTTTGTGTTAATTGAAAATTTTCAAAGTCTATCTTCCTAATTTGAAGTCGAATTTCAACATTTCTTATATATTTGAGTAAGTTTGCATCTAACTTTGTCAGATATCATCGAATAACATCCAATGAAGCTCATTGAGGTCGATTGTCACTTTGTGTTGAATGAAAATTTTCAAAGTCTATCTTCCCAATTTGGAGTCGAATTTCAACATTTCATATATATTTGAGTGAGTTTGCATCTAACTTTGTCAGATATCATCGTATAACATCCATTGAAGCTCAATGAGGTCGATTGTCACTTTGTGTTAATTGAAAATTTTCAAAGTCTATCTTCCTAATTTGAAGTCGAATTTCAACATTTATTATATATTTGAGTGAGTTTACATCTAACTTTGTCAGATATCATTGAATAACATCCATTGAAGCTCATTGAGGTCAACTGTCACTTTGTGCTAATAGAAAATTTTCAGAGTCTATCTTCCTAATTTGAAGTCGAATTTCAACATTTCTTATATATTTGAGTAAGTTTGCATCTAACTTAGTCAGATATCATAAAATAACATCCATTGAAGCTCATTGAGGTCGATTGTCACTTTGTGTTGAATGAAAATTCTCAAAGTCTATCTTCCTAATGTGAAGTCGAATTTCAACATTTATTATATATTTGAGTGAGTTTACATCTAACTTTGTCAGATATCATTGAATAACATCCATTGAAGCTCATTGAGGTCAACTGTCACTTTGGGCTAATTGAAAATTTTCAAAGTCTATCTTCCTAATTTGGAGTCGAATTTCAACATTTCTTATATATTTGAGTGAGTTTACATCTAACTTTGTCAGATATCATTGAATAACATCCATTGAAGCTCATTGAGGTCAACTGTCACTTTGTGCTAATAGAAAATTTTCAGAGTCTATCTTCCTAATTTGAAGTCGAATTTCAACATTTCTTATATATTTGAGTAAGTTTGCATCTAACTTAGTCAGATATCATAAAATAACATCCATTGAAGCTCATTGAGGTCGATTGTCACTTTGTGTTGAATGAAAATTTTCAAAGTCTATCTTCCTAATTTGAAGTCGAATTTCATTATTTCTTATATATTTGAGTAAGTATGCGTCTAACTTTGTTAGATATCATCGAATAACATCCATTGAAGCTCAATGAGGTCAACTGTCACTTTGTGTTAATTGAAAATTTTCAAAGTCTATCTTCCTAATTTGAAGTCGAATTTCAACATTTCTTATATATTTGAGTAAGTTTGCGACTAACTTTGTCAGATATCATCGAATAACATCCATTGAAGCTCATTGAGGTCGATTCTCACTTTGTGTTGAATGAAAATTTTCAAAGTCTATCTTCCTAATTTGAAATCGAATTTCAACATTTATTATATATTTGAGTGAGTTTACATCTAACTTTGTCAGATATCATCGAATAACATCCATTGAAGCTCATTGAGGTCAACTGTCACTTTGGGCTAATTGAAAATTTTCAGAGTCTATCTTCCTAATTTGAAGTCGAATTTCAACATTTATTATATATTTGAGTGAGTTTACATCTAACTTTGTCAGATATCATTCAATAACATCCATTGAAGCTCATTGAGGTCGATTTCCACTTTGTGTTGAATGAAAATTTTCAAAGTCTATCTTCCTAATTTGAAGTCGAATTTCATTATTTCTTATATATTTGAGTAAGTATGCGTCTAACTTTGTTAGATATCATCGAATAACATCCATTGAAGCTCAATGAGGTCAACTGTCACTTTGTGTTAATTGAAAATTTTCAAAGTCTATCTTCCTAATTTGAAGTCGAATTTCAACATTTCTTATATATTTGAGTAAGTTTGCGACTAACTTTGTCAGATATCATCGAATAACATCTATTGAAGCTCATTGAGGTCGATTGTCACTTTGTGTTGAATGAAAATTTTCAAAGTCTATCTTCCTAATTTGAAGTCGAATTCCAACATTTCTTATATATTTGAGTGAGTTTACAACTAACTTTGTCAGATATCATCGAATAACATCCATTGAAGCTCATTGAGGTCGATTGTCACTTTGTGTTGAATGAAAATTCTCAAAGTCTATCTTCCTAATTTGAAGTCGAATTTCAACATTTATTATATATTTGAGTGAGTTTGCGTCTAACTTTGTCAGATATCATCGAATAACATCCATTGAAGCTCATTGAGGTCGATTTCCACTTTGTGTTGAATGAAAATTTTCAGAGTCTATCTTCCTAATTTGAAGTCGAATTTCATTATTTCTTATATATTTGAGTAAGTATGCGTCTAACTTTGTTAGATATCATCGAATAACATCCATTGAAGCTCAATGAGGTCAACTGTCACTTTGTGTTAATTGAAAATTTTCAAAGTCTATCTTCCTAATTTGAAGTCGAATTTCAACATTTCTTATATATTTGAGTGAGTTTGCATCTAACTTTGTCAGATATCATCGTATAACATCCATTGAAGCTCAATGAGGTCGATTGTCACTTTGTGTTAATTGAAAATTTTCAAAGTCTATCTTCCTAATTTGAAGTCGAATTTCAACATTTATTATATATTTGAGTGAGTTTACATCTAACTTTGTCAGATATCATTGAATAACATCCATTGAAGCTCATTGAGGTCAACTGTCACTTTGTGCTAATAGAAAATTTTCAGAGTCTATCTTCCTAATTTGAAGTCGAATTTCAACATTTCTTATATATTTGAGTAAGTTTGCATCTAACTTAGTCAGATATCATAAAATAACATCCATTGAAGCTCATTGAGGTCGATTGTCACTTTGTGTTGAATGAAAATTCTCAAAGTCTATCTTCCTAATGTGAAGTCGAATTTCAACATTTATTATATATTTGAGTGAGTTTACATCTAACTTTGTCAGATATCATTGAATAACATCCATTGAAGCTCATTGAGGTCAACTGTCACTTTGGGCTAATTGAAAATTTTCAAAGTCTATCTTCCTAATTTGGAGTCGAATTTCAACATTTCTTATATATTTGAGTGAGTTTACATCTAACTTTGTCAGATATCATTGAATAACATCCATTGAAGCTCATTGAGGTCAACTGTCACTTTGTGCTAATAGAAAATTTTCAGAGTCTATCTTCCTAATTTGAAGTCGAATTTCAACATTTCTTATATATTTGAGTAAGTTTGCATCTAACTTAGTCAGATATCATAAAATAACATCCATTGAAGCTCATTGAGGTCGATTGTCACTTTGTGTTGAATGAAAATTTTCAAAGTCTATCTTCCTAATTTGAAGTCGAATTTCAACATTCATTATATATTTGAGTGAGTTTACATCTAACTTTGTCAGATATCATCGAATAACATCCATTGAAGCTCATTGAGGTCAACCGTCACTTTGGGCTAATTGAAAATTTTCAGAGTGTATCTTCCTAATTTGAAGTCGAATTTCAACATTTCTTATATATTTGAGTAAGTTTGCATCTAACTTAGTCAGATATCATTAAATAACATCCATTGAAGCTCATTGAGGTTGATTGTCACTTTGTGTTGAATGAAAATTTTCAGAGTCTATCTTCCTAATTTGAAGTCGAATTTCATTATTTCTTATATATTTGAGTAAGTATGCGTCTAACTTTGTTAGATATCATCGAATAACATCCATTGAAGCTCAATGAGGTCAACTGTCACTTTGTGTTAATTGAAAATTTTCAAAGTCTATCTTCCTAATTTGAAGTCGAATTTCAACATTTCTTATATATTTGAGTAAGTTTGCGACAAACTTTGTCAGATATCATCGAATAACATCCATTGAAGCTCATTGAGGTCGATTCTCACTTTGTGTTGAATGAAAATTTTCAAAGTCTATCTTCCTAATTTGAAGTCGAATTCCAACATTTCTCATATATTTGAGTGAGTTTACAACTAACTTTGTCAGATATCATCGAATAACATCCATTGAAGCTCATTGAGGTCGATTGTCACTTTTTGTTGAATGAAAATTTTCAAAGTCTATCTTCCTAATTTGAAGTCGAATTTCAACATTTCCTATATATATGAGTGAGATTGCATCTAACTTTGTGAGATATCATCGAATAACATCCATTGAAGCTCATTGAGGTCAACTGTCACTTTGTGTTAATTGAAAATTTTCAAGGTCTATCTTTCTAATTTGAGGTCGAATTTCAACATTTCTTATATATTTGAGTAAGTTTGCATCTAACTTTGTCAGATATCATCGAATAACATCCAATGAAGCTCATTGAGGTCGATTGTCACTTTGTGTTGAATGAAAATTTTCAAAGTCTATCTTCCCAATTTGGAGTCGAATTTCAACATTTCATATATATTTGAGTGAGTTTGCATCTAACTTTGTCAGATATCATCGTATAACATCCATTGAAGCTCAATGAGGTCGATTGTCACTTTGTGTTGAATGAAAATTTTCAAAGTCTATCTTCCTAATTTTAAGTCGAATTTCAACATTTATTATATATTTGAAGCTCATTGAGGTCAACCGTCACTTTGGGCTAATTGAAAATTTTCAGAGTCTATCTTCCTAATTTGAAGTCGAATTTCAACATTTCTTATATATTTGAGTAAGTTTGCATCTAACTTAGTCAGATATCATAAAATAACATCCATTGAAGCTCATTGAGGTCGATTGTCACTTTGTGTTGAATGAAAATTCTCAAAGTCTATCTTCCTAATGTGAAGTCGAATTTCAACATTTATTATATATTTGAGTGAGTTTACATCTAACTTTGTCAGATATCATTGAATAACATCCATTGAAGCTCATTGAGGTCAACTGTCACTTTGGGCTAATTGAAAATTTTCAAAGTCTATCTTCCTAATTTGGAATCGAATTTCAACATTTCTTATATATTTGAGTAAGTTTGCATCTAACTTAGTCAGATATCATAAAATAACATCCATTGAAGCTCATTGAGGTCGATTGTCACTTTGTGTTGAATGAAAATTTTCAAAGTCTATCTTCCTAATTTGAAGTCGAATTTCAACATTCATTATATATTTGAGTGAGTTTACATCTAACTTTGTCAGATATCATCGAATAACATCCATTGAAGCTCATTGAGGTCAACCGTCACTTTGGGCTAATTGAAAATTTTCAGAGTCTATCTTCCTAATTTGAAGTCGAATTTCAACATTTCTTATATATTTGAGTAAGTTTGCATCTAACTTAGTCAGATATCATAAAATAACATCCATTGAAGCTCATTGAGGTCGATTGTCACTTTGTGTTGAATGAAAATTTTCAAAGTCTATCTTCCTAATTTGAAATCGAATTTCAACATTTATTATATATTTGAGTGAGTTTACATCTAACTTTGTCAGATATCATCGAATAACATCCATTGAAGCTCATTGAGGTCAACTGTCACTTTGGGCTAATTGAAAATTTTCAGAGTCTATCTTCCTAATTTGAAGTCGAATTTCAACATTTATTATATATTTGAGTGAGTTTACATCTAACTTTGTCAGATATCATTCAATAACATCCATTGAAGCTCATTGAGGTCAACTGTCAATTTGGGCTAATTGAAAATTTTCAAAGTCTATCTTCCTAATTTGAGGTCGAATTTCAACATTTCTTATATATTTGAGTAAGTTTGCATCTAACTTAGTCAGATATCATCAAATAACATCCATTGAAGCTCATTGAGGTCGATTGTCACTTTGTGTTGAATGAAAATTCTCAAAGTCTATCTTCCTAATTTGAAGTCGAATTTCAACATTTATTATATATTTGAGTGAGTTTACATCTAACTTTGTCACATATCATCGAATAACATCCATTGAAGCTCATTGAGGTCAACCGTCACTTTGTGCTAATTGAAAATTTTCAAAGTCTATCTTCCTAATTTGAAGTCGAATTTCAACATTTATTATATATTTGAGTGAGTTTACATCTAACTTTGTCAGATATCATCGAATAACATCCATTGAAGCTGATTGAGGTCAACCGTCACTTTGTGCTAATTGAAAATTTTCAAAGTCTATCTTCCTAATTTGAAGTCGAATTCCAACATTTATTATATATTTGAGTGAGTTTACATCTAACTTTGTCACATATCATCGAATAACATCCATTGAAGCTCATTGAGGTCAACTGTCACTTTGTGCTAATTGAAAATTTTCAAAGTCTATCTTCCTAATTTGAAATCGAATTTCATCATTTCTTATATATTTGAGTAAGTTTGCATCTAACTTAGTCAGATATCATCAAATAACATCCATTGAAGCTCATTGAGGTCGATTGTCACTTTGTGTTGAATGAAAATTCTCAAAGTCTATCTTCCTAATTTGAAGTCGAATTTCAACATTTATTATATATTTGAGTGAGTTTACATCTAACTTTGTCACATATCATCGAATAACATCCATTGAAGCTCATTGAGGTCAACCGTCACTTTGTGCTAATTGAAAATTTTCAAAGTCTATCTTCCTAATTTGAAGTCGAATTCCAACATTTATTATATATTTGAGTGAGTTTACATCTAACTTTGTCACATATCATCGAATAACATCCATTGAAGCTCATTGAGGTCAACTGTCACTTTGTGCTAATTGAAAATTTTCAAAGTCTATCTTCCTAATTTGAAATCGAATTTCATCATTTCTTATATATTTGAGTAAGTTTGCATCTAACTTTGTCAGATATCATCGAATAACATCCATTGAAGCTCATTGAGGTCAACCGTCACTTTGGGCTAATTGAAAATTTTCAGAGTCTATCTTCCTAATTTGAAGTCGAATTTCAACATTTCTTATATATTTGAGTAAGTTTGCATCTAACTTAGTCAGATATCATAAAATAACATCCATTGAAGCTCGTTGAGGTCGATTGTCACTTTGTGTTGAATGAAAATTCTCAAAGTCTATCTTCCTAATGTGAAGTCGAATTTCAACATTTATTATATATTTGAGTGAGTTTACATCTAACTTTGTCAGATATCATTGAATAACATCCATTGAAGCTCATTGAGGTCAACTGTCACTTTGGGCTAATTGAAAATTTTCAAAGTCTATCTTCCTAATTTGGAGTCGAATTTCAACATTTCTTATATATTTGAGTAAGTTTGCGACTAACTTTGTCAGATATCATCGAATAACATCCATTGAAGCTCATTGAGGTCGATTCTCACTTTGTGTTGAATGAAAATTTTCAAAGTCTATCTTCCTAATTTGAAGTCGAATTCCAACATTTCTCATATATTTGAGTGAGTTTACAACTAACTTTGTCAGATATCATCGAATAACATCCATTGAAGCTCATTGAGGTCGATTGTCACTTTTTGTTGAATGAAAATTTTCAAAGTCTATCTTCCTAATTTGAAGTCGAATTTCAACATTTCCTATATATATGAGTGAGATTGCATCTAACTTTGTGAGATATCATCGAATAACATCCATTGAAGCTCATTGAGGTCAACTGTCACTTTGTGTTAATTGAAAATTTTCAAGGTCTATCTTTCTAATTTGAGGTCGAATTTCAACATTTCTTATATATTTGAGTAAGTTTGCATCTAACTTTGTCAGATATCATCGAATAACATCCAATGAAGCTCATTGAGGTCGATTGTCACTTTGTGTTGAATGAAAATTTTCAAAGTCTATCTTCCCAATTTGGAGTCGAATTTCAACATTTCATATATATTTGAGTGAGTTTGCATCTAACTTTGTCAGATATCATCGTATAACATCCATTGAAGCTCAATGAGGTCGATTGTCACTTTGTGTTGAATGAAAATTTTCAAAGTCTATCTTCCTAATTTTAAGTCGAATTTCAACATTTATTATATATTTGAAGCTCATTGAGGTCAACCGTCACTTTGGGCTAATTGAAAATTTTCAGAGTCTATCTTCCTAATTTGAAGTCGAATTTCAACATTTCTTATATATTTGAGTAAGTTTGCATCTAACTTAGTCAGATATCATAAAATAACATCCATTGAAGCTCATTGAGGTCGATTGTCACTTTGTGTTGAATGAAAATTCTCAAAGTCTATCTTCCTAATGTGAAGTCGAATTTCAACATTTATTATATATTTGAGTGAGTTTACATCTAACTTTGTCAGATATCATTGAATAACATCCATTGAAGCTCATTGAGGTCAACTGTCACTTTGGGCTAATTGAAAATTTTCAAAGTCTATCTTCCTAATTTGGAATCGAATTTCAACATTTCTTATATATTTGAGTAAGTTTGCATCTAACTTAGTCAGATATCATAAAATAACATCCATTGAAGCTCATTGAGGTCGATTGTCACTTTGTGTTGAATGAAAATTTTCAAAGTCTATCTTCCTAATTTGAAGTCGAATTTCAACATTCATTATATATTTGAGTGAGTTTACATCTAACTTTGTCAGATATCATCGAATAACATCCATTGAAGCTCATTGAGGTCAACCGTCACTTTGGGCTAATTGAAAATTTTCAGAGTCTATCTTCCTAATTTGAAGTCGAATTTCAACATTTCTTATATATTTGAGTAAGTTTGCATCTAACTTAGTCAGATATCATAAAATAACATCCATTGAAGCTCATTGAGGTCGATTGTCACTTTGTGTTGAATGAAAATTTTCAAAGTCTATCTTCCTAATTTGAAATCGAATTTCAACATTTATTATATATTTGAGTGAGTTTACATCTAACTTTGTCAGATATCATCGAATAACATCCATTGAAGCTCATTGAGGTCAACTGTCACTTTGGGCTAATTGAAAATTTTCAGAGTCTATCTTCCTAATTTGAAGTCGAATTTCAACATTTATTATATATTTGAGTGAGTTTACATCTAACTTTGTCAGATATCATTCAATAACATCCATTGAAGCTCATTGAGGTCAACTGTCAATTTGGGCTAATTGAAAATTTTCAAAGTCTATCTTCCTAATTTGAGGTCGAATTTCAACATTTCTTATATATTTGAGTAAGTTTGCATCTAACTTAGTCAGATATCATCAAATAACATCCATTGAAGCTCATTGAGGTCGATTGTCACTTTGTGTTGAATGAAAATTCTCAAAGTCTATCTTCCTAATTTGAAGTCGAATTTCAACATTTATTATATATTTGAGTGAGTTTACATCTAACTTTGTCACATATCATCGAATAACATCCATTGAAGCTCATTGAGGTCAACCGTCACTTTGTGCTAATTGAAAATTTTCAAAGTCTATCTTCCTAATTTGAAGTCGAATTTCAACATTTATTATATATTTGAGTGAGTTTACATCTAACTTTGTCAGATATCATCGAATAACATCCATTGAAGCTGATTGAGGTCAACCGTCACTTTGTGCTAATTGAAAATTTTCAAAGTCTATCTTCCTAATTTGAAGTCGAATTCCAACATTTATTATATATTTGAGTGAGTTTACATCTAACTTTGTCACATATCATCGAATAACATCCATTGAAGCTCATTGAGGTCAACTGTCACTTTGTGCTAATTGAAAATTTTCAAAGTCTATCTTCCTAATTTGAAATCGAATTTCATCATTTCTTATATATTTGAGTAAGTTTGCATCTAACTTAGTCAGATATCATCAAATAACATCCATTGAAGCTCATTGAGGTCGATTGTCACTTTGTGTTGAATGAAAATTCTCAAAGTCTATCTTCCTAATTTGAAGTCGAATTTCAACATTTATTATATATTTGAGTGAGTTTACATCTAACTTTGTCACATATCATCGAATAACATCCATTGAAGCTCATTGAGGTCAACTGTCACTTTGTGCTAATTGAAAATTTTCAAAGTCTATCTTCCTAATTTGAAATCGAATTTCATCATTTCTTATATATTTGAGTAAGTTTGCATCTAACTTTGTCAGATATCATCGAATAACATCCATTGAAGCTCATTGAGGTCAACCGTCACTTTGGGCTAATTGAAAATTTTCAGAGTCTATCTTCCTAATTTGAAGTCGAATTTCAACATTTCTTATATATTTGAGTAAGTTTGCATCTAACTTAGTCAGATATCATAAAATAACATCCATTGAAGCTCATTGAGGTCGATTGTCACTTTGTGTTGAATGAAAATTCTCAAAGTCTATCTTCCTAATTTGAAGTCGAATTCCAACATTTATTATATATTTGAGTGAGTTTACATCTAACTTTGTCACATATCATCGAATAACATCCATTGAAGCTCATTGAGGTCAACTGTCACTTTATGCTAATTGAAAATTTTCAAAGTCTATCTTCCTAATTTGAAATCGAATTTCATCATTTCTTATATATTTGAGTAAGTTTGCATCTAACTTTGTCAGATATCATCGAATAACATCCATTGAAGCTCATTGAGGTCAACCGTCACTTTGGGCTAATTGAAAATTTTCAGAGTCTATCTTCCTAATTTGAAGTCGAATTTCAACATTTCTTATATATTTGAGTAAGTTTGCATCTAACTTAGTCAGATATCATAAAATAACATCCATTGAAGCTCATTGAGGTCGATTGTCACTTTGTGTTGAATGAAAATTCTCAAAGTCTATCTTCCTAATGTGAAGTCGAATTTCAACATTTATTATATATTTGAGTGAGTTTACATCTAACTTTGTCAGATATCATTGAATAACATCCATTGAAGCTCATTGAGGTCAACTGTCACTTTGGGCTAATTGAAAATTTTCAAAGTCTATCTTCCTAATTTGGAGTCGAATTTCAACATTTCTTATATATTTGAGTAAGTTTGCATCTAACTTAGTCAGATATCATAAAATAACATCCATTGAAGCTCATTGAGGTCGATTGTCACTTTGTGTTGAATGAAAATTTTCAAAGTCTATCTTCCTAATTTGAAGTCGAATTTCAACATTCATTATATATTTGAGTGAGTTTACATCTAACTTTGTCAGATATCATCGAATAACATCCATTGAAGCTCATTGAGGTCAACCGTCACTTTGGGCTAATTGAAAATTTTCAGAGTCTATCTTCCTAATTTGAAGTCGAATTTCAACATTTCTTATATATTTGAGTAAGTTTGCATCTAACTTAGTCAGATATCATAAAATAACATCCATTGAAGCTCATTGAGGTCGATTGTCACTTTGTGTTGAATGAAAATTTTCAAAGTCTATCTTCCTAATTTGAAATCGAATTTCAACATTTATTATATATTTGAGTGAGTTTACATCTAACTTTGTCAGATATCATCGAATAACATCCATTGAAGCTCATTGAGGTCAACTGTCACTTTGGGCTAATTGAAAATTTTCAGAGTCTATCTTCCTAATTTGAAGTCGAATTTCAACATTTATTATATATTTGAGTGAGTTTACATCTAACTTTGTCAGATATCATTCAATAATATCCATTGAAGCTCATTGAGGTCAACTGTCAATTTGGGCTAATTGAAAATTTTCAAAGTCTATCTTCCTAATTTGAGGTCGAATTTCAACATTTCTTATATATTTGAGTAAGTTTGCATCTAACTTAGTCAGATATCATCAAATAACATCCATTGAAGCTCATTGAGGTCGATTGTCACTTTGTGTTGAATGAAAATTCTCAAAGTCTATCTTCCTAATTTGAAGTCGAATTTCAACATTTATTATATATTTGAGTGAGTTTACATCTAACTTTGTCACATATCATCGAATAACATCCATTGAAGCTCATTGAGGTCAACCGTCACTTTGTGCTAATTGAAAATTTTCAAAGTCTATCTTCCTAATTTGAAGTCGAATTTCAACATTTATTAGATATTTGAGTGAGTTTACATCTAACTTTGTCAGATATCATCGAATAACATCCATTGAAGCTGATTGAGGTCAACCGTCACTTTGTGCTAATTGAAAATTTTCAAAGTCTATCTTCCTAATTTGAAGTCGAATTCCAACATTTATTATATATTTGAGTGAGTTTACATCTAACTTTGTCACATATCATCGAATAACATCCATTGAAGCTCATTGAGGTCAACTGTCACTTTGTGCTAATTGAAAATTTTCAAAGTCTATCTTCCTAATTTGAAATCGAATTTCATCATTTCTTATATATTTGAGTAAGTTTGCATCTAACTTAGTCAGATATCATCGAATAACATCCATTGAAGCTCATTGAGGTCGATTGTCACTTTGTGTTGAATGAAAATTCTCAAAGTCTATCTTCCTAATTTGAAGTCGAATTTCAACATTTATTATATATTTGAGTGAGTTTACATCTAACTTTGTCACATATCATCGAATAACATCCATTGAAGCTCATTGAGGTCAACCGTCACTTTGTGCTAATTGAAAATTTTCAAAGTCTATCTTCCTAATTTGAAGTCGAATTCCAACATTTATTATATATTTGAGTGAGTTTACATCTAACTTTGTCACATATCATCGAATAACATCCATTGAAGCTCATTGAGGTCAACTGTCACTTTGTGCTAATTGAAAATTTTCAAAGTCTATCTTCCTAATTTGAAATCGAATTTCATCATTTCTCATATATTTGAGTAAGTTTGCATCTAACTTTGTCAGATATCATCGGATAACATCCATTGAAGCTCATTGAGGTCGATTGTCACTTTGTGTTGAATGAAAATTCTCAAAGTCTATCTTCCTAATTTGAAGTCGAATTTCAACATTTATTATATATTTGAGTGAGTTTACATCTAACTTTGTCACATATCATCGAATAACATCCATTGAAGCTCATTGAGGTCAACCGTCACTTTGTGCTAATTGAAAATTTTCAAAGTCTATCTTCCTAATTTGAAGTCGAATTCCAACATTTATTATATATTTGAGTGAGTTTACATCTAACTTTGTCACATATCATCGAATAACATCCATTGAAGCTCATTGAGGTCAACTGTCACTTTGTGCTAATT
The DNA here is from genome assembly GCA_026230145.1 of Diorhabda elongata. Taxonomy (NCBI): domain Eukaryota; kingdom Metazoa; phylum Arthropoda; class Insecta; order Coleoptera; family Chrysomelidae; genus Diorhabda; species Diorhabda elongata. The sequence goes on from CM047926.1 coordinate 34,029,429, forward strand.
GAAAATTTTCAAAGTCTATCTTCCTAATTTGAAATCGAATTTCATCATTTCTCATATATTTGAGTAAGTTTGCATCTAACTTTGTCAGATATCATCGGATAACATCCATTGAAGCTCATTGAGGTCGATTGTCACTTTGTGTTGAATGAAAATTCTCAAAGTCTATCTTCCTAATTTGAAGTCGAATTTCAACATTTACTATATATTTGAGTGAGTTTACATCTAACTTTGTCACATATCATCGAATAACATCCATTGAAGCTCATTGAGGTCGATTGTCACTTTGTGTTGAATGAAAATTCTCAAAGTCTATCTTCCTAATTTGAAGTCGAATTTCAACATTTATTATATATTTGAGTGAGTTTACATCTAACTTTGTCACATATCATCGAATAACATCCATTGAAGCTCATTGAGGTCAACCGTCACTTTGTGCTAATTGAAAATTTTCAAAGTCTATATTCCTAATTTGAAGTCGAATTTCAACATTTATTATATATTTGAGTGAGTTTACATCTAACTTTGTCAGATATCATTGAACAACATCCATTGAAGCTCATTGCGGTCAACTGTCACTTTGGGCTAATTGAAAATTTTCAAAGTCTATCTTCCTAATTTGAGGTCGAATTTCAACATTTCTTATATATTTGAGTAAGTTTGCATCTAACTTAGTCAGATATCATAAAATAACATCCATTGAAGCTCATTGAGGTCGATTGTCACTTTGTGTTGAATGAAAATTCTCAGTCTATCTTCCTAATTTGAAATCGAATTTCAACATTTATTATATATTTGAGTGAGTTTACATCTAACTTTGTCACATATCATCGAATAACATCCATTGAAGCTCATTGAGGTCAACCGTCACTTTGTGCTAATTGAAAATTTTCAAAGTCTATCTTCCTAATTTGAAGTCGAATTCCAACATTTATTATATATTTGAGTGAGTTTACATCTAACTTTGTCACATATCATCGAATAACATCCATTGAAGCTCATTGAGGTCAACTGTCACTTTGTGCTAATTGAAAATTTTCAAAGTCTATCTTCCTAATTTGAAATCGAATTTCATCATTTCTTATATATTTGAGTAAGTGTGCATCTAACTTAGTCAGATATCATCAAATAACATCCATTGAAGCTCATTGAGGTCGATTGTCACTTTGTGTTGAATGAAAATTCTCAAAGTCTATCTTCCTAATTTGAAGTCGAATTTCAACATTTATTATATATTTGAGTGAGTTTACATCTAACTTTGTCACATATCATCGAATAACATCCATTGAAGCTCATTGAGGTCAACCGTCACTTTGTGCTAATTGAAAATTTTCAAAGTCTATCTTCCTAATTTGAAGTCGAATTCCAACATTTATTATATATTTGAGTGAGTTCACATCTAACTTTGTCACATATCATCGAATAACATCCATTGAAGCTCATTGAGGTCAACTGTCACTTTGTGCTAATTGAAAATTTTCAAAGTCTATCTTCCTAATTTGAAATCGAATTTCATCATTTCTTATATATTTGAGTAAGTTTGCATCTAACTTTGTCAGATATCATCGGATAACATCCATTGAAGCTCATTGAGGTCGATTGTCACTTTGTGTTGAATGAAAATTCTCAAAGTCTATCTTCCTAATTTGAAGTCGAATTTCAACATTTACTATATATTTGAGTGAGTTTACATCTAACTTTGTCACATATCATCGAATAACATCCATTGAAGCTCATTGAGGTCGATTGTCACTTTGTGTTGAATGAAAATTCTCAAAGTCTATCTTCCTAATTTGAAGTCGAATTTCAACATTTATTATATATTTGAGTGAGTTTACATCTAACTTTGTCACATATCATCGAATAACATCCATTGAAGCTCATTGAGGTCAACCGTCACTTTGTGCTAATTGAAAATTTTCAAAGTCTATATTCCTAATTTGAAGTCGAATTTCAACATTTATTATATATTTGAGTGAGTTTACATCTAACTTTGTCAGATATCATTGAATAACATCCATTGAAGCTCATTGAGGTCAACTGTCACTTTGGGCTAATTGAAAATTTTCAAAGTCTATCTTCCTAATTTGAGGTCGAATTTCAACATTTCTTATATATTTGAGTAAGTTTGCATCTAACTTAGTCAGATATCATAAAATAACATCCATTGAAGCTCATTGAGGTCGATTGTCACTTTGTGTTGAATGAAAATTCTCAGTCTATCTTCCTAATTTGAAATCGAATTTCAACATTTATTATATATTTGAGTGAGTTTACATCTAACTTTGTCACATATCATCGAATAACATCCATTGAAGCTCATTGAGGTCAACTGTCACTTTGTGCTAATTGAAAATTTTCAAAGTCTATCTTCCTAATTTGAAATCGAATTTCATCATTTCTCATATATTTGAGTAAGTTTGCATCTAACTTTGTCAGATATCATCGGATAACATCCATTGAAGCTCATTGAGGTCGATTGTCACTTTGTGTTGAATGAAAATTCTCAAAGTCTATCTTCCTAATTTGAAGTCGAATTTCAACATTTATTATATATTTGAGTGAGTTTACATCTAACTTTGTCACATATCATCGAATAACATCCATTGAAGCTCATTGAGGTCAACCGTCACTTTGTGCTAATTGAAAATTTTCAAAGTCTATCTTCCTAATTTGAAGTCGAATTCCAACATTTATTATATATTTGAGTGAGTTTACATCTAACTTTGTCACATATCATCGAATAACATCCATTGAAGCTCATTGAGGTCAACTGTCACTTTGTGCTAATTGAAAATTTTCAAAGTCTATCTTCCTAATTTGAAATCGAATTTCATCATTTCTCATATATTTGAGTAAGTTTGCATCTAACTTTGTCAGATATCATCGGATAACATCCATTGAAGCTCATTGAGGTCGATTGTCACTTTGTGTTGAATGAAAATTCTCAAAGTCTATCTTCCTAATTTGAAGTCGAATTTCAACATTTATTATATATTTGAGTGAGTTTACATCTAACTTTGTCACATATCATCGAATAACATCCATTGAAGCTCATTGAGGTCAACCGTCACTTTGTGCTAATTGAAAATTTTCAAAGTCTATCTTCCTAATTTGAAGTCGAATTCCAACATTTATTATATATTTGAGTGAGTTTACATCTAACTTTGTCACATATCATCGAATAACATCCATTGAAGCTCATTGAGGTCAACTGTCACTTTGTGCTAATTGAAAATTTTCAAAGTCTATCTTCCTAATTTGAAATCGAATTTCATCATTTCTCATATATTTGAGTAAGTTTGCATCTAACTTTGTCAGATATCATCGGATAACATCCATTGAAGCTCATTGAGGTCGATTGTCACTTTGTGTTGAATGAAAATTCTCAAAGTCTATCTTCCTAATTTGAAGTCGAATTTCAACATTTACTATATATTTGAGTGAGTTTACATCTAACTTTGTCACATATCATCGAATAACATCCATTGAAGCTCATTGAGGTCGATTGTCACTTTGTGTTGAATGAAAATTCTCAAAGTCTATCTTCCTAATTTGAAGTCGAATTTCAACATTTATTATATATTTGAGTGAGTTTACATCTAACTTTGTCACATATCATCGAATAACATCCATTGAAGCTCATTGAGGTCAACCGTCACTTTGTGCTAATTGAAAATTTTCAAAGTCTATATTCCTAATTTGAAGTCGAATTTCAACATTTATTATATATTTGAGTGAGTTTACATCTAACTTTGTCAGATATCATTGAACAACATCCATTGAAGCTCATTGCGGTCAACTGTCACTTTGGGCTAATTGAAAATTTTCAAAGTCTATCTTCCTAATTTGAGGTCGAATTTCAACATTTCTTATATATTTGAGTAAGTTTGCATCTAACTTAGTCAGATATCATAAAATAACATCCATTGAAGCTCATTGAGGTCGATTGTCACTTTGTGTTGAATGAAAATTCTCAGTCTATCTTCCTAATTTGAAATCGAATTTCAACATTTATTATATATTTGAGTGAGTTTACATCTAACTTTGTCACATATCATCGAATAACATCCATTGAAGCTCATTGAGGTCAACCGTCACTTTGTGCTAATTGAAAATTTTCAAAGTCTATCTTCCTAATTTGAAGTCGAATTCCAACATTTATTATATATTTGAGTGAGTTTACATCTAACTTTGTCACATATCATCGAATAACATCCATTGAAGCTCATTGAGGTCAACTGTCACTTTGTGCTAATTGAAAATTTTCAAAGTCTATCTTCCTAATTTGAAATCGAATTTCATCATTTCTTATATATTTGAGTAAGTGTGCATCTAACTTAGTCAGATATCATCAAATAACATCCATTGAAGCTCATTGAGGTCGATTGTCACTTTGTGTTGAATGAAAATTCTCAAAGTCTATCTTCCTAATTTGAAGTCGAATTTCAACATTTATTATATATTTGAGTGAGTTTACATCTAACTTTGTCACATATCATCGAATAACATCCATTGAAGCTCATTGAGGTCAACCGTCACTTTGTGCTAATTGAAAATTTTCAAAGTCTATCTTCCTAATTTGAAGTCGAATTCCAACATTTATTATATATTTGAGTGAGTTCACATCTAACTTTGTCACATATCATCGAATAACATCCATTGAAGCTCATTGAGGTCAACTGTCACTTTGTGCTAATTGAAAATTTTCAAAGTCTATCTTCCTAATTTGAAATCGAATTTCATCATTTCTTATATATTTGAGTAAGTTTGCATCTAACTTTGTCAGATATCATCGGATAACATCCATTGAAGCTCATTGAGGTCGATTGTCACTTTGTGTTGAATGAAAATTCTCAAAGTCTATCTTCCTAATTTGAAGTCGAATTTCAACATTTACTATATATTTGAGTGAGTTTACATCTAACTTTGTCACATATCATCGAATAACATCCATTGAAGCTCATTGAGGTCGATTGTCACTTTGTGTTGAATGAAAATTCTCAAAGTCTATCTTCCTAATTTGAAGTCGAATTTCAACATTTATTATATATTTGAGTGAGTTTACATCTAACTTTGTCACATATCATCGAATAACATCCATTGAAGCTCATTGAGGTCAACCGTCACTTTGTGCTAATTGAAAATTTTCAAAGTCTATATTCCTAATTTGAAGTCGAATTTCAACATTTATTATATATTTGAGTGAGTTTACATCTAACTTTGTCAGATATCATTGAATAACATCCATTGAAGCTCATTGAGGTCAACTGTCACTTTGGGCTAATTGAAAATTTTCAAAGTCTATCTTCCTAATTTGAGGTCGAATTTCAACATTTCTTATATATTTGAGTAAGTTTGCATCTAACTTAGTCAGATATCATAAAATAACATCCATTGAAGCTCATTGAGGTCGATTGTCACTTTGTGTTGAATGAAAATTCTCAGTCTATCTTCCTAATTTGAAATCGAATTTCAACATTTATTATATATTTGAGTGAGTTTACATCTAACTTTGTCACATATCATCGAATAACATCCATTGAAGCTCATTGAGGTCAACCGTCACTTTGTGCTAATTGAAAATTTTCAAAGTCTATCTTCCTAATTTGAAGTCGAATTCCAACATTTATTATATATTTGAGTGAGTTTACATCTAACTTTGTCACATATCATCGAATAACATCCATTGAAGCTCATTGAGGTCAACTGTCACTTTGTGCTAATTGAAAATTTTCAAAGTCTATCTTCCTAATTTGAAATCGAATTTCATCATTTCTTATATATTTGAGTAAGTTTGCATCTAACTTTGTCAGATATCATCGGATAACATCCATTGAAGCTCATTGAGGTCGATTGTCACTTTGTGTTGAATGAAAATTTTCAAAGTCTATCTTCCTAATTTTAAGTCGAATTTCAACATTTATTATATATTTGAGTGAGTTTACATCTAACTTTGTCACATGTCATCGAATAACATCCATTGAAGCTCATTGAGGTCAACTGTCACTTTGTGCTAATTGAAAATTTTCAAAGTCTATCTTCCTAATTTGAAGTCGAATTTCAACATTTATTATATATTTGAGTGAGTTTACATCTAACTTTGTCACATATCATCGAATAACATCCATTGAAGCTCATTGAGGTCAACCGTCACTTTGTGCTAATTGAAAATTTTCAAAGTCTATATTCCTAATTTGAAGTCGAATTTCAACATTTATTATATATTTGAGTGAGTTTACATCTAACTTTGTCAGATATCATTGAACAACATCCATTGAAGCTCATTGCGGTCAACTGTCACTTTGGGCTAATTGAAAATTTTCAAAGTCTATCTTCCTAATTTGAGGTCGAATTTCAACATTTCTTATATATTTGAGTAAGTTTGCATCTAACTTAGTCAGATATCATAAAATAACATCCATTGAAGCTCATTGAGGTCGATTGTCACTTTGTGTTGAATGAAAATTCTCAGTCTATCTTCCTAATTTGAAATCGAATTTCAACATTTATTATATATTTGAGTGAGTTTACATCTAACTTTGTCACATATCATCGAATAACATCCATTGAAGCTCATTGAGGTCAACCGTCACTTTGTGCTAATTGAAAATTTTCAAAGTCTATCTTCCTAATTTGAAGTCGAATTCCAACATTTATTATATATTTGAGTGAGTTTACATCTAACTTTGTCACATATCATCGAATAACATCCATTGAAGCTCATTGAGGTCAACTGTCACTTTGTGCTAATTGAAAATTTTCAAAGTCTATCTTCCTAATTTGAAATCGAATTTCATCATTTCTTATATATTTGAGTAAGTGTGCATCTAACTTAGTCAGATATCATCAAATAACATCCATTGAAGCTCATTGAGGTCGATTGTCACTTTGTGTTGAATGAAAATTCTCAAAGTCTATCTTCCTAATTTGAAGTCGAATTTCAACATTTATTATATATTTGAGTGAGTTTACATCTAACTTTGTCACATATCATCGAATAACATCCATTGAAGCTCATTGAGGTCAACCGTCACTTTGTGCTAATTGAAAATTTTCAAAGTCTATCTTCCTAATTTGAAGTCGAATTCCAACATTTATTATATATTTGAGTGAGTTCACATCTAACTTTGTCACATATCATCGAATAACATCCATTGAAGCTCATTGAGGTCAACTGTCACTTTGTGCTAATTGAAAATTTTCAAAGTCTATCTTCCTAATTTGAAATCGAATTTCATCATTTCTTATATATTTGAGTAAGTTTGCATCTAACTTTGTCAGATATCATCGGATAACATCCATTGAAGCTCATTGAGGTCGATTGTCACTTTGTGTTGAATGAAAATTCTCAAAGTCTATCTTCCTAATTTGAAGTCGAATTTCAACATTTACTATATATTTGAGTGAGTTTACATCTAACTTTGTCACATATCATCGAATAACATCCATTGAAGCTCATTGAGGTCGATTGTCACTTTGTGTTGAATGAAAATTCTCAAAGTCTATCTTCCTAATTTGAAGTCGAATTTCAACATTTATTATATATTTGAGTGAGTTTACATCTAACTTTGTCACATATCATCGAATAACATCCATTGAAGCTCATTGAGGTCAACCGTCACTTTGTGCTAATTGAAAATTTTCAAAGTCTATATTCCTAATTTGAAGTCGAATTTCAACATTTATTATATATTTGAGTGAGTTTACATCTAACTTTGTCAGATATCATTGAATAACATCCATTGAAGCTCATTGAGGTCAACTGTCACTTTGGGCTAATTGAAAATTTTCAAAGTCTATCTTCCTAATTTGAGGTCGAATTTCAACATTTCTTATATATTTGAGTAAGTTTGCATCTAACTTAGTCAGATATCATAAAATAACATCCATTGAAGCTCATTGAGGTCGATTGTCACTTTGTGTTGAATGAAAATTCTCAGTCTATCTTCCTAATTTGAAATCGAATTTCAACATTTATTATATATTTGAGTGAGTTTACATCTAACTTTGTCACATATCATCGAATAACATCCATTGAAGCTCATTGAGGTCAACCGTCACTTTGTGCTAATTGAAAATTTTCAAAGTCTATCTTCCTAATTTGAAATCGAATTTCAACATTTATTATATATTTGAGTGAGTTTACATCTAACTTTGTCACATATCATCGAATAACATCCATTGAAGCTCATTGAGGTCAACCGTCACTTTGTGCTAATTGAAAATTTTCAAAGTCTATCTTCCTAATTTGAAGTCGAATTCCAACATTTATTATATATTTGAGTGAGTTTACATCTAACTTTGTCACATATCATCGAATAACATCCATTGAAGCTCATTGAGGTCAACTGTCACTTTGTGCTAATTGAAAATTTTCAAAGTCTATCTTCCTAATTTGAAATCGAATTTCATCATTTCTTATATATTTGAGTAAGTGTGCATCTAACTTAGTCAGATATCATCAAATAACATCCATTGAAGCTCATTGAGGTCGATTGTCACTTTGTGTTGAATGAAAATTCTCAAAGTCTATCTTCCTAATTTGAAGTCGAATTTCAACATTTATTATATATTTGAGTGAGTTTACATCTAACTTTGTCACATATCATCGAATAACATCCATTGAAGCTCATTGAGGTCAACCGTCACTTTGTGCTAATTGAAAATTTTCAAAGTCTATCTTCCTAATTTGAAGTCGAATTCCAACATTTATTATATATTTGAGTGAGTTCACATCTAACTTTGTCACATATCATCGAATAACATCCATTGAAGCTCATTGAGGTCAACTGTCACTTTGTGCTAATTGAAAATTTTCAAAGTCTATCTTCCTAATTTGAAATCGAATTTCATCATTTCTTATATATTTGAGTAAGTTTGCATCTAACTTTGTCAGATATCATCGGATAACATCCATTGAAGCTCATTGAGGTCGATTGTCACTTTGTGTTGAATGAAAATTTTCAAAGTCTATCTTCCTAATTTTAAGTCGAATTTCAACATTTATTATATATTTGAGTGGGTTTACATCTAACTTTGTCACATGTCATCGAATAACATCCATTGAAGCTCATTGAGGTCAACTGTCACTTTGTGCTAATTGAAAATTTTCAAAGTCTATCTTCCTAATTTGAAGTCGAATTTCAACATTTATTATATATTTGAGTGAGTTTACATCTAACTTTGTCAGATATCATTGAATAACATCCATTGAAGCTCATTGAGGTCAACTGTCACTTTGTGCTAATCGAAAATTTTCAGAGTCTATCTTCCTAATTTGAAGTCGAATTTCAACATTTCTTATATATTTGAGTAAGTTTGCATCTAACTTAGTCAGATATCATAAAATAACATCCATTGAAGCTCATTGAGGTCGAATGTCACTTTGTGTTGAATGAAAATTTTCAAAGTCTATCTTCCTAATTTGAAGTCGAATTTCAACATTCATTATATATTTGAGTGAGTTTACATCTAACTTTGTCAGATATCATCGAATAACATCCATTGAAGCTCATTGAGGTCAACCGTCACTTTGGGCTAATTGAAAATTTTCAGAGTCTATCTTCCTAATTTGAAGTCGAATTTCAACATTTCTTATATATTTGAGTAAGTTTGCATCTAACTTAGTCAGATATCATATAATAACATCCATTGAAGCTCATTGAGGTCGATTGTCACTTTGTGTTGAATGAAAATTCTCAAAGTCTATCTTCCTAATGTGAAGTCGAATTTCAACATTTATTATATATTTGAGTGAGTTTACATCTAACTTTGTCAGATATCATTGAATAACATCCATTGAAGCTCATTGAGGTCAACTGTCACTTTGGGCTAATTGAAAATTTTCAAAGTCTATCTTCCTAATTTGGAATCGAATTTCAACATTTCTTATATATTTGAGTAAGTTTGCATCTAACTTAGTCAGATATCATAAAATAACATCCATTGAAGCTCATTGAGGTCGATTGTCACTTTGTGTTGAATGAAAATTTTCAAAGTCTATCTTCCTAATTTGAAATCGAATTTCAACATTTATTATATATTTGAGTGAGTTTACATCTAACTTTGTCAGATATCATCGGATAACATCCATTGAAGCTCATTGAGGTCGATTGTCACTTTGTGTTGAATGAAAATTCTCAAAGTCTATCTTCCTAATTTGAAGTCGAATTTCAACATTTATTATATATTTGAGTGAGTTTACATCTAACTTTGTCACATATCATCGAATAACATCCATTGAAGCTCATTGAGGTCAACCGTCACTTTGTGCTAATTGAAAATTTTCAAAGTCTATCTTCCTAATTTGAAGTCGAATTCCAACATTTATTATATATTTGAGTGAGTTTACATCTAACTTTGTCACATATCATCGAATAACATCCATTGAAGCTCATTGAGGTCAACTGTCACTTTGTGCTAATTGAAAATTTTCAAAGTCTATCTTCCTAATTTGAAATCGAATTTCATCATTTCTCATATATTTGAGTAAGTTTGCATCTAACTTTGTCAGATATCATCGGATAACATCCATTGAAGCTCATTGAGGTCGATTGTCACTTTGTGTTGAATGAAAATTCTCAAAGTCTATCTTCCTAATTTGAAGTCGAATTTCAACATTTACTATATATTTGAGTGAGTTTACATCTAACTTTGTCACATATCATCGAATAACATCCATTGAAGCTCATTGAGGTCGATTGTCACTTTGTGTTGAATGAAAATTCTCAAAGTCTATCTTCCTAATTTGAAGTCGAATTTCAACATTTATTATATATTTGAGTGAGTTTACATCTAACTTTGTCACATATCATCGAATAACATCCATTGAAGCTCATTGAGGTCAACCGTCACTTTGTGCTAATTGAAAATTTTCAAAGTCTATATTCCTAATTTGAAGTCGAATTTCAACATTTATTATATATTTGAGTAAGTTTGCATCTAACTTAGTCAGATATCATAAAATAACATCCATTGAAGCTCATTGAGGTCGATTGTCACTTTGTGTTGAATGAAAATTCTCAGTCTATCTTCCTAATTTGAAATCGAATTTCAACATTTATTATATATTTGAGTGAGTTTACATCTAACTTTGTCACATATCATCGAATAACATCCATTGAAGCTCATTGAGGTCAACCGTCACTTTGTGCTAATTGAAAATTTTCAAAGTCTATCTTCCTAATTTGAAGTCGAATTCCAACATTTATTATATATTTGAGTGAGTTTACATCTAACTTTGTCACATATCATCGAATAACATCCATTGAAGCTCATTGAGGTCAACTGTCACTTTGTGCTAATTGAAAATTTTCAAAGTCTATCTTCCTAATTTGAAATCGAATTTCATCATTTCTTATATATTTGAGTAAGTGTGCATCTAACTTAGTCAGATATCATCAAATAACATCCATTGAAGCTCATTGAGGTCGATTGTCACTTTGTGTTGAATGAAAATTCTCAAAGTCTATCTTCCTAATTTGAAGTCGAATTTCAACATTTATTATATATTTGAGTGAGTTTACATCTAACTTTGTCACATATCATCGAATAACATCCATTGAAGCTCATTGAGGTCAACCGTCACTTTGTGCTAATTGAAAATTTTCAAAGTCTATCTTCCTAATTTGAAGTCGAATTCCAACATTTATTATATATTTGAGTGAGTTCACATCTAACTTTGTCACATATCATCGAATAACATCCATTGAAGCTCATTGAGGTCAACTGTCACTTTGTGCTAATTGAAAATTTTCAAAGTCTATCTTCCTAATTTGAAATCGAATTTCATCATTTCTTATATATTTGAGTAAGTTTGCATCTAACTTTGTCAGATATCATCGGATAACATCCATTGAAGCTCATTGAGGTCGATTGTCACTTTGTGTTGAATGAAAATTCTCAAAGTCTATCTTCCTAATTTGAAGTCGAATTTCAACATTTACTATATATTTGAGTGAGTTTACATCTAACTTTGTCACATATCATCGAATAACATCCATTGAAGCTCATTGAGGTCGATTGTCACTTTGTGTTGAATGAAAATTCTCAAAGTCTATCTTCCTAATTTGAAGTCGAATTTCAACATTTATTATATATTTGAGTGAGTTTACATCTAACTTTGTCACATATCATCGAATAACATCCATTGAAGCTCATTGAGGTCAACCGTCACTTTGTGCTAATTGAAAATTTTCAAAGTCTATATTCCTAATTTGAAGTCGAATTTCAACATTTATTATATATTTGAGTGAGTTTACATCTAACTTTGTCAGATATCATTGAATAACATCCATTGAAGCTCATTGAGGTCAACTGTCACTTTGGGCTAATTGAAAATTTTCAAAGTCTATCTTCCTAATTTGAGGTCGAATTTCAACATTTCTTATATATTTGAGTAAGTTTGCATCTAACTTAGTCAGATATCATAAAATAACATCCATTGAAGCTCATTGAGGTCGATTGTCACTTTGTGTTGAATGAAAATTCTCAGTCTATCTTCCTAATTTGAAATCGAATTTCAACATTTATTATATATTTGAGTGAGTTTACATCTAACTTTGTCACATATCATCGAATAACATCCATTGAAGCTCATTGAGGTCAACCGTCACTTTGTGCTAATTGAAAATTTTCAAAGTCTATCTTCCTAATTTGAAGTCGAATTCCAACATTTATTATATATTTGAGTGAGTTTACATCTAACTTTGTCACATATCATCGAATAACATCCATTGAAGCTCATTGAGGTCAACTGTCACTTTGTGTTAATTGAAAATTTTCAAAGTCTATCTTCCTAATTTGAAATCGAATTTCATCATTTCTTATATATTTGAGTAAGTTTGCATCTAACTTTGTCAGATATCATCGGATAACATCCATTGAAGCTCATTGAGGTCGATTGTCACTTTGTGTTGAATGAAAATTTTCAAAGTCTATCTTCCTAATTTTAAGTCGAATTTCAACATTTATTATATATTTGAGTGAGTTTACATCTAACTTTGTCACATGTCATCGAATAACATCCTTTGAAGCTCATTGAGGTCAACTGTCACTTTGTGCTAATTGAAAATTTTCAAAGTCTATCTTCCTAATTTGAAGTCGAATTTCAACATTTATTATATATTTGAGTGAGTTTACATCTAACTTTGTCAGATATCATTGAATAACATCCATTGAAGCTCATTGAGGTCAACTGTCACTTTGTGCTAATCGAAAATTTTCAGAGTCTATCTTCCTAATTTGAAGTCGAATTTCAACATTTCTTATATATTTGAGTAAGTTTGCATCTAACTTAGTCAGATATCATAAAATAACATCCATTGAAGCTCATTGAGGTCGATTGTCACTTTGTGTTGAATGAAAATTTTCAAAGTCTATCTTCCTAATTTGAAGTCGAATTTCAACATTCATTATATATTTGAGTGAGTTTACATCTAACTTTGTCAGATATCATCGAATAACATCCATTGAAGCTCATTGAGGTCAACCGTCACTTTGGGCTAATTGAAAATTTTCAGAGTCTATCTTCCTAATTTGAAGTCGAATTTCAACATTTCTTATATATTTGAGTAAGTTTGCATCTAACTTAGTCAGATATCATAAAATAACATCCATTGAAGCTCATTGAGGTCGATTGTCACTTTGTGTTGAATGAAAATTCTCAAAGTCTATCTTCCTAATGTGAAGTCGAATTTCAACATTTATTATATATTTGAGTGAGTTTACATCTAACTTTGTCAGATATCATTGAATAACATCCATTGAAGCTCATTGAGGTCAACTGTCACTTTGGGCTAATTGAAAATTTTCAAAGTCTATCTTCCTAATTTGGAATCGAATTTCAACATTTCTTATATATTTGAGTAAGTTTGCATCTAACTTAGTCAGATATCATAAAATAACATCCATTGAAGCTCATTGAGGTCGATTGTCACTTTGTGTTGAATGAAAATTTTCAAAGTCTATCTTCCTAATTTGAAGTCGAATTTCAACATTCATTATATATTTGAGTGAGTTTACATCTAACTTTGTCAGATATCATCGAATAACATCCATTGAAGCTCATTGAGGTCAACCGTCACTTTGGGCTAATTGAAAATTTTCAGAGTCTATCTTCCTAATTTGAAGTCGAATTTCAACATTTCTTATATATTTGAGTAAGTTTGCATCTAACTTAGTCAGATATCATAAAATAACATCCATTGAAGCTCATTGAGGTCGATTGTCACTTTGTGTTGAATGAAAATTTTCAAAGTCTATCTTCCTAATTTGAAATCGAATTTCAACATTTATTATATATTTGAGTGAGTTTACATCTAACTTTGTCAGATATCATCGAATAACATCCATTGAAGCTCATTGAGGTCAACTGTCACTTTGGGCTAATTGAAAATTTTCAGAGTCTATCTTCCTAATTTGAAGTCGAATTTCAACATTTATTATATATTTGAGTGAGTTTACATCTAACTTTGTCACATATCATCGAATAACATCCATTGAAGCTCATTGAGGTCAACTGTCACTTTGTGCTAATTGAAAATTTTCAAAGTCTATCTTCCTAATTTGAAATCGAATTTCATCATTTCTTATATATTTGAGTAAGTTTGCATCTAACTTAGTCAGATATCATCAAATAACATCCATTGAAGCTCATTGAGGTCGATTGTCACTTTGTGTTGAATGAAAATTCTCAAAGTCTATCTTCCTAATTTGAAGTCGAATTTCAACATTTATTATATATTTGAGTGAGTTTACATCTAACTTTGTCACATATCATCGAATAACATCCATTGAAGCTCATTGAGGTCAACCGTCACTTGTGCTAATTGAAAATTTTCAAAGTCTATCTTCCTAATTTGAAGTCGAATTTCAACATTTATTATATATTTGAGTGAGTTTACATCTAACTTTGTCAGATATCATCGAATAACATCCATTGAAGCTGATTGAGGTCAACCGTCACTTTGTGCTAATTGAAAATTTTCAAAGTCTATCTTCCTAATTTGAAGTCGAATTCCAACATTTATTATATATTTGAGTGAGTTTACATCTAACTTTGTCACATATCATCGAATAACATCCATTGAAGCTCATTGAGGTCAACTGTCACTTTGTGCTAATTGAAAATTTTCAAAGTCTATCTTCCTAATTTGAAATCGAATTTCATCATTTCTTATATATTTGAGTAAGTTTGCATCTAACTTAGTCAGATATCATCAAATAACATCCATTGAAGCTCATTGAGGTCGATTGTCACTTTGTGTTGAATGAAAATTTTCAAAGTCTATCATCCTAATTTGAAATCGAATTTCATCATTTCTTATATATTTGAGTAAGTTTGCATCTAACTTTGTCAGATATCATCGAATAACATCCATTGAAGCTCATTGAGGTCGATTGTCACTTTGTGTTGAATGAAAATTCTCAAAGTCTATCTTCCTAATGTGAAGTCGAATTTCAACATTTATTACATATTTGAGTGAGTTTACATCTAACTTTGTCAGATATCATTGAATAACATCCATTGAAGCTCATTGAGGTCAACTGTCACTTTGGGCTAAATGAAAATTTTCAAAGTCTATCTTCCTAATTTGGAGTCGAATTTCAACATTTCTTATATATTTGAGTAAGTTTGCATCTAACTTAGTCAGATATCATAAAATAACATCCATTGAAGCTCATTGAGGTCGATTGTCACTTTGTGTTGAATGAAAATTTTCAAAGTCTATCTTCCTAATTTGAAGTCGAATTTCAACATTCATTATATATTTGAGTGAGTTTACATCTAACTTTGTCAGATATCATCGAATAACATCCATTGAAGCTCATTGAGGTCAACCGTCACTTTGGGCTAATTGAAAATTTTCAGAGTCTATCTTCCTAATTTGAAGTCGAATTTCAACATTTCTTATATATTTGAGTAAGTTTGCATCTAACTTAGTCAGATATCATAAAATAACATCCATTGAAGCTCATTGAGGTCGATTGTCACTTTGTGTTGAATGAAAATTTTCAAAGTCTATCTTCCTAATTTGAAATCGAATTTCAACATTTATTATATATTTGAGTGAGTTTACATCTAACTTTGTCAGATATCATCGAATAACATCCATTGAAGCTCATTGAGGTCAACTGTCACTTTGGGCTAATTGAAAATTTTCAGAGTCTATCTTCCTAATTTGAAGTCGAATTTCAACATTTATTATATATTTGAGTGAGTTTACATCTAACTTTGTCAGATATCATTCAATAATATCCATTGAAGCTCATTGAGGTCAACTGTCAATTTGGGCTAATTGAAAATTTTCAAAGTCTATCTTCCTAATTTGAGGTCGAATTTCAACATTTCTTATATATTTGAGTAAGTTTGCATCTAACTCAGTCAGATATCATCAAATAACATCCATTGAAGCTCATTGAGGTCGATTGTCACTTTGTGTTGAATGAAAATTCTCAAAGTCTATCTTCCTAATTTGAAGTCGAATTTCAACATTTATTATATATTTGAGTGAGTTTACATCTAACTTTGTCACATATCATCGAATAACATCCATTGAAGCTCATTGAGGTCAACCGTCACTTTGTGCTAATTGAAAATTTTCAAAGTCTATCTTCCTAATTTGAAGTCGAATTTCAACATTTATTATATATTTGAGTGAGTTTACATCTAACTTTGTCAGATATCATCGAATAACATCCATTGAAGCTGATTGAGGTCAACCGTCACTTTGTGCTAATTGAAAATTTTCAAAGTCTATCTTCCTAATTTGAAGTCGAATTCCAACATTTATTATATATTTGAGTGAGTTTACATCTAACTTTGTCACATATCATCGAATAACATCCATTGAAGCTCATTGAGGTCAACTGTCACTTTGTGCTAATTGAAAATTTTCAAAGTCTATCTTCCTAATTTGAAATCGAATTTCATCATTTCTTATATATTTGAGTAAGTTTGCATCTAACTTAGTCAGATATCATCAAATAACATCCATTGAAGCTCATTGAGGTCGATTGTCACTTTGTGTTGAATGAAAATTCTCAAAGTCTATCTTCCTAATTTGAAGTCGAATTTCAACATTTATTATATATTTGAGTGAGTTTACATCTAACTTTGTCACATATCATCGAATAACATCCATTGAAGCTCATTGAGGTCAACCGTCACTTTGTGCTAATTGAAAATTTTCAAACTCTATCTTCCTAATTTGAAGTCGAATTCCAACATTTATTATATATTTGAGTGAGTTTACATCTAACTTTGTCACATATCATCGAATAACATCCATTGAAGCTCATTGAGGTCAACTGTCACTTTGTGCTAATTGAAAATTTTCAAAGTCTATCTTCCTAATTTGAAATCGAATTTCATCATTGCTTATATATTTGAGTAAGTTTGCATCTAACTTAGTCAGATATCATAAAATAACATCCATTGAAGCTCATTGAGGTCGATTGTCACTTTGTGTTGAATGAAAATTTTCAAAGTCTATCTTCCTAATTTGAAGTCGAATTTCAACATTCATTATATATTTGAGTGAGTTTACATCTAACTTTGTCAGATATCATCGAATAACATCCATTGAAGCTCATTGAGGTCAACCGTCACTTTGGGCTAATTGAAAATTTTCAGAGTCTATCTTCCTAATTTGAAGTCGAATTTCAACATTTCTTATATATTTGAGTAAGTTTGCATCTAACTTAGTCAGATATCATAAAATAACATCCATTGAAGCTCATTGAGGTCGATTGTCACTTTGTGTTGAATGAAAATTTTCAAAGTCTATCTTCCTAATTTGAAATCGAATTTCAACATTTATTATATATTTGAGTGAGTTTACATCTAACTTTGTCAGATATCATCGAATAACATCCATTGAAGCTCATTGAGGTCAACTGTCACTTTGGGCTAATTGAAAATTTTCAGAGTCTATCTTCCTAATTTGAAGTCGAATTTCAACATTTATTATATATTTGAGTGAGTTTACATCTAACTTTGTCACATATCATCGAATAACATCCATTGAAGCTCATTGAGGTCAACTGTCACTTTGTGCTAATTGAAAATTTTCAAAGTCTATCTTCCTAATTTGAAATCGAATTTCATCATTTCTTATATATTTGAGTAAGTTTGCATCTAACTTAGTCAGATATCATCAAATAACATCCATTGAAGCTCATTGAGGTCGATTGTCACTTTGTGTTGAATGAAAATTCTCAAAGTCTATCTTCCTAATTTGAAGTCGAATTTCAACATTTATTATATATTTGAGTGAGTTTACATCTAACTTTGTCACATATCATCGAATAACATCCATTGAAGCTCATTGAGGTCAACCGTCACTTGTGCTAATTGAAAATTTTCAAAGTCTATCTTCCTAATTTGAAGTCGAATTTCAACATTTATTATATATTTGAGTGAGTTTACATCTAACTTTGTCAGATATCATCGAATAACATCCATTGAAGCTGATTGAGGTCAACCGTCACTTTGTGCTAATTGAAAATTTTCAAAGTCTATCTTCCTAATTTGAAGTCGAATTCCAACATTTATTATATATTTGAGTGAGTTTACATCTAACTTTGTCACATATCATCGAATAACATCCATTGAAGCTCATTGAGGTCAACTGTCACTTTGTGCTAATTGAAAATTTTCAAAGTCTATCTTCCTAATTTGAAATCGAATTTCATCATTTCTTATATATTTGAGTAAGTTTGCATCTAACTTAGTCAGATATCATCAAATAACATCCATTGAAGCTCATTGAGGTCGATTGTCACTTTGTGTTGAATGAAAATTTTCAAAGTCTATCTTCCTAATTTGAAATCGAATTTCATCATTTCTTATATATTTGAGTAAGTTTGCATCTAACTTTGTCAGATATCATCGAATAACATCCATTGAAGCTCATTGAGGTCGATTGTCACTTTGTGTTGAATGAAAATTCTCAAAGTCTATCTTCCTAATGTGAAGTCGAATTTCAACATTTATTATATATTTGAGTGAGTTTACATCTAACTTTGTCAGATATCATTGAATAACATCCATTGAAGCTCATTGAGGTCAACTGTCACTTTGGGCTAAATGAAAATTTTCAAAGTCTATCTTCCTAATTTGGAGTCGAATTTCAACATTTCTTATATATTTGAGTAAGTTTGCATCTAACTTAGTCAGATATCATAAAATAACATCCATTGAAGCTCATTGAGGTCGATTGTCACTTTGTGTTGAATGAAAATTTTCAAAGTCTATCTTCCTAATTTGAAATCGAATTTCAACATTTATTATATATTTGAGTGAGTTTACATCTAACTTTGTCAGATATCATCGAATAACATCCATTGAAGCTCATTGAGGTCAACTGTCACTTTGGGCTAATTGAAAATTTTCAGAGTCTATCTTCCTAATTTGAAGTCGAATTTCAACATTTATTATATATTTGAGTGAGTTTACATCTAACTTTGTCAGATATCATTCAATAATATCCATTGAAGCTCATTGAGGTCAACTGTCAATTTGGGCTAATTGAAAATTTTCAAAGTCTATCTTCCTAATTTGAGGTCGAATTTCAACATTTCTTATATATTTGAGTAAGTTTGCATCTAACTCAGTCAGATATCATCAAATAACATCCATTGAAGCTCATTGAGGTCGATTGTCACTTTGTGTTGAATGAAAATTCTCAAAGTCTATCTTCCTAATTTGAAGTCGAATTTCAACATTTATTATATATTTGAGTGAGTTTACATCTAACTTTGTCACATATCATCGAATAACATCCATTGAAGCTCATTGAGGTCAACCGTCACTTTGTGCTAATTGAAAATTTTCAAAGTCTATCTTCCTAATTTGAAGTCGAATTTCAACATTTATTATATATTTGAGTGAGTTTACATCTAACTTTGTCAGATATCATCGAATAACATCCATTGAAGCTGATTGAGGTCAACCGTCACTTTGTGCTAATTGAAAATTTTCAAAGTCTATCTTCCTAATTTGAAGTCGAATTCCAACATTTATTATATATTTGAGTGAGTTTACATCTAACTTTGTCACATATCATCGAATAACATCCATTGAAGCTCATTGAGGTCAACTGTCACTTTGTGCTAATTGAAAATTTTCAAAGTCTATCTTCCTAATTTGAAATCGAATTTCATCATTTCTTATATATTTGAGTAAGTTTGCATCTAACTTAGTCAGATATCATCAAATAACATCCATTGAAGCTCATTGAGGTCGATTGTCACTTTGTGTTGAATGAAAATTCTCAAAGTCTATCTTCCTAATTTGAAGTCGAATTTCAACATTTATTATATATTTGAGTGAGTTTACATCTAACTTTGTCACATATCATCGAATAACATCCATTGAAGCTCATTGAGGTCAACCGTCACTTTGTGCTAATTGAAAATTTTCAAACTCTATCTTCCTAATTTGAAGTCGAATTCCAACATTTATTATATATTTGAGTGAGTTTACATCTAACTTTGTCACATATCATCGAATAACATCCATTGAAGCTCATTGAGGTCAACTGTCACTTTGTGCTAATTGAAAATTTTCAAAGTCTATCTTCCTAATTTGAAATCGAATTTCATCATTGCTTATATATTTGAGTAAGTTTGCATCTAACTTTGTCAGATATCATCGGATAACATCCATTGAAGCTCATTGAGGTCGATTGTCACTTTGTGTTGAATGAAAATTCTCAAAGTCTATCTTCCTAATTTGAAGTCGAATTTCAACATTTATTATATATTTGAGTGAGTTTACATCTAACTTTGTCACATATCATCGAATAACATCCATTGAAGCTCATTGAGGTCAACCGTCACTTTGTGCTAATTGAAAATTTTCAAAGTCTATATTCCTAATTTGAAGTCGAATTTCAACATTTATTATATATTTGAGTGAGTTTACATCTAACTTTGTCAGATATCATTGAATAACATCCATTGAAGCTCATTGAGGTCAACTGTCACTTTGGGCTAATTGAAAATTTTCAAAGTCTATCTTCCTAATTTGAGGTCGAATTTCAACATTTCTTATATATTTGAGTAAGTTTGCATCTAACTTAGTCAGATATCATAAAATAACATCCATTGAAGCTCATTGAGGTCGATTGTCACTTTGTGTTGAATGAAAATTCTCAGTCTATCTTCCTAATTTGAAATCGAATTTCAACATTTATTATATATTTGAGTGAGTTTACATCTAACTTTGTCACATATCATCGAATAACATCCATTGAAGCTCATTGAGGTCAACCGTCACTTTGTGCTAATTGAAAATTTTCAAAGTCTATCTTCCTAATTTGAAGTCGAATTCCAACATTTATTATATATTTGAGTGAGTTTACATCTAACTTTGTCACATATCATCGAATAACATCCATTGAAGCTCATTGAGGTCAACTGTCACTTTGTGCTAATTGAAAATTTTCAAAGTCTATCTTCCTAATTTGAAATCGAATTTCATCATTTCTTATATATTTGAGTAAGTTTGCATCTAACTTAGTCAGATATCATCAAATAACATCCATTGAAGCTCATTGAGGTCGATTGTCACTTTGTGTTGAATGAAAATTCTCAAAGTCTATCTTCCTAATTTGAAGTCGAATTTCAACATTTATTACATATTTGAGTGAGTTTACATCTAACTTTGTCACATATCATCGAATAACATCCATTGAAGCTCATTGAGGTCAACCGTCACTTTGTGCTAATTGAAAATTTTCAAAGTCTATCTTCCTAATTTGAAGTCGAATTCCAACATTAATTATATATTTGAGTGAGTTCACATCTAACTTTGTCACATATCATCGAATAACATCCATTGAAGCTCATTGAGGTCAACTGTCACTTTGTGCTAATTGAAAATTTTCAAAGTCTATCTTCCTAATTTGAAATCGAATTTCATCATTTCTTATATATTTGAGTAAGTTTGCATCTAACTTTGTCAGATATCATCGGATAACATCCATTGAAGCTCATTGAGGTCGATTGTCACTTTGTGTTGAATGAAAATTCTCAAAGTCTATCTTCCTAATTTGAAGTCGAATTTCAACATTCATTATATATTTGAGTGAGTTTACATCTAACTTTGTCACATATCATCGAATAACATCCATTGAAGCTCATTGAGGTCAACCGTCACTTTGTGCTAATTGAAAATTTTCAAAGTCTATCTTCCTAATTTGAAATCTAATTTCATCATTTCTTATATATTTGAGTAAGTTTGCATCTAACTTTGTCAGATATCATCGGATAACATCCATTGAAGCTCATTGAGGTCGATTGTCACTTTGTGTTGAATGAAAATTCTCAAAGTCTATCTTCCTAATTTGAAGTCGAATTCCAACATTTATTATATATTTGAGTGAGTTTACATCTAACTTTGTCACATATCATCGAATAACATCCATTGAAGCTCATTGAGGTCAACCGTCACTTTGTGCTAATTGAAAATTTTCAAAGTCTATCTTCCTAATTTGAAGTCGAATTTCAACATTTATTATATATTTGAGTGAGTTTACATCTAACTTTGTCAGATATCATTGAATAACATCCATTGAAGCTCATTGAGGTCAACTGTCACTTTGGGCTAATTGAAAATTTTCAAAGTCTATCTTCCTAATTTGAGGTCGAATTTCAACATTTCTTATATATTTGAGTAAGATGGCATCTAACTTAGTCAGATATCATAAAATAACATCCATTGAAGCTCATTGAGGTCGATTGTCACTTTGTGTTGAATGAAAATTCTCAGTCTATCTTCCTAATTTGAAGTCGAATTTCAACATTTATTATATATTTGAGTAAGTTTGCATCTAACTTAGTCAGATATCATCAAATAACAGCCATTGAAGCTCATTGAGGTCGATTGTCACTTTGTGCTAATTGAAAATTTTCAAAGTCTATCTTCCTAATTTGAAGTCGAATTTCAACATTTATTATATATTTGAGTGAGTTTACATCTAACTTTGTCAGATATCATTGAATAACATCCATTGAAGCTCATTGAGGTCAACTGTCACTTTGGGCTAATTGAAAATTTTCAAAGTCTATCTTCCTAATTTGAGGTCGAATTTCAACATTTCTTATATATTTGAGTAAGTTTGCATCTAACTTAGTCAGATATCATAAAATAACATCCATTGAAGCTCATTGAGGTCGATTGTCACTTTGTGTTGAATGAAAATTCTCAGTCTATCTTCCTAATTTGAAATCGAATTTCAACATTTATTATATATTTGAGTGAGTTTACATCTAACTTTGTCACATATCATCGAATAACATCCATTGAAGCTCATTGAGGTCAACTGTCACTTCGTGCTAATTGAAAATTTTCAAAGTCTATCTTCCTAATTTGAAATCTAATTTCATCATTTCTTATATATTTGAGTAAGTTTGCATCTAACTTTGTCAGATATCATCGGATAACATCCATTGAAGCTCATTGAGGTCGATTGTCACTTTGTGTTGAATGAAAATTCTCAAAGTCTATCTTCCTAATTTGAAGTCGAATTCCAACATTTATTATATATTTGAGTGAGTTCACATCTAACTTTGTCACATATCATCGAATAACATCCATTGAAGCTCATTGAGGTCAACCGTCACTTTGTGCTAATTGAAAATTTTCAAAGTCTATCTTCCTAATTTGAAGTCGAATTTCAACATTTATTATATATTTGAGTGAGTTTACATCTAACTTTGTCAGATATCATTGAATAACATCCATTGAAGCTCATTGAGGTCAACTGTCACTTTGGGCTAATTGAAAATTTTCAAAGTCTATCTTCCTAATTTGAGGTCGAATTTCAACATTTCTTATATATTTGAGTAAGTTTGCATCTAACTTAGTCAGATATCATAAAATAACATCCATTGAAGCTCATTGAGGTCGATTGTCACTTTGTGTTGAATGAAAATTCTCAGTCTATCTTCCTAATTTGAAGTCGAATTTCAACATTTCTTATATATTTGAGTAAGTTTGCATCTAACTTAGTCAGATATCATCAAATAACAGCCATTGAAGCTCATTGAGGTCGATTGTCACTTTGTGTTGAATGAAAATTTTCAAAGTCTATCTTCCTAATTTGAAGTCGAATTTCAACATTTATTATATATTTGAGTGAGTTTACATCTAACTTTGTCACATTTCATCGAATTACATCCATTGAAGCTCATTGAAGTCAACCGTCACTTTGTGCTAATTGAAAATTTCCAAACTCTATCTTCCTAATTTGAAGTCGAATTTCAACATTTCTTAAATATTTGAGTGAGTTTGCATCTAACTTTAACAGATATCATCGAATAACATCCATTGAAGCTCATTGAGGTCGATTGTCACCTTGTTTTGAATGAAAATTTTCAAAGTCTATCTTCCTAATTTGAAGTCGAATTTCAACATTCATTATATATTTGAGTGAGTTTACATCTAACTTTGTCACATATCATCGAATAACAGCCATTGAAGCTCATTGAGGTCGATTGTCACTTTGTGTTGAATGAAAATTTTCAAAGTCTATCTTCCTAATTTGAAGTCGAATTTCAACATTTATTATATATTTGAGTGAGTTTACATCTAACTTTGTCACATTTCATCGAATTACATCCATTGAAGCTCATTGAAGTCAACCGTCACTTTGTGCTAATTGAAAATTTCCAAACTCTATCTTCCTAATTTGAAGTCGAATTTCAACATTTCTTATATATTTGAGTGAGTTTGCATCTAACTTTAACAGATATCATCGAATAACATCCATTGAAGCTCATTGAGGTCGATTGTCACCTTGTTTTGAATGAAAATTTTCAAAGTCTATCTTCCTAATTTGAAGTCGAATTTCAACATTTATCATATATTTGAGTGAGTTTATATCTAACTTTGTCAGATATCATCGAATAACATCCATTGAAGCTCAATGAGGTCAACTGTCACTTTGTGCTAATTGAAAATTTTCAAAGTCTATCTTCCTAATTTGAAGTCGAATTTCAACATTTATTATATATTTGAGTGAGTTTACATCTAACTTTGTCAGATATCATTGAATAACATCCATTGAAGCTCATTGAGGTCAACTGTCACTTTGTGCTAATCGAAAATTTTCAGAGTCTATCTTCCTAATTTGAAGTCGAATTTCAACATTTCTTATATATTTGAGTAAGTTTGCATCTAACTTAGTCAGATATCATAAAATAACATCCATTGAAGCTCATTGAGGTCGATTGTCACTTTGTGTTGAATGAAAATTTTCAAAGTCTATCTTCCTAATTTGAAGTCGAATTTCAACATTCATTATATATTTGAGTGAGTTTACATCTAACTTTGTCAGATATCATCGAATAACATCCATTGAAGCTCATTGAGGTCAACCGTCACTTTGGGCTAATTGAAAATTTTCAGAGTCTATCTTCCTAATTTGAAGTCGAATTTCAACATTTCTTATATATTTGAGTAAGTTTGCATCTAACTTAGTCAGATATCATAAAATAACATCCATTGAAGCTCATTGAGGTCGATTGTCACTTTGTGTTGAATGAAAATTTTCAAAGTCTATCTTCCTAATTTGAAATCGAATTTCAACATTTATTATATATTTGAGTGAGTTTACATCTAACTTTGTCAGATATCATCGAATAACATCCATTGAAGCTCATTGAGGTCAACTGTCACTTTGGGCTAATTGAAAATTTTCAGAGTCTATCTTCCTAATTTGAAGTCGAATTTCAACATTTATTATATATTTGAGTGAGTTTACATCTAACTTTGTCAGATATCATTCAATAACATCCATTGAAGCTCATTGAGGTCAACTGTCAATTTGGGCTAATTGAAAATTTTCAAAGTCTATCTTCCTAATTTGAGGTCGAATTTCAACATTTCTTATATATTTGAGTAAGTTTGCATCTAACTTAGTCAGATATCATCAAATAACATCCATTGAAGCTCATTGAGGTCGATTGTCACTTTGTGTTGAATGAAAATTCTCAGTCTACCTTCCTAATTTGAAATGGAATTTCAACATTTATTATATATTTGAGTGAGTTTACATCTAACTTTGTCACATATCATCGAATAACATCCATTGAAGCTCATTGAGGTCAACTGTCACTTTGTGCTAATTGAAAATTTTCAAAGTCTATCTTCCTAATTTGAAATCGAATTTCATCATTTCTTATATATTTGAGTAAGTTTGCATCTAACTTTGTCAGATATCATCGGATAACATCCATTGAAGCTCATTGAGGTCGATTGTCACTTTGTGTTGAATGAAAATTCTCAAAGTCTATCTTCCTAATTTGAAGTCGAATTTCAACATTCCTTATATATTTGAGTGAGTTTACATCTAACTTTGTCACATATCATCGAATAACATCCATTGAAGCTCATTGAGGTCAACCGTCACTTTGTGCTAATTGAAAATTTTCAAAGTCTATCTTCCTAATTTGAAGTCGAATTTCAACATTTATTATATATTTGAGTGAGTTTACATCTAACTTTGTCAGATATCATTGAATAACATCCATTGAAGCTCATTGAGACCAACTGTCACTTTGGGCTAATTGAAAATTTTCAAAGTCTATCTTCCTAATTTGAGGTCGAATTTCAACATTTCTTATATATTTGAGTAAGTTTGCATCTAACTTAGTCAGATATCATAAAATAACATCCATTGAAGCTCATTGAGGTCGATTGTCACTTTGTGTTGAATGAAAATTCTCAGTCTATCTTCCTAATTTGAAGTCGAATTTCAACATTTCTTATATATTTGAGTAAGTTTGCATCTAACTTAGTCAGATATCATCAAATAACAGCCAATGAAGCTCATTGAGGTCGATTGTCACTTTGTGTTGAATGAAAATTTTCAAAGTCTATCTTCCTAATTTGAAGTCGAATTTCAACATTTATTATATATTTGAGTGAGTTTACATCTAACTTTGTCACATTTCATCGAATTACATCCATTGAAGCTCATTGAAGTCAACCGTCACTTTGTGCTAATTGAAAATTTTCAAACTCTATCTTCCTAATTTGAAGTCGAATTTCAACATTTATTATATATTTGAGTGAGTTTACATCTAACTTTGTCAGATATCATCGAATAACATCCATTGAAGCTCAATGAGGTCAACTGTCACTTTGTGCTAATTGAAAATTTTCAAAGTCTATCTTCCTAATTTGAAGTCGAATTTCAACATTTATTATATATTTGAGTGAGTTTACATCTAACTTTGTCAGATATCATTGAATAACATCCATTGAAGCTCATTGAGGTCAACTGTCACTTTGTGCTAATCGAAAATTTTCAGAGTCTATCTTCCTAATTTGAAGTCGAATTTCAACATTTCTTATATATTTGAGTAAGTTTGCATCTAACTTAGTCAGATATCATAAAATAACATCCATTGAAGCTCATTGAGGTCGATTGTCACTTTGTGTTGAATGAAAATTTTCAAAGTCTATCTTCCTAATTTGAAATCGAATTTCAACATTTATTATATATTTGAGTGAGTTTACATCTAACTTTGTCAGATATCATCGAATAACATCCATTGAAGCTCATTGAGGTCAACTGTCACTTTGGGCTAATTGAACATTTTCAGAGTCTATCTTCCTAATTTGAAGTCGAATTTCAACATTTATTATATATTTGAGTAAGTTTACATCTAACTTTGTCAGATATCATTCAATAACATCCATTGAAGATCATTGAGGTCAACTGTCAATTTGGGCTAATTGAAAATTTTCAAAGTCTATCTTCCTAATTTGAGGTCGAATTTCAACATTTCTTATATATTTGAGTAAGTTTGCATCTAACTTAGTCAGATATCATCAAATAACATCCATTGAAGCTCATTGAGGTCGATTGTCACTTTGTGTTGAATGAAAATTCTCAAAGTCTATCTTCCTAATTTGAAGTCGAATTTCAACATTCATTATATATTTGAGTGAGTTTACATCTAACTTTGTCACATATCATCGAATAACATGCATTGAAGCTCATTGAGGTCAACCGTCACTTTGTGCTAATTGAAAATTTTCAAAGTCTATCTTCCTAATTTGAAGTCGAATTTCAACATTTATTATATATTTGAGTGAGTTTACATCTAACTTTGTCAGATATCATTGAATAACATCCATTGAAGCTCATTGAGGTCAACTGTCACTTTGTGCTAATCGAAAATTTTCAGAGTCTATCTTCCTAATTTGAAGTCGAATTTCAACATTTCTTATATATTTGAGTAAGTTTGCATCTAACTTAGTCAGATATCATAAAATAACATCCATTGAAGCTCATTGAGGTCGATTGTCACTTTGTGTTGAATGAAAATTTTCAAAGTCTATCTTCCTAATTTGAAGTCGAATTTCAACATTCATTATATATTTGAGTGAGTTTACATCTAACTTTGTCAGATATCATCGAATAACATCCATTGAAGCTCATTGAGGTCAACCGTCACTTTGGGCTAATTGAAAATTTTCAGAGTCTATCTTCCTAATTTGAAGTCGAATTTCAACATTTCTTATATATTTGAGTAAGTTTGCATCTAACTTAGTCAGATATCATAAAATAACATCCATTGAAGCTCATTGAGGTCGATTGTCACTTTGTGTTGAATGAAAATTTTCAAAGTCTATCTTCCTAATTTGAAATCGAATTTCAACATTTATTATATATTTGAGTGAGTTTACATCTAACTTTGTCAGATATCATCGAATAACATCCATTGAAGCTCATTGAGGTCAACTGTCACTTTGGGCTAATTGAAAATTTTCAGAGTCTATCTTCCTAATTTGAAGTCGAATTTCAACATTTATTATATATTTGAGTGAGTTTACATCTAACTTTGTCAGATATCATTCAATAACATCCATTGAAGCTCATTGAGGTCAACTGTCAATTTGGGCTAATTGAAAATTTTCAAAGTCTATCTTCCTAATTTGAGGTCGAATTTCAACATTTCTTATATATTTGAGTAAGTTTGCATCTAACTTAGTCAGATATCATCAAATAACATCCATTGAAGCTCATTGAGGTCGATTGTCACTTTGTGTTGAATGAAAATTCTCAGTCTATCTTCCTAATTTGAAATCGAATTTCAACATTTATTATATATTTGAGTGAGTTTACATCTAACTTTGTCACATATCATCGAATAACATCCATTGAAGCTCATTGAGGTCAACTGTCACTTTGTGCTAATTGAAAATTTTCAAAGTCTATCTTCCTAATTTGAAATCGAATTTCATCATTTCTTATATATTTGAGTAAGTTTGCATCTAACTTTGTCAGATATCATCGGATAACATCCATTGAAGCTCATTGAGGTCGATTGTCACTTTGTGTTGAATGAAAATTCTCAAAGTCTATCTTCCTAATTTGAAGTCGAATTTCAACATTCCTTATATATTTGAGTGAGTTTACATCTAACTTTGTCACATATCATCGAATAACATCCATTGAAGCTCATTGAGGTCAACCGTCACTTTGTGCTAATTGAAAATTTTCAAAGTCTATCTTCCTAATTTGAAGTCGAATTTCAACATTTATTATATATTTGAGTGAGTTTACATCTAACTTTGTCAGATATCATTGAATAACATCCATTGAAGCTCATTGAGACCAACTGTCACTTTGGGCTAATTGAAAATTTTCAAAGTCTATCTTCCTAATTTGAGGTCGAATTTCAACATTTCTTATATATTTGAGTAAGTTTGCATCTAACTTAGTCAGATATCATAAAATAACATCCATTGAAGCTCATTGAGGTCGATTGTCACTTTGTGTTGAATGAAAATTCTCAGTCTATCTTCCTAATTTGAAGTCGAATTTCAACATTTCTTATATATTTGAGTAAGTTTGCATCTAACTTAGTCAGATATCATCAAATAAGAGCCAATGAAGCTCATTGAGGTCGATTGTCACTTTGTGTTGAATGAAAATTTTCAAAGTCTATCTTCCTAATTTGAAGTCGAATTTCAACATTTATTATATATTTGAGTGAGTTTACATCTAACTTTGTCACATTTCATCGAATTACATCCATTGAAGCTCATTGAAGTCAACCGTCACTTTGTGCTAATTGAAAATTTTCAAACTCTATCTTCCTAATTTGAAGTCGAATTTCAACATTTATTATATATTTGAGTGAGTTTACATCTAACTTTGTCAGATATCATCGAATAACATCCATTGAAGCTCAATGAGGTCAACTGTCACTTTGTGCTAATTGAAAATTTTCAAAGTCTATCTTCCTAATTTGAAGTCGAATTTCAACATTTATTATATATTTGAGTGAGTTTACATCTAACTTTGTCAGATATCATTGAATAACATCCATTGAAGCTCATTGAGGTCAACTGTCACTTTGTGCTAATCGAAAATTTTCAGAGTCTATCTTCCTAATTTGAAGTCGAATTTCAACATTTCTTATATATTTGAGTAAGTTTGCATCTAACTTAGTCAGATATCATAAAATAACATCCATTGAAGCTCATTGAGGTCGATTGTCACTTTGTGTTGAATGAAAATTTTCAAAGTCTATCTTCCTAATTTGAAATCGAATTTCAACATTTATTATATATTTGAGTGAGTTTACATCTAACTTTGTCAGATATCATCGAATAACATCCATTGAAGCTCATTGAGGTCAACTGTCACTTTGGGCTAATTGAAAATTTTCAGAGTCTATCTTCCTAATTTGAAGTCGAATTTCAACATTTATTATATATTTGAGTGAGTTTACATCTAACTTTGTCAGATATCATTGAATAACATCCATTGAAGCTCATTGAGGTCAACTGTCACTTTGTGCTAATCGAAAATTTTCAGAGTCTATCTTCCTAATTTGAAGTCGAATTTCAACATTTCTTATATATTTGAGTAAGTTTGCATCTAACTTAGTCAGATATCATAAAATAACATCCATTGAAGCTCATTGAGGTCGATTGTCACTTTGTGTTGAATGAAAATTTTCAAAGTCTATCTTCCTAATTTGAAGTCGAATTTCAACATTCATTATATATTTGAGTGAGTTTACATCTAACTTTGTCAGATATCATCGAATAACATCCATTGAAGCTCATTGAGGTCAACCGTCACTTTGGGCTAATTGAAAATTTTCAGAGTCTATCTTCCTAATTTGAAGTCGAATTTCAACATTTCTTATATATTTGAGTAAGTTTGCATCTAACTTAGTCAGATATCATAAAATAACATCCATTGAAGCTCATTGAGGTCGATTGTCACTTTGTGTTGAATGAAAATTTTCAAAGTCTATCTTCCTAATTTGAAATCGAATTTCAACATTTATTATATATTTGAGTGAGTTTACATCTAACTTTGTCAGATATCATCGAATAACATCCATTGAAGCTCATTGAGGTCAACTGTCACTTTGGGCTAATTGAAAATTTTCAGAGTCTATCTTCCTAATTTGAAGTCGAATTTCAACATTTATTATATATTTGAGTGAGTTTACATCTAACTTTGTCAGATATCATTCAATAACATCCATTGAAGCTCATTGAGGTCAACTGTCAATTTGGGCTAATTGAAAATTTTCAAAGTCTATCTTCCTAATTTGAGGTCGAATTTCAACATTTCTTATATATTTGAGTGAGTTTGCATCTAACTTAGTCAGATATCATCAAATAACATCCATTGAAGCTCATTGAGGTCGATTGTCACTTTGTGTTGAATGAAAATTCTCAGTCTATCTTCCCAATTTGAAATCGAATTTCAACATTTATTATATATTTGAGTGAGTTTACATCTAACTTTGTCACATATCATCGAATAACATCCATTGAAGCTCATTGAGGTCAACTGTCAC
The DNA here is from genome assembly GCA_026230145.1 of Diorhabda elongata. Classification (NCBI taxonomy): domain Eukaryota; kingdom Metazoa; phylum Arthropoda; class Insecta; order Coleoptera; family Chrysomelidae; genus Diorhabda; species Diorhabda elongata. Next base: position 34,061,280 of record CM047926.1, read on the forward strand.
TTTGTGCTAATTGAAAATTTTCAAAGTCTATCTTCCTAATTTGAAATCGAATTTCATCATTTCTTATATATTTGAGTAAGTTTGCATCTAACTTTGTCAGATATCATCGGATAACATCCATTGAAGCTAATTGAGGTCGATTGTCACTTTGTGTTGAATGAAAATTCTCAAAGTCTATCTTCCTAATTTGAAGTCGAATTTCAACATTCCTTATATATTTGAGTGAGTTTACATCTAACTTTGTCACATATCATCGAATAACATCCATTGAAGCTCATTGAGGTCAACCGTCACTTTGTGCTAATTGAAAATTTTCAAAGTCTATCTTCCTAATTTGAAGTCGAATTTCAACATTTCTTATATATTTGAGTAAGTTTGCATCTAACTTAGTCAGATATCATCAAATAACAGCCAATGAAGCTCATTGAGGTCGATTGTCACTTTGTGTTGAATGAAAATTTTCAAAGTCTATCTTCCTAATTTGAAGTCGAATTTCAACATTTATTATATATTTGAGTGAGTTTACATCTAACTTTGTCACATTTCATCGAATTACATCCATTGAAGCTCATTGAAGTCAACTGTCACTTTGTGCTAATTGAAAATTTTCAAACTCTATCTTCCTAATTTGAAGTCGAATTTCAACATTTATTATATATTTGAGTGAGTTTACATCTAACTTTGTCAGATATCATCGAATAACATCCATTGAAGCTCAATGAGGTCAACTGTCACTTTGTGCTAATTGAAAATTTTCAAAGTCTATCTTCCTAATTTGAAGTCGAATTTCAACATTTATTATATATTTGAGTGAGTTTACATCTAACTTTGTCAGATATCATTGAATAACATCCATTGAAGCTCATTGAGGTCAACTGTCACTTTGTGCTAATCGAAAATTTTCAGAGTCTATCTTCCTAATTTGAAGTCGAATTTCAACATTTCTTATATATTTGAGTAAGTTTGCATCTAACTTAGTCAGATATCATAAAATAACATCCATTGAAGCTCATTGAGGTCGATTGTCACTTTGTGTTGAATGAAAATTTTCAAAGTCTATCTTCCTAATTTGAAATCGAATTTCAACATTTATTATATATTTGAGTGAGTTTACATCTAACTTTGTCAGATATCATCGAATAACATCCATTGAAGCTCATTGAGGTCAACTGTCACTTTGGGCTAATTGAAAATTTTCAGAGTCTATCTTCCTAATTTGAAGTCGAATTTCAACATTTATTATATATTTGAGTGAGTTTACATCTAACTTTGTCAGATATCATTCAATAACATCCATTGAAGATCATTGAGGTCAACTGTCAATTTGGGCTAATTGAAAATTTTCAAGGTCTATCTTCCTAATTTGAGGTCGAATTTCAACATTTCTTATATATTTGAGTAAGTTTGCATCTAACTTAGTCAGATATCATCAAATAACATCCATTGAAGCTCATTGAGGTCGATTGTCACTTTGTGTTGAATGAAAATTCTCAAAGTCTATCTTCCTAATTTGAAGTCGAATTTCAACATTCATTATATATTTGAGTGAGTTTACATCTAACTTTGTCACATATCATCGAATAACATCCATTGAAGCTCATTGAGGTCAACCGTCACTTTGTGCTAATTGAAAATTTTCAAAGTCTATCTTCCTAATTTGAAGTCGAATTTCAACATTTCTTATATATTTGAGTGAGTTTGCATCTAACTTTAACAGATATCATCGAATAACATCCATTGAAGCTCATTGAGGTCGATTGTCACCTTGTTTTGAATGAAAATTTTCAAAGTCTATCTTCCTAATTTGAAGTCGAATTTCAACATTTATTATATATTTGAGTGAGTTTACATCTAACTTTGTCAGATATCATCGAATAACATCCATTGAAGCTCAATGAGGTCAACTGTCACTTTGTGCTAATTGAAAATTTTCAAAGTCTATCTTCCTAATTTGAAGTCGAATTTCAACATTTATTATATATTTGAGTGAGTTTACATCTAACTTTGTCAGATATCATTGAATAACATCCATTGAAGCTCATTGAGGTCAACTGTCACTTTGTGCTAATCGAAAATTTTCAGAGTCTATCTTCCTAATTTGAAGTCGAATTTCAACATTTCTTATATATTTGAGTAAGTTTGCATCTAACTTAGTCAGATATCATAAAATAACATCCATTGAAGCTCATTGAGGTCGATTGTCACTTTGTGTTGAATGAAAATTTTCAAAGTCTATCTTCCTAATTTGAAGTCGTATTTCAACATTTATTATATATTTGAGTGAGTTTACATCTAACTTTGTCAGATATCATCGAATAACATCCATTGAAGCTCATTGAGGTCAACTGTCACTTTGGGCTAATTGAAAATTTTCAGAGTCTATCTTCCTAATTTGAAGTCGAATTTCAACATTTATTATATATTTGAGTGAGTTTACATCTAACTTTGTCAGATATCATTCAATAACATCCATTGAAGATCATTGAGGTCAACTGTCAATTTGGGCTAATTGAAAATTTTCAAGGTCTATCTTCCTAATTTGAGGTCGAATTTCAACATTTCTTATATATTTGAGTAAGTTTGCATCTAACTTAGTCAGATATCATCAAATAACATCCATTGAAGCTCATTGAGGTCGATTGTCACTTTGTGTTGAATGAAAATTCTCAAAGTCTATCTTCCTAATTTGAAGTCGAATTTCAACATTCATTATATATTTGAGTGAGTTTACATCTAACTTTGTCACATATCATCGAATAACATCCATTGAAGCTCATTGAGGTCAACCGTCACTTTGTGCTAATTGAAAATTTTCAAAGTCTATCTTCCTAATTTGAAGTCGAATTTCAACATTTCTTATATATTTGAGTGAGTTTGCATCTAACTTTAACAGATATCATCGAATAACATCCATTGAAGCTCATTGAGGTCGATTGTCACCTTGTTTTGAATGAAAATTTTCAAAGTCTATCTTCCTAATTTGAAGTCGAATTTCAACATTTATTATATATTTGAGTGAGTTTACATCTAACTTTGTCAGATATCATCGAATAACATCCATTGAAGCTCAATGAGGTCAACTGTCACTTTGTGCTAATTGAAAATTTTCAAAGTCTATCTTCCTAATTTGAAGTCGAATTTCAACATTTATTATATATTTGAGTGAGTTTACATCTAACTTTGTCAGATATCATTGAATAACATCCATTGAAGCTCATTGAGGTCAACTGTCACTTTGTGCTAATCGAAAATTTTCAGAGTCTATCTTCCTAATTTGAAGTCGAATTTCAACATTTCTTATATATTTGAGTAAGTTTGCATCTAACTTAGTCAGATATCATAAAATAACATCCATTGAAGCTCATTGAGGTCGATTGTCACTTTGTGTTGAATGAAAATTTTCAAAGTCTATCTTCCTAATTTGAAGTCGTATTTCAACATTTATTATATATTTGAGTGAGTTTACATCTAACTTTGTCAGATATCATCGAATAACATCCATTGAAGCTCATTGAGGTCAACTGTCACTTTGGGCTAATTGAAAATTTTCAGAGTCTATCTTCCTAATTTGAAGTCGAATTTCAACATTTATTATATATTTGAGTGAGTTTACATCTAACTTTGTCAGATATCATTCAATAACATCCATTGAAGCTCATTGAGGTCAACTGTCAATTTGGGCTAATTGAAAATTTTCAAAGTCTATCTTCCTAATTTGAGGTCGAATTTCAACATTTCTTATATATTTGAGTAAGTTTGCATCTAACTTAGTCAGATATCATCAAATAACATCCATTGAAGCTCATTGAGGTCGATTGTCACTTTGTGTTGAATGAAAATTCTCAAAGTCTATCTTCCTAATTTGAAGTCGAATTTCAACATTCATTATATATTTGAGTGAGTTTACATCTAACTTTGTCACATATCATCGAATAACATGCATTGAAGCTCATTGAGGTCAACCGTCACTTTGTGCTAATTGAAAATTTTCAAAGTCTATCTTCCTAATTTGAAGTCGAATTTCAACATTTATTATATATTTGAGTGAGTTTACATCTAACTTTGTCAGATATCATCGAATAACATCCATTGAAGCTGATTGAGGTCAACCGTCACTTTGTGCTAATTGAAAATTTTCAAAGTCTATCTTCCTAATTTGAAGTCGAATTCCAACATTTATTATATATTTGAGTGAGTTTACATCTAACTTTGTCACATATCATCGAATAACATCCATTGAAGCTCATTGAGGTCAACTGTCACTTTGTGCTAATTGAAAATTTTCAAAGTCTATCTTCCTAATTTGAAATCGAATTTCATCATTTCTTATATATTTGAGTAAGTTTGCATCTAACTTAGTCAGATATCATCAAATAACATCCATTGAAGCTCATTGAGGTCGATTGTCACTTTGTGTTGAATGAAAATTCTCAAAGTCTATCTTCCTAATTTGAAGTCGAATTTCAACATTTATTATATATTTGAGTGAGTTTACATCTAACTTTGTCACATATCATCGAATAACATGCATTGAAGCTCATTGAGGTCAACCGTCACTTTGTGCTAATTGAAAATTTTCAAAGTCTATCTTCCTAATTTGAAGTCGAATTTCAACATTTATTATATATTTGAGTGAGTTTACATCTAACTTTGTCAGATATCATCGAATAACATCCATTGAAGCTGATTGAGGTCGATTGTCACTTTGTGTTGAATGAAAATTCTCAAAGTCTATCTTCCTAATTTGAAGTCGAATTTCAACATTTATTATATATTTGAGTGAGTTTACATCTAACTTTGTCACATATCATCGAATAACATGCATTGAAGCTCATTGAGGTCAACCGTCACTTTGTGCTAATTGAAAATTTTCAAAGTCTATCTTCCTAATTTGAAGTCGAATTCCAACATTTATTATATATTTGAGTGAGTTTACATCTAACTTAGTCCCATATCATCGAATAACATCCATTGAAGCTCATTGAGGTCAACTGTCACTTTGTGCTAATTGAAAATTTTCAAAGTCTATCTTCCTAATTTGAAATCGAATTTCATCATTTCTTATATATTTGAGTAAGTTTGCATCTAACTTAGTCAGATATCATCAAATAACATCCATTGAAGCTCATTGAGGTCGATTGTCACTTTGTGTTGAATGAAAATTCTCAAAGTCTATCTTCCTAATTTGAAGTCGAATTTCAACATTTATTATATATTTGAGTGAGTTTACATCTAACTTTGTCACATATCATCGAATAACATGCATTGAAGCTCATTGAGGTCAACCGTCACTTTGTGCTAATTGAAAATTTTCAAAGTTTATCTTCCTAATTTGAAGTCGAATTTCAACATTTATTATATATTTGAGTGAGTTTACATCTAACTTTGTCAGATATCATCGAATAACATCCATTGAAGCTGATTGAGGTCGATTGTCACTTTGTGTTGAATGAAAATTCTCAAAGTCTATCTTCCTAATTTGAAGTCGAATTTCAACATTTATTATATATTTGAGTGAGTTTACATCTAACTTTGTCAGATATCATCGAATAACATCCATTGAAGCTCATTGAGGTCAACTGTCACTTTGGGCTAATTGAAAATTTTCAGAGTCTATCTTCCTAATTTGAAGTCGAATTTCAACATTTATTATATATTTGAGTGAGTTTACATCTAACTTTGTCAGATATCATTCAATAACATCCATTGAAGCTCATTGGGGTCAACTGTCAATTTGGGCTAATTGAAAGTTTTCAAAGTCTATCTTCCTAATTTGAGGTCGAATTTCAACATTTCTTATATATTTGAGTAAGTTTGCATCTAACTTAGTCAGATATCATCAAATAACATCCATTGAAGCTCATTGAGGTCGATTGTCACTTTGTGTTGAATGAAAATTCTCAAAGTCTATCTTCCTAATTTGAAGTCGAATTTCAACATTCATTATATATTTGAGTGAGTTTACATCTAACTTTGTCACATATCATCGAATAACATGCATTGAAGCTCATTGAGGTCAACCGTCACTTTGTGCTAATTGAAAATTTTCAAAGTCTATCTTCCTAATTTGAAGTCGAATTTCAACATTTATTATATATTTGAGTGAGTTTACATCTAACTTCGTCAGATATCATCGAATAACATCCATTGAAGCTGATTGAGGTCAACCGTCACTTTGTGCTAATTGAAAATTTTCAAAGTCTATCTTCCTAATTTGAAGTCGAATTCCAACATTTATTATATATTTGAGTGAGTTTACATCTAACTTTGTCACATATCATCGAATAACATCCATTGAAGCTCATTGAGGTCAACTGTCACTTTGTGCTAATTGAAAATTTTCAAAGTCTATCTTCCTAATTTGAAGTCGAATTTCATCATTTCTTATATATTTGAGTAAGTTTGCATCTAACTTAGTCAGATATCATCAAATAACATCCATTGAAGCTCATTGAGGTCGATTGTCACTTTGTGTTGAATGAAAATTCTCAAAGTCTATCTTCCTAATTTGAAGTCGAATTTCAACATTTATTATATATTTGAGTGAGTTTACATCTAACTTTGTCACATATCATCGAATAACATGCATTGAAGCTCATTGAGGTCAACCGTCACTTTGTGCTAATTGAAAATTTTCAAAGTTTATCTACCTAATTTGAAGTCGAATTTCAACTTTTTTAATATATTTGAGTGAGTTTACATCTAACTTTGTCAGATATCATCGAATAACATCCATTGAGGCTGATTGAGGTCGATTGTCACTTTGTGTTGAATGAAAATTCTCAAAGTCTATCTTCCTAATTTGAAGTCGAATTTCAACATTTATTATATATTTGAGTGAGTTTACATCTAACTTTGTCAGATATCATCGAATAACATCCATTGAAGCTCATTGAGGTCAACTGTCACTTTGGGCTAATTGAAAATTTTCAGAGTCTATCTTCCTAATTTGAAGTCGAATTTCAACATTTATTATATATTTGAGTGAGTTTACATCTAACTTTGTCAGATATCATTCAATAACATCCATTGAAGCTCATTGAGGTCAACTGTCAATTTGGGCTAATTGAAAATTTTCAAAGTCTATCTTCCTAATTTGAGGTCGAATTTCAACATTTCTTATATATTTGAGTAAGTTTGCATCTAACTTAGTCAGATATCATCAAATAACATCCATTGAAGCTCATTGAGGTCGATTGTCACTTTGTGTTGAATGAAAATTCTCAAAGTCTATCTTCCTAATTTGAAGTCGAATTTCAACATTCATTATATATTTGAGTGAGTTTACATCTAACTTTGTCACATATCATCGAATAACATGCATTGAAGCTCATTGAGGTCAACCGTCACTTTGTGCTAATTGAAAATTTTCAAAGTCTATCTTCCTAATTTGAAGTCGAATTTCAACATTTATTATATATTTGAGTGAGTTTACATCTAACTTCGTCAGATATCATCGAATAACATCCATTGAAGCTGATTGAGGTCAACCGTCACTTTGTGCTAATTGAAAATTTTCAAAGTCTATCTTCCTAATTTGAAGTCGAATTCCAACATTTATTATATATTTGAGTGAGTTTACATCTAACTTTGTCACATATCATCGAATAACATCCATTGAAGCTCATTGAGGTCAACTGTCACTTTGTGCTAATTGAAAATTTTCAAAGTCTATCTTCCTAATTTGAAGTCGAATTTCAACATTTATTATATATTTGAGTGAGTTTACATCTAACTTTGTCACATATCATCGAATAACATCCATTGAAGCTCATTGAGGTCAACCGTCACTTTGTGCTAATTGAAAATTTTCAAAGTCTATCTTCCTAATTTGAAGTCGAATTTCAACATTTATTATATATTTGAGTGAGTTTACATCTAACTTTGTCACATATCATCGAATAACATGCATTGAAGCTCATTGAGGTCAACCGTCACTTTGTGCTAATTGAAAATTTTCAAAGTCTATCTTCCTAATTTGAAGTCGAATTTCAACATTTATTATATATTTGAGTGAGTTTACATCTAACTTTGTCAGATATCATCGAATAACATCCATTGAAGCTGATTGAGGTCGATTGTCACTTTGTGTTGAATGAAAATTCTCAAAGTCTATCTTCCTAATTTGAAGTCGAATTTCAACATTTATTATATATTTGAGTGAGTTTACATCTAACTTTGTCACATATCATCGAATAACATCCATTGAAGCTCATTGAGGTCAACCGTCACTTTGTGCTAATTGAAAATTTTCAAAGTCTATCTTCCTAATTTGAAATCGAATTTCAACATTTATTATATATTTGAGTGAGTTTACATCTAACTTTGTCAGATATCATCGAATAACATTCATTGAAGCTGATTGAGGTCAACCGTCACTTTGTGTTGAATGAAAATTCTCAAAGTCTATCTTCCTAATTTGAAGTCGAATTTCAACATTTATTATATATTTGAGTGAGTTTACATCTAACTTAGTCAGATATCATCAAATAACATCCATTGAAGCTCATTGAGGTCGATTGTCACTTTGTGTTGAATGAAAATTCTCAAAGTCTATCTTCCTAATTTGAAGTCGAATTTCAACATTTATTATGTATTTGAGTGAGTTTACATCTAACTTTGTCACATATCATCGAATAACATCCATTGAAGCTCATTGAGGTCAACTGTCACTTTGTGCTAATTGAAAATTTTCAAAGTCTATCTTCCTAATTTGAAATCGAATTTCATCATTTCTTATATATTTGAGTAAGTTTGCATCTAACTTTGTCAGATATCATCGGATAACATCCATTGAAGCTCATTGAGGTCGATTGTCACTTTGTGTTGAATGAAAATTCTCAAAGTCTATCTTCCTAATTTGAAGTCGAATTTCAACATTTATTATATATTTGAGTGAGTTTACATCTAACTTTGTCACATATCATCGAATAACATCCATTGAAGCTCATTGAGGTCAACCGTCACTCTGTGCTAATTGAAAATTTTCAAAGTCTATCTTCCTAATTTGAAGTCGAATTTCAACATTTATTATATATTTGAGTGAGTTTACATCTAACTTTGTCAGATATCATTGAATAACATCCATTGGAGCTCATTGAGGTCAACTGTCACTTTGGGCTAATTGAAAATTTTCAAAGTCTATCTTCCTAATTTGAGGTCGAATTTCAACATTTCTTATATATTTGAGTAAGTTTGCATCTAACTTAGTCAGATATCATAAAATAACATCCATTGAAGCTCATTGAGGTCGATTGTCACTTTGTGTTGAATGAAAATTCTCAGTCTATCTTCCTAATTTGAAATCGAATTTCAACATTTATTATATATTTGAGTGAGTTTACATCTAACTTTGTCACATATTATCGAATAACATCCATTGAAGCTCATTGAGGTCAACCGTCACTTTGTGCTAATTGAAAATTTTCAAAGTCTATCTTCCTAATTTGAAGTCGAATTCCAACATTTATTATATATTTGAGTGAGTTTACATCTAACTTTGTCACATATCATCGAATAACATCCATTGAAGCTCATTGAGGTCAACTGTCACTTTGTGCTAATTGAAAATTTTCAAAGTCTATCTTCCTAATTTGAAATCGAATTTCATCATTTCTTATATATTTTAGTAAGTTTGCATCTAACTTAGTCAGATATCATCAAATAACATCCATTGAAGCTCATTGAGGTCAACCGTCTTTTTGTGCTATTTGAAAATTTTCAAAGTCTATCTTCCTAATTTGAAGTCGAATTCCAACATTTATTATATATTTGAGTGAGTTTACATCTAACTTTGTCACATATCATCGAATAACATCCATTGAAGCTCATTGAGGTCAACCGTCAATTTGTGCTATTTGAAAATTTTCAAAGTCTATCTTCCTAATTTGAAGTCGAATTTCAACATTTATTATATATTTGAGTGAGTTTACATCTAACTTTGTCAGATATCATTGAATAACATCCATTGAAGCTCATTGAGGTCAACTGTCACTTTGGGCTAATTGAAAATTTTCAAAGTCTATCTTCCTAATTTGAGGTCGAATTTCAACATTTCTTATATATTTGAGTAAGTTTGCATCTAACTTAGTCAGATATCATAAAATAACATCCATTGAAGCTCATTGAGGTCGATTGTCACTTTGTGTTGAATGAAAATTCTCAGTCTATCTTCCTAATTTGGAGTCGAATTTCAACATTTCTTATATATTTGAGTAAGTTTGCATCTAACTTAGTCAGATATCATAAAATAACATCCATTGAAGCTCATTGAGGTCGATTGTCACTTTGTGTTGAATGAAAATTTTCAAAGTCTATCTTCCTAATTTGAAATCGAATTTCAACATTTATTATATATTTGAGTGAGTTTACATCTAACTTTGTCAGATATCATCGAATAACATCCATTGAAGCTCATTGAGGTCAACTGTCACTTTGGGCTAATTGAAAATTTTCAGAGTCTATCTTCCTAATTTGAAGTCGAATTTCAACATTTATTATATATTTGAGTGAGTTTACATCTAACTTTGTCAGATATCATTCAATAACATCCATTGAAGCTCATTGAGGTCAACTGTCAATTTGGGTTAATTGAAAATTTTCAAAGTCTATCTTCCTAATTTGAGGTCGAATTTCAACATTTCTTATATATTTGAGTAAGTTTGCATCTAACTTAGTCAGATATCATCAAATAACATCCATTGAAGCTCATTGAGGTCGATTGTCACTTTGTGTTGAATGAAAATTCTCAAAGTCTATCTTCCTAATTTGAAGTCGAATTTCAACATTCATTATATATTTGAGTGAGTTTACATCTAACTTTGTCACATATCATCGAATAACATGCATTGAAGCTCATTGAGGTCAACCGTCACTTTGTGCTAATTGAAAATTTTCAAAGTCTATCTTCCTAATTTGAAGTCGAATTTCAACATTTATTATATATTTGAGTGAGTTTACATCTAACTTTGTCAGATATCATCGAATAACATCCATTGAAGCTGATTGAGGTCAACCGTCACTTTGTGCTAATTGAAAATTTTCAAAGTCTATCTTCCTAATTTGAAGTCGAATTCCAACATTTATTATATATTTGAGTGAGTTTACATCTAACTTTGTCACATATCATCGAATAACATCCATTGAAGCTCATTGAGGTCAACTGTCACTTTGTGCTAATTGAAAATTTTCAAAGTCTATCTTCCTAATTTGAAATCGAATTTCATCATTTCTTATATATTTGAGTAAGTTTGCATCTAACTTAGTCAGATATCATCAAATAACATCCATTGAAGCTCATTGAGGTCGATTGTCACTTTGTGTTGAATGAAAATTCTCAAAGTGTATCTTCCTAATTTGAAGTCGAATTTCAACATTTATTATATATTTGAGTGAGTTTACATCTAACTTTGTCACATATCATCGAATAACATCCATTGAAGCTCATTGAGGTCAACTGTCACTTTGTGCTAATTGAAAATTTTCAAAGTCTATCTTCCTAATTTGAAATCGAATTTCATCATTTCTTATATATTTGAGTAAGTTTGCATCTAACTTTGTCAGATATCATCGGATAACATCCATTGAAGCTCATTGAGGTCGATTGTCACTTTGTGTTGAATGAAAATTCTCAAAGTCTATCTTCCTAATTTGAAGACGAATTCCAACATTTATTATATATTTGAGTGAGTTTACATCTAACTTTGTCACATATCATCGAATAACATCCATTGAAGCTCATTGAGGTCAACTGTCACTTTGTGCTAATTGAAAATTTTCAAAGTCTATCTTCCTAATTTGAAATCGAATTTCATCATTTCTTATATATTTGAGTAAGTTTGCATCTAACTTTGTCAGATATCATCGGATAACATCCATTGAAGCTCATTGAGGTCGATTGTCACTTTGTGTTGAATGAAAATTCTCAAAGTCTATCTTCCTAATTTGAAGTCGAATTTCAACATTTATTATATATTTGAGTGAGTTTACATCTAACTTTGTCAGATATCATTGAATAACATCCATTGAAGCTCATTGAGGTCAACTGTCACTTTGGGCTAATTGAAAATTTTCAAAGTCTATCTTCCTAATTTGAGGTCGAATTTCAACATTTCTTATATATTTGAGTAAGTTTGCATCTAACTTAGTCAGATATCATAAAATAACATCCATTGAAGCTCATTGAGGTCGATTGTCACTTTGTGTTGAATGAAAATTCTCAGTCTATCTTCCTAATTTGAAATCGAATTTCAACATTTATTATATATTTGAGTGAGTTTACATCTAACTTTGTCACATATCATCGAATAACAACCATTGAAGCTCATTGAGGTCAACCGTCACTTTGTGCTAATTGAAAATTTTCAAAGTCTATCTTCCTAATTTGAAGTCGAATTCCAACATTTATTATATATTTGAGTGAGTTTACATCTAACTTTGTCACATATCATCGAATAACATCCATTGAAGCTCATTGAGGTCAACTGTCACTTTGTGCTAATTGAAAATTTTCAAAGTCTATCTTCCTAATTTGAAATCGAATTTCATCATTTCTTATATATTTGAGTGAGTTTGCATCTAACTTAGTCAGATATCATCAAATAACATCCATTGAAGCTCATTGAGGTCGATTGTCACTTTGTGTTGAATGAAAATTCTCAAAGTCTATCTTCCTAATTTGAAGTCAAATTTCAACATTTATTATATATTTGAGTGAGTTTACATCTAACTTTGTCACATATCATCGAATAACATCCATTGAAGCTCATTGAGGTCAACCGTCTTTTAGTGCTATTTGAAAATTTTCAAAGTCTATCTTCCTAATTTGAAGTCGAATTCCAACATTTATTATATATTTGAGTGAGTTTACATCTAACTTTGTCACATATCATCGAATAACATCCATTGAAGCTCATTGAGGTCAACTGTCACTTTGTGCTAATTGAAAATTTTCAAAGTCTATCTTCCTAATTTGAAATCGAATTTCATCATTTCTTATATATTTGAGTAAGTTTGCATCTAACTTTGTCAGATATCATCGGATAACATCCATTGAAGCTCATTGAGGTCGATTGTCACTTTGTGTTGAATGAAAATTCTCAAAGTCTATCTTCCTAATTTGAAGTCGAATTTCAACATTTATTATATATTTGAGTGAGTTTACATCTAACTTTGTCACATATCATCGAATAACATCCATTGAAGCTCATTGAGGTCAACCGTCACTTTGTGCTAATTGAAAATTTTCAAAGTCTATCTTCCTAATTTGAAGTCGAATTTCAACATTTATTATATATTTGAGTGAGTTTACATCTAACTTTGTCAGATATCATTGAATAACATCCATTGAAGCTCATTGAGGTCAACTGTCACTTTGGGCTAATTGAAAATTTTCAAAGTCTATCTTCCTAATTTGAGGTCGAATTTCAACATTTCTTATATATTTGAGTAAGTTTGCATCTAACTTAGTCAGATATCATAAAATAACATCCATTGAAGCTCATTGAGGTCGATTGTCACTTTGTGTTGAATGAAAATTCTCAGTCTATCTTCCTAATTTGAAATCGAATTTCAACATTTATTATATATTTGAGTGAGTTCACATCTAACTTTGTCACATATCTTCGAATAACATCCATTGAAGCTCATTGAGGTCAACTGTCACTTTGTGTTGAATGAAAATTTTCAAAGTCTATCTTCCTAATTTGAAATCGAATTTCATCATTTCTTATATATTTGAGTAAGTTTGCATCTAACTTTGTCAGATATCATCGGATAACATCCATTGAAGCTCATTGAGGTCGATTGTCACTTTGTGTTGAATGAAAATTCTCAAAGTCTATCTTCCTAATTTGAAGTCGAATTTCAACATTTATTATATATTTGAGTGAGTTTACATCTAACTTTGTCAGATATCATTGAATAACATCCATTGAAGCTCATTGAGGTCAACTGTCACTTTGGGCTAATTGAAAATTTTCAAAGTCTATCTTCCTAATTTGAGGTCGAATTTCAACATTTCTTATATATTTGAGTAAGTTTGCATCTAACTTTGTCACATATCATCGAATAACATGCATTGAAGCTCATTGAGGTCAACCGTCACTTTGTGCTAATTGAAAATTTTCAAAGTCTATCTTCCTAATTTGAAGTCGAATTCCAACATTTATTATATATTTGAGTGAGTTTACATCTAACTTTGTCAGATATCATCGAATAACATCCATTGAAGCTGATTGAGGTCAACCGTCACTTTGTGCTAATTGAAAATTTTCAAAGTCTATCTTCCTAATTTGAAGTCGAATTCCATTATTTATTATATATTTGAGTGAGTTTACATCTAACTTTGTCACATATCATCGAATAACATCCATTGAAGCTCATTGAGGTCAACTGTCACTTTGTGCTAATTGAAAATTTTCAAAGTCTATCTTCCTAATTTGAAATCGAATTTCATCATTTCTTATATATTTGAGTAAGTTTGCATCTAACTTAGTCAGATATCATCAAATAACATCCATTGAAGCTCATTGAGGTCGATTGTCACTTTGTGTTGAATGAAAATTCTCAAAGTCTATCTTCCTAATTTGAAGACGAATTTCAACATTTATTATATATTTGAGTGAGTTTACATCTAACTTTGTCACATATCATCGAATAACATCCATTGAAGCTCATTGAGGTCAACCGTCACTTTGTGCTAATTGAAAATTTTCAAAGTCTATCTTCCTAATTTGAGGTCGAATTTCAACATTTCTTATATATTTGAGTAAGTTTGCATCTAACTTAGTCAGATATCATAAAATAACATCCATTGAAGCTCATTGAGGTCAACTGTCACTTTGGGCTAATTGAAAATTTTCAAAGTCTATCTTCCTAATTTGAGGTCGAATTTCAACATTTCTTATATATTTGAGTAAGTTTGCATCTAACTTAGTCAGATATCATAAAATAACATCCATTGAAGCTCATTGAGGTCAACTGTCACTTTGGGCTAATTGAAAATTTTCAAAGTCTATCTTCCTAATTTGAGGTCGAATTTCAACATTTCTTATATATTTGAGTAAGTTTGCATCTAACTTAGTCAGATATCATAAAATAACATCCATTGAAGCTCATTGAGGTCGATTGTCACTTTGTGTTGAATGAAAATTCTCAGTCTATCTTCCTAATTTGAAATCGAATTTCAACATTTATTATATATTTGAGTGAGTTTACATCTAACTTTGTCACATATCATCGAATAACAACCATTGAAGCTCATTGAGGTCAACCGTCACTGTGTGCTAATTGAAAATTTTCAAAGTCTATCTTCCTAATTTGAAGTCGAATTCCAACATTTATTATATATTTGAGTGAGTTTACATCTAACTTTGTCACATATCATCGAATAACATCCAATGAAGCTCATTGAGGTCAACTGTCACTTTGTGCTAATTGAAAATTTTCAAAGTCTATCTTCCTAATTTGAAATCGAATTTCATCATTTCTTATATATTTGAGTAAGTTTGCATCTAACTTAGTCAGATATCATCAAATAACATCCATTGAAGCTCATTGAGGTCGATTGTCACTTTGTGTTGAATGAAAATTCTCAAAGTCTATCTTCCTAATTTGAAGACGAATTTCAACATTTCTTATATATTTGAGTAAGTTTGCATCTAACTTAGTCAGATATCATAAAATAACATCCATTGAAGCTCATTGAGGTCAACCGTCACTGTGTGCTAATTGAAAATTTTCAAAGTCTATCTTCCTAATTTGAAGTCGAATTCCAACATTTATTATATATTTGAGTGAGTTTACATCTAACTTTGTCACATATCATCGAATAACATCCATTGAAGCTCATTGAGGTCAACTGTCACTTTGTGCTAATTGAAAATTTTCAAAGTCTATCTTCCTAATTTGAAATCGAATTTCATCATTTCTTATATATTTGAGTAAGTTTGCATCTAACTTAGTCAGATATCATCAAATAACATCCATTGAAGCTCATTGAGGTCGATTGTCACTTTGTGTTGAATGAAAATTCTCAAAGTCTATCTTCCTAATTTGAAGACGAATTTCAACATTTATTATATATTTGAGTGAGTTTACATCTAACTTTGTCACATATCATCGAATAACATCCATTGAAGCTCATTGAGGTCAACCGTCACTTTGTGCTAATTGAAAATTCTCAAAGTCTATCTTCCTAATTTGAAGACGAATTTCAACATTTATTATATATTTGAGTGAGTTTACATCTAACTTTGTCACATATCATCGAATAACATCCATTGAAGCTCATTGAGGTCAACCGTCACTTTGTGCTAATTGAAAATTTTCAAAGTCTATCTTCCTAATTTGAGGTCGAATTTCAACATTTCTTATATATTTGAGTAAGTTTGCATCTAACTTAGTCAGATATCATAAAATAACATCCATTGAAGCTCATTGAGGTCAACTGTCACTTTGGGCTAATTGAAAATTTTCAAAGTCTATCTTCCTAATTTGAGGTCGAATTTCAACATTTCTTATATATTTGAGTAAGTTTGCATCTAACTTAGTCAGATATCATAAAATAACATCCATTGAAGCTCATTGAGGTCGATTGTCACTTTGTGTTGAATGAAAATTCTCAGTCTATCTTCCTAATTTGAAATCGAATTTCAACATTTATTATATATTTGAGTGAGTTTACATCTAACTTTGTCACATATCATCGAATAACAACCATTGAAGCTCATTGAGGTCAACCGTCACTGTGTGCTAATTGAAAATTTTCAAAGTCTATCTTCCTAATTTGAAGTCGAATTCCAACATTTATTATATATTTGAGTGAGTTTACATCTAACTTTGTCACATATCATCGAATAACATCCATTGAAGCTCATTGAGGTCAACTGTCACTTTGTGCTAATTGAAAATTTTCAAAGTCTATCTTCCTAATTTGAAATCGAATTTCATCATTTCTTATATATTTGAGTGAGTTTGCATCTAACTTAGTCAGATATCATCAAATAACATCCATTGAAGCTCATTGAGGTCGATTGTCACTTTGTGTTGAATGAAAATTCTCAAAGTCTATCTTCCTAATTTGAAGTCGAATTTCAACATTTATTATATATTTGAGTGAGTTTACATCTAACTTTGTCACATATCATCGAATAACATCCATTGAAGCTCATTGAGGTCAACCGTCTTTTAGTGCTATTTGAAAATTTTCAAAGTCTATCTTCCTAATTTGGAGTCGAATTCCAACATTTATTATATATTTGAGTGAGTTTACATCTAACTTTGTCACATATCATCGAATAACATCCATTGAAGCTCATTGAGGTCAACTGTCACTTTGTGCTAATTGAAAATTTTCAAAGTCTATCTTCCTAATTTGAAATCGAATTTCATCATTTCTTATATATTTTAGTAAGTTTGCATCTAACTTTGTCAGATATCATCGGATAACATCCATTGAAGCTCATTGAGGTCGATTGTCACTTTGTGTTGAATGAAAATTCTCAAAGTCTATCTTCCTAATTTGAAGTCGAATTTCAACATTTATTATATATTTGAGTGAGTTTACATCTAACTTTGTCACATATCATCGAATAACATCCATTGAAGCTCATTGAGGTCAACCGTCACTTTGTGCTAATTGAAAATTTTCAAAGTCTATCTTCCTAATTTGAAGTCGAATTTCAACATTTATTATATATTTGAGTGAGTTTACATCTAACTTTGTCAGATATCATTGAATAACATCCATTGAAGCTCATTGAGGTCAACTGTCACTTTGGGCTAATTGAAAATTTTCAAAGTCTATCTTCCTAATTTGAGGTCGAATTTCAACATTTCTTATATATTTGAGTAAGTTTGCATCTAACTTAGTCAGATATCATAAAATAACATCCATTGAAGCTCATTGAGGTCGATTGTCACTTTGTGTTGAATGAAAATTCTCAGTCTATCTTCCTAATTTGAAATCGAATTTCAACATTTATTATATATTTGAGTGAGTTTACATCTAACTTTGTCACATATCTTCGAATAACATCCATTGAAGCTCATTGAGGTCAACTGTCACTTTGTGCTAATTGAAAATTTTCAAAGTCTATCTTCCTAATTTGAAATCGAATTCCATCATTTCTTATATATTTGAGTAAGTTTGCATCTAACTTTGTCAGATATCATCGGATAACATCCATTGAAGCTCATTGAGGTCGATTGTCACTTTGTGTTGAATGAAAATTCTCAAAGTCTATCTTCCTAATTTGGAGTCGAATTTCAACATTTATTATATATTTGAGTGAGTTTACATCTAACTTTGTCACATATCATCGAATAACATCCATTGAAGCTCATTGAGGTCAACCGTCACTTTGTGCTAATTGAAAATTGTCAAAGTCTATCTTCCTAATTTGAAGTCGAATTTCAACATTTATTATATATTTGAGTGAGTTTACATCTAACTTTGTCAGATATCATTGAATAACATCCATTGAAGCTCATTGAGGTCAACTGTCACTTTGGGCTAATTGAAAATTTTCAAAGTCTATCTTCCTAATTTGAGGTCGAATTTCAACATTTCTTATATATTTGAGTAAGTTTGCATCTAACTTAGTCAGATATCATAAAATAACATCCATTGAAGCTCATTGAGGTCGATTGTCACTTTGTGTTGAATGAAAATTCTCAGTCTATCTTCCTAATTTGAAGTCGAATTTCAACATTTCTTATATATTTGAGTGAGTTTACATCTAACTTTGTCACATATCATCGAATAACATCCATTGAAGCTCATTGAGGTCAACCGTCTTTTTGTGCTATTTGAAAATTTTCAAAGTCTATCTTCCTAATTTGAAGTCGAATTCCAACATTTATTATATATTTGAGTGAGTTTACATCTAACTTTGTCACATATCATCGAATAACATCCATTGAAGCTCATTGAGGTCAACTGTCACTTTGTGCTAATTGAAAATTTCCAAAGTCTATCTTCCTAATATGAAATCGAATTTCATCATTTCTTATATATTTGAGTAAGTTTGCATTTAACTTTGTCAGATATCATCGGATAACATCCATTGAAGCTCATTGAGGTCGATTGTCACTATGTGTTGAATGAAAATTCTCAAAGTCTATCTTCCTAATTTGAAGTCGAATTTCAACATTTATTATATAATTGCGTGAGTTTACATCTAACTTTGTCACATATCATCGAATAACATGCATTGAAGCTCATTGAGGTCAACCGTCACTTTGTGCTAATTGAAAATTTTCAAAGTCTATCTTCCTAATTTGAAGTCGAATTTCAACATTTATTATATATTTGAGTGAGTTTAGATCTAACTTTGTCAGATATCATTGAATAACATCCATTGAAGCTCATTGAGGTCAACTGTCACTTTGGGCTAATTGAAAATTTTCAAAGTCTATCTTCCTAATTTGAGGTCGAATTTCAACATTTCTTATATATTTGGGTAAGTTTGCATCTAACTTAGTCAGATATCATAAAATAACATCCATTGAAGCTCATTGAGGTCGATTGTCACTTTGTGTTGAATGAAAATTCTCAGTCTATCTTCCTAATTTGAAATCGAATTTCAACATTTATTATATATTTGAGTGAGTTTACATCTAACTTTGTCACATATCTTCGAATAACATCCATTGAAGCTCATTGAGGTCAACTGTCACTTTGTGCTAATTGAAAATTTTCAAAGTCTATCTTCCTAATTTGAAATCGAATTTCATCATTTCTTATATATTTGAGTAAGTTTGCATCTAACTTTGTCAGATATCATCGGATAACATCCATTGAAGCTCATTGAGGTCGATTGTCACTTTGTGTTGAATGAAAATTCTCAAAGTCTATCTTCCTAATTTGAAGTCGAATTTCAACATTTATTATATATTTGAGTGAGTTTACATCTAACATTGTCACATATCATCGAATAACATCCATTGAAGCTCATTGAGGTCAACCGTCACTTTGTGCTAATTGAAAATTTCCAAAGTCTATCTTCCTAATTTGAAGTCGAATTTCAACATTTATTATATATTTGAGTGAGTTTACATCTAACTTTGTCACATATCATCGAATAACATCCATTGAAGCTCATTGAGGTCAACTGTCACTTTGGGCTAATTGAAAATTTTCAAAGTCTATCTTCCTAATTTGAGGTCGAATTTCAACATTTCTTATATATTTGAGTAAGTTTGCATCTAACTTAGTCAGATATCATAAAATAACATCCATTGAAGCTCATTGAGGTCGATTGTCACTTTGTGTTGAATGGAAATTCTCAGTCTATCTTCCTAATTTGAAGTCGAATTTCAACATTTCTTATATATTTGAGTAAGTTTGCATCTAACTTAGTCAGATATCATCAAATAACAGCCAATGAAGCTCATTGAGGTCGATTGTCACTTTGTGTTGAATGAAAATTTTCAAAGTCTATCTTCCTAATTTGAAGTCGAATTTCAACATTTATTATATATTTGAGTGAGTTTACATCTAACTTTGTCACATTTCATCGAATTACATCCATTGAAGCTCATTGAACTCAACCGTCACTTTGTGCTAATTGAAAATTTTCAAACTCTATCTTCCTAATTTGAAGTCGAATTTCAACATTTCTTATATATTTGAGTGAGTTTGCATCTAACTTTAACAGATATCATCGAATAACATCCATTGAAGCTCATTGAGGTCGATTGTCACTTTGTTTTGAATGAAAATTTTCAAAGTCTATCTTCCTAATTTGGAGTCGAATTTCAACATTTCCTATATATTTGAGTAAGTTTGCATCTAACTTTGTCAGATATCATCGAATAACATCCATTGAAGCTCATTGAGGTCGATTGTCACTTTGTGTTGAATGAAAATTTTCAAAGTCTATCTTCCTAATTTGAAGTCGAATTTCAACATTTATTATATATTTGAGTGAGTTTACATCTAACTTTGTCAGATATCATTGAATAACATCCATTGAAGCTCATTGAGGTCAACTGTCACTTTGTGCTAATCGAAAATTTTCAAAGTCTATCTTCCTAATTTGAAGTCGAATTTCAACATTTATTATATATTCGAGTGAGTTTGCATCTAACTTAGTCAGATATCATAAAATAACATCCATTGAAGCTCATTGAGGTCGATTGTCACTTTGTGTTGAATGAAAATTTTCAAAGTCTATCTTCCTAATTTGAAGTCGAATTCCAACATTCATTATATATTTGAGTGAGTTTACATCTAACTTTGTCAGATATCATCGAATAACATCCATTGACGCTCATTGAGGTCAACCGTCACTTTGGGCTAATTGAAAATTTTCAGAGTCTATCTTCCTAATTTGAAGTCGAATTTCAACATTTCTTATATATTTGAGTAAGTTTGCATCTAACTTAGTCAGATATCATAAAATAACATCCATTGAAGCTCATTGAGGTCGATTGTCACTTTGTGTTGAATGAAAATTTTCAAAGTCTATCTTCCTAATTTGAAGTCGAATTTCAATATTTATTATATATTTGAGTGAGTTTACATCTAACTTTGTCAGATATCATTGAATAACATCCATTGAAGCTCATTGAGGTCAACTGTCACTTTGTGCTAATCGAAAATTTTCAAAGTCTATCTTCCTAATTTGAAGTCGAATTTCAACATTTATTATATATTCGAGTGAGTTTGCATCTAACTTAGTCAGATATCATAAAATAACATCCATTGAAGCTCATTGAGGTCGATTGTCACTTTGTGTTGAATGAAAATTTTCAAAGTCTATCTTCCTAATTTGAAGTCGAATTCCAACATTCATTATATATTTGAGTGAGGTTACATCTAACTTTGTCACATATCATCGAATAACATCCATTGAAGCTCATTGAGGTCAACTGTCACTTTGTGCTAATTGAAAATTTTCAAAGTCTATCTTCCTAATTTGAAGTCGAATTTCAACATTTATTATATATTTGAGTGAGTTTACATCTAACTTTGTCAGATATCATTGAATAACATCCATTGAAGCTCATTGAGGTCAACTGTCACTTTGTGCTAATCGAAAATTTTCAAAGTCTATCTTCCTAATTTGAAGTCGAATTTCAACATTTATTATATATTCGAGTGAGTTTGCATCTAACTTAGTCAGATATCATAAAATAACATCCATTGAAGCTCATTGAGGTCGATTGTCACTTTGTGTTGAATGAAAATTTTCAAAGTCTATCTTCCTAATTTGAAGTCGAATTCCAACATTCATTATATATTTGAGTGAGTTTACATCTAACTTTGTCAGATATCATCGAATAACATCCATTGACGCTCATTGAGGTCAACCGTCACTTTGGGCTAATTGAAAATTTTCAGAGTCTATCTTCCTAATTTGAAGTCGAATTTCAACATTTCTTATATATTTGAGTAAGTTTGCATCTAACTTAGTCAGATATCATAAAATAACATCCATTGAAGCTCATTGAGGTCCATTGTCACTTTGTGTTGAATGAAAATTCTCAGTCTATCTTCCTAATTTGAAGTCAAAATTCAACATTTATTATATATATGAGTTAGTTTACATCTAACTTTGTCAGATATCATCGAATAACATCCATTGAAGCTCATGAGGTCAACTGTCACTTTGGGCTAATTGAAAATTTTCAAAGTCTATCTTCCTAATTTAAAATCGAATTTCATCATTTCTTATATATTTGAGTAAGTTTGCATCTAACTTTGTCAGATATCATCGAATAACATCCATTGAAGCTCATTGAGGTCAACTGTCACTTTGTGCTAATTGAAAATTTTCAAAGTCTATCTTCCTAATTTGAAGTCGAATTTCAACATTTATTATATATTTGAGTGAGTTTACATCTAACTTTGTCAGATATCATTGAATAACATCCATTGAAGCTCATTGAGGTCAACTGTCACTTTGGGCTAATTGAAAATTTTCAGAGTCTATCTTCCTAATTTGAGGTCGAATTTCAACATTTCTTATATATTTGAGTAAGTTTGCATCTAACTTAGTCAGATATCATAAAATAACATCCATTGAAGCTCATTGAGGTCGATTGTCACTTTGTGTTGAATGAAAATTTTCAAAGTCTATCTCCCTAATTTGAAGTCGAATTTCAACATTTATTATATATTTGAGTGATTTTACATCTAACTTTGTCAGATATCATTGAATAACATCCATTGAAGCTCATTGAGGTCAACTGTCACTTTGGGCTAATTGAAAATTTTCAAAGTCTATCTTCCTAATTTGAGGTCGAATTTCAACATTTCTTATATATTTGAGTAAGTTTGCATCTAACTTAGTCAGATATCATAAAATAACATCCATTGAAGCTCATTGAGGTCGATTGTCACTTTGTGTTGAATGAAAACTTTCAAAGTCTATCTTCCTAATTTGAAATCGAATTTCAACATTTATTATATATTTGAGTGAGTTTACATCTAACTTTGTCAGATATCATTGAATAACATCTATTGAAGCTCATTGAGGTCAACTGTCACTTTGGGCTAATTGAAAATTTTCAAAGTCTATCTTCCTAATTTGAAGTCGAATTTCAACATTTCTTATATATTTGAGTAAGTTTGCATCTAACTTAGTCAGATATCATCAAATAACAGCCATTGAAGCTCATTGAGGTCGATTGTTACTTTGTGTTGAATGAAAATTTTCAAAGTCTATCTTCCTAATTTGAAGTCGAATTTCAACATTTATTATATATTTGAGTGAGTTTACATCTAACTTTGTCAGATATCATCGAATAACATCCATCGAAGCTCAATGAGGTCAACTGTCACTTTGTGCTAATTGAAAATTTTCAAAGTCTATCTTCCTAATTTGAAGTCGAATTTCAACATTTATTATATATTTGAGTGAGTTTACATCTAACTTTGTCAGATATCATCGAATAACATCCATTGAAGCTGATTGAGGTCAACCGTCACTTTGTGCTAATTGAAAATTTTCAAAGTCTATCTTCCTAATTTGAAGTCGAATTCCAACATTTATTATATATTTGAGTGAGTTTACATCTAACTTTGTCACATATCATCGAATAACATCCATTGAAGCTCATTGAGGTCAACTGTCACTTTGTGCTAATTGAAAATTTTCAAAGTCTATCTTCCTAATTTGAAATCGAATTTCATCATTTCTTATATATTTGAGTAAGTTTGCATCTAACTTTGTCAGATATCATCGGATAACATCCATTGAAGCTCATTGAGGTCGATTGTCACTTTGTGTTGAATGAAAATTCTCAAAGTCTATCTTCCTAATTTGAAGTCGAATTTCAACAATTATTATATATTTGAGTGAGTTTACATCTAACTTTGTCACATATCATCGAATAACATCCATTGAAGCTCATTGAGGTCAACCGTCACTTTGTGCTAATTGAAAATTTTCAAAGTCTATCTTCCTAATTTGAAGTCGAATTTCAACATTTATTATATATTTGAGTGAGTTTACATCTAACTTTGTCAGATATCATCGAATAACATCCATCGAAGCTCAATGAGGTCAACTGTCACTTTGTGCTAATTGAAAATTTTCAAAGTCTATCTTCCTAATTTGAAGTCGAATTTCAACATTTATTATATATTTGAGTGAGTTTACATCTAACTTTGTCAGATATCATTGAATAACTTCCATTGAAGCTCATTGAGGTCAACTGTCACTTTGGGCTAATTGAAAATTTTCAAAGTCTATCTTCCTAATTTGAGGTCGAATTTCAACATTTCTTATATATTTGAGTAAGTTTGCATCTAACTTAGTCAGATATCATAAAATAACATCCATTGAAGCTCATTGAGGTCGATTGTTACTTTGTGTTGAATGAAAATTTTCAAAGTCTATCTTCCTAATTTGAAGTCGAATTTCAACATTTATTATATATTTGAGTGAGTTTACATCTAACTTTGTCAGATATCATCGAATAACATCCATCGAAGCTCAATGAGGTCAACTGTCACTTTGTGCTAATTGAAAATTTTCAAAGTCTATCTTCCTAATTTGAAGTCGAATTTCAACATTTATTATATATTTGAGTGAGTTTACATCTAACTTTGTCAGATATCATCGAATAACATCCATTGAAGCTGATTGAGGTCAACCGTCACTTTGTGCTAATTGAAAATTTTCAAAGTCTATCTTCCTAATTTGAAGTCGAATTCCAACATTTATTATATATTTGAGTGAGTTTACATCTAACTTTGTCACATATCATCGAATAACATCCATTGAAGCTCATTGAGGTCAACTGTCACTTTGTGCTAATTGAAAATTTTCAAAGTCTATCTTCCTAATTTGAAATCGAATTTCATCATTTCTTATATATTTGAGTAAGTTTGCATCTAACTTTGTCAGATATCATCGGATAACATCCATTGAAGCTCATTGAGGTCGATTGTCACTTTGTGTTGAATGAAAATTCTCAAAGTCTATCTTCCTAATTTGAAGTCGAATTTCAACAATTATTATATATTTGAGTGAGTTTACATCTAACTTTGTCACATATCATCGAATAACATCCATTGAAGCTCATTGAGGTCAACCGTCACTTTGTGCTAATTGAAAATTTTCAAAGTCTATCTTCCTAATTTGAAGTCGAATTTCAACATTTATTATATATTTGAGTGAGTTTACATCTAACTTTGTCAGATATCATCGAATAACATCCATCGAAGCTCAATGAGGTCAACTGTCACTTTGTGCTAATTGAAAATTTTCAAAGTCTATCTTCCTAATTTGAAGTCGAATTTCAACATTTATTATATATTTGAGTGAGTTTACATCTAACTTTGTCAGATATCATTGAATAACTTCCATTGAAGCTCATTGAGGTCAACTGTCACTTTGGGCTAATTGAAAATTTTCAAAGTCTATCTTCCTAATTTGAGGTCGAATTTCAACATTTATTATATATTTGGATGAGTTCACATCTAACTTTGTCAGATATCATTGAATAACATCCATTGAAGCTCATTGAGGTCAACTGTCACTTTGGGCTAATTGAAAATTTTCAAAGTCTATCTTCCTAATTTGAAGTCGAATTTCAACATTTATTATATATTTGAGTGAGTTTACATCTAACTTTGTCACATTTCATCGAATAACATCCATTGAAGCTCATTGAAGTCAACCGTCACTTTGTGCTAATTGAAAATTTTCAAACTCTATCTTCCTAATTTGAAGTCGAATTTCAACATTTCTTATATATTTGAGTGAGTTTGCATCTAACTTTAACAGATATCATCGAATAACATCCATTGAAGCTCATTGAGGTCGATTGTCACTTTGTTTTGAATGAAAATTTTCAAAGTCTATCTTCCTAATTTGATGTCGAATTTCAACATTTATTATATATTTGAGTGAGTTTACATCTAACTTTGTCAGATATCATCGAATAACATCCATTGAAGCTCAATGAGGTCAACTGTCACTTTGTGCTAATTGAAAATTTTCAAAGTCTATCTTCCTAATGTGAAGTCGAATTTCAACATTTATTATATATTTGAGTGAGTTTACATCTAACTTTGTCAGATATCATTGAATAACATCCATTGAAGCTCATTGAGGTCAACTGTCACTTTGGGCTAATTGGAAATTTTCAAAGTCTATCTTCCTAATTTGGAGTCGAATTTCAACATTTCTTATATATTTGAGTGAGTTTGCATCTAACTTTAACAGATATCATCGAATAACATCCATTGAAGCTCATTGAGGTCGATTGTCACTTTGTTTTGAATGAAAATTTTCAAAGTCTATCTTCCTAATGTGAAGTCGAATTTCAACATTTATTATATATTTGAGTGAGTTTACATCTAACTTTGTCAGATATCATTGAATAACATCCATTGAAGCTCATTGAGGTCAACTGTCACTTTGGGCTAATTGGAAATTTTCAAAGTCTATCTTCCTAATTTGGAGTCGAATTTCAACATTTCTTATATATTTGAGTGAGTTTGCATCTAACTTTAACAGATATCATCGAATAACATCCATTGAAGCTCATTGAGGTCGATTGTCACTTTGTTTTGAATGAAAATTTTCAAAGTCTATCTTCCTAATGTGAAGTCGAATTTCAACATTTATTATATATTTGAGTGAGTTTACATCTAACTTTGTCAGATATCATCGAATAACATCCATTGAAGCTGATTGAGGTCAACCGTCACTTTGTGCTAATTGAAAATTTTCAAAGTCTATCTTCCTAATTTGAAGTCGAATTCCAACATTTATTATATATTTGAGTGAGTTTACATCTAACTTTGTCACATATCATCGAATAACATCCATTGAAGCTCATTGAGGTCAACTGTCACTTTGTGCTAATTGAAAATTTTCAAAGTCTATCTTCCTAATTTGAAATCGAATTTCATCATTTCTTATATATTTGAGTAAGTTTGCATCTAACTTTGTCAGATATCATCGGATAACATCCATTGAAGCTCATTGAGGTCGATTGTCACTTTGTGTTGAATGAAAATTCTCGAAGTCTATCTTCCTAATTTGAAGTCGAATTTCAACAATTATTATATATTTGAGTGAGTTTACATCTAACTTTGTCACATATCATCGAATAACATCCATTGAAGCTCATTGAGGTCAACCGTCACTTTGTGCTAATTGAAAATTTTCAAAGTCTATCTTCCTAATTTGAAGTCGAATTTCAACATTTATTATATATTTGAGTGAGTTTACATCTAACTTTGTCAGATATCATCGAATAACATCCATCGAAGCTCAATGAGGTCAACTGTCACTTTGTGCTAATTGAAAATTTTCAAAGTCTATCTTCCTAATTTGAAGTCGAATTTCAACATTTATTATATATTTGAGTGAGTTTACATCTAACTTTGTCAGATATCATTGAATAACTTCCATTGAAGCTCAT
The DNA here is from genome assembly GCA_026230145.1 of Diorhabda elongata. NCBI lineage: Eukaryota > Metazoa > Arthropoda > Insecta > Coleoptera > Chrysomelidae > Diorhabda > Diorhabda elongata. Next base: position 34,089,171 of record CM047926.1, read on the forward strand.
TGAGGTCAACTGTCACTTTGGGCTAATTGAAAATTTTCAAAGTCTATCTTCCTAATTTGAGGTCGAATTTCAACATTTCTTATATATTTGAGTAAGTTTGCATCTAACTTAGTCAGATATCATAAAATAACATCCATTGAAGCTCATTGAGGTCGATTGTTACTTTGTGTTGAATGAAAATTTTCAAAGTCTATCTTCCTAATTTGAAGTCGAATTTCAACATTTATTATATATTTGAGTGAGTTTACATCTAACTTTGTCAGATATCATCGAATAACATCCATCGAAGCTCAATGAGGTCAACTGTCACTTTGTGCTAATTGAAAATTTTCAAAGTCTATCTTCCTAATTTGAAGTCGAATTTCAACATTTATTATATATTTGAGTGAGTTTACATCTAACTTTGTCAGATATCATCGAATAACATCCATTGAAGCTGATTGAGGTCAACCGTCACTTTGTGCTAATTGAAAATTTTCAAAGTCTATCTTCCTAATTTGAAGTCGAATTCCAACATTTATTATATATTTGAGTGAGTTTACATCTAACTTTGTCACATATCATCGAATAACATCCATTGAAGCTCATTGAGGTCAACTGTCACTTTGTGCTAATTGAAAATTTTCAAAGTCTATCTTCCTAATTTGAAATCGAATTTCATCATTTCTTATATATTTGAGTAAGTTTGCATCTAACTTTGTCAGATATCATCGGATAACATCCATTGAAGCTCATTGAGGTCGATTGTCACTTTGTGTTGAATGAAAATTCTCAAAGTCTATCTTCCTAATTTGAAGTCGAATTTCAACAATTATTATATATTTGAGTGAGTTTACATCTAACTTTGTCACATATCATCGAATAACATCCATTGAAGCTCATTGAGGTCAACCGTCACTTTGTGCTAATTGAAAATTTTCAAAGTCTATCTTCCTAATTTGAAGTCGAATTTCAACATTTATTATATATTTGAGTGAGTTTACATCTAACTTTGTCAGATATCATCGAATAACATCCATCGAAGCTCAATGAGGTCAACTGTCACTTTGTGCTAATTGAAAATTTTCAAAGTCTATCTTCCTAATTTGAAGTCGAATTTCAACATTTATTATATATTTGAGTGAGTTTACATCTAACTTTGTCAGATATCATTGAATAACTTCCATTGAAGCTCATTGAGGTCAACTGTCACTTTGGGCTAATTGAAAATTTTCAAAGTCTATCTTCCTAATTTGAGGTCGAATTTCAACATTTATTATATATTTGGATGAGTTCACATCTAACTTTGTCAGATATCATTGAATAACATCCATTGAAGCTCATTGAGGTCAACTGTCACTTTGGGCTAATTGAAAATTTTCAAAGTCTATCTTCCTAATTTGAAGTCGAATTTCAACATTTATTATATATTTGAGTGAGTTTACATCTAACTTTGTCACATTTCATCGAATAACATCCATTGAAGCTCATTGAAGTCAACCGTCACTTTGTGCTAATTGAAAATTTTCAAACTCTATCTTCCTAATTTGAAGTCGAATTTCAACATTTCTTATATATTTGAGTGAGTTTGCATCTAACTTTAACAGATATCATCGAATAACATCCATTGAAGCTCATTGAGGTCGATTGTCACTTTGTTTTGAATGAAAATTTTCAAAGTCTATCTTCCTAATTTGATGTCGAATTTCAACATTTATTATATATTTGAGTGAGTTCACATCTAACTTTGTCAGATATCATCGAATAACATCCATTGAAGCTCAATGAGGTCAACTGTCACTTTGTGCTAATTGAAAATTTTCAAAGTCTATCTTCCTAATGTGAAGTCGAATTTCAACATTTATTATATATTTGAGTGAGTTTACATCTAACTTTGTCAGATATCATTGAATAACATCCATTGAAGCTCATTGAGGTCAACTGTCACTTTGGGCTAATTGGAAATTTTCAAAGTCTATCTTCCTAATTTGGAGTCGAATTTCAACATTTCTTATATATTTGAGTGAGTTTGCATCTAACTTTAACAGATATCATCGAATAACATCCATTGAAGCTCATTGAGGTCGATTGTCACTTTGTTTTGAATGAAAATTTTCAAAGTCTATCTTCCTAATGTGAAGTCGAATTTCAACATTTATTATATATTTGAGTGAGTTTACATCTAACTTTGTCAGATATCATCGGATAACATCCATTGAAGCTCATTGAGGTCGATTGTCACTTTGTGTTGAATGAAAATTTTTAAAGTCTATCTTCCTAATTTGAAGTCGAATTTCAACATTTATTATATATTTGAGTGAGTTTACATCTAACTTTGTCACATATCAACGAATAACATCCATTGAAGCTCATTGAGGTCAACTGCCACTTTGTGCTAATTGAAAATTTTCAAAGTCTATCTTCCTAATGTGAAGTCGAATTTCAACATTTATTATATATTTGAGTGAGTTTACATCTAACTTTGTCAGATATCATCGAATAACATCCATTGAAGCTCATTGAGGTCGATTGTCACTTTGTGTTGAATGAAAATTTTTAAAGTCTATCTTCCTAATTTGAAGTCGAATTTCAACATTTATTATATATTTGAGTGAGTTTACATCTAACTTTGTCACATATCATCGAATAACATCCATTGAAGCTCATTGAGGTCAACTGCCACTTTGTGCTAATTGAAAATTTTCAAAGTCTATCTTCCTAATTTGAAGTCGAATTTCAACATTTATTATATATTTGAGTGAGTTTACATCTAACTTTGTCAGATATCATTGAATAACATCCATTGAAGCTCATTGAGGTCAACTGTCACTTTGGGCTAATTGAAAATTTACAGAGTCTATCTTCCTAATTTGAGGTCGAATTTCAACATTTCTTATATATTTGAGTAAGTTTGCATCTAACTTAGTCAGATATCATAAAATAACATCCATTGAAGCTCATTGAGGTCGATTGTCACTTTGTGTTGAATGAAAATTTTCAAAGTCTATCTTCCTAATTTGAAATCGAATTTCAACATTTATTATATATTTGAGTGAGTTTACATCTAACTTTGTCAGATATCATCGAATAACATCCATTGAAGCTCATTGAGGTCGATTGTCACTTTGTGTTGAATGAAAATTTTCAAAGTCTATCTACATAATTTGAAGTCGAATTTCAACATTTATTATAAATATATATATATGAGTTAGTTTACATCTAACTTTGTCAGATATCATCGAATAACATCCATTGAAGCTCAATGAGGTCAACTGTCACTTTGGGCTAATTGAAAATTTTCAAAGTCTATCTTCCTAATTTAAAATCGAATTACATCATTTCTTATATATTTGAGTAAGTTTGCATCTTACTTTGTCAGATATCATCGGATAACATCCATTGAAGCTAATTGAGGTCGATTGTCACTTTGTGTTGAATGAAAATTCTCAAAGTCTATCTTCCTAATTTGAAGTCGAATTTCAACATTTATTATATATTTGAGTGAGTTTACATCTAACTTTGTCAGATATCATCGAATAACATCCATTGAAGCTCAATGAGGTCAACTGTCACTTTGTGCTAATTGAAAATTTTCAAAGTCTATCTTCCTAATTTGAAGTCGTATTTCAACATTTATTATATATTTGAGTGAGTTTACATCTAACTTTGTCAGATATCATTGAATAACATCCATTGGAGCTCATTGAGGTCAACTGTCACTTTGGGCTAATTGAAAATTTTCAGAGTCTATCTTCCTAATTTGAGGTCGAATTTCAACATTTCTTATATATTTGAGTAAGTTTGCATCTAACTTTGTCAGATATCATCGGATAACATCCATTGAAGCTCATTGAGGTCGATTGTCACTTTGTGTTGAATGAAAATTTTCAAAGTCTATCTACATAATTTGAAGTCGAATTTCAACATTTATTATATATATATGAGTTAGTTTACATCTAACTTTGTCAGATATCATCGAATAACATCCATTGAAGCTCAATGAGGTCAACTGTCACTTTGGGCTAATTGAAAATTTTCAAAGTCTATCTTCCTAATTTAAAATCGAATTACATCATTTCTTATATATTTGAGTAAGTTTCCATCTTACTTTGTCAGATATCATCGGATAACATCCATTGAAGCTCATTGAGGTCGATTGTCACTTTGTGTTGAATGAAAATTCTCAAAGTCTATCTTCCTAATTTGAAGTCGAATTTCAACATTTATTATATATTTGAGTGAGTTTACATCTAACTTTGTCAGATATCATCGAATAACATCCATTGAAGCTCAATGAGGTCAACTGTCACTTTGTGCTAATTGAAAATTTTCAAAGTCTATCTTCCTAATTTGAAGTCGTATTTCAACATTTATTATATATTTGAGTGAGTTTACATCTAACTTTGTCAGATATCATTGAATAACATCCATTGGAGCTCATTGAGGTCAACTGTCACTTTGGGCTAATTGAAAATTTTCAGAGTCTATCTTCCTAATTTGAGGTCGAATTTCAACATTTCTTATATATTTGAGTAAGTTTGCATCTAACTCTGTCAGATATCATCGGATAACATCCATTGAAGCTCATTGAGGTCGATTGTCACTTTGTGTTGAATGAAAATTCTCAAAGTCTATCTTCCTAATTTGAAGTCGAATTTCAACATTTATTATATATTTGAGTGAGTTTACATCTAACTTTGTCAGATATCATCGAATAACATCCATTGAAGCTCAATGAGGTCAACTGTCACTTTGTGCTAATTGAAAATTTTCAAAGTCTATCTTCCTAATTTGAAGTCGAATTTCAACATTTATTATATATTTGAGTGAGTTTACATCTAACTTTGTCAGATATCATTGAATAACATCCATTGAAGCTCATTGAGGTCAACTGTCACTTTGGGCTAATTGAAAATTTTCAGAGTCTATCTTCCTAATTTGAGGTCGAATTTCAACATTTCTTATATATTTGAGTAAGTTTGCATCTAACTTAGTCAGATATCATAAAATAACATCCATTGAAGCTCATTGAGGTCGATTGTCACTTTGTGTTGAATGAAAATTTTCAAAGTCTATCTTCCTAATTTGAAGTCGAATTTCAACATTTATTATATATTTGAGTGAGTTCACATCTAACTTTGTCAGATATCATCGAATAACATCCATTGAACCTCATTGAGGTCGATTGACACTTTGTGTTGAATGAAAATTTTCATAGTCTATCTACATAATTTGAAGTCGAATTTCAACATTTATTATATATTTGGATGAGTTCACATCTAACTTTGTCAGATATCATTGAATAACATCCATTGAAGCTCATTGAGGTCAACTGTCACTTTGGGCTAATTGAAAATTTTCAAAGTCTATCTTCCTAATTTGGAGTCGAATTTCAACATTTCTTATATATTTGAGTGAGTTTGCATCTAACTTTGTCAGATATCATCGAATAACATCCATTGAAGCTCATTGAGGTCGATTGTCACTTTGTGTTGAATGAAAATTTTCAAAGTCTATCTTCCTAATTTGAAGTCGAATTTCAACATTTATTATATATATCAGTGAGTTTACATCTAACTTTGTCAGATATCATCGAATAACATCCATTGAACCTCATTGAGGTCGATTGACACTTTGTGTTGAATGAAAATTTTCATAGTCTATCTACATAATTTGAAGTCGAATTTCAACATTTATTATATATTTGAATGAGTTCACATCTAACTTTGTCAGATATCATTGAATAACATCCATTGAAGCTCATTGAGGTCAACTGTCACTTTGGGCTAATTGAAAATTTTCAAAGTCTATCTTCCTAATTTGGAGTCGAATTTCAACATTTCTTATATATTTGAGTGAGTTTGCATCTAACTTTGTCAGATATCATCGAATAACATCCATTGAACCTCATTGAGGTCGATTGACACTTTGTGTTGAATGAAAATTTTCATAGTCTATCTACATAATTTGAAGTCGAATTTCAACATTTATTATATATTTGAATGAGTTCACATCTAACTTTGTCAGATATCATCGAATAACATCTATTGAAGCTCAATGAGGTCAACTGTCACTTTGTGCTAATTGAAAATTTTCAAAGTCTATCTTCCTAATTAGAAGTCGAATTTCAACATTTATTATATATTTGAGTGAGTTCACATCTAACTTTGTCAGATATCATTGAATAACATCCATTGAAGCTCATTGAGGTCAACTGTCACTTTGGGCTAATTGAAAATTTTCAAAGTCTATCTTCCTAATTTGGAGTCGAATTTCAACATTTCTTATATATTTGAGTGAGTTTGCATCTAACTTTGTCAGATATCATCGAATAACATCCATTGAAGCTCATTGAGGTCGATTGTCACTTTGTGTTGAATGAAAATTTCCAAAGTCTATCTTCCTAATTTGAAGTCGAATTTCAACATTTATTATATATTTGAGTGAGTTTACATCTAACTTTGTCAGATATCATCGAATAACATCCATTGAAGCTCATTGACGTCAACTGTCACTTTGGGCTAATTGAAAATTTTCAAAGTCTATCTTCCTAATTTGAAATCGAATTTCATCATTTCTTATATATTTGAGTAAGTTTGCATCTAACATAGTCAGATATCATCGGATAACATCCATTGAAGCTCATTGAGGTCGATTGTCACTTTGTGTTGAATGAAAATTCTCAAAGTCTATGTTCCTAATTTGAAGTCGAATTTCAACATTTATTATATATTTGATTGAGTTTACATATAACTTTGTCAGATATCATCGAATAACATCCATTGAAGCTCAATGAGGTCAACTGTCACTTTGTGCTAATTGAAAATTTTCAAAGTCTATCTTCCTAATTTGAAGTCGAATTTCAACATTCATTATATATTTGAGTGAGTTTACATCTAACTTTGTCAGATATTATTGAATAACATCCATTGAAGCTCATTGAGGTCAACTGTCACTTTGGGCTAATTGAAAATTTTCAAAGTCTATCTTCCTAATTTGAGGTCGAATTTCAACATTTCTTATATATTTGAGTAAGTTTGCATCTAACTTAGTCAGATATCATCAAATAACATCCATTGAAGCTCATTGAGGTCGATTGTCACTTTGTGTTGAATGAGAATTTTCAAAGTCTACCTTCCTAATTTGAAGTCGAATTTCAACATTTATTATATATTTGAGGGAGTTTACATCTAACTTTGTCAGATATTATTGAATAACCTCCATTGAAGCTCATTGAGGTCAACTGTCACTTTGTGCTAATTGAAAATTTTCAAACTCTATCTTCCTAATTTGAAGTCGAATTTCAACATTTCTCATATATTTGAGTGAGTTTGCATCTAACTTTGTCAGATATCATCGAATAACATCCATTGAAGCTCATTGAGGTCGATTGTCACTTTGTGTTGAATGAGAATTTTCAAAGTCTACCTTCCTAATTTGAAGTCGAATTTCAACATTTATTATATATTTGAGGGAGTTTACATCTAACTTTGTCACATATCATCGAATAACATCAATTGAAGCTCATTGAGGTCAACCGTCACTTTGTGCTAATTGAAAATTTTCAAACTCTATCTTCCTAATTTGAAGTCGAATTTCAACATTTCTCATATATTTGAGTGAGTTTGCATCTAACTTTGTCAGATATCATCGAATAACATCCATTGAAGCTCATTGAGGTCGATTGTCACTTTGTGTTGAATGAGAATTTTCAAAGTCTACCTTCCTAATTTGAAGTCGAATTTCAACATTTATTATATATTTGAGGGAGTTTACATCTAACTTTGTCAGATATTATTGAATAACATCCATTGAAGCTCATTGAGGTCAACTGTCACTTTGGGCTAATTGAAAATTTTCAAAGTCTATCTTCCTAATTTGAGGTCGAATTTCAACATTTCTTATATATTTGAGTAAGTTTGCATCTAACTTAGTCAGATATCATCAAATAACATCCATTGAAGCTCATTGAGGTCGATTGTCACTTTGTGTTGAATGAGAATTTTCAAAGTCTACCTTCCTAATTTGAAGTCGAATTTCAACATTTATTATATATTTGAGGGAGTTTACATCTAACTTTGTCAGATATTATTGAATAACCTCCATTGAAGCTCATTGAGGTCAACTGTCACTTTGTGCTAATTGAAAATTTTCAAACTCTATCTTCCTAATTTGAAGTCGAATTTCAACATTTCTCATATATTTGAGTGAGTTTGCATCTAACTTTGTCAGATATCATCGAATAACATCCATTGAAGCTCATTGAGGTCGATTGTCACTTTGTGTTGAATGAGAATTTTCAAAGTCTACCTTCCTAATTTGAAGTCGAATTTCAACATTTATTATATATTTGAGGGAGTTTACATCTAACTTTGTCACATATCATCGAATAACATCAATTGAAGCTCATTGAGGTCAACCGTCACTTTGTGCTAATTGAAAATTTTCAAACTCTATCTTCCTAATTTGAAGTCGAATTTCAACATTTCTCATATATTTGAGTGAGTTTGCATCTAACTTTGTCAGATATCATCGAATAACATCCATTGAAGCTCATTGAGGTCGATTGTCACTTTGTGTTGAATGAGAATTTTCAAAGTCTACCTTCCTAATTTGAAGTCGAATTTCAACATTTATTATATATTTGAGGGAGTTTACATCTAACTTTGTCAGATATCATCGAATAACCTCCATTGAAGCTCATTGAGGTCAACTGTCACTTTGTGCTAATTGAAAATTTTCAAAGTCTATCTTCCTAATTTGAAGTCGGATTTCATCATTTCTTATATATTTGAGTAAGTTTGCATCTAACTTTGTCAGATATCATGAAATAATATCCATTGAAGCTCATTGAGGTCGATTGTCACTTTGTGTTGAATGAAAATTTTCAAAGTCTATCTTCCTAATTTGAAGTCGAATTTCAACATTTATTATATATTTGAGTGAGTTTACATCTAACTTTGTCAGATATCATTGAATAACATCCATTGAAGCTCATTGAGGTCAACTGTCACTTTGGGCTAGTTGAAAATTTCCAAAGTCTATCTTCCTAATTTGAAGTCGAATTTCAACATTTATTATATATTTGAGTGAGTTCACATCTAACTTTGTCAGATATCATTGAATAACATCCATTGAAGCTCATTGAGGTCAACTGTCACTTTGGGCTAATTGAAAATTTTCAAAGTCTATCTTCCTAATTTGGAGTCGAATTTCAACATTTCTTATATATTTGAGTGAGTTTGCATCTAACTTTGTCAGATATCATCGAATAACATCCATTGAAGCTCATTGAGGTCGATTGTCACTTTGTGTTGAATGAAAATTTCCAAAGTCTATCTTCCTAATTTGAAGTCGAATTTCAACATTTATTATATATTTGAGTGAGTTTACATCTAACTTTGTCAGATATCATCGAATAACATCCATTGAAGCTCATTGACGTCAACTGTCACTTTGGGCTAATTGAAAATTTTCAAAGTCTATCTTCCTAATTTGAAATCGAATTTCATCATTTCTTATATATTTGAGTAAGTTTGCATCTAACATAGTCAGATATCATCGGATAACATCCATTGAAGCTCATTGAGGTCGATTGTCACTTTGTGTTGAATGAAAATTCTCAAAGTCTATGTTCCTAATTTGAAGTCGAATTTCAACATTTATTATATATTTGATTGAGTTTACATATAACTTTGTCAGATATCATCGAATAACATCCATTGAAGCTCAATGAGGTCAACTGTCACTTTGTGCTAATTGAAAATTTTCAAAGTCTATCTTCCTAATTTGAAGTCGAATTTCAACATTTATTATATATTTGAGTGAGTTTACATCTAACTTTGTCAGATATTATTGAATAACATCCATTGAAGCTCATTGAGGTCAACTGTCACTTTGGGCTAATTGAAAATTTTCAAAGTCTATCTTCCTAATTTGAGGTCGAATTTCAACATTTCTTATATATTTGAGTAAGTTTGCATCTAACTTAGTCAGATATCATCAAATAACATCCATTGAAGCTCATTGAGGTCGATTGTCACTTGGTGTTGAATGAAAATTTTCAAAGTCTATCTTCCTAATTTGAAGTCGAATTTCAACATTTATTATATATTTGATTGAGTTTACATATAACTTTGTCAGATATCATCGAATAACATCCATTGAAGCTCAATGAGGTCAACTGTCACTTTGTGCTAATTGAAAATTTTCAAAGTCTATCTTCCTAATTAGAAGTCGAATTTCAACATTTATTATATATTTGAGTGAGTTCACATCTAACTTTGTCAGATATCATTGAATAACATCCATTGAAGCTCATTGAGGTCAACTGTCACTTTGGGCTAATTGAAAATTTTCAAAGTCTATCTTCCTAATTTGGAGTCGAATTTCAACATTTCTTATATATTTGAGTGAGTTTGCATCTAACTTTGTCAGATATCATCGAATAACATCCATTGAAGCTCATTGAGGTCGATTGTCACTTTGTGTTGAATGAAAATTTCCAAAGTCTATCTTCCTAATTTGAAGTCGAATTTCAACATTTATTATATATTTGAGTGAGTTCACATCTAACTTTGTCACATATCATCGAATAACATCAATTGAAGCTCATTGAGGTCAACCGTCACTTTGTGCTAATTGAAAATTTTCAAACTCTATCTTCCTAATTTGAAGTCGAATTTCAACATTTCTCATATATTTGAGTGAGTTTGCATCTAACTTTGTCAGATATCATCGAATAACATCCATTGAAGCTCATTGAGGTCGATTGTCACTTTGTGTTGAATGAGAATTTTCAAAGTCTACCTTCCAAATTTGAAGTCGAATTTCAACATTTATTATATATTTGAGGGAGTTTACATCTAACTTTGTCACATATCATCGAATAACATCAATTGAAGCTCATTGAGGTCAACCGTCACTTTGTGCTAATTGAAAATTTTCAAACTCTATCTTCCTAATTTGAAGTCGAATTTCAACATTTCTCATATATTTGAGTGAGTTTGCATCTAACTTTGTCAGATATCATCGAATAACATCCATTGAAGCTCATTGAGGTCGATTGTCACTTTGTGTTGAATGAGAATTTTCAAAGTCTACCTTCCTAATTTGAAGTCGAATTTCAACATTTATTATATATTTGAGGGAGTTTACATCTAACTTTGTCAGATATCATCGAATAACCTCCATTGAAGCTCATTGAGGTCAACTGTCACTTTGTGCTAATTGAAAATTTTCAAAGTCTATCTTCCTAATTTGAAGTCGGATTTCATCATTTCTTATATATTTGAGTAAGTTTGCATCTAACTTTGTCAGATATCATGAAATAATATCCATTGAAGCTCATTGAGGTCGATTGTCACTTTGTGTTGAATGAAAATTTTCAAAGTCTATCTTCCTAATTTGAAGTCGAATTTCAACATTTATTATATATTTGAGTGAGTTTACATCTAACTTTGTCAGATATCATTGAATAACATCCATTGAAGCTCATTGAGGTCAACTGTCACTTTGGGCTAGTTGAAAATTTCCAAAGTCTATCTTCCTAATTTGAAGTCGAATTTCAACATTTATTATATATTTGAGTGAGTTCACATCTAACTTTGTCAGATATCATTGAATAACATCCATTGAAGCTCATTGAGGTCAACTGTCACTTTGGGCTAATTGAAAATTTTCAAAGTCTATCTTCCTAATTTGGAGTCGAATTTCAACATTTCTTATATATTTGAGTGAGTTTGCATCTAACTTTGTCAGATATCATCGAATAACATCCATTGAAGCTCATTGAGGTCGATTGTCACTTTGTGTTGAATGAAAATTTCCAAAGTCTATCTTCCTAATTTGAAGTCGAATTTCAACATTTATTATATATTTGAGTGAGTTTACATCTAACTTTGTCAGATATCATCGAATAACATCCATTGAAGCTCATTGACGTCAACTGTCACTTTGGGCTAATTGAAAATTTTCAAAGTCTATCTTCCTAATTTGAAATCGAATTTCATCATTTCTTATATATTTGAGTAAGTTTGCATCTAACATAGTCAGATATCATCGGATAACATCCATTGAAGCTCATTGAGGTCGATTGTCACTTTGTGTTGAATGAAAATTCTCAAAGTCTATGTTCCTAATTTGAAGTCGAATTTCAACATTTATTATATATTTGATTGAGTTTACATATAACTTTGTCAGATATCATCGAATAACATCCATTGAAGCTCAATGAGGTCAACTGTCACTTTGTGCTAATTGAAAATTTTCAAAGTCTATCTTCCTAATTTGAAGTCGAATTTCAACATTTATTATATATTTGAGTGAGTTTACATCTAACTTTGTCAGATATTATTGAATAACATCCATTGAAGCTCATTGAGGTCAACTGTCACTTTGGGCTAATTGAAAATTTTCAAAGTCTATCTTCCTAATTTGAGGTCGAATTTCAACATTTCTTATATATTTGAGTAAGTTTGCATCTAACTTAGTCAGATATCATCAAATAACATCCATTGAAGCTCATTGAGGTCGATTGTCACTTGGTGTTGAATGAAAATTTTCAAAGTCTATCTTCCTAATTTGAAGTCGAATTTCAACATTTATTATATATTTGATTGAGTTTACATATAACTTTGTCAGATATCATCGAATAACATCCATTGAAGCTCAATGAGGTCAACTGTCACTTTGTGCTAATTGAAAATTTTCAAAGTCTATCTTCCTAATTAGAAGTCGAATTTCAACATTTATTATATATTTGAGTGAGTTCACATCTAACTTTGTCAGATATCATTGAATAACATCCATTGAAGCTCATTGAGGTCAACTGTCACTTTGGGCTAATTGAAAATTTTCAAAGTCTATCTTCCTAATTTGGAGTCGAATTTCAACATTTCTTATATATTTGAGTGAGTTTGCATCTAACTTTGTCAGATATCATCGAATAACATCCATTGAAGCTCATTTAGGTCGATTGTCACTTTGTGTTGAATGAAAATTTCCAAAGTCTATCTTCCTAATTTGAAGTCGAATTTCAACATTTATTATATATTTGAGTGAGTTCACATCTAACTTTGTCACATATCATCGAATAACATCAATTGAAGCTCATTGAGGTCAACCGTCACTTTGTGCTAATTGAAAATTTTCAAACTCTATCTTCCTAATTTGAAGTCGAATTTCAACATTTCTCATATATTTGAGTGAGTTTGCATCTAACTTTGTCAGATATCATCGAATAACATCCATTGAAGCTCATTGAGGTCGATTGTCACTTTGTGTTGAATGAGAATTTTCAAAGTCTACCTTCCAAATTTGAAGTCGAATTTCAACATTTATTATATATTTGAGGGAGTTTACATCTAACTTTGTCAGATATCATCGAATAACCTCCATTGAAGCTCATTGAGGTCAACTGTCACTTTGTGCTAATTGAAAATTTTCAAAGTCTATCTTCCTAATTTGAAGTCGGATTTCATCATTTCTTATATATTTGAGTAAGTTTGCATCTAACTTTGTCAGATATCATGAAATAATATCCATTGAAGCTCATTGAGGTCGATTGTCACTTTGTGTTGAATGAAAATTTTCAAAGTCTATCTTCCTAATTTGAAGTCGAATTTCAACATTTATTATATATTTGAGTGAGTTTACATCTAACTTTGTCAGATATCATTGAATAACATCCATTGAAGCTCATTGAGGTCAACTGTCACTTTGGGCTAGTTGAAAATTTTCAGAGTCTATCTTCCTAATTTGAGGTCGAATCTCAACATTTATTATATATTTGAGTGAGTTCACATCTAACTTTGTCAGATATCATTGAATAACATCCATTGAAGCTCATTGAGGTCAACTGTCACTTTGGGCTAATTGAAAATTTTCAAAGTCTATCTTCCTAATTTGGAGTCGAATTTCAACATTTCTTATATATTTGAGTGAGTTTGCATCTAACTTTGTCAGATATCATCGAATAACATCCATTGAAGCTCATTGAGGTCGATTGTCACTTTGTGTTGAATGAAAATTTCCAAAGTCTATCTTCCTAATTTGAAGTCGAATTTCAACATTTATTATATATTTGAGTGAGTTTACATCTAACTTTGTCAGATATCATCGAATAACATCCATTGAAGCTCATTGACGTCAACTGTCACTTTGGGCTAATTGAAAATTTTCAAAGTCTATCTTCCTAATTTGAAATCGAATTTCATCATTTCTTATATATTTGAGTAAGTTTGCATCTAACATAGTCAGATATCATCGGATAACATCCATTGAAGCTCATTGAGGTCGATTGTCACTTTGTGTTGAATGAAAATTCTCAAAGTCTATGTTCCTAATTTGAAGTCGAATTTCAACATTTATTATATATTTGATTGAGTTTACATATAACTTTGTCAGATATCATCGAATAACATCCATTGAAGCTCAATGAGGTCAACTGTCACTTTGTGCTAATTGAAAATTTTCAAAGTCTATCTTCCTAATTTGAAGTCGAATTTCAACATTTATTATATATTTGAGTGAGTTTACATCTAACTTTGTCAGATATTATTGAATAACATCCATTGAAGCTCATTGAGGTCAACTGTCACTTTGGGCTAATTGAAAATTTTCAAAGTCTATCTTCCTAATTTGAGGTCGAATTCCAACATTTCTTATATATTTGAGTAAGTTTGCATCTAACTTAGTCAGATATCATCAAATAACATCCATTGAAGCTCATTGAGGTCGATTGTCACTTGGTGTTGAATGAAAATTTTCAAAGTCTATCTTCCTAATTTGAAGTCGAATTTCAACATTTATTATATATTTGATTGAGTTTACATATAACTTTGTCAGATATCATCGAATAACATCCATTGAAGCTCAATGAGGTCAACTGTCACTTTGTGCTAATTGAAAATTTTCAAAGTCTATCTTCCTAATTTGGAGTCGAATTTCAACATTTCTTATATATTTGAGTGAGTTTGCATCTAACTTTGTCAGATATCATCGAATAACATCCATTGAAGCTCATTGAGGTCGATTGTCACTTTGGGCTAATTGAAAATTTTCAAAGTCTATCTTCCTAATTTGAAATCGAATTTCATCATTTCTTATATATTTGAGTAAGTTTGCATCTAACATAGTCAGATATCATCGGATAACATCCATTGAAGCTCATTGAGGTCGATTGTCACTTTGTGTTGAATGAAAATTCTCAAAGTCTATGTTCCTAATTTGAAGTCGAATTTCAACATTTATTATATATTTGATTGAGTTTACATATAACTTTGTCAGATATCATCGAATAACATCCATTGAAGCTCATTGACGTCAACTGTCACTTTGGGCTAATTGAAAATTTTCAAAGTCTATCTTCCTAATTTGAAATCGAATTTCATCATTTCTTATATATTTGAGTAAGTTTGCATCTAACATAGTCAGATATCATCGGATAACATCCATTGAAGCTCATTGAGGTCGATTGTCACTTTGTGTTGAATGAAAATTCTCAAAGTCTATGTTCCTAATTTGAAGTCGAATTTCAACATTTATTATATATTTGATTGAGTTTACATATAACTTTGTCAGATATCATCGAATAACATCCATTGAAGCTCAATGAGGTCAACTGTCACTTTGTGCTAATTGAAAATTTTCAAAGTCTATCTTCCTAATTTGAAGTCGAATTTCAACATTTATTATATATTTGAGTGAGTTTACATCTAACTTTGTCAGATATTATTGAATAACATCCATTGAAGCTCATTGAGGTCAACTGTCACTTTGGGCTAATTGAAAATTTTCAAAGTCTATCTTCCTAATTTGAGGTCGAATTTCAACATTTCTTATATATTTGAGTAAGTTTGCATCTAACTTAGTCAGATATCATCAAATAACATCCATTGAAGCTCATTGAGGTCGATTGTCACTTGGTGTTGAATGAAAATTTTCAAAGTCTATCTTCCTAATTTGAAGTCGAATTTCAACATTTATTATATATTTGAGTGAGTTCACATCTAACTTTGTCACATATCATCGAATAACATCAATTGAAGCTCATTGAGGTCAACCGTCACTTTGTGCTAATTGAAAATTTTCAAACTCTATCTTCCTAATTTGAAGTCGAATTTCAACATTTCTCATATATTTGAGTGAGTTTGCATCTAACTTTGTCAGATATCATCGAATAACATCCATTGAAGCTCATTGAGGTCGATTGTCACTTTGTGTTGAATGAGAATTTTCAAAGTCTACCTTCCTAATTTGAAGTCGAATTTCAACATTTATTATATATTTGAGTGAGTTTACATCTAACTTTGTCAGATATCATCGAATAACCTCCATTGAAGCTCATTGAGGTCAACTGTCACTTTGTGCTAATTGAAAATTTTCAAAGTCTATCTTCCTAATTTGAAGTCGGATTTCATCATTTCTTATATATTTGAGTAAGTTTGCATCTAACTTTGTCAGATATCATGAAATAATATCCATTGAAGCTCATTGAGGTCGATTGTCACTTTGTGTTGAATGAAAATTTTCAAAGTCTATCTTCCTAATTTGAAGTCGAATTTCAACATTTATTATATATTTGAGTGAGTTTACATCTAACTTTGTCAGATATCATTGAATAACATCCATTGAAGCTCATTGAGGTCAACTGTCACTTTGGGCTAGTTGAAAATTTTCAGAGTCTATCTTCCTAATTTGAGGTCGAATCTCAACATTTATTATATATTTGAGTGAGTTCACATCTAACTTTGTCAGATATCATTGAATAACATCCATTGAAGCTCATTGAGGTCAACTGTCACTTTGTGTTGAATGAAAATTTACAAAGTCTATCTTCCTAATTTGAAGTCGAATTTCAACATTTATTATATATTTGAGTGAGTTCACATCTAACTTTGTCAGATATCATCGAATAACATCCATTGAAGCTCATTGAGGTCGATTGTCACTTTGTGTTGAATGAAAATTTTCAAAGTCTATCTACATAATTTGAAGTCGAATTTCAACATTTATTATATATATGAGTTAGTTTACATCTAACTTTGTCAGATATCATCGAATAACATCCATTGAAGCTCAATGAGGTCAACTGTCACTTTGGGCTAATTGAAAATTTTCAAAGTCTATCTTCCTAATTTAAAATCGAATTTCATCATTTCTTATATATTTGAGTAAGTTTGCATCTAACTTTGTCAGATATCATCGGATAACATCCATTGAAGCTCATTGAGGTCGATTGTCACTTTGTGTTGAATGAAAATTCTCAAAGTTTATCTTCCTAATTTAAAATCGAATTTCATCATTTCTTATATATTTGAGTGAGTTTACATCTAACTTTGTCAGATATCATCGAATAACATCCATTGAAGCTCAATGAGGTCAACTGTCACTTTGTGCTAATTGAAAATTTTCAAAGTCTATCTTCCTAATTTGAAGTCGAATTTCAACATTTATTATATATATGAGTTAGTTTACATCTAACTTTTTCAGATATCATCGAATAACATCCATTGAAGCTCAATGAGGTCAACTGTCACTTTGGGCTAATTGAAAATTTTCAAAGTCTATCTTCCTAATTTGGAGTCGAATTTCAACATTTCTTATATATTTGAGTGAGTTTGCATCTAACTTTGTCAGATATCATCGAATAACATCCATTGAAGCTCATTGAGGTCGATTGTCACTTTGTGTTGAATGAAAATTTCCAAAGTCTATCTTCCTAATTTGAAGTCGAATTTCAACATTTATTATATATTTGAGTGAGTTTACATCTAACTTTGTCAGATATCATCGAATAACATCCATTGAAGCTCATTGACGTCAACTGTCACTTTGGGCTAATTGAAAATTTTCAAAGTCTATCTTCCTAATTTGAAATCGAATTTCATCATTTCTTATATATTTGAGTAAGTTTGCATCTAACATAGTCAGATATCATCGGATAACATCCATTGAAGCTCATTGAGGTCGATTGTCACTTTGTGTTGAATGAAAATTCTCAAAGTCTATGTTCCTAATTTGAAGTCGAATTTCAACATTTATTATATATTTGATTGAGTTTACATATAACTTTGTCAGATATCATCGAATAACATCCATTGAAGCTCAATGAGGTCAACTGTCACTTTGTGCTAATTGAAAATTTTCAAAGTCTATCTTCCTAATTTGAAGTCGAATTTCAACATTTATTATATATTTGAGTGAGTTTACATCTAACTTTGTCAGATATTATTGAATAACATCCATTGAAGCTCATTGAGGTCAACTGTCACTTTGGGCTAATTGAAAATTTTCAAAGTCTATCTTCCTAATTTGAGGTCGAATTCCAACATTTCTTATATATTTGAGTAAGTTTGCATCTAACTTAGTCAGATATCATCAAATAACATCCATTGAAGCTCATTGAGGTCGATTGTCACTTGGTGTTGAATGAAAATTTTCAAAGTCTATCTTCCTAATTTGAAGTCGAATTTCAACATTTATTATATATTTGATTGAGTTTACATATAACTTTGTCAGATATCATCGAATAACATCCATTGAAGCTCAATGAGGTCAACTGTCACTTTGTGCTAATTGAAAATTTTCAAAGTCTATCTTCCTAATTTGGAGTCGAATTTCAACATTTCTTATATATTTGAGTGAGTTTGCATCTAACTTTGTCAGATATCATCGAATAACATCCATTGAAGCTCATTGAGGTCGATTGTCACTTTGGGCTAATTGAAAATTTTCAAAGTCTATCTTCCTAATTTGAAATCGAATTTCATCATTTCTTATATATTTGAGTAAGTTTGCATCTAACATAGTCAGATATCATCGGATAACATCCATTGAAGCTCATTGAGGTCGATTGTCACTTTGTGTTGAATGAAAATTCTCAAAGTCTATGTTCCTAATTTGAAGTCGAATTTCAACATTTATTATATATTTGATTGAGTTTACATATAACTTTGTCAGATATCATCGAATAACATCCATTGAAGCTCATTGACGTCAACTGTCACTTTGGGCTAATTGAAAATTTTCAAAGTCTATCTTCCTAATTTGAAATCGAATTTCATCATTTCTTATATATTTGAGTAAGTTTGCATCTAACATAGTCAGATATCATCGGATAACATCCATTGAAGCTCATTGAGGTCGATTGTCACTTTGTGTTGAATGAAAATTCTCAAAGTCTATGTTCCTAATTTGAAGTCGAATTTCAACATTTATTATATATTTGATTGAGTTTACATATAACTTTGTCAGATATCATCGAATAACATCCATTGAAGCTCAATGAGGTCAACTGTCACTTTGTGCTAATTGAAAATTTTCAAAGTCTATCTTCCTAATTTGAAGTCGAATTTCAACATTTATTATATATTTGAGTGAGTTTACATCTAACTTTGTCAGATATTATTGAATAACATCCATTGAAGCTCATTGAGGTCAACTGTCACTTTGGGCTAATTGAAAATTTTCAAAGTCTATCTTCCTAATTTGAGGTCGAATTTCAACATTTCTTATATATTTGAGTAAGTTTGCATCTAACTTAGTCAGATATCATCAAATAACATCCATTGAAGCTCATTGAGGTCGATTGTCACTTGGTGTTGAATGAAAATTTTCAAAGTCTATCTTCCTAATTTGAAGTCGAATTTCAACATTTATTATATATTTGAGTGAGTTCACATCTAACTTTGTCACATATCATCGAATAACATCAATTGAAGCTCATTGAGGTCAACCGTCACTTTGTGCTAATTGAAAATTTTCAAACTCTATCTTCCTAATTTGAAGTCGAATTTCAACATTTCTCATATATTTGAGTGAGTTTGCATCTAACTTTGTCAGATATCATCGAATAACATCCATTGAAGCTCATTGAGGTCGATTGTCACTTTGTGTTGAATGAGAATTTTCAAAGTCTACCTTCCTAATTTGAAGTCGAATTTCAACATTTATTATATATTTGAGTGAGTTTACATCTAACTTTGTCAGATATCATCGAATAACCTCCATTGAAGCTCATTGAGGTCAACTGTCACTTTGTGCTAATTGAAAATTTTCAAAGTCTATCTTCCTATTTGAAGTCGGATTTCATCATTTCTTATATATTTGAGTAAGTTTGCATCTAACTTTGTCAGATATCATGAAATAATATCCATTGAAGCTCATTGAGGTCGATTGTCACTTTGTGTTGAATGAAAATTTTCAAAGTCTATCTTCCTAATTTGAAGTCGAATTTCAACATTTATTATATATTTGAGTGAGTTTACATCTAACTTTGTCAGATATCATTGAATAACATCCATTGAAGCTCATTGAGGTCAACTGTCACTTTGGGCTAGTTGAAAATTTTCAGAGTCTATCTTCCTAATTTGAGGTCGAATCTCAACATTTATTATATATTTGAGTGAGTTCACATCTAACTTTGTCAGATATCATTGAATAACATCCATTGAAGCTCATTGAGGTCAACTGTCACTTTGTGTTGAATGAAAATTTACAAAGTCTATCTTCCTAATTTGAAGTCGAATTTCAACATTTATTATATATTTGAGTGAGTTCACATCTAACTTTGTCAGATATCATCGAATAACATCCATTGAAGCTCATTGAGGTCGATTGTCACTTTGTGTTGAATGAAAATTTTC
This sequence comes from Diorhabda elongata, assembly GCA_026230145.1. Lineage (NCBI taxonomy): Eukaryota > Metazoa > Arthropoda > Insecta > Coleoptera > Chrysomelidae > Diorhabda > Diorhabda elongata. The sequence continues at coordinate 34,109,798 of CM047926.1, forward strand.
AAAGTCTATCTACATAATTTGAAGTCGAATTTCAACATTTATTATATATATGAGTTAGTTTACATCTAACTTTGTCAGATATCATCGAATAACATCCATTGAAGCTCAATGAGGTCAACTGTCACTTTGGGCTAATTGAAAATTTTCAAAGTCTATCTTCCTAATTTAAAATCGAATTTCATCATTTCTTATATATTTGAGTAAGTTTGCATCTAACTTTGTCAGATATCATCGGATAACATCCATTGAAGCTCATTGAGGTCGATTGTCACTTTGTGTTGAATGAAAATTCTCAAAGTTTATCTTCCTAATTTAAAATCGAATTTCATCATTTCTTATATATTTGAGTGAGTTTACATCTAACTTTGTCAGATATCATCGAATAACATCCATTGAAGCTCAATGAGGTCAACTGTCACTTTGTGCTAATTGAAAATTTTCAAAGTCTATCTTCCTAATTTGAAGTCGAATTTCAACATTTATTATATATATGAGTTAGTTTACATCTAACTTTTTCAGATATCATCGAATAACATCCATTGAAGCTCAATGAGGTCAACTGTCACTTTGGGCTAATTGAAAATTTTCAAAGTCTATCTTCCTAATTTAAAATCGAATTTCATCATTTCTCATATATTTGAGTAAGTTTGCATCTAACTTTGTCAGATATCATCGGATAACATCCATTGAAGCTCATTGAGGTCGATTGTCACTTTGTGTTGAATGAAAATTCTCAAAGTCTATCTTCCTAATTTGAAGTCGAATTTCAACATTTATTATATATTTGAGTGAGTTTACATCTAACTTTGTCAGATATCATTGAATAACATCCATTGAAGCTCATTGAGGTCAACTGTCACTTTGGGCTAATTGAAAATTTTCAGAGTCTATCTTCCTAATTTGAGGTCGAATTCCAACATTTCTTATATATTTGAGTGAGTTTGCATCTAACTTTGTCAGATATCATCGAATAACATCCATTGAAGCTCATTGAGGTCGATTGTCACTTTGTGTTGAATGAAAATTTTCAAAGTCTATCTTCCTAATTTGAAGTCGAATTTCAACATTTATTATATATTTGAGTGAGTTCACATCTAACTCTGTCAGATATCATCGAATAACATCCATTGAAGCTCATTGAGGTCAACTGTCACTTCGGGCTAATTGAAAATTTTCAAAGTCTATCTTCCTAATTTGGAGTCGAATTTCAACATTTCTTATATATTTGAGTAAGTTTGCATCTAACTTTGTCAGATATAATCGAATAACATCCATTGAAGCTCATTGAGGTCAACCGTCACTTTGTGCTAATTGAAAATTTTCAAACTCTATCTTCCTAATTTGAAGTCGAATTTCAACATTTCTCATATATTTGAGTGAGTTTGCATCTAACTTTGTCAGATATCATCGAATAACATCCATTGAAGCTCATTGAGGTCAACTGTCACTTCGGGCTAATTGAAAATTTTCAAAGTCTATCTTCCTAATTTGAAGTCGAATTTCAACATTTATTATATATTTGAGTGAGTTCACATCTAACTTTGTCACAGATCATCGAATAACATCAATTGAAGCTCATTGAGGTCAACCGTCACTTTGTGCTAATTGAAAATTTTCAAACACTATCTTCCTAATTTGAAGTCGAATTTCAACATTTCTCATATATTTGAGTGAGTTTGCATCTAACTTTGTCAGATATCATCGAATAACATCCATTGAAGCTCATTGAGGTCGATTGTCACTTTGTGTTGAATGAGAATTTTCAAAGTCTACCTTCCTAATTTGAAGTCGAATTTCAACATTTATTATATATTTGAGTGAGTTTACATCTAACTTTGTCAGATATCATTGAATAACATCCATTGAAGCTCATTGAGGTCAACTGTCACTTTGGGCTAATTGAAAATTTTCAGAGTCTATCTTCCTAATTTGAGGTCGAATTTCAACATTTCTTATATATTTGAGTAAGTTTGCATCTAACTTAGTCAGATATCATAAAATAACATCCATTGAAGCTCATTGAGGTCGATTGTCACTTTGTGTTGAATGAGAATTTTCAAAGTCTACCTTCCTAATTTGAAGTCGAATTTCAACATTTATTATATATTTGAGTGAGTTCACATCTAACTTTGTCAGATATCATCGAATAACATCCATTGAAGCTCATTGAGGTCGATTGTCACTTTGTGTTGAATGAAAATTTTCAAAGTCTATCTACATAATTTGGAGTCGAATTTCAACATTTATTATATATATGAGTTAGTTTACATCTAACTTTGTCAGATATCATCGAATAACATCCATTGAAGCTCAATGAGGTCAACTGTCACTTTGGGCTAATTGAAAATTTTCAAAGTCTATCTTCCTAATTTAAAATCGAATTTCATCATTTCTTATATATTTGAGTAAGTTTGCATCTAACTTTGTCAGATATCATCGGATAACATCCATTGAAGCTCATTGAGGTCGATTGTCACTTTGTGTTGAATGAAAATTCTCAAAGTCTATCTTCCTAATTTGAAGTCGAATTTCAACATTTATTATATATTTGAGTGAGTTTACATCTAACTTTGTCAGATATCATCGAATAACATCCATTGAAGCTCAATGAGGTCAACTGTCACTTTGTGCTAATTGAAAATTTTCAAAGTCTATCTTCCTAATTTGAAGTCAAAATTCAACATTTATTATATATATGAGTTAGTTTACATCTAACTTTGTCAGATATCATCGAATAACATCCATTGAAGCTCAATGAGGTCAACTGTCACTTTGGGCTAATTGAAAATTTTCAAAGTCTATCTTCCTAATTTAAAATCGAATTTCATCATTTCTTATATATTTGAGTAAGTTTGCATCTAACTTTGTCAGATATCATCGAATAACATCCATTGAAGCTCATTGAGGTCAACTGTCACTTTGTGCTAATTGAAAATTTTCAAAGTCTATCTTCCTAATTTGAAGTCGAATTTCAACATTTATTATATATTTGAGTGAGTTTACATCTAACTTTGTCAGATATCATGGAATAACATCCATTGAAGCTCATTGAGGTCAACTGTCACTTTGGGCTAATTGAAAATTTTCAGAGTCTATCTTCCTAATTTGAGGTCGAATTTCAACATTTCTTATATATTTGAGTAAGTTTGCATCTAACTTAGTCAGATATCATAAAATAACATCCATTGAAGCTCATTGAGGTCGATTGTAACTTTGTGTTGAATGAAAATTTTCAAAGTCTATCTCCCTAATTTGAAGTCGAATTTCAACATTTATTATATATTTGAGTGATTTTACATCTAACTTTGTCAGATATCATTGAATAACATCCATTGAAGCTCATTGAGGTCAACCGTCACTTTGTGCTAATTGAAAATTTTCAAACTCTATCTTCCTAATTTGAAGTCGAATTTCAACATTTCTTATATATTTGAGTGAGTTTGCATCTAACTTTGTCAGATATCATCGAATAACATCCAATGAAGCTCATTGAGGTCGATTGTCACTTTGTTTTGAATGAAAATTTTCAAAGTCTATCTTCCTAATTTGAAGTCGAATTTCAACATTTATTATATATTTGAGTGAGTTCACATCTAACTTTGTCAGATATCATCGAATAACATCCATTGAAGCTCAATGAGGTCAACTGTCACTTTGTGCTAATTGAAAATTTTCAAAGTCTATCTTCCTAATTTGAAGTCGAATTTCAACATTTATTATATATTTGAGTGAGTTTACATCTAACTTTGTCAGATATCATTGAATAACATCCATTGAAGCTCATTGAGGTCAACTATCACTTTGGGCTAATTGAAAATTTTCAAAGTCTATCTTCCTAATTTGGAGTCGAATTTCAACATTTCTTATATATTTGAGTCAGTTTGCATCTAACTTTGTCAGATATCATCGAATAACATCCATTGAAGCTCATTGACGTCGATTGTCACTTTGTGTTGAATGAAAATTTTCAAAGTCTATCTTCCTAATTTGAAGGAGAATTTCAACATTTCTTATATATTTGAGTAAGTTTGCATCTAACTTTGTCAGATATCATCGAATAACATCCATTGAAGCTCATTGAGGTCGATGGTCACTTTGAATTGAATGAAAATTTTCAAAGTCTATCTTCCTAATTTGAAGTCAAATTTCAACATTTATTATATATATCAGTGAGTTCACATCTAACTTTGTCAGATATCATCGAATAACATCCATTGAAGCTCAATGAGGTCAACTGTCACTTTGTGCTAATTGAAAATTTTCAAAGTCTATCTTCCTAATTAGAAGTCGAATTTCAACATTTATTATATATTTGAATGAGTTCACATCTAACTTTGTCAGATATCATTGAATAACATCCATTGAAGCTCATTGAGGTCGATTGTCACTTTGTGTTGAATGAAAATTTTCAAAGTCTATCTTCCTAATTTGAAGTCGAATTTCAACATTTATTATATATTTGAGTGAGTTTACATCTAACTTTGTCAGATATCATCGAATAACATCCATTGAAGCTCATTGACGTCAACTGTCACTTTGTGCTAATTGAAAATTTTCAAAGTCTATCTTCCTAATTTGAAATCGAATTTTATCATTCCTTATATATTTGAGTAAGTTTGCATCTAACTTTGTCAGATATCATCGGATAACATCCATTGAAGCTCATTGAGGTCGATTGTCACTTTGTGTTGAATGAAAATTCTCAAAGTCTATGTTCCTAATTTGAAGTCGAATTTCAACATTTATTATATATTTGATTGAGTTTACATATAACTTTGTCAGATATCATCGAATAACATCCATTGAAGCTCAATGAGGTCAACTGTCACTTTGTGCTAATTGAAAATTTTCAAAGTCTATCTTCCTAATTTGAAGTCGAATTTCAACATTTATTATATATTTGAGTGAGTTTACATCTAAATTTGTCAGATATTATTGAATAACATCCATTGAAGCTCATTGAGGTCGATTGTCACTTTGTGTTGAATGAAAATTTTCAAAGTCTATCTTCCTAATTTGAAGTCGAATTTCAACATTTATTATATATTTGAGTGAGTTCACATCTAACTTTGTCAGATATCATCGAATAACATCCATTGAAGCTCATTGAGGTCGATTGTCACATTGTGTTGAATGAAAATTTTCAAAGTCTATCTACATAATTTGAAGTCGAATTTCAACATTTATTATATATATGAGTTAGTTTACATCTAACTTTGTCAGATATCATCGAATAACATCCATTGAAGCTCAATGAGGTCAACTGTCACTTTGGGCTAATTGAAAATTTTCAAATTCTATCTTCCTAATTTAAAATCGAATTTCATCATTTCTTATATATTTGAGTAAGTTTGCATCTAACTTTGTCAGATATCATCGGATAACATCCATTGAAGCTCATTGAGGTCGATTGTCACTTTGTGTTGAATGAAAATTCTCAAAGTCTATCTTCCTAATTTGAAGTCGAATTTCAACATTTATTATATATTTGAGTGAGTTTACATCTAACTTTGTCAGATATCATCGAATAACATCCATTGAAGCTCAATGAGGTCAACTGTCACTTTGTGCTAATTGAAAATTTTCAAAGTCTATCTTCCTAATGTGAAGTCGAATTTCAACATTTATTATATATATGAGTTAGTTTACATCTAACTTTGTCAGATATCATCGAATAACATCCATTGAAGCTCAATGAGGTCAACTGTCACTTTGGGCTAATTGAAAATTTTCAAAGTCTATCTTCCTAATTTAGAATCGAATTTCATCATTTCTTATATATTTGAGTAAGTTTGCATCTAACTTTGTCAGATATCATCGAATAACATCCATTGAAGCTCATTGAGGTCAACTGTCACTTTGTGCTAATTGAAAATTTTCAAAGTCTATCTTCCTAATTTGAAGTCGAATTTCAACATTTATTATATATTTGAGTGAGTTTACATCTAACTTTGTCAGATATCATTGAATAACATCCATTGAAGCTCATTGAGGTCAACTGTCACTTTGGGCTAATTGAAAATTTTCAGAGTCTATCTTCCTAATTTGAGGTCGAATTCCAACATTTCTTATATATTTGAGTAAGTTTGCATCTAACTTAGTCAGATATCATAAAATAACATCCATTGAAGCTCATTGAGGTCGATTGTCACTTTGTGTTGAATGAAAATTTTCAAAGTCTATCTTCCTAATTTGAAGTCGAATTTCAACATTTATTATATATTTGAGTGAGTTCACATCTAACTTTGTCAGATATCATCGAATAACATCCATTGAAGCTCAATGAGGTCAACTGTCACTTTGTGCTAATTGAAAATTTTCAAAGTCTATCTTCCTAATTTGGAGTCGAATTTCAACATTTCTTATATATTTGAGTCAGTTTGCATCTAACTTTGTCAGATATCATCGAATAACATCCATTGAAGCTCATTGACGTCGATTGTCACTTTGTGTTGAATGAAAATTTTCAAAGTCTATCTTCCTAATTTGAAGGAGAATTTCAACATTTCTTATATATTTGAGTAAGTTTGCATCTAACTTTGTCAGATATCATCGAATAACATCCAATGAAGCTCATTGAGGTCGATGGTCACTTTGAATTGAATGAAAATTTTCAAAGTCTATCTTCCTAATTAGAAGTCGAATTTCAACATTTATTATATATTTGAATGAGTTCACATCTAACTTTGTCAGATATCATTGAATAACATCCATTGAAGCTCATTGAGGTCAACTGTAACTTTGGGCTAATTGAAAATTTTCAAAGTCTATCTTCCCAATTTGGAGTCGAATTTCAACATTTCTTATATATTTGAGTGAGTTTGCATCTAACTTTGTCAGATATCATCGAATAACATCCATTGAAGCTCATTGAGGTCGATTGTCACTTTGTGTTGAATGAAAATTTTCAAAGTCTATCTTCCTAATTTGAAGTCGAATTTCAACATTTATTATATATTTGAGTGAGTTTACATCTAACTTTGTCAGATATCATCGAATAACATCCATTGAAGCTCATTGACGTCAACTGTCACTTTGTGCTAATTGAAAATTTTCAAAGTCTATCTTCCTAATTTGAAATCGAATTTTATCATTCCTTATATATTTGAGTAAGTTTGCATCTAACTTTGTCAGATATCATCGGATAACATCCATTGAAGCTCATTGAGGTCGATTGTCACTTTGTGTTGAATGAAAATTCTCAAAGTCTATCTTCCTAATTTGAAGTCGAATTTCAACATTTATTATATATTTGAGTGAGTTTACATATAACTTTGTCAGATATCATCGAATAACATCCATTGAAGCTCAATGAGGTCAACTGTCACTTTGTGCTAATTGAAAATTTTCAAAGTCTATCTTCCTAATTTGAAGTCGAATTTCAACATTTATTATATATTTGAGTGAGTTTACATCTAAATTTGTCAGATATTATTGAATAACATCCATTGAAGCTCATTGAGGTCGATTGTCACTTTGTGTTGAATGAAAATTCTCAAAGTCTATCTTCCTAATTTGAAGTCGAATTTCAACATTTATTATATATTTGAGTGAGTTTACATCTAACTTTGTCAGATATCATCGAATAACATCCATTGAAGCTCAATGAGGTCAACTGTCACTTTGTGCTAATTGAAAATTTTCAAAGTCTATCTTCCTAATGTGAAGTCGAATTTCAACATTTATTATATATATGAGTTAGTTTACATCTAACTTTGTCAGATATCATCGAATAACATCCATTGAAGCTCAATGAGGTCAACTGTCACTTTGGGCTAATTGAAAATTTTCAAAGTCTATCTTCCTAATTTGAAATCGAATTTCATCATTTCTTATATATTTGAGTAAGTTTGCATCTAACTTTGTCAGATATCATCGAATAACATCCATTGAAGCTCATTGAGGTCAACTGTCACTTTGTGCTAATTGAAAATTTTCAAAGTCTATCTTCCTAATTTGAAGTCGAATTTCAACATTTATTATATATTTGAGTGAGTTTACATCTAACTTTGTCAGATATCATTGAATAACATCCATTGAAGCTCATTGAGGTCAACTGTCACTTTGGGCTAATTGAAAATTTTCAAAGTCTATCTTCCTAATTTGAGGTCGAATTCCAACATTTCTTATATATTTGAGTAAGTTTGCATCTAACTTAGTCAGATATCATAAAATAACATCCATTGAAGCTCATTGAGGTCGATTGTCACTTTGTGTTGAATGAAAATTTTCAAAGTCTATCTTCCTAATTTGAAGTCGAATTTCAACATTTATTATATCTTTGAGTGAGTTTACATCTAACTTTGTCAGATATCATTGAATAACATCCATTGAAGCTCATTGAGGTCAACCGTCACTTTGTGCTAATTGAAAATTTTCAAACTCTATCTTCCTAATTTGAAGTCGAATTTCAACATTTCTTATATATTTGAGGGAGTTTGCATCTAACTTTGTCAGATATCATCGAGTAACATCCAATGAAGCTCATTGAGGTCGATTGTCACTTTGTTTTGAATGAAAATTTTCAAAGTCTATCTTCCTAATTTGAAGTCGAATTTCAACATTTATTATATATTTGAGTGAGTTCACATCTAACTTTGTCAGATATCATTGAATAACATCCATTGAAGCTCATTGAGGTCAACTGTCACTTTGGGCTAATTGAAAATTTTCAGAGTCTATCTTCCTAATTTGAGGTCGAATTTCAACATTTCTTATATATTTGAGTAAGTTTGCATCTAACTTAGTCAGATATCATAAAATAACATCCATTGAAGCTCATTGAGGTCGATTGTCACTTTGTGTTGAATGAAAATTTTCAAAGTCTATCTTCCTAATTTGAAGTCGAATTTCAACATTTATTATATATTTGAGTGAGTTTACGTCTAACTTTGTCAGATATCATAAAATAACATCCATTGAAGCTCATTGAGGTCGATTGTCACTTTGTGTTGAATGAAAATTTTCAAAGTCTATCTTCCTAATTTGAAGTCGAATTTCAACATTTTTTTATATATTTGAGGGAGTTTGCATCTAACTTTGTCAGATATCATCGAATAACATCCAATGAAGCTCATTGAGGTCGATTGTCACTTTGTTTTGAATGAAAATTTTCAAAGTCTATCTTCCTAATTTGAAGTCGAATTTCAACATTCATTATATATTTGAGAAAGTTCACATCTAACTTTGTCAGATATCATCGAATAACATCCATTGAAGCTCAATGAGGTCAACTGTCACTTTGTGCTAATTGAAAATTTTCAAAGTCTATCTTCCTAATGTGAAGTCGAATTTCAACATTTATTATATATTTGAGTGAGTTTACATCTAACTTTGTCAGATATCATCGAATAACATCCATTGAAGCTCATTGAGGTCAACTGTCACTTTGGGCTAATTGAAAATTTTCAAAGTCTATCTTCCTAATTTGGAGTCGAATTTCAACATTTCTTATATATTTGAGTAAGTTTGCATCTAACTTTGTCAGATATAATCGAATAACATCCATTGAAGCTCATTGAGGTCGATTGTCACTTTGTGTTGAATGAAAATTTTCAAAGTCTATCTTCCTAATTTGAAGTCGAATTTCAACATTTATTATATATTTGAGTGAGTTTACATCTAACTTTGTCAGATATCATTGAATAACATCCATTGAAGCTCATTGAGGTCAACTGTCACTTTGGGCTAATTGAAAATTTTCAAAGTCTATCTTCCTAATTTGGAGTCGAATTTCAACATTTCTTATATATTTGAGTCAGTTTGCATCTAACTTTGTCAGATAACATCGAATAACATCCATTGAAGCTCATTGACGTCGATTGTCACTTTGTGTTGAATGAAAATTTTCAAAGTCTATCTTCCTAATGTGAAGTCGAATTTCAACATTTATTATATATTTGAGTGAGTTTACATCTAACTTTGTCAGATATCATCGAATAACATCCATTGAAGCTCATTGAGGTCAACTGTCACTTTGGGCTAATTGAAAATTTTCAAAGTCTATCTTCCTAATTTGGAGTCGAATTTCAACATTTCTTATATATTTGAGTAAGTTTGCATCTAACTTTGTCAGATATAATCGAATAACATCCATTGAAGCTCATTGAGGTCGATTGTCACTTTGTGTTGAATGAAAATTTTCAAAGTCTATCTTCCTAATTTGAAGTCGAATTTCAACATTTATTATATATTTGAGTGAGTTTACATCTAACTTTGTCAGATATCATTGAATAACATCCATTGAAGCTCATTGAGGTCAACTGTCACTTTGGGCTAATTGAAAATTTTCAAAGTCTATCTTCCTAATTTGGAGTCGAATTTCAACATTTCTTATATATTTGAGTCAGTTTGCATCTAACTTTGTCAGATAACATCGAATAACATCCATTGAAGCTCATTGACGTCGATTGTCACTTTGTGTTGAATGAAAATTTTGAAAGTCTATCTTCCTAATTTGAAGGAGAATTTCAACATTTCTTATATATTTGAGTAAGTTTGCATCTAACTTTGTCAGATATCATCGAATAACATCCATTGAAGCTCATTGAGGTCGATGGTCACTTTGAATTGAATGAAAATTTTCAAAGTCTATCTTCCTAATTTGAAGTCGAATTTCAACATTTATTATATATATCAGTGAGTTTACATCTAACTTTGTCAGATATCATCGAATAACATCCATTGAAGCTCAATGAGGTCAACTGTCACTTTGTGCTAATTGAAAATTTTCAAAGTCTATCTTCCTAATTAGAAGAAGTCGAATTTCATTATTTATTATATATTTGAATGAGTTCACATCTAACTTTGTCAGATATCATTGAATAACATCCATTGAAGCTCATTGAGGTCAACTGTCACTTTGGGCTAATTGAAAATTTTCAAAGTCTATCTTCCTAATTTGGAGTCGAATTTCAACATTTCTTATATATTTGAGTGAGTTTGCATCTAACTTTGTCAGATATCATCGAATAACATCCATTGAAGCTAATTGAGGTCGATTGTCACTTTGTGTTTAATGAAAATTTTCAAAGTCTATCTTCCTAATTTGAAGTCGAATTTCAACATTTATTATATATTTGAGTGAGTTTACATCTAACTTCGTCAGATATCATCGAATAACATTCTTTGAAGCTCATTGACGTCAACTGTCACTTTGTGCTAATTGAAAATTTTCAAAGTCTATCTTCCTAATTTGAAATCGAATTTCATCATTTCTTATATATTTGAGTAAGTTTGCATCTAACTTTGTCAGATATCATCGGATAACATCCATTGAAGCTCATTGAGGTCGATTGTCACTTTGTGTTGAATGAAAATTCTCAAAGTCTATGTTCCTAATTTGAAGTCGAATTTCAACATTTATTATATATTTGATTGAGTTTACATATAACTTTGTCAGATATCATCGAATAACATCCATTGAAGCTCAATGAGGTCAACTGTCACTTTGTGCTAATTGAAAATTTTCAAAGTCTATCTTCCTAATTTGAAGTCGAATTTCAGCATTTATTATATATTTGAGTGAGTTTACATCTAACTTTGTCAGATATCATCGAATAACATCCATTGAAGCTCATTGACGTCAACTGTCACTTTGTGCTAATTGAAAATTTTCAAAGTCTATCTTCCTAATTTGAAATCGAATTTTATCATTCCTTATATATTTGAGTAAGTTTGCATCTAACTTTGTCAGATATCATCGGATAACATCCATTGAAGCTCATTGAGGTCGATTGTCACTTTGTGTTGAATGAAAATTCTCAAAGTCTATGTTCCTAATTTGAAGTCGAATTTCAACATTTATTATATATTTGATTGAGTTTACATATAACTTTGTCAGATATCATCGAATAACATCCATTGAAGCTCAATGAGGTCAACTGTCACTTTGTGCTAATTGAAAATTTTCAAAGTCTATCTTCCTAATTTGAAGTCGAATTTCAACATTTATTATATATTTGAGTGAGTTTACATCTAAATTTGTCAGATATTATTGAATAACATCCATTGAAGCTCATTGAGGTCGATTGTCACTTTGTGTTGAATGAAAATTCTCAAAGTCTATCTTCCTAATTTGAAGTCGAATTTCAACATTTATTATATATTTGAGTGAGTTTACATCTAACTTTGTCAGATATCATCGAATAACATCCATTGAAGCTCAATGAGGTCAACTGTCACTTTGTGCTAATTGAAAATTTTCAAAGTCTATCTTCCTAATGTGGAGTCGAATTTCAACATTTATTATATATATGAGTTAGTTTACATCTAACTTTGTCAGATATCATCGAATAACATCCATTGAAGCTCAATGAGGTCAACTGTCACTTTGGGCTAATTGAAAATTTTCAAAGTCTATCTTCCTAATTTAAAATCGAATTTCATCATTTCTTATATATTTGAGTAAGTTTGCATCTAACTTTGTCAGATATCATCGAATAACATCCATTGAAGCTCATTGAGGTCAACTGTCACTTTGTGCTAATTGAAAATTTTCAAAGTCTATCTTCCTAATTTGAAGTCGAATTTCAACATTTATTATATATTTGAGTGAGTTTACATCTAACTTTGTCAGATATCATTGAATAACATCCATTGAAGCTCATTGAGGTCAACTGTCACTTTGGGCTAATTGAAAATTTTCAGAGTCTATCTTCCTAATTTGAGGTCGAATTCCAACATTTCTTATATATTTGAGTAAGTTTGCATCTAACTTAGTCAGATATCATAAAATAACATCCATTGAAGCTCATTGAGGTCGATTGTCACTTTGTGTTGAATGAAAATTTTCAAAGTCTATCTTCCTAATTTGAAGTCGAATTTCAACATTTATTATATCTTTGAGTGAGTTTACATCTAACTTTGTCAGATATCATTGAATAACATCCATTGAAGCTCATTGAGGTCAACCGTCACTTTGTGCTAATTGAAAATTTTCAAACTCTATCTTCCTAATTTGAAGTCGAATTCCAACATTTCTTATATATTTGAGTAAGTTTGCATCTAACTTAGTCAGATATCATAAAATAACATCCATTGAAGCTCATTGAGGTCGATTGTCACTTTGTGTTGAATGAAAATTTTCAAAGTCTATCTTCCTAATTTGAAGTCGAATTTCAACATTTATTATATCTTTGAGTGAGTTTACATCTAACTTTGTCAGATATCATTGAATAACATCCATTGAAGCTCATTGAGGTCAACCGTCACTTTGTGCTAATTGAAAATTTTCAAACTCTATCTTCCTAATTTGAAGTCGAATTTCAACATTTCTTATATATTTGAGGGAGTTTGCATCTAACTTTGTCAGATATCATCGAGTAACATCCAATGAAGCTCATTGAGGTCGATTGTCACTTTGTGTTGAATGAAAATTTTCAAAGTCTATCTTCCTAATTTGAAGTCGAATTTCAACATTCATTATATATTTGAGTGAGTTCACATCTAACTTTGTCAGATATCATTGAATAACATCCATTGAAGCTCATTGAGGTCAACCGTCACTTTGTGCTAATTGAAAATTTTCAAACTCTATCTTCCTAATTTGAAGTCGAATTCCAACATTTCTTATATATTTGAGTAAGTTTGCATCTAACTTAGTCAGATATCATAAAATAACATCCATTGAAGCTCATTGAGGTCGATTGTCACTTTGTGTTGAATGAAAATTTTCAAAGTCTATCTTCCTAATTTGAAGTCGAATTTCAACATTTATTATATCTTTGAGTGAGTTTACATCTAACTTTGTCAGATATCATTGAATAACATCCATTGAAGCTCATTGAGGTCAACCGTCACTTTGTGCTAATTGAAAATTTTCAAACTCTATCTTCCTAATTTGAAGTCGAATTCCAACATTTCTTATATATTTGAGTAAGTTTGCATCTAACTTAGTCAGATATCATAAAATAACATCCATTGAAGCTCATTGAGGTCGATTGTCACTTTGTGTTGAATGAAAATTTTCAAAGTCTATCTTCCTAATTTGAAGTCGAATTTCAACATTTATTATATCTTTGAGTGAGTTTACATCTAACTTTGTCAGATATCATTGAATAACATCCATTGAAGCTCATTGAGGTCAACCGTCACTTTGTGCTAATTAAAAATTTTCAAACTCTATCTTCCTAATTTGAAGTCGAATTTCAACATTTCTTATATATTTGAGGGAGTTTGCATCTAACTTTGTCAGATATCATCGAGTAACATCCAATGAAGCTCATTGAGGTCGATTGTCACTTTGTGTTGAATGAAAATTTTCAAAGTCTATCTTCCTAATTTGAAGTCGAATTTCAACATTCATTATATATTTGAGTGAGTTCACATCTAACTTTGTCAGATATCATCGAATAACATCCATTGAAGCTCAATGAGGTCAACTGTCACTTTGTGCTAATTGAAAATTTTCAAAGTCTATCTTCCTAATGTGAAGTCGAATTTCAACATTTATTATATATTTGAGTGAGTTTACATCTAACTTTGTCAGATATCATCGAATAACATCCATTGAAGCTCATTGAGGTCAACTGTCACTTTGGGCTAATTGAAAATTTTCAAAGTCTATCTTCCTAATTTGGAGTCGAATTTCAACATTTCTTATATATTTGAGTAAGTTTGCATCTAACTTTGTCAGATATAATCGAATAACATCCATTGAAGCTCATTGAGGTCGATTGTCACTTTGTGTTGAATGAAAATTTTCAAAGTCTATCTTCCTAATTTGAAGTCGAATTTCAACATTTATTATATATTTGAGTGAGTTTACATCTAACTTTGTCAGATATCATTGAATAACATCCATTGAAGCTCATTGAGGTCAACTGTCACTTTGGGCTGATTGAAAATTTTCAAAGTCTATCTTCCTAATTTGGAGTCGAATTTCAACATTTCTTATATATTTGAGTCAGTTTGCATCTAACTTTGTCAGATAACATCGAATAACATCCATTGAAGCTCATTGACGTCGATTGTCACTTTGTGTTGAATGAAAATTTTGAAAGTCTATCTTCCTAATTTGAAGGAGAATTTCAACATTTATTATATATTTGAGTGAGTTTACATCTAACTTTGTCAGATATCATCGAATAACATCCATTGAAGCTCATTGAGGTCGATGGTCACTTTGAATTGAATGAAAATTTTCAAAGTCTATCTTCCTAATTTGAAGTCGAATTTCAACATTTATTATATATATCAGTGAGTTTACATCTAACTTTGTCAGATATCATCGAATAACATCCATTGAAGCTCAATGAGGTCAACTGTCACTTTGTGCTAATTGAAAATTTTCAAAGTCTATCTTCCTAATTAGAAGTCGAATTTCATTATTTATTATATATTTGAATGAGTTCACATCTAACTTTGTCAGATATCATTGAATAACATCCATTGAAGCTCATTGAGGTCAACTGTCACTTTGGGCTAATTGAAAATTTTCAAAGTCTATCTTCCTAATTTGGAGTCGAATTTCAACATTTCTTATATATTTGAGTGAGTTTGCATCTAACTTTGTCAGATATCATCGAATAACATCCATTGAAGCTAATTGAGGTCGATTGTCACTTTGTGTTTAATGAAAATTTTCAAAGTCTATCTTCCTAATTTGAAGTCGAATTTCAACATTTATTATATATTTGAGTGAGTTTACATCTAACTTTGTCAGATATCATCGAATAACATCCATTGAAGCTCATTGACGTCAACTGTCACTTTGTGCTAATTGAAAATTTTCAAAGTCTATCTTCCTAATTTGAAATCGAATTTCATCATTTCTTATATATTTGAGTAAGTTTGCATCTAACTTTGTCAGATATCATCGGATAACATCCATTGAAGCTCATTGAGGTCGATTGTCACTTTGTGTTGAATGAAAATTCTCAAAGTCTATGTTCCTAATTTGAAGTCGAATTTCAACATTTATTATATATTTGATTGAGTTTACATATAACTTTGTCAGATATCATCGAATAACATCCATTGAAGCTCAATGAGGTCAACTGTCACTTTGTGCTAATTGAAAATTTTCAAAGTCTATCTTCCTAATTTGAAGTCGAATTTCAACATTTATTATATATTTGAGTGAGTTTACATCTAAATTTGTCAGATATTATTGAATAACATCCATTGAAGCTCATTGAGGTCAACTGTCACTTTGGGCTAATTGAAAATTTTCAGAGTCTATCTTCCTAATTTGAGGTCGAATTTGAACATTTCTTATATACTTGAGTAAGTTTGCATCTAACTTTGTCAGATATCATCGAATAACATCCATTGAAGCTCATTGGGGTCGATTGTCACTTTGTGTTGAATGAAAATTCTCAAAGTCTATGTTCCTAATTTGAAGTCGAATTTCAACATTTATTATATATTTGATTGAGTTTACATATAACTTTGTCAGATATCATCGAATAACATCCATTGAAGCTCAATGAGGTCAACTGTCACTTTGTGCTAATTGAAAATTTTCAAAGTCTATCTTCCTAATTTGAAATCGAATTTCATCATTTCTTATATATTTGAGTAAGTTTGCATCTATCTTTGTCAGATATCATCGGATAACATCCATTGAAGCTCATTGAGGTCGATTGTCACTTTGTGTTGAATGAAAATTCTCAAAGTCTATGTTCCTAATTTGAAGTCGAATTTCAACATTTATTATATATTTGATTGAGTTTACATATAACTTTGTCAGATATCATCGAATAACATCCATTGAAGCTCAATGAGGTCAACTGTCACTTTGTGCTAATTGAAAATTTTCAAAGTCTATCTTCCTAATTTGAAGTCGAATTTCAACATTTATTATATATTTGAGTGAGTTTACATCTAACTTTGTCAGATATCATCGAATAACATCCATTGAAGCTCAATGAGGTCAACTGTCACTTTGGGCTAATTGAAAATTTTCAAAGTCTATCTTCCTAATTTAAAATCGAATTTCATCATTTCTCATATATTTGAGTAAGTTTGCATCTAACTTTGTCAGATATCATCGAATAACATCCATTGAAGCTCATTGAGGTCAACTGTCACTTTGTGCTAATTGAAAATTTTCAAAGTCTATCTTCCTAATTTGAAGTCGAATTTCAACATTTATTATATATTTGAGTGAGTTTACATCTAGTTTTGTCAGATATCATTGAATAACATCCATTGAAGCTCATTGAGGTCAACTGTCACTTTGGGCTAATTGAAAATTTTCAAAGTCTATCTTCTTAATTTGAGGTCGAATTTCAACATTTCTTATATATTTGAGTAAGTTTGCATCTAACTTAGTCAGATATCATAAAATAACGTCCATTGAAGCTCATTGAGGTCGATTGTCACCTTGTGTCGAATGAAAATTTTCAAAGTCTATCTTCCTAATTTGAAGTCGAATTTCAACATTTATTATATATTTGAGTGAGTTTACATCTAACTTTGTCAGATATCATCGAATAACATCCATTGAAGCTCATTGACGTCAACTGTCACTTTGTGCTAATTGAAAATTTTCAAAGTCTATCTTCCTAATTTGAAATCGAATTTCATCATTTCTTATATATTTGAGTAAGTTTGCATCTAACTTTGTCAGATATCATCGGATAACATCCATTGAAGCTCATTGAGGTCGATTGTCACTTTGTGTTGAATGAAAATTCTCAAAGTCTATGTTCCTAATTTGAAGTCGAATTTCAACATTTATTATATATTTGATTGAGTTTACATATAACTTTGTCAGATATCATCGAATAACATCCATTGAAGCTCAATGAGGTCAACTGTCACTTTGTGCTAATTGAAAATTTTCAAAGTCTATCTTCCTAATTTGAAGTCGAATTTCAACATTTATTATATATTTGAGTGAGTTTACATCTAAATTTGTCAGATATTATTGAATAACATCCATTGAAGCTCATTGAGGTCAACTGTCACTTTGGGCTAATTGAAAATTTTCAGAGTCTATCTTCCTAATTTGAGGTCGAATTTGAACATTTCTTATATACTTGAGTAAGTTTGCATCTAACTTTGTCAGATATCATCGAATAACATCCATTGAAGCTCATTGGGGTCGATTGTCACTTTGTGTTGAATGAAAATTCTCAAAGTCTATGTTCCTAATTTGAAGTCGAATTTCAACATTTATTATATATTTGATTGAGTTTACATATAACTTTGTCAGATATCATCGAATAACATCCATTGAAGCTCAATGAGGTCAACTGTCACTTTGTGCTAATTGAAAATTTTCAAAGTCTATCTTCCTAATTTGAAATCGAATTTCATCATTTCTTATATATTTGAGTAAGTTTGCATCTATCTTTGTCAGATATCATCGGATAACATCCATTGAAGCTCATTGAGGTCGATTGTCACTTTGTGTTGAATGAAAATTCTCAAAGTCTATGTTCCTAATTTGAAGTCGAATTTCAACATTTATTATATATTTGATTGAGTTTACATATAACTTTGTCAGATATCATCGAATAACATCCATTGAAGCTCAATGAGGTCAACTGTCACTTTGTGCTAATTGAAAATTTTCAAAGTCTATCTTCCTAATTTGAAGTCGAATTTCAACATTTATTATATATTTGAGTGAGTTTACATCTAACTTTGTCAGATATCATCGAATAACATCCATTGAAGCTCAATGAGGTCAACTGTCACTTTGGGCTAATTGAAAATTTTCAAAGTCTATCTTCCTAATTTAAAATCGAATTTCATCATTTCTCATATATTTGAGTAAGTTTGCATCTAACTTTGTCAGATATCATCGAATAACATCCATTGAAGCTCATTGAGGTCAACTGTCACTTTGTGCTAATTGAAAATTTTCAAAGTCTATCTTCCTAATTTGAAGTCGAATTTCAACATTTATTATATATTTGAGTGAGTTTACATCTAACTTTGTCAGATATCATTGAATAACATCCATTGAAGCTCATTGAGGTCAACTGTCACTTTGGGCTAATTGAAAATTTTCAAAGTCTATCTTCTTAATTTGAGGTCGAATTTCAACATTTCTTATATATTTGAGTAAGTTTGCATCTAACTTAGTCAGATATCATAAAATAACGTCCATTGAAGCTCATTGAGGTCGATTGTCACCTTGTGTCGAATGAAAATTTTCAAAGTCTATCTTCCTAATTTGAAGTCGAATTTCAACATTTATTATATATTTGAGTGAGTTTACATCTAACTTTGTCAGATATCATTGAATAACATCCATTGAAGCTCATTGAGGTCAACCGTCACTTTGTGCTAATTGAAAATTTTCAAACTCTATCTTCCTAATTTGAAGTCGAATTTCAACATTTATTATATATATGAGTGAGTTCATATCTAACTTTGTCAGATATCATCGAATAACATCCAATGAAGCTCATTGAGGTCGATTGTCACTTTGTGCTAATTGAAAATTTTCAAAGTCTATCTTCCTAATGTGAAGTCGAATTTCAACATTTATTATATATTTGAGTGAGTTTACATCTAACTTTGTCAGATATCATCGAATAACATCCATTGAAGCTCATTGAGGTCAACTGTCACTTTGGGCTAATTGAAAATTTTCAAAGTCTATCTTCCTAATTTGGAGTCGAATTTCAACATTTCTGATATATTTGAGTCAGTTTGCATCTAACTTTGTCAGATATCATCGAATAACATCCATTGAAGCTCATTGACGTCGATTGTCACTTTGTGTTGAATGAAAATTTTCAAAGTCTATCTTCCTAATTTGAAGGAGAATTTCAACATTTCTTATATATTTGAGTAAGTTTGCATCTAACTTTGTCAGATATCATCGAATAACATCCATTGAAGCTCATTGAGGTCGATTGTCACTTTGTGTTGAATGAAAATTTTCAAAGTCTATCTTCCTAATTTGAAGTCGAATTTCAACATTTATTATATATTTGAGTGAGTTTACATCTAACTTTGTCAGATATCATTGAATAACATCCATTGAAGCTCATTGAGGTCAACTGTCACTTTGGGCTAATTGAAAATTTTCAAAGTCTATCTTCCTAATTTGGAGTCGAATTTCAACATTTCTTATATATTTGAGTCAGTTTGCATCTAACTTTGTCAGATATCATCGAATAACATCAATTGAAGCTCATTGACGTCGATTGTCACTTTGTGTTGAATGAAAATTTTCAAAGTCTATCTTCCTAATTTAAAGGAGAATTTCAACATTTCTTATATATTTGAGTAAGTTTGCATCTAACTTTGTCAGATATCATCGAATAACATCCATTGAAGCTCATTGAGGTCGATGGTCACTTTGAATTGAATGAAAATTTTCAAAGTCTATCTTCCTAATTTGAAGTCGAATTTCAACATTTATTATATATATCAGTGAGTTTACATCTAACTTTGTCAGATATCATCGAATAACATCCATTGAAGCTCAATGAGGTCAACTGTCACTTTGTGCTAATTGAAAATTTTCAAAGTCTATCTTCCTAATTAGAAGTCGAATTTCAACATTTATTATATATTTGAATGAGTTCACATCTAACTTTGTCAGATATCATTGGATAACATCCATTGAAGCTCATTGAGGTCAACTGTCACTTTGGGCTAATTGAAAATTTTCAAATTCTATCTTCCTAATTTGGAGTCGAATTTCAACATTTCTTATATATTTGAGTGAGTTTGCATCTAAGTTTGTCAGATATCATCGAATAACATCCATTGAAGCTCATTGAGGTCGATTGTCACTTTGTGTTGAATGAAAATTTTCAAAGTCTATCTTCCTAATTTGAAATCGAATTTCATCATTTCTTATATATTTGAGTAAGTTTGCATCTAACTTTGTCAGATATGATCGGATAACATCCATTGAAGCTCATTGAGGTCGATTGTCACTTTGTGTTGAATGAAAATTCTCAAAGTCTATGTTCCTAATTTGAAGTCGAATTTCAACATTTATTATATATTTGATTGAGTTTACATATAACTTTGTCAGATATCATCGAATAACATCCATTGAAGCTCAATGAGGTCAACTGTCACTTTGTGCTAATTGAAAATTTTCAAAGTCTATCTTCCTAATTTGAAGTCGAATTTCAACATTTATTATATATTTGAGTGAGTTTACATCTAAATTTGTCAGATATTATTGAATAACATCCATTGAAGCTCATTGAGGTCAACTGTCACTTTGGGCTAATTGAAAATTTTCAAAGTCTATCTTCCTAATTTGAGGTCGAATTTCAACATTTCTTATATATTTGAGTAAGTTTGCATCTAACTTTGTCACATATCATCGAATAACATCAATTGAAGCTCATTGAGGTCAACCGTCACTTTGTGCTAATTGAAAATTTTCAAACTCTATCTTCCTAATTTGAAGTCGAATTTCAACATTTCTCATATATTTGAGTGAGTTTAAATCTAACTTTGTCAGATATCATCGAATAACATCCATTGAAGCTCATTGAGGTCGATTGTCACTTTGTGTTGAATGAGAATTTTCAAAGTCTACCTTCCTAATTTGAAGTCGAATTTTAACATTTATTATATATTTGAGTGAGTTTACATCTAACTTTGTCAGATATCATCGAATAACCTCCATTGAAGCTCATTGAGGTCAACTGTCACTTTGTGCTAATTGAAAATTTTCAAAGTCTATCTTCCTAATTTGAAGTCGGATTTCATCATTTCTTATATATTTGAGTAAGTTTGCATCTAACTTGTCAGATATCATGAAATAATATCCATTGAAGCTCATTGAGGTCGATTGTCACTTTGTGTTGAATGAAAATTTTCAAAGTCTATCTTCCTAATTTGAAGTCGAATTTCAACATTTATTATATATTTGAGTGAGTTTACATCTAACTTTGTCAGATATCATTGAATAACATCCATTGAAGCTCATCGAGGTCAACTGTCACTTTGGGCTAATTTAAAATTTTCAAAGTCTATCTTCCTAATTTGGAGTCGAATTTCAACATTTCTTATATATTTGAGTGAGTTTGCATCTAACTTTGTCAGATATCATCGAATAACATCCATTGAAGCTCATTGAGGTCGATTGTCACTTTGTGTTGAATGAAAATTTTCAAAGTCTATCTTCCTAATTTGAAGTCGAATTTCAACATTTATTATATATTTGAGTGAGTTTACATCTAACTTTGTCAGATATCATCGAATAACATCCATTGAAGCTCATTGACGTCAACTGTCACTTTGTGCTAACTGAAAATTTTCAAAGTCTATCTTCCTAATTTGAAGTCGAATTTCAACATTTATTATATATTTGAGTGAGTTTACATCTAACTTTGTCAGATATCATTGAATAACATCCATTGAAGCTCATTGAGGTCAACTGTCACTTTGGGCTAATTGAAAATTTTCAAAGTCTATCTTCCTAATTTGAAGTCGAATTTCAACATTTCTCATATATTTGAGTGAGTTTAAATCTAACTTTGTCAGATATCATCGAATAACATCCATTGAAGCTCATTGAGGTCGATTGTCACTTTGTGTTGAATGAGAATTTTTAAAGTCTACCTTCCTAATTTGAAGTCGAATTTTAACATTTATTATATATTTGAGTGAGTTTACATCTAACTTTGTCAGATATCATCGAATAACCTCCATTGAAGCTCATTGAGGTCAACTGTCACTTTGTGCTAATTGAAAATTTTCAAAGTCTATCTTCCTAATTTGAAGTCGGATTTCATCATTTCTTATATATTTGAGTAAGTTTGCATCTAACTTGTCAGATATCATGAAATAATATCCATTGAAGCTCATTGAGGTCGATTGTCACTTTGTGTTGAATGAAAATTTTCAAAGTCTATCTTCCTAATTTGAAGTCGAATTTCAACATTTATTATATATTTGAGTGAGTTTACATCTAACTTTGTCAGATATCATTGAATAACATCCATTGAAGCTCATCGAGCTCAACTGTCACTTTGGGCTAATTTAAAATTTTCAAAGTCTATCTTCCTAATTTGGAGTCGAATTTCAACATTTCTTATATATTTGAGTGAGTTTGCATCTAACTTTGTCAGATATCATCGAATAACATCCATTGAAGCTCATTGAGGTCGATTGTCACTTTGTGTTGAATGAAAATTTTCAAAGTCTATCTTCCTAATTTGAAGTCGAATTTCAACATTTATTATATATTTGAGTGAGTTTACATCTAACTTTGTCAGATATCATCGAATAACATCCATTGAAGCTCATTGACGTCAACTGTCACTTTGTGCTAATTGAAAATTTTCAAAGTCTATCTTCCTAATTTGAAATCGAATTTCATCATTTCTTATATATTTGAGTAAGTTTGCATCTAACTTTGTCAGATATCATCGGATAACATCCATTGAAGCTCATTGAGGTCGATTGTCACTTTGTGTTGAATGAAAATTCTCAAAGTCTATGTTCCTAATTTGAAGTCGAATTCCAACATTTATAATATATTTGATTGAGTTTACATATAACTTTGTCAGATATCATCGAATAACATCCATTGAAGCTCAATGAGGTCAACTGTCACTTTGTGCTAATTGAAAATTTTCAAAGTCTATCTTCCTAATTTGAAGTCGAATTTCAACATTTATTATATATTTGAGTGAGTTTACATCTAACTTTGTCAGATATCATTGAATAACATCCATTGAAGCTCATTGAGGTCAACTGTCACTTTGGGCTAATTGAAAATTTTCAAAGTCTATCTTCCTAATTTGGAGTCGAATTTCAACATTTCTTATATATTTGAGTCAGTTTGCATCTAACTTTGTCAGATATCATCGAATAACATCCATTGAAGCTCATTGACGTCGATTGTCACTTTGTGTTGAATGAAAATTTTCAAAGTCTATCTTCCTAATTTGAAGGAGAATTTCAACATTTCTTATATATTTGAGTAAGTTTGCATCTAACTTTGTCAGATATCATCGAATAACATCCATTGAAGCTCATTGAGGTCGATTGTCACTTTGTGTTGAATGAAAATTTTCAAAGTCTATCTTCCTAATTTGAAGTCGAATTTCAAGATTTATTATATATTTGAGTGAGTTTACATCTAACTTTGTCAGATATCATTGAATAACATCCATTGAAGCTCATTGAGGTCAACTGTCACTTTGGGCTAATTGAAAATTTTCAAAGTCTATCTTCCTAATTTGGAGTCGAATTTCAACATTTCTTATATATTTGAGTCAGTTTGCATCTAACTTTGTCAGATATCATCGAATAACATCCATTGAAGCTCATTGAGGTCGATGGTCACTTTGAATTGAATGAAAATTTTCAAAGTCTATCTTCCTAATTTGAAGTCGAATTTCAACATTCATTATATATATCAGTGAGTTTACATCTAACTTTGTCAGATATCATCGAATAACATCCATTGAAGCTCATTGAGGTCAACTGTCACTTTGGGCTAATTGAAAATTTTCAAAGTCTATCTTCCTAATTTGGAGTCGAATTTCAACATTTCTTATATATTTGAGTGAGTTTGCATCTAACTTTGTCAGATATCATTGAATAACATCCATTGAAGCTCATTGAGGTCGATTGTCACTTTGTGTTGAATGAAAATTTTCAAAGTCTATCTTCCTAATTCGAAGTCGAATTTCAACATTTATTATATATTTGAGTGAGTTTACATCTAACTTTGTCAGATATCATCGAATAACATCCATTGAAGCTCATTGACGTCAACTGTCACTTTGTGCTAATTGAAAATTTTCAAAGTCTATCTTCCTAATTTGAAGTCGAATTTCAACATTTATTATATATTTGAGTGAGTTTACATCTAACTTTGTCAGATATCATTGAATAACATCCATTGAAGCTCATCGAGCTCAACTGTCACTTTGGGCTAATTTAAAATTTTCAAAGTCTATCTTCCTAATTTGGAGTCGAATTTCAACATTTCTTATATATTTGAGTGAGTTTGCATCTAACTTTGTCAGATATCATCGAATAACATCCATTGAAGCTCATTGAGGTCGATTGTCACTTTGTGTTGAATGAAAATTTTCAAAGTCTATCTTCCTAATTTGAAGTCGAATTTCAACATTTATTATATATTTGAGTGAGTTTACATCTAACTTTGTCAGATATCATCGAATAACATCCATTGAAGCTCATTGACGTCAACTGTCACTTTGTGCTAATTGAAAATTTTCAAAGTCTATCTTCCTAATTTGAAATCGAATTTCATCATTTCTTATATATTTGAGTAAGTTTGCATCTAACTTTGTCAGATATCATCGGATAACATCCATTGAAGCTCATTGAGGTCGATTGTCACTTTGTGTTGAATGAAAATTCTCAAAGTCTATGTTCCTAATTTGAAGTCGAATTCCAACATTTATAATATATTTGATTGAGTTTACATATAACTTTGTCAGATATCATCGAATAACATCCATTGAAGCTCAATGAGGTCAACTGTCACTTTGTGCTAATTGAAAATTTTCAAAGTCTATCTTCCTAATTTGAAGTCGAATTTCAACATTTATTATATATTTGAGTGAGTTTACATCTAACTTTGTCAGATATCATTGAATAACATCCATTGAAGCTCATTGAGGTCAACTGTCACTTTGGGCTAATTGAAAATTTTCAAAGTCTATCTTCCTAATTTGGAGTCGAATTTCAACATTTCTTATATATTTGAGTCAGTTTGCATCTAACTTTGTCAGATATCATCGAATAACATCCATTGAAGCTCATTGACGTCGATTGTCACTTTGTGTTGAATGAAAATTTTCAAAGTCTATCTTCCTAATTTGAAGGAGAATTTCAACATTTCTTATATATTTGAGTAAGTTTGCATCTAACTTTGTCAGATATCATCGAATAACATCCATTGAAGCTCATTGAGGTCGATTGTCACTTTGTGTTGAATGAAAATTTTCAAAGTCTATCTTCCTAATTTGAAGTCGAATTTCAAGATTTATTATATATTTGAGTGAGTTTACATCTAACTTTGTCAGATATCATTGAATAACATCCATTGAAGCTCATTGAGGTCAACTGTCACTTTGGGCTAATTGAAAATTTTCAAAGTCTATCTTCCTAATTTGGAGTCGAATTTCAACATTTCTTATATATTTGAGTCAGTTTGCATCTAACTTTGTCAGATATCATCGAATAACATCCATTGAAGCTCATTGAGGTCGATGGTCACTTTGAATTGAATGAAAATTTTCAAAGTCTATCTTCCTAATTTGAAGTCGAATTTCAACATTCATTATATATATCAGTGAGTTTACATCTAACTTTGTCAGATATCATCGAATAACATCCATTGAAGCTCATTGAGGTCAACTGTCACTTTGGGCTAATTGAAAATTTTCAAAGTCTATCTTCCTAATTTGGAGTCGAATTTCAACATTTCTTATATATTTGAGTGAGTTTGCATCTAACTTTGTCAGATATCATTGAATAACATCCATTGAAGCTCATTGAGGTCGATTGTCACTTTGTGTTGAATGAAAATTTTCAAAGTCTATCTTCCTAATTCGAAGTCGAATTTCAACATTTATTATATATTTGAGTGAGTTTACATCTAACTTTGTCAGATATCATCGAATAACATCCATTGAAGCTCATTGACGTCAACTGTCACTTTGTGCTAATTGAAAATTTTCAAAGTCTATCTTCCTAATTTGAAATCGAATTCCATCATTTCTTATATATTTGAGTAAGTTTGCATCTAACTTTGTCAGATATCATCGGATAACATCCATTGAAGCTCATTGAGGTCGATTGTCACTTTGTGTTGAATGAAAATTCTCAAAGTCTATGTTCCTAATTTGAAGTCGAATTTCAACATTTATTATATATTTGATTGAGTTTACATATAACTTTGTCAGATATCATCGAATAACATCCATTGAAGCTCAATGAGGTCAACTGTCACTTTGTGCTAATTGAAAATTTTCAAAGTCTATCTTCCTAATTTGAAGTCGAATTTCAACATTTATTATATATTTGAGTGAGTTTACATCTAAATTTGTCAGATATTATTGAATAACATCCATTGAAGCTCATTGAGGTCAACTGTCACTTTGGGCTAATTGAAAATTTTCAAAGTATATCTTCCTAATTTGAAGTCGAATTCCAACATTTCTCATATATCTGAGTATGATTGCATCTAACTTTGTCAGATATCATCGTATAACATCCATTGAAGCTCATTGTGGTCGATTGTCACTTTGTGTTGAATGAAAATTTTCAAAGTCTATCTTCCTAATTTGAAGTCGAATTTCAATATTTATTATATATTTGAGTGAGTTTACATCTAACTTTGTCAGATATCATCGAATAACATCCATTGAAGCTCAATGAGGTCAACTGTCACTTTGTGCTATTTGAAAATTTTCAAAGTCTATCTTCCTAATTTGAAGTCGAATTCCAACATTTATCATATATTAGAGTAAGTTTGCATCTAACTTAGTCAGATATCATCAAATAACATCCATTGAAGCTCATTGAGGTCGATTGTCACTTTGGGCTAATTGAAAATTTGTGTTGTTTGAAAATTCTCAAAGTCTATCCTACGAATTTGAAGTCGAATTCCATCAATTCTTATATATATTCGAGTGAGTTTGCAACTAACTTTGTCAGCAATCTTCGATTTAATTCCTTTGAAGCCCAGTGAGGTCTATTGTCACTTTGTATTGATTGGAAATTTTCAAAGTCTATTTTCCAAATTCAATTTGAATATCATCAATTCTTATTATATATTTGAGTGAGTTTACATCTAACTTTGTCAAATATCATTGAATAACATCCATTGAAGCTCATTGAGGTCAACCGTCACTTTGTGCTAATTGAAAATTTTCAAAGTCTATCTTCCTAATTTGAAGTCGAATTTCAACATTTATTATATATTAGAGTAAGTTTGCATCTAACTTAGTCAGATATCATCAAATAACATCCATTGAAGCTCATTGAGGTCGATTGTCACTTTGGGCTAATTGAAAATTTTCAAAGTCTATCTTCCTAATTTGTAGTCGAATTTCAACATTGTCAGATATTGTCGATTTACTTCCATTGAAGCCCATTGGGGTCGATTATCACTTTGTGTTGATTGAAAATTTTCAAAGTACAACTTCCCAATTTGAAGTCGAATTCCATCAATTCTCTTATATTTGAGTGAGTTTGCAACTAACTTTGTCAGATATTGTCGATTTACTTCCATTGAAGCCAATTGAGGTCGATTATCACTTTGTGTTGATTGAAAATTTTCAAAGTCTATCTTCCCAATTTGAAGTCGAATTTCATCAATGCTTATATATTTGAGTGAGTTCACAACTAACTTTGTTAGCAATCTTTTATTCACTTCCATTGAAACCCATTGAGGTCGATTGTCAGTTTGTGTTGTTTGAAAATTTTCAAAGTCTATCTTCCGAATTTGAAGTCGAATCTCATCAATTCTTATATATTCGAGTGAGTTTGCAACTAACTTTGTCAGCAATCTTCGATTTAATTCCATTGAAGCCCAATGAGGTCGATTGTCACTTTGTATTGATTGAAAATTCTCAAAGTCTATCTTCCTAATTTGATGTCGAATCTCATCAACTCTTATATATTTGAGTGAGTTCGTAACTAACTTTGTAAGCAATCGTCGATTTACTTCCAATGAAGCCCATGAAGGTCGATTCTCTCTTTGTGTTGTTTGAAAATTTTCAAAGCCTATCTTCCAAATTTGGAGTCGAATCTCATCAACTCTCATATATTTGAGTGAGTTCGCAACTAACTTTGTCAGCAATCTTTGATTTACTTCCATTGAAACCCATTAAGGTCGATTGTCACTTTGTGTTGTTTGAAAATTTTCAAAGTCTATCTTCCTAATTTGATGTCGAATCTCATCAATTCTCATATATTTGATTGAGTTCGTAACTAACTCTGTCAGCAATCTTTGATTCACTTCCATTGAAGCCCAATTAGGTCTATTGTCACTTTGTGTTGATTGAAAATTTTCAAAGTCTATCTTCCGAATTTGAAGTCGAATCTCATCAATTCTGATATATTTGAGTGAGTTCGCAACTAACTTTGTCAGCAATCTTTGATTTACTTCCATTGAAACCCATTTTGGTCGATTGTCACTTTGTGTTGTTGAAAATTCTCAATGACTATCTTCCGAATTTGATGTCGAATCTCATCTATTCTTATATATTTGAGTGATCTTGCAAATAACTTTGTCAGCAATCTTTGATTTACTTCCATTGAAACCCATTTTGGTCGATTGTCACTTTGTGTTGTTTGAAAATTCTCAAAGTCTATCCTACGAATTTGAAGTCGAATTCCATCAATTCTTATATATATTCGAGTGAGTTTGCAACTAACTTTGTCAGCAATCTTCGATTTAATTCCTTTGAAGCCCAGTGAGGTCTATTGTCACTTTGTATTGATTGGAAATTTTCAAAGTCTATTTTCCAAATTCAATTTGAATATCATCAATTCTTATATATTTGAGTGAGTTTGCAACTAACTTCGTCAGCAATCGTCGATTTACTTCCATTGAAGCCCATTGAGATCGATTGTCACTTTGTATTGATTGGAAATTTTCAAAGTCTATCTTCCGAATTTGAAGTCGAATCTCATCAACTCTCATAAATTCGAGTGAGTTTGCAACTAACTTTGTCAGAAATCTTCGATTTACTTCCATTGAAGCCCATTGAGGTCGATTGTCACTTTGTATTGACTGAAAATTCTCAAAGTCTATTTCCTAATTTGAAGTCGAATTTCAACATTTATTATATATTTGAGTAAGTTTGCAACTAACTTTGTCAGATATTGTCGATTTACTTCCATTGAAGCCAATTGAGGTCGATTATCACTTTGTGTTGATTGAAAATTTTCAAAGTCTATCTTCCCAATTTGAAGTCGAATTTCATCAATGCTTATATATTTGAGTGAGTTCACAACTAACTTTGTTAGCAATCTTTTATTCACTTCCATTGAAACCCATTGAGGTCGATTGTCAGTTTGTGTTGTTTGAAAATTTTCAAAGTCTATCTTCCGAATTTGAAGTCGAATCTCATCAATTCTTATATATTCGAGTGAGTTTGCAACTAACTTTGTCAGCAATCTTCGATTTAATTCCATTGAAGCCCAATGAGGTCGATTGTCACTTTGTATTGATTGAAAATTCTCAAAGTCTATCTTCCTAATTTGATGTCGAATCTCATCAACTCTTATATATTTGAGTGAGTTCGTAACTAACTTTGTAAGCAATCGTCGATTTACTTCCAATGAAGCCCATGAAGGTCGATTCTCTCTTTGTGTTGTTTGAAAATTTTCAAAGCCTATCTTCCAAATTTGGAGTCGAATCTCATCAACTCTCATATATTTGAGTGAGTTCGCAACTAACTTTGTCAGCAATCTTTGATTTACTTCCATTGAAACCCATTAAGGTCGATTGTCACTTTGTGTTGTTTGAAAATTTTCAAAGTCTATCTTCCTAATTTGATGTCGAATCTCATCAATTCTCATATATTCGATTGAGTTCGTAACTAACTCTGTCAGCAATCTTTGATTCACTTCCATTGAAGCCCAATTAGGTCTATTGTCACTTTGTGTTGATTGAAAATTTTCAAAGTCTATCTTCCGAATTTGAAGTCGAATCTCATCAATTCTGATATATTTGAGTGAGTTCGCAACTAACTTTGTCAGCAATCTTTGATTTACTTCCATTGAAACCCATTTTGGTCGATTGTCACTTTGTGTTGTTTGAAAATTCTCAATGACTATCTTCCGAATTTGATGTCGAATCTCATCAATTCTTTTATATTTGAGTGAATTTGCAAATAACTTTGTCAGCAATCGTCGATTTACTTCCATTGAAGCCCATTGAAGTCGATTGTCACTTTGTACTGATTGAAAATTTTCATAGTCTATCTTCCAAATTCAAAGACGAATCTCATCAATTCTTATATATTTGAGTGAGTTTGCAACTAACTTCGTCAGATATCGTCGATTTACTTCCATTGAAGCCCATTGAGGTCGATTGTCACTTTGTATTGATCGAAAATTCTCAATGACTATCTTCCGAATTTGATGTCGAATCTCATCTATTCTTATATATTTGAGTGATCTTGCAAATAACTTTGTCAGCAATCTTTGATTTACTTCCATTGAAACCCATTTTGGTCGATTGTCACTTTGTGTTGTTTGAAAATTCTCAAAGTCTATCCTACGAATTTGAAGTCGAATTCCATCAATTCTTATATATATTCGAGTGAGTTTGCAACTAACTTTGTCAGCAATCTTCGATTTAATTCCTTTGAAGCCCAGTGAGGTCTATTGTCACTTTGTATTGATTGGAAATTTTCAAAGTCTATTTTCCAAATTCAATTTGAATATCATCAATTCTTATATATTTGAGTGAGTTTGCAACTAACTTCGTCAGCAATCGTCGATTTACTTCCATTGAAGCCCATTGAGATCGATTGTCACTTTGTATTGATTGGAAATTTTCAAAGTCTATCTTCCGAATTTGAAGTCGAATCTCATCAACTCTCATAAATTCGAGTGAGTTTGCAACTAACTTTGTCAGAAATCTTCGATTTACTTCCATTGAAGCCCATTGAGGTCGATTGTCACTTTGTATTGACTGAAAATTCTCAAAGTCTATTTCCTAATTTGAAGTCGAATTTCAACATTTATTATATATTTGAGTGAGTTTACATCTAACTTTGTCACATATCATCGAATAACATCCATTGAAGCTCATAGAGGTCAACCGTCACTTTGTGCTAATTGAAAATTTTCAAACTTTATCTTCCTAATTTGAAGTCGAATTTCAACATTTATTATATATTTGAGTAAGTTTGCATCTTACTTTGTCAGATATCATCGGATAACATCTATTGAAGCTCAATGAGGTCAACTGTCACTTTGTGCTAATTGAAAATTTTCAAAGTCTATCTTCCTAATTTGAAGTCGAATTTCAACATTTATTATATATTTGAGTGAGTTTACATCTGAATTTGTCAAATATCATTGAATAACATCCATTGAAGCTCATTGAGGTCGATTGTCACTTTGGGCTAATTGAAAATTTTCAAAGTCTATCTTCCTAATTTGTAGTCGAATTTCAACATTGTCAGATATTGTCGATTTACTTCCATTGAAGCCCATTGGGGTCGATTATCACTTTGTGTTGATTGAAAATTTTCAAAGTCCATCTTCCCAATTTGAAGTCGAATTTCAACATTTATCATATATTAGAGTAAGTTTGCATCTAACTTAGTCAGATATCATCAAATAACATCCATTGAAGCTCATTGAGGTCGATTGTCACTTTGGGCTAATTGAAAATTTTCAAAGTCTATCTTCCTAATTTGTAGTCGAATTTCAACATTGTCAGATATTGTCGATTTACTTCCATTGAAGCCCATTGGGGTCGATTATCACTTTGTGTTGATTGAAAATTTTCAAAGTCCATCTTCCCAATTTGAAGTCGAATTCCATCAATTCTCTTATATTTGAGTGAGTTTGCAACTAACTTTGTCAGATATTGTCGATTTACTTCCATTGAAGCCAATTGAGGTCGATTATCACTTTGTGTTGATTGAAAATTTTCAAAGTCTATCTTCCCAATTTGAAGACGAATTTCATCAATGCTTATATATTTGAGTGAGTTCACAACTAACTTTGTTAGCAATCTTTTATTCACTTCCATTGAAACCCATTGAGGTCGATTGTCAGTTTGTGTTGTTTGAAAATTTTCAAAGTCTATCTTCCGAATTTGAAGTCGAATCTCATCAATTCTTATATATTCGAGTGAGTTTGCAACTAACTTTGTCAGCAATCTTCGATTTAATTCCATTGAAGCCCAATGAGGTCGATTGTCACTTTGTATTGATTGAAAATTCTCAAAGTCTATCTTCCTAATTTGATGTCGAATCTCATCAACTCTTATAT
This sequence comes from Diorhabda elongata, assembly GCA_026230145.1. Classification (NCBI taxonomy): domain Eukaryota; kingdom Metazoa; phylum Arthropoda; class Insecta; order Coleoptera; family Chrysomelidae; genus Diorhabda; species Diorhabda elongata. The sequence goes on from CM047926.1 coordinate 34,142,693, forward strand.
ATTTGAGTGAGTTCGTAACTAACTTTGTAAGCAATCGTCGATTTACTTCCAATGAAGCCCATGAAGGTCGATTCTCACTTTGTGTTGTTTGAAAATTTTCAAAGCCTATCTTCCAAATTTGGAGTCGAATCTCATCAACTCTCATATATTTGAGTGAGTTCGCAACTAACTTTGTCAGCAATCTTTGATTTTCTTCCATTGAAACCCATTAAGGTCGATTGTCACTTTGTGTTGTTTGAAAATTTTCAAAGTCTATCTTCCTAATTTGATGCCGAATCTCATCAATTCTCATATATTCGATTGAGTTCGTAACTAACTCTGTCAGCAATCTTTGATTTACTTCCATTGAAGCCCAATGAGGTCTATTGTCACTTTTTGTTGATTGAAAATTTTCAAAGTCTATCTTCCGAATTTGAAGTCGAATCTCATCAATTCTTCTATATTTGAGTGAATTTGCAAATAACTTTGTCAGCAATCGTCGATTTACTTCCATTGAAGCCCATTGAGGTCGATTGTCACTTTGTACTGATTAAAAATTTTCATAGTCTATCTTCCAAATTCAAAGTCGAATCTCATCAATTCTTATATATTTGAGTGAGTTTGCAACTAACTTCGTCAGATATCGTCGATTTACTTCCATTGAAGCCCATTGAGGTCGATTGTCACTTTGTATTGATCGAAAATTCTCAATGACTATCTTCCGAATTTGATGTCGAATCTCATCTATTCTTATATATTTGAGTGATCTTGCAAATAACTTTGTCAGCAATCTTTCATTTACTTCCATTGAAACCCATTTTGGTCGATTGTCACTTTGTGTTGTTTGAAAATTCTCAAAGTCTATCCTACGAATTTGAAGTCGAATTCCATCAATTCTTATATATATTCGAGTGAGTTTGCAACTAACTTCGTCAGCAATCGTCGATTTACTTCCATTGAAGCCCATTGAGATCGATTGTCACTTTGTATTGACTGAAAATTCTCAAAGTCTATCTTCCGAATTTGAAGTCGAATCTCATCAATTCTCATATATTTGAGTGAGTTCGCAACTAACTTTGTCAGCAATCTTTGATTTACTTCCATTGAAACCCATTGAGGTCGATTGTCACTTTGTGTTGTTTGGAAATTTACAAAGTCTATCTTCCTAATTTGATGTCGAATCTCATCAATTCTTATATATTTGAGTGAGTTTGCAACTAACTTTGTCAGCAATCGTCGATTTACTTCCATTGAAGCCCAGTGAGGTCGATTGTCACTTTGTATTGATTGGAAATTTTCAAAGTCTATCTTCCGAATTTGAAGTCGATTCTCATCAACTCTTATATATTCGAGTGAGTTTGCTACTAACTTTGTCAGCCATCTTCGATTTAGTTCCATTGAAGCCCATTGAGGTCGATTGTCACTTTGTATTGACTGAAAATTCTCAAAGTCTATCTTCCGAATTTGTAGTCGAATTTCATCAATTCTTATATATTTGAGTGAGTTTGCAACTAACTTTGTCAGCAATTGTCGATTTACTTCCATTGAAGCCCATTGAGGTCGATTGTCACTTTGTGTTGTTTAAAAATTTTCAAAGTCTATCTTCCGAATTTGATGTCGAATCTCATCAATTCTTATATACTTGAGTGAGTTCACAACTAAATTTGTCTGCAATCGTCGATTTACTTCCATTGAAGCCCAGTGAGGTCGATTGTCACTTTGTATTGATTGAAAATTCTCAAAGTCTATCTTCCGAATTTGAAGTCGAATCTCATCAATTCTTATATATTTGAGTGAGTTCGCAACTAACTTTGTCAGCAATCTTCGATTTAATTCCTTTGAAGCCCATTGAGGTCGAGTGTCACTTTGTATTGACTGAAAATTCTCAAAGTCTATCTTCCGAATTTGAAGTCGAATATCATCAATTCTTATATATTTGAGTGAGTTTGCAATTAACTTTGTCAGCAATCTTTGATTTACTTCAAATGAAGCCCATTGAGGTCGATTGTCACTTTGTGTTGTTTGAAAATTTTCAAAGTCTATCTTCCGAATTTGATGTCGAATCTCATCAATTCTTATATACTTGAGTGAGTTCACAACTAACTCTGTCAGCAATCTTTGATTTACTTCCATTGAAGCCCGATGAGGTCGATTGTCACTTTGTGTTGATTGAAAATTCTCAAAGTCTATCTTCCGAATTTGAAGTCGAATCTCATCAATTCTTATATATTTGAGTGAGTTCGCAACTAACTTTGTCAGCAATCTTCGATTTAATTCCTTTGAAGCCCCGTGAGGTCGATTGTCACTTTGTATTGATTGAAAATTTTCAAAGTCTATTTTCCGAATTTGAAGTCGAATCTCATCAACTCTTATATATTCGAGTGAGTTTGCAACAAACTTTGTCAGCAATCTTCGATTTAGTTCCATTGAAGCCCATTGAGGTCGATTGTCACTTTGTATTGATTGAAAGTTCTCAAAGTCTCTCTTCCTAATTTGATGTCGAATCTCATCAATTCTGATATATTTGAGTGAGTTTGCAACTAACTTTGTCAGCAATCTTCGATTTATTCCGTTGAAGCCCATTGAGGTGGATTGTCACTTTGTATTGATTGAAAATTCTCAATGACTGTCTTCCGAATTTGATGTCGAATCTCATCAATTCTTATATATTTGAGTGAGTTTGCAAATAACTTTGTCAGCAATTGTCGATTTACTCATTTTGTATTGATTGAAAATTTTCAAAGTCTATCTTCCAAACTAAAAGTCGAATCTCATCAATTCTTATATATTTGAGAGAGTTTGCAATTAACTTTGTCAGCAATAGTCGATTTACTTCAAATGAAGCCCATTGAGGTTTATTGTCTTTTTGTGTTGTTTGAAAATTTTCAAAGTCTATCTTCCGAATTCGATGTCGAATCTCATCAATTCTTATATATTTGAGTGAGTTTGCAACTAACTTTGTCAGCAACCGTCCATTTACTTCCATTGAAGCCAATTGAGGTCGATTATCACTTTGTGTTGATTGAAAATTTTCAAAGTCTATCTTCCCAATTTGAAGTCGAATTTCATCAATGCTTATATATTTGAGTGAGTTCACAACTAACTTTGTTAGCAATCTTTTATTCACTTCCATTGAAACCCATTGAGGTCGATTGTCAGTTTGTGTTGTTTGAAAATTTTCAAAGTCTATCTTCCGAATTTGAAGTCGAATCTCATCAATTCTTATATATTCGAGTGAGTTTGCAACTAACTTTGTCAGCAATCTTCGATTTAATTCCATTGAAGCCCAATGAGGTCGATTGTCACTTTGTATTGATTGAAAATTCTCAAAGTCTATCTTCCTAATTTGATGTCGAATCTCATCAACTCTTATATATTTGAGTGAGTTCGTAACTAACTTTGTAAGCAATCGTCGATTTACTTCCAATGAAGCCCATGAAGGTCGATTCTCTCTTTGTGTTGTTTGAAAATTTTCAAAGCCTATCTTCCAAATTTGGAGTCGAATCTCATCAACTCTCATATATTTGAGTGAGTTCGCAACTAACTTTGTCAGCAATCTTTGATTTACTTCCATTGAAACCCATTAAGGTCGATTGTCACTTTGTGTTGTTTGAAAATTTTCAAAGTCTATCTTCCTAATTTGATGTCGAATCTCATCAATTCTCATATATTCGATTGAGTTCGTAACTAACTCTGTCAGCAATCTTTGATTCACTTCCATTGAAGCCCAATTAGGTCTATTGTCACTTTGTGTTGATTGAAAATTTTCAAAGTCTATCTTCCGAATTTGAAGTCGAATCTCATCAATTCTGATATATTTGAGTGAGTTCGCAACTAACTTTGTCAGCAATCTTTGATTTACTTCCATTGAAACCCATTTTGGTCGATTGTCACTTTGTGTTGTTTGAAAATTCTCAATGACTATCTTCCGAATTTGATGTCGAATCTCATCAATTCTTTTATATTTGAGTGAATTTGCAAATAACTTTGTCAGCAATCGTCGATTTACTTCCATTGAAGCCCATTGAAGTCGATTGTCACTTTGTACTGATTGAAAATTTTCATAGTCTATCTTCCAAATTCAAAGACGAATCTCATCAATTCTTATATATTTGAGTGAGTTTGCAACTAACTTCGTCAGATATCGTCGATTTACTTCCATTGAAGCCCATTGAGGTCGATTGTCACTTTGTATTGATCGAAAATTCTCAATGACTATCTTCCGAATTTGATGTCGAATCTCATCTATTCTTATATATTTGAGTGATCTTGCAAATAACTTTGTCAGCAATCTTTGATTTACTTCCATTGAAACCCATTTTGGTCGATTGTCACTTTGTGTTGTTTGAAAATTCTCAAAGTCTATCCTACGAATTTGAAGTCGAATTCCATCAATTCTTATATATATTCGAGTGAGTTTGCAACTAACTTTGTCAGCAATCTTCGATTTAATTCCTTTGAAGCCCAGTGAGGTCTATTGTCACTTTGTATTGATTGGAAATTTTCAAAGTCTATTTTCCAAATTCAATTTGAATATCATCAATTCTTATATATTTGAGTGAGTTTGCAACTAACTTCGTCAGCAATCGTCGATTTACTTCCATTGAAGCCCATTGAGATCGATTGTCACTTTGTATTGATTGGAAATTTTCAAAGTCTATCTTCCGAATTTGAAGTCGAATCTCATCAACTCTCATAAATTCGAGTGAGTTTGCAACTAACTTTGTCAGAAATCTTCGATTTACTTCCATTGAAGCCCATTGAGGTCGATTGTCACTTTGTATTGACTGAAAATTCTCAAAGTCTATTTCCTAATTTGAAGTCGAATTTCAACATTTATTATATATTTGAGTGAGTTTACATCTAACTTTGTCACATATCATCGAATAACATCCATTGAAGCTCATAGAGGTCAACCGTCACTTTGTGCTAATTGAAAATTTTCAAACTTTATCTTCCTAATTTGAAGTCGAATTTCAACATTTATTATATATTTGAGTAAGTTTGCATCTTACTTTGTCAGATATCATCGAATAACATCTATTGAAGCTCAATGAGGTCAACTGTCACTTTGTGCTAATTGAAAATTTTCAAAGTCTATCTTCCTAATTTGAAGTCGAATTCCATCAATTCTCTTATATTTGAGTGAGTTTGCAACTAACTTTGTCAGATATTGTCGATTTACTTCCATTGAAGCCAATTGAGGTCGATTATCACTTTGTGTTGATTGAAAATTTTCAAAGTCTATCTTCCCAATTTGAAGACGAATTTCATCAATGCTTATATATTTGAGTGAGTTCACAACTAACTTTGTTAGCAATCTTTTATTCACTTCCATTGAAACCCATTGAGGTCGATTGTCAATTTGTGTTGTTTGAAAATTTTCAAAGTCTATCTTCCGAATTTGAAGTCGAATCTCATCAATTCTTATATATTCGAGTGAGTTTGCAACTAACTTTGTCAGCAATCTTCGATTTAATTCCATTGAAGCCCAATGAGGTCGATTGTCACTTTGTATTGATTGAAAATTCTCAAAGTCTATCTTCCTAATTTGATGTCGAATCTCATCAACTCTTATATATTTGAGTGAGTTCGTAACTAACTTTGTAAGCAATCGTCGATTTACTTCCAATGAAGCCCATGAAGGTCGATTCTCACTTTGTGTTGTTTGAAAATTTTCAAAGCCTATCTTCCAAATTTGGAGTCGAATCTCATCAACTCTCATATATTTAAGTGAGTTCGCAACTAACTTTGTCAGCAATCTTTGATTTTCTTCCATTGAAACCCATTAAGGTCGATTGTCACTTTGTGTTGTTTGAAAATTTTCAAAGTCTATCTTCCTAATTTGATGCCGAATCTCATCAATTCTCATATATTCGATTGAGTTCGTAACTAACTCTGTCAGCAATCTTTGATTTACTTCCATTGAAGCCCAATGAGGTCTATTGTCACTTTTTGTTGATTGAAAATTTTCAAAGTCTATCTTCCGAATTTGAAGTCGAATCTCATCAATTCTTCTATATTTAAGTGAATTTGCAAATAACTTTGTCAGCAATCGTCGATTTACTTCCATTGAAGCCCATTGAGGTCGATTGTCACTTTGTACTGATTAAAAATTTTCATAGTCTATCTTCCAAATTCAAAGTCGAATCTCATCAATTCTTATATATTTGAGTGAGTTTGCAACTAACTTCGTCAGATATCGTCGATTTACTTCCATTGAAGCCCATTGAGGTCGATTGTCACTTTGTATTGATCGAAAATTCTCAATGACTATCTTCCGAATTTGATGTCGAATCTCATCTATTCTTATATATTTGAGTGATCTTGCAAATAACTTTGTCAGCAATCTTTCATTTACTTCCATTGAAACCCATTTTGGTCGATTGTCACTTTGTGTTGTTTGGAAATTCTCAAAGTCTATCCTACGAATTTGAAGTCGAATTCCATCAATTCTTATATATATTCGAGTGAGTTTGCAACTAACTTCGTCAGCAATCGTCGATTTACTTCCATTGAAGCCCATTGAGATCGATTGTCACTTTGTGTTGATTCAAAATTTACAAAGTCTATCTTCCTAATTTGATGTCGAATCTCATCAATTCTTATATATTTGAGTGAGTTTGCAACTAACTTTGTCAGCAATCGTCGATTTACTTCCATTGAAGCCCAGTGAGGTCGATTGTCACTTTGTATTGATTGGAAATTTTCAAAGTCTATCTTCCGAATTTGAAGTCGATTCTCATCAACTCTTATATATTCGAGTGAGTTTGCTACTAACTTTGTCAGCCATCTTCGATTTAGTTCCATTGAAGCCCATTGAGGTCGATTGTCACTTTGTATTGACTGAAAATTCTCAAAGTCTATCTTCCGAATTTGTAGTCGAATTTCATCAATTCTTATATATTTGAGTGAGTTTGCAACTAACTTTGTCAGCAATTGTCGATTTACTTCCATTGAAGCCCATTGAGGTCGATTGTCACTTTGTGTTGTTTAAAAATTTTCAAAGTCTATCTTCCGAATTTGATGTCGAATCTCATCAATTCTTATATACTTGAGTGAGTTCACAACTAAATTTGTCTGCAATCGTCGATTTACTTCCATTGAAGCCCAGTGAGGTCGATTGTCACTTTGTATTGATTGAAAATTCTCAAAGTCTATCTTCCGAATTTGAAGTCGAATCTCATCAATTCTTATATATTTGAGTGAGTTCGCAACTAACTTTGTCAGCAATCTTCGATTTAATTCCTTTGAAGCCCATTGAGGTCGAGTGTCACTTTGTATTGACTGAAAATTCTCAAAGTCTATCTTCCGAATTTGAAGTCGAATATCATCAATTCTTATATATTTGAGTGAGTTTGCAATTAACTTTGTCAGCAATCTTTGATTTACTTCAAATGAAGCCCATTGAGGTCGATTGTCACTTTGTGTTGTTTGAAAATTTTCAAAGTCTATCTTCCGAATTTGATGTCGAATCTCATCAATTCTTATATACTTGAGTGAGTTCACAACTAAATTTGTCTGCAATCGTCGATTTACTTCCATTGAAGCCCGATGAGGTCGATTGTCACTTTGTGTTGATTGAAAATTCTCAAAGTCTATCTTCCGAATTTGAAGTCGAATCTCATCAATTCTTATATATTTGAGTGAGTTCGCAACTAACTTTGTCAGCAATCTTCGATTTAATTCCTTTGAAGCCCCGTGAGGTCGATTGTCACTTTGTATTGATTGAAAATTTTCAAAGTCTATTTTCCGAATTTGAAGTCGAATCTCATCAACTCTTATATATTCGAGTGAGTTTGCAACAAACTTTGTCAGCAATCTTCGATTTAGTTCCATTGAAGCCCATTGAGGTCGATTGTCACTTTGTATTGATTGAAAGTTCTCAAAGTCTCTCTTCCTAATTTGATGTCGAATCTCATCAATTCTGATATATTTGAGTGAGTTTGCAACTAACTTTGTCAGCAATCTTCGATTTATTCCGTTGAAGCCCATTGAGGTGGATTGTCACTTTGTATTGATTGAAAATTCTCAATGACTGTCTTCCGAATTTGATGTCGAATCTCATCAATTCTTATATATTTGAGTGAGTTTGCAAATAACTTTGTCAGCAATTGTCGATTTACTTCCATTGAAGCCTATTGAGGTCGGTTGTCATTTTGTATTGATTGAAAATTTTCAAAGTCTATCTTCCAAACTAAAAGTCGAATCTCATCAATTCTTATATATTTGAGAGAGTTTGCAATTAACTTTGTCAGCAATAGTCGATTTACTTCAAATGAAGCCCATTGAGGTTTATTGTCTTTTTGTGTTGTTTGAAAATTTTCAAAGTCTATCTTCCGAATTCGATGTCGAATCTCATCAATTCTTATATATTTGAGTGAGTTTGCAACTAACTTTGTCAGCAACCGTCCATTTACTTCCATTGAAGCCCATTGAGATCGATTGTCACTTTGTATTGATTGGAAATTTTCAAAGTCTATCTTCCGAATTTGAAGTCGAATCTCATCAATTCTCATATATTTGAGTGAGTTCGCAACTAACTTTGTCAGCAATTGTCGATTTACTTCCATTGAAGCCCATTGAGGTCCATTGTCACTTTGTATTGATTGAAAATTTTCAAAGTCTATCTTTCTAATTTGATGTCGAATCTCATCAATTCTGATATATTTGAGTGAGTTTGCAACTAACTTTGTCAGCAATCTTCGATTTACTTCCGTTGAAGCCCATTGAGGTGGATTGTCACTTTGTGTTGTTTGGAAATTAACAAAGTCTATCTTCCTAATTTGATGTCGAATCTCATCAATTCTTATATATTTGAGTGAGTTTGCTACTAACTTTGTCAGCCATCTTCGATTTACTTCCATTGAAGCCCATTGATGTCGATTGTCACTTTGTATTGACTGAAAATTCTCAAAGTCTATCTTCCGAATTTGAAGTCGAATTTCATCAATTCTTATATATTTGAGTGAGTTTGCAACTAACTTTGTCAGCAATTGTCGATTTACTTCCATTGAAGCCCATTGAGGTCGATTGTCACTTTGTGTTGTTTGAAAATTTTCAAAGTCTATCTTCCGAATTTGATGTCGAATCTCATCAATTCTTATATACTTGAGTGAGTTCACAACTAACTCTGTCAGCAATCTTTGATTCACTTCCATTGAAGCCCAATGAGGTCGATTGTCACTTTGTGTTGATTGAAAATTCTCAAAGTCTATCTTCCGAATTTGAAGTCGAATCTCATCAATTCTTATATATTTGAGTGAGTTCGCAACTAACTTTGTCAGCAATCTTCGATTTAATTCCTTTGAAGCCCCGTGAGGTCGATTGTCACTTTGTATTGATTGAAAATTTTCAAAGTCTATTTTCCGAATTTGAAGTCGAATCTCATCAACTCTTATATATTCGAGTGAGTTTGCAACAAACTTTGTCAGCAATCTTCGATTTACTTCCATTGAAGCCCAATGAGGTCGATTGTCACTTTGTATTGATTGAAAGTTCTCAAAGTCTATCTTCCTAATTTGATGTCGAATCTCATCAATTCTGATATATTTGAGTGAGCTTGCAACTAACTTTGTCAGCAATCTTCGATTTATTCCGTTGAAGCCCATTGAGGTGGATTGTCACTTTGTATTGATTGAAAATTCTCAATGACTGTCTTCCGAATTTGATGTCGAATCTCATCAATTCTTATATATTTGAGTGAGTTTGCAAATAACTTTGTCAGCAATTGTCGATTTACTTCCATTGAAGCCTATTGAGGTCGGTTGTCATTTTGTATTGATTGAAAATTTTCAAAGTCTATCTTCCAAACTCAAAGTCGAATCTCATCAATTCTTATATATTTGAGAGAGTTTGCAATAAACTTTGTCAGCAATAGTCGATTTACTTCAAATGAAGGCCATTGAGGTTTATTGTCTTTTTGTGTTGTTTGAAAATTTTCGAAGTCTATCTTCCGAATTCGATGTCGAATCTCATCAATTCTGATATATTTGAGTGAGTTTGCAACTAACTTTGTCAGCAATCTTCGATTTACTTCCGTTGAAGCCCATTGAGGTGGATTGTCACTTTGTATTGAATGAAAATTCTCAATGACTGTCTTCCGAATTTGATGTCGAATCTCATCAATTCTTATATATTTGAGTGAGTTTGCAAATAACTTTGTCAGCAATCGTCGATTTACTTCCATTGAAGCCTATTGAGGTCGGTTGTCACTTTGTTTTGATTGAAAATTTTCAAAGTCTATCTTCCAAATTCAAAGTTGAATCTCATCAATTCTGATATATTTGAGTGAGTTTTCAACTAACTTTGTCAGCAATCTTCGATTTACTTCCGTTGAAGCCCATTGAGGTGGATTGTCACTTTGTATTGTCAGCAATCTTTGATTTACTCCAAATGAAACCCATTGAGATCGATTGTCACTTTGTGTTGTTTGAAAATTTTCAAAGTCAATTTTCCGAATTTGATATCGAATCTCATCAATTCTTATATATTTGAGTGAGTTCACAACTAACTTTGTTAGCAATCTTTGATTCACTTCCATTGAAACCCATTGCGGTCGATTGTCACTTTGTATTGATTGAAAATTCTCAAAGACTATCTCCCGAATTTGATGTCGAATCTCATCAATTCTTTTATATTAGAGTGAATTCGCAACTAACTTTGTCAGCAATCTTTGATTTACTTCCATTGAAACCCATTTTGGTCGATTGTCACTTTGTGTTGTTTGAAAATTCTCAATGACTATCTTCCGAATTTTATGTCGAATCTCATCAATTCTTTTATATTTGAGTGAATTTGCAAATAACTTTGTCAGCAATCGTCGATTTACATCCATTGAAGCCCATTGAGGTCGATTGTCACTTTGTACTGATTGAAAATTTTCATAGTCTATCTTCCAAATTCAAAGTCGAATATCATCAATTCTTATATATTTGAGTGAGTTTGCAACTAACTTCGTCAGATATCGTCGATTTACTTCCATTGAAGCCCATTGAGGTCGATTGTCACTTTGTATTGATCGAAAATACTCAATGACTATCTTCCGAATTTGACGTCGAATCTCATCTATTCTTATATATTTGAGTGATCTTGCAAATAACTTTGTCAGCAATCTTTCATTTACTTCCATTGAAACCCATTTTGGTCGATTGTCACTTTGTGTTTTTTGAAAATTCTCAAAGTCTATCCTACGAATTTGAAGTCGAATTCCATCAATTCTTATATATATTTGAGTGAGTTTGCAACTAACTTTGTCAGCAATCTTTGATTTACTTCCATTGAAGCCCATTGAGGTCGATTGTCACTTTGTGTTGTTTGAAAATTCTCAAAGTCTATTTTCCAAATTCAATTTGAATCTCATCAATTCTTATATATTTGAGTGAGTTTGCAACCAACTTTGTCAGCAATTGTCGATTTACTTCCATTGAAGCCCAGGGAGGTCGATTGTCACTTTGTATTGACTGAAAATTCTCAAAGTCTATCTTCCGAATTTGAAGTCGAATTTCATCAATTCTTATATATTTGAGTGAGTTTGCAATAAACTTTGTCAGCAATCTTTGATTTACTTCAAATGAAGCCCATTGAGGTCGATTGTCACTTTTGTGTTGTTTGAAAATTTTCAAATTCTATCTTCCGAATTTGATGTCGAATCTCATCAATTCTTATATACTTGAGTGAGTTCACAACTAACTCTGTCAGCAATCTTTGATTTACTTCCATTGAAGCCCAATGAGGTCGATTGTCACTTTGTGTTGATTGAAAATTTTCAAATTCTATTTTCCGAATTTGAAGTCGAATCTCATCAACTCTTATATATTCGAGTGAGTTTGCAACAAACTTTGTCAGCAATCTTCGATTTACTTCCATTGAAGCCCATTGAGGTGGATTGTCACTTTGTATTGATTGAAAATTCTCAATGACTGTCTTCCAAATTTGATGTCGAATCTCATCAATTCTTATATATTTGAGTGAGTTTGCAAATAACTTTGTCAGCAATCGTCGATTTACTTCCATTGAAGCCTATTGAGGTCGGTTGTCACTTTGTATTGATTGAAAATTTTCAAAGTCTATCTTCCAAACTCAAAGTCGAATCTCATCAATTCTTATATATTTGAGAGAGTTTGCGATTAACTTTGTCAGCAATAGTCGATTTACTTCAAATGAAGCGCATTGAGGTTTATTGTCTTTTTGTGTTGTTTGAAAATTTTCAAAGTCTATCTTCCGAATTCGATGTCGAATCTCATCAATTCTTATATATTTGAGTGAGTTTGCAACTAACTTTGTCAGCAATCGTCCATTTACTTCCATTGAAGCCCATTGAGATCGATTGTCACTTTGTATTGATTGGAAATTTTCAAAGTCTATCTTCCGAATTTGAAGTCGAATCTCATCAATTCACATATATTTGAGTGAGTTCGCAACTAACTTTGTCAGCAATTGTCGATTTACTTCCATCGAAGCCCATTGAGGTCGATTGTCACTTTGTATTGATTGAAAATTTTCAAAGTCTATCTTCCTAATTTGATGTCGAATCTCATCAATTCTGATATATTTGAGTGAGTTTGCAACTAACTTTGTCAGCAATCTTCGATTTACTTCCGTTGAAGCCCATTGAGGTGGATTGTCACTTTGTATTGATTGAAAATTCTCAATGACTGTCACTTTGTATTGATTGAAAATTCTCAATGACTGTCTTCCGAATTTAATGTCGAATCTCATCAATTCTTATATATTTGAGTGAGTTTGCAAATAACTTTGTCAGCAATCGTCGATTTACTTCAAATGAAGCCCATTAAGGTTGATTGTCTTTTTGTGTTGTTTGGAAATTTTCAAAGTCTATCTTCCTAATTTGATGACGAATCTCATCAATTCTTATATATTTGAGTGAGTTCGCAACTAACTTTGTCAGCAATCGTCGATTTACTTCCAATGAAGCCCATTGAGATCGATTGTCACTTTGTATTGATTGGAAATTTTCAAACTCTATATTCCGAACTTGAAGTCGATCCTCATCAATTCTTATATATTTGAGTGAGTTCGCAACTAACTTTGTCAGCAATCTTTGATTTACTTCCATTGAAACCCATTGAGGTCGATTGTCTCATTGTGTTGTTCGAAAATTCTCAAAGTCTATCTTCCCAATTTGAAGTCGAATCTCATCAATTTTCATATATTCTAGTGAAGTTGCAACTATCTTTGTCAGCAATTGTCGATTTACTTCCATAAAGCCCATTGTGGTCGATTGTCACTTTGTATTGATTGAAAATTTTCAAAGTCTATCTTCCGAATTTGAAGTCGAATTTTATCAATTCTTATATATCTGAGTGAGTTTGCAAATAACTTTGTCAGCAATCGTCGATTTACTTCCATTGAAGCCTATTGAGGTCGGTTGTCACTTTGTATTGATTGAAAGTTTTCAAAGTCTATTTTCCGAATTTGAAGTCGAATCTCATCAATTCTTATATATTTGAGTGAGTTTGCAACTAACTTTGTCAGCAATCGTCGATTTACTTCCATTGAAGCCCATTGAGATCGATAGTCACTTTGTATTGATAGGAAATTTTCAAAGTCTATCTTCCAAATTCAAAGTCGAATCTCATCAATTCTCATATATTTGAGTGAGTTTGCAATTAAATTTGTCAGCAATAATCGATTTACTTCAAATGAAGCCCATTGAGGTCGATTGGCACTTTGTGTTGTTTGAAAATTTTCAAAGTCTATCTTCCGAATTTGAAGTCGAATCTCATCAATTTTTATATATTTGAGTGAGTTTGCGACTAACTTTGTCAGCAATTGTCGATTTACTTCCATTGAAGCCCATTGAGGTCGATTGTCACTTTGTGTTGTTTGAAAATTTTCGAAGTCTATCTTCCTAATTTGATGTCGAATCTCATCAATTCTGATATATTTGAGTGAGTTCGCAACTAACTTTGTCAGCAATCTTTGATTCGCTTCCATTGAAACCCATTGAGGTCGATTGTTACTTTGTGTTGTTTGAAAATTCTCGAAGTCTATCTTCCGAATTTGAAGTCGAATCTCATCAATTTTTATATATTTGAGTGAGTTCGCAACTAACTTCGTCAGCAATTGTCGATTTACTTCCATTGAAGCCCATTGAGGTCGATTGTCACTTTGTGTTGTTTGAAAATTTTCGAAGTCTATCTTCCGAATTTGATGTCCAATCTCATCAATTCTTATATATTTGAGTGAGTTCGCAACTAACTTTGTCAGCAATCCTTGATTTGCTTCCATTGAAACCCATTGAGGTCGATTGTCAGTTTGTGTTATTTGAAAATTCTCAAAGTCTATCTTCCGAATTTGAAGTCGAATCTCATCAATTTTTATATATTTGAGTGAGTTTGCAACTAACTTTGTCAGCAATCGTCGATTTACTTCCATTGAAGCCCATTGAGATCGATTGTCACTTTGTATTGATTGGAAATTTTCAAAGTCCATCTTTCGAATTTGAAGTCGAATCTCATCAACTCTTATATATTCGTGTGAGTTTGCAACTAACTTTTTCAGCAATCTTCGATTTCCTTCCATTGAAGCCTATTGAGTTCGGTTGTCACTTTGTATTGATTGAAAATTTCCAAAGTCTATCTTCCGAATTTGATGTCGAATCTCATCAATTCTGATATATTTGAGTGTGTTTGCAAATAACTTTATCAGCAATCGTCGATTTACTTCCATTGAAGCCTATTGAGTTCGGTTGTCACTTTGTATTGATTGAAAATTTTCAAAGTCTATCTTCCGAAATTGATGTCGAATCTCATCAATTCTTATATATTTGAGTGAGTTTGCAACTAACTTTGTCAGCTATCGTCGATTTACTTCTATTGAAGCCCATTGAGATCGATGGTTACTTTGTATTGATTGAAAATTTTCAAAGTCTATCCTCCTCATTTGATGTCGAATCTCATCAATTCTTAAATATTTGAGTGAGTTTGCAAATAACTTTGTCAGCAATCGTCGATTTACTTCCATTGAAGCCCAATGAGGTCGATTGTCACTTTGTATTGATTGAAAATTCTCAATGACTGTCTTCCGAATTTGATGTCGAATCTCATCAATTCTTATATATTTGAGTGAGTTAGCAAATAACTTTGTCAGCAATCGTCGATTTACTTCAAATGAAGCCCATTAAGGTTGATTGTCTTTTTGTGTTGTTTGGAAATTTTCAAAGTCTATCTTCCTAATTCGATGTCGAATCTCATCAATTCTTATATATTTGAGTGAGTTTGCAACTAACTTTGTCAGCAATCTTCGATTTAATTCCTTTGAAGCCCAGTGAGGTCGATTGTCACTTTGTGTTGGTTGAAAATTTTCAAAGTCTATCCTCCTCATTTGATTTCGAATCTCATCCATTCTTATATATTTGAGTTAGTTTGCAACTAACTTTGTCAGCATTCGTCGATTTACTTCCATTGAAGCCCAATGAGGTCGATTGTCACTTTGTATTGATTGAAAATTCTCAATGACTGTCTTCCGAATTTGATGTCGAATCTCATCAATTCTTATATATTCAAGTGAGTTTGCAAATAACTTCGTCAGCAATCGTCGATTTACTTCCATTGAAGCCTATTGAGGTCGGTTGTCACTTTGTATTGATTGAAAATTTTCAAAGTCTATCTTCCGAATTTGAAGTCGAATCTCATCAATTCTTATATATTTGAAAGAGTTCGCAACTAACTTTTTCAGCAATAGTCGATTTACTTCAAATGAAGCTCATTGAGGTCGATTGGCACTTTGTGTTGTTTGAAAATTTTCAAAGTCTATCTTCCGAATTTGAAGTCGAATCTCATCAATTCTTATATATTTAAGTGAGTTTGCAACTAACTTTTTCAGCAATCGTCGATTTACTTCCATTGAAGCCCATTGAGATCGATTGTCACTTTGAATTGATTGGAAATTTTCAAAGTCTATCTTCCGAACTTGAAGTCGAATCTAATCAATTCTTATATATTTGAAAGAGTTCGCAACTAACTTTGGCAGCAATAGTCGATTTACTTCAAATGAAGCCCATTGAGGTCGATTGTCACTTTGTGTTGTTTGAAAATTCTCAAAGTCTATCTTCCTAATTTGATGTCGAATCTCATCAATTCTGATATATTTGAGTGAGTTTGCAACTAACTTTGTCAGCAATCGTCGATTTACTTCAAATGAAGCCGATTGAGGTCGATTGGCGCTTTGTGTTGTTTGAAAATTATCAAAGTCTATCTTCCGAATTTGATGTCGAATCTCATCAATTCTGATATATTTGAGTGAGTTTGCAACTAACTTTGTCAGCAATCGTCGATTTACTTCCATTGAAGCCCAATGAGGTCGATTGGCACTTTGTGTTGTTTGAAAATTTTCAAAGTCTATATTCCGAATTTGAAGTCGAATCTCATCAACTCTTATATATTCGAGTGAGTTTGCAACTAACTTTGTCAGCAATCTTTGATTTACTTCCATTGAAGCCCAATGAGGTCGATTGTCACTTTGTGTTGATTCAAAATTTTCAAAGTCTATCTTTCGAATTTGAAGTCGAATCTCATCAACTCTTATATATCCGAGTGAGTTTGCAACTAACTTTGTCAGCAATCGTCGATTTACTTCAAATGAAGCCGATTGAGGTCGATTGGCGCTTTGTGTTGTTTGAAAATTTTCAAAGTCTATCTTCCGAATTTGATGTCGAATCTCATCAATTCTGATATATTTGAGTGAGTTTGCAACTAACTTTGTCAGCAATCGTCGATTTACTTCCATTGAAGCCCAATGAGGTCGATTGGCACTTTGTGTTGTTTGAAAATTTTCAAAGTCTATATTCCGAATTTGAAGTCGAATCTCATCAACTCTTATATATTCGAGTGAGTTTGCAACTAACTTTGTCAGCAATCTTTGATTTACTTCCATTGAAGCCCAATGAGGTCGATTGTCACTTTGTGTTGATTCAAAATTTTCAAAGTCTATCTTTCGAATTTGAAGTCGAATCTCCTCAACTCTTATATATCCGAGTGAGTTTGCAAATAACTTTGTCAGCAATCTTCGATTTACTTCCATTGAAGCCCAATGAGGTCGATTGTCACTTTGTGTTGATTCAAAATTTTCAAAGTCTATCTTCCTAATTTGATGTCGAATCTCATCAATTCTGATATATTTGAGTGAGTTTGCAACTAACTTTGTCAGCAATCGTCGATTTACTTCAAATGAAGCCGATTGAGGTCGATTGGCGCTTTGTGTTGTTTGAAAATTTTCAAAGTCTATCTTCCGAATTTGATGTCGAATCTCATCAATTCTGATATATTTGAGTGAGTTTGCAACTAACTTTGTCAGCAATCGTCGATTTACTTCCATTGAAGCCCAATGAGGTCGATTGGCACTTTGTGTTGTTTGAAAATTTTCAAAGTCTATATTCCGAATTTGAAGTCGAATCTCATCAACTCTTATATATTCGAGTGAGTTTGCAACTAAATTTGTCAGCAATCTTTGATTTACTTCCATTGAAGCCCAATGAGGTCGATTGTCACTTTGTGTTGATTCAAAATTTTCAAAGTCTATCTTTCGAATTTGAAGTCGAATCTCATCAACTCTTATATATCCAAGTGAGTTTGCAACTAACTTTGTCAGCAATCGTCGATTTACTTCAAATGAAGCCGATTGAGGTCGATTGGCGCTTTGTGTTGTTTGAAAATTTTCAAAGTCTATCTTCCGAATTTGATGTCGAATCTCATCAATTCTGATATATTCGAGTGAGTTTGCAACTAACATTGTCAGCAATCTTTGATTTACTTCCATTGAAGCCCAATGAGGTTGATTGTCACTTTGTGTTGATTCAAAATTTTCAAAGTCTATCTTCCGAATTTGAAGTCGAATCTCATCAATTCTTATATATTTGAGTGAGTTTGCAACTAACTTTGTCAGCAATCTTTGATTTACTTCCATTGAAGCCCAATGAGGTCGATTGTCACTTTGTGTTGATTCAAAATTTTCAAAGTCTATCTTCCTAATTTGATGTCGAATCTCATCAATTCTGATATATTTGAGTGAGTTTGCAACTAACTTTGTCAGCAATCGTCGATTTACTTCAAATGAAGCCGATTGAGGTCGATTGGCGCTTTGTGTTGTTTGAAAATTTTCAAAGTCTATCTTCCGAATTTGATGTCGAATCTCATCAATTCTGATATATTTGAGTGAGTTTGCAACTAACTTCGTCAGCAATCGTCGATTTACTTCCATTGAAGCCCAATGAGGTCGATTGGCACTTTGTGTTGTTTGAAAATTTTCAAAGTCTATATTCCGAATTTGAAGTCGAATCTCATCAACTCTTATATATTCGAGTGAGTTTGCAACTAACTTTGTCAGCAATCTTTGATTTACTTCCATTGAAGCCCAATGAGGTCGATTGTCACTTTGTGTTGATTCAAAATTTTCAAAGTCTATCTTCCTAATTTGATGTCGAATCTCATCAATTCTGATATATTTGAGTGAGTTTGCAACTAACTTTGTCAGCAATCGTCGATTTACTTCAAATGAAGCCCATTGAGGTCGATTGTCACTTTGTGTTGCCTGAAAATTTTCAAAGTCTATTTTCCGAATATGAAGTCGAATCTCATCAATTCTGATATATTTGAGTGAGTTTGCAAATAACTTTGCCAGCAATCGTCGATTTACTTCCATTGAAGCCTATTGAGTTCGGTTGTCACTTTGTATTGATTGAAAATTTTCAAAGTCTATCTTCCGAATTTGATGTCGAATCTCATCAATTCTTATATATTTGAGTGAGTTTGCAACTAACTTTGTCAGCAATCGTCGATTTACTTCCATTGGAGCCCATTGAGGTCGATTGTCACTTTGTGTTGTTTGAAAATTCTCAAAGTCTATCCTCCTCATTTGATGTCGAATCTCATCAATTCTTATATATTTGAGTGAGTTTGCAAATAACTTTGTCAGCAATCGTCGATTTACTTCCATTGAAGCCCATTGAGGTCCATTGTCACTTTGTGTTGTTTGAAAATTCTCAAAGTCTATCTTCCGAATTTGAAGTCGAATCTCATCAATTTTTTTTATATATTTGAGTGAGTTTGCAACTAACTTTGTCAGCAATTGTCGATTTACTTCCATTGAAGCCCATTGAGGTCGATTGTCACTTTGTGTTGTCTGAAAATTTTCAAAGTCTATTTTCCGAATATGAAGTCGAATCTCATCAATTCTGATATATTTGAGTGAGTTTGCAAATAACTTTGCCAGCAATCGTCGATTTACTTCCATTGAAGCCTATTGAGTTCAGTTGTCACTTTGTATTGATTGAAAATTTTCAAAGTCTATCTTCCGAATTTGATGTCGAATCTCATCGATTCTTAGATATTTGAGTGAGTTTGCAACTAACTTTGTCAGCAATCGTCGATTTACTTCCATTGAAGCCCATTGAGGTCGATTGTCACTTTGTGTTGTTTGAAAATTCTCAAAGTCTATCTTCCGAATTTGAAGTCGAATCTCATCAATTCTTATATATTTGAGTGAGTTTGCAACTAACTTTGTCAGCAATCTTTGATTTACTTCCATTGAAGCCCAATGAGGTCGATTGTCACTTTGTGTTGATTCAAAATTTTCAAAGTCTATCTTCCTAATTTGATGTCGAATCTCATCAATTCTGATATATTTGAGTGAGTTTGCAACTAACTTTGTCAGCAATCGTCGATTTACTTCAAATGAAGCCGATTGAGGTCGATTGGCGCTTTGTGTTGTTTGAAAATTTTCAAAGTCTATCTTCCGAATTTGATGTCGAATCTCATCAATTCTGATATATTTGAGTGAGTTTGCAACTAACTTCGTCAGCAATCGTCGATTTACTTCCATTGAAGCCCAATGAGGTCGATTGGCACTTTGTGTTGTTTGAAAATTTTCAAAGTCTATATTCCGAATTTGAAGTCGAATCTCATCAACTCTTATATATTCGAGTGAGTTTGCAACTAACTTTGTCAGCAATCTTTGATTTACTTCCATTGAAGCCCAATGAGGTCGATTGTCACTTTGTGTTGATTCAAAATTTTCAAAGTCTATCTTCCTAATTTGATGTCGAATCTCATCAATTCTGATATATTTGAGTGAGTTTGCAACTAACTTTGTCAGCAATCGTCGATTTACTTCAAATGAAGCCGATTGAGGTCGATTGGCGCTTTGTGTTGTTTGAAAATTTTCAAAGTCTATCTTCCGAATTTGATGTCGAATCTCATCAATTCTGATATATTCGAGTGAGTTTGCAACTAACATTGTCAGCAATCTTTGATTTACTTCCATTGAAGCCCAATGAGGTTGATTGTCACTTTGTGTTGATTCAAAATTTTCAAAGTCTATCCTCCGAATTTGAAGTCGAATCTCATCAATTCTTATATATTTGAGTGAGTTTGCAACTAACTTTGTCAGCAATCGTCGATTTACTTCCATTGAAGCCCAATGAGGTCGATTGGCACTTTGTGTTGTTTGAAAATTTTCAAAGTCTATATTCCGAATTTGAAGTCGAATCTCATCAACTCTTATATATTCGAGTGAGTTTGCAACTAACTTTGTCAGCAATCTTTGATTTACTTCCATTGAAGCCCAATGAGGTCGATTGTCACTTTGTGTTGATTCAAAATTTTCAAAGTCTATCTTTCGAATTTGAAGTCGAATCTCATCAACTCTTATATATCCGAGTGAGTTTGCAACTAACTTTGTCAGCAATCTTTGATTTAATTCCATTGAAGCCCAATGAGGTCGATTGTTACTTTGTGTTGATTCAAAATTTTCAAAGTCTATCTTCCTAATTTGATGTCGAATCTCATCAATTCTGATATATTTGAGTGAGTTTGCAAATAACTTTGTCAGCAATCGTCGATTTACTTCCATTGAAGCCTATTGAGTTCGGTTGTCACTATGTATTGATTGAAAATTTTCAAAGTCTATCTTCCGAATTTGATGTCGAATCTCATCAATTCTGATATATTTGAGTGAGTTTGCAAATAACTTTGTCAGCAATCGTCGATTTACTTCCATTGAAGCCTATTGAGTTCGGTTGTCACTTTGTATTGATTGAAAATTTTCAAAGTCTATCTTCCGAATTTGATGTCGAATCTCATCAATTCTTATATATTTGAGTGAGTTTGCAACTAACTTTGTCAGCAATCGTCGATTTACTTCCATTGAAGCCCATTGAGATCGATTGTCACTTTGTATTGATTGGAAATTTTCAAAGTCTATCTTTTGAATTTGAAGTCGAATCTCATCATCTCTTATATATTTGAGTGAGTTTGCAACTAACTTTGTCAGCAATCTTTGATTTACTTCCATTGAAGCCCAATGAGGTCGATTGTCACTTTGTGTTGATTGAAAATTTTCAAAGTCTATCTTCCCAATTTGATGTCGAATCTCATCAATTCTGATATATTTGAGTGAGTTTGCAACTAACTTTGTCAGCAATCGTCGATTTACTTCCATTGAAGCCCATTGAGGTCGATTGTCACTTTGTGTTGTTTGAAAATTCTCAAAGTCTATCTTCCGAATTTGAAGTCGAATCTCATCAATTTTTTTTATATATTTGAGTGAGTTTGCAACTAACTTTGTCAGCAATTGTCGATTTACTTCCATTGAAGCCTATTGAGTTCGGTTGTCACTTTGTATTGATTGAAAATTTTCAAAGTCTATCTTCCGAATTTGATGTCGAATCTCATCGATTCTTAGATATTTGAGTGAGTTTGCAACTAACTTTGTCAGCAATCGTCGATTTACTTCCATTGAAGCCCATTGAGGTCGATTGTCACTTTGTGTTGTTTGAAAATTCTCAAAGTCTATCTTCCGAATTTGAAGTCGAATCTCATCAATTTTTTTTATATATTTGAGTGAGTTTGCAACTAACTTTGTCAGCAATCGTTAATTTACTTCCATTGAAGCCCATTGAGGTCGATTGTCACTTTGTGTTGCCTGAAAATTTTCAAAGTCTATTTTCCGAATATGAAGTCGAATCTCATCAATTCTGATATATTTGAGTGAGTTTGCAAATAACTTTGCCAGCAATCGTCGATTTACTTCCATTGAAGCCTATTGAGTTCGGTTGTCACTTTGTATTGATTGAAAATTTTCAAAGTCTATCTTCCGAATTTGATGTCGAATCTCATCAATTCTTATATATTTGAGTGAGTTTGCAACTAACTTTGTCAGCAATCGTCGATTTACTTCCATTGGAGCCCATTGAGGTCGATTGTCACTTTGTGTTGTTTGAAAATTCTCAAAGTCTATCCTCCTCATTTGATGTCGAATCTCATCAATTCTTATATATTTGAGTGAGTTTGCAAATAACTTTGTCAGCAATCGTCGATTTACTTCCATTGAAGCCCATTGAGGTCCATTGTCACTTTGTGTTGTTTGAAAATTCTCAAAGTCTATCTTCCGAATTTGAAGTCGAATCTCATCAATTTTTTTTATATATTTGAGTGAGTTTGCAACTAACTTTGTCAGCAATTGTCGATTTACTTCCATTGAAGCCCATTGAGGTCGATTGTCACTTTGTGTTGTCTGAAAATTTTCAAAGTCTATTTTCCGAATATGAAGTCGAATCTCATCAATTCTGATATATTTGAGTGAGTTTGCAAATAACTTTGCCAGCAATCGTCGATTTACTTCCATTGAAGCCTATTGAGTTCAGTTGTCACTTTGTATTGATTGAAAATTTTCAAAGTCTATCTTCCGAACTTGATGTCGAATCTCATCGATTCTTAGATATTTGAGTGAGTTTGCAACTAACTTTGTCAGCAATCGTCGATTTACTTCCATTGAAGCCCATTGAGGTCGATTGTCACTTTGTGTTGTTTGAAAATTCTCAAAGTCTATCTTCCGAATTTGAAGTCGAATCTCATCAATTTTTTTTATATATTTGAGTGAGTTTGCAACTAACTTTGTCAGCAATCGTCGATTTACTTCCATTGAAGCCCATTGAGGTCGATTGTCACTTTGTGTTGCCTGAAAATTTTCAAAGTCTATTTTCCGAATATGAAGTCGAATCTCATCAATTCTGATATATTTGAGTGAGTTTGCAAATAACTTTGCCAGCAATCGTCGATTTACTTCCATTGAAGCCTATTGAGTTCGGTTGTCACTTTGTATTGATTGAAAATTTTCAAAGTCTATCTTCCGAATTTGATGTCGAATCTCATCAATTCTTATATATTTGAGTGAGTTTGCAACTAACTTTGTCAGCAATCGTCGATTTACTTCCATTGGAGCCCATTGAGGTCGATTGTCACTTTGTGTTGTTTGAAAATTCTCAAAGTCTATCCTCCTCATTTGATGTCGAATCTCATCAATTCTTATATATTTGAGTGAGTTTGCAAATAACTTTGTCAGCAATCGTCGATTTACTTCCATTGAAGCCCATTGAGGTCCATTGTCACTTTGTGTTGTTTGAAAATTCTCAAAGTCTATCTTCCGAATTTGAAGTCGTATCTCATCAATTTTTTTTATATATTTGAGTGAGTTTGCAACTAACTTTGTCAGCAATTGTCGATTTACTTCCATTGAAGCCCATTGAGGTCGATTGTCACTTTGTGTTGTCTGAAAATTTTCAAAGTCTATTTTCCGAATATGAAGTCGAATCTCATCAATTCTGATATATTTGAGTGAGTTTGCAAATAACTTTGCCAGCAATCGTCGATTTACTTCCATTGAAGCCTATTGAGTTCGGTTGTTCCGAATTTGATGTCGAATCTCATCAATTCTTATATATTTGAGTGAGTTTGCAACTAACTTTGTCAGCAATCGTCGATTTACTTCCATTGGAGCCCATTGAGGTCGATTGTCACTTTGTGTTGTTTGAAAATTCTCAAAGTCTATCCTCCTCATTTGATGTCGAATCTCATCAATTCTTATATATTTGAGTGAGTTTGCAAATAACTTTGTCAGCAATCGTCGATTTACTTCCATTGAAGCCTATTGAGGTCGGTTGTCACTTTGTATTGATTGAAAATTTTCAAAGTCTATTTTCCGAATATGAAGTCGAATTTCATCAGTTTTTATATATTTGAGTGAGTTTGCAACTAACTTTGTCAGCAATTGTCGATTTACTTCCATTGAAGCCCATCGAGGTCGATTGTCACTTTGTGTTGTCTGAAAATTTTCAAAGTCTATCTTCCTAATTTGATGTCGAATCTCATCAATTCTGATATATTTGAGTGAGTTTGCAACTAACTTTGTCAGCAATCGTCAATTCACTTCCATTGAAGCCCATTGAGATCGATTGTCACTTTGTATTGATTGGAAATTTTCGAAGTCTATCTTCCGAATTTGAAGTCGAATCTCATCAATTCTTATATATTTGAGTGAGTTTGCAACTAAGTTTGGCAGCAATCTTTGATTTACTTCCATTGAAGCCCAATGAGGTCGATTGTCACTTTGTGTTGATTCAAAATTTTCAAAGTCTATCTTCCGAATTTGAAGTCGAATCTCATCAATTCTTATATACTTGAGTGAGTTTGCAACTAACTTTGTCAGCAATCGTCGATTTACTTCCATTGAAGCCCATTGAGGTCGATTGTCACTTTGTGTTGTTTGAAAATTCTCAAAGTCTATCTTCCGAATTTGAAGTCGAATCTCATCAATTTTTTTTATATATTTGAGTGAGTTTGCAGCTAACTTTGTCAGCAATCGTCGATTTACTTCCATTGAAGCCCATTGAGGTCGATTGTCACTTTGTGTTGCCTGAAAATTTTCAAAGTCTATTTTCCGAATATGAAGTCGAATCTCATCAATTCTGATATATTTGAGTGAGTTTGCAAATAACTTTGCCAGCAATCGTCGATTTACTTCCATTGAAGCCTATTGAGTTCGGTTGTCACTTTGTATTGATTGAAAATTTTCAAAGTCTATCTTCCGAATTTGATGTCGAATCTCATCAATTCTTATATATTTGAGTGAGTTTGCAACTAACTTTGTCAGCAATCGTCGATTTACTTCCATTGGAGCCCATTGAGGTCGATTGTCACTTTGTGTTGTTTGAAAATTCTCAAAGTCTATCCTCCTCATTTGATGTCGAATCTCATCAATTCTTATATATTTGAGTGAGTTTGCAAATAACTTTGTCAGCAATCGTCGATTTACTTCCATTGAAGCCCATTGAGGTCCATTGTCACTTTGTGTTGTTTGAAAATTCTCAAAGTCTATCTTCCGAATTTGAAGTCGTATCTCATCAATTTTTTTTATATATTTGAGTGAGTTTGCAACTAACTTTGTCAGCAATTGTCGATTTACTTCCATTGAAGCCCATTGAGGTCGATTGTCACTTTGTGTTGTCTGAAAATTTTCAAAGTCTATTTTCCGAATATGAAGTCGAATCTCATCAATTCTGATATATTTGAGTGAGTTTGCAAATAACTTTGCCAGCAATCGTCGATTTACTTCCATTGAAGCCTATTGAGTTCGGTTGTTCCGAATTTGATGTCGAATCTCATCAATTCTTATATATTTGAGTGAGTTTGCAACTAACTTTGTCAGCAATCGTCGATTTACTTCCATTGGAGCCCATTGAGGTCGATTGTCACTTTGTGTTGTTTGAAAATTCTCAAAGTCTATCCTCCTCATTTGATGTCGAATCTCATCAATTCTTATATATTTGAGTGAGTTTGCAAATAACTTTGTCAGCAATCGTCGATTTACTTCCATTGAAGCCTATTGAGGTCGGTTGTCACTTTGTATTGATTGAAAATTTTCAAAGTCTATTTTCCGAATATGAAGTCGAATTTCATCAGTTTTTATATATTTGAGTGAGTTTGCAACTAACTTTGTCAGCAATTGTCGATTTACTTCCATTGAAGCCCATCGAGGTCGATTGTCACTTTGTGTTGTCTGAAAATTTTCAAAGTCTATCTTCCTAATTTGATGTCGAATCTCATCAATTCTGATATATTTGAGTGAGTTTGCAACTAACTTTGTCAGCAATCGTCGATTCACTTCCATTGAAGCCCATTGAGATCGATTGTCACTTTGTATTGATTGGAAATTTTCGAAGTCTATCTTCCGAATTTGAAGTCGAATCTCATCAATTCTTATATATTTGAGTGAGTTTGCAACTAACTTTGTCAGCAATTGTCGATTTACTTCCATTGAAGCCCATCGAGGTCGATTGTCACTTTGTGTTGTCTGAAAATTTTCAAAGTCTATCTTCCTAATTTGATGTCGAATCTCATCAATTCTGATATATTTGAGTGAGTTTGCAACTAACTTTGTCAGCAATCGTCGATTCACTTCCATTGAAGCCCATTGAGATCGATCGTCACTTTGTATTGATTGGAAATTTTCGAAGTCTATCTTCCGAATTTGGAGTCGAATCTCATCAATTCTTATATATTTGAGTGAGTTTGCAACTAAGTTTGGAAGCAATCTTTGATTTACTTCCATTGAAGCTCAATGAGGTCGATTGTCACTTTGTGTTGATTCAAAATTTTCAAAGTCTATCTTCCGAATTTGAAGTCGAATCTCATCAATTCTTATATTCTTGAGTGAGTTCGCAACTAACTTTGTCAGCAATCGTCGATTTACTTCCATTGGAGCCCATTGAGGTCGATTGTCACTTTGTGTTGTTTGAAAATTCTCAAAGTCTATCCTCCTCATTTGATGTCGAATCTCATCAATTCTTATATATTTGAGTGAGTTTGCAAATAACTTTGTCAGCAATCGTCGATTTACTTCCATTGAAGCCCATTGAGGTCCATTGTCACTTTGTGTTGTTTGAAAATTCTCAAAGTCTATCTTCCGAATTTGAAGTCGAATCTCATCAATTTTTTTTATATATTTGAGTGAGTTTGCAACTAACTTTGTCAGCAATTGTCGATTTACTTCCATTGAAGCCCATTGAGGTCGATTGTCACTTTGTGTTGTCTGAAAATTTTCAAAGTCTATTTTCCGAATATGAAGTCGAATCTCATCAATTCTGATATATTTGAGTGAGTTTGCAAATAACTTTGCCAGCAATCGTCGATTTACTTCCATTGAAGCCTATTGAGTTCAGTTGTCACTTTGTATTGATTGAAAATTTTCAAAGTCTATCTTCCGAATTTGATGTCGAATCTCATCGATTCTTAGATATTTGAGTGAGTTTGCAACTAACTTTGTCACCAATCGTCGATTTACTTCCATTGAAGCCCATTGAGGTCGATTGTCACTTTGTGTTGTTTGAAAATTCTCAAAGTCTATCTTCCGAATTTGAAGTCGAATCTCATCAATTTTTTTTATATATTTGAGTGAGTTTGCAACTAACTTTGTCAGCAAT
Source organism: Diorhabda elongata (assembly GCA_026230145.1). NCBI lineage: Eukaryota > Metazoa > Arthropoda > Insecta > Coleoptera > Chrysomelidae > Diorhabda > Diorhabda elongata. The sequence goes on from CM047926.1 coordinate 34,169,949, forward strand.
CGTCGATTTACTTCCATTGAAGCCCATTGAGGTCGATTGTCACTTTGTGTTGCCTGAAAATTTTCAAAGTCTATTTTCCGAATATGAAGTCGAATCTCATCAATTCTGATATATTTGAGTGAGTTTGCAAATAACTTTGCCAGCAATCGTCGATTTACTTCCATTGAAGCCTATTGAGTTCGGTTGTCACTTTGTATTGATTGAAAATTTTCAAAGTCTATCTTCCGAATTTGATGTCGAATCTCATCAATTCTTATATATTTGAGTGAGTTTGCAACTAACTTTGTCAGCAATCGTCGATTTACTTCCATTGGAGCCCATTGAGGTCGATTGTCACTTTGTGTTGTTTGAAAATTCTCAAAGTCTATCCTCCTCATTTGATGTCGAATCTCATCAATTCTTATATATTTGAGTGAGTTTGCAAATAACTTTGTCAGCAATCGTCGATTTACTTCCATTGAAGCCCATTGAGGTCCATTGTCACTTTGTGTTGTTTGAAAATTCTCAAAGTTTATCTTCCGAATTTGAAGTCGTATCTCATCAATTTTTTTTATATATTTGAGTGAGTTTGCAACTAACTTTGTCAGCAATTGTCGATTTACTTCCATTGAAGCCCATTGAGGTCGATTGTCACTTTGTGTTGTCTGAAAATTTTCAAAGTCTATTTTCCGAATATGAAGTCGAATCTCATCAATTCTGATATATTTGAGTGAGTTTGCAAATAACTTTGCCAGCAATCGTCGATTTACTTCCATTGAAGCCTATTGAGTTCGGTTGTTCCGAATTTGATGTCGAATCTCATCAATTCTTATATATTTGAGTGAGTTTGCAACTAACTTTGTCAGCAATCGTCGATTTACTTCCATTGGAGCCCATTGAGGTCGATTGTCACTTTGTGTTGTTTGAAAATTCTCAAAGTCTATCCTCCTCATTTGATGTCGAATCTCATCAATTCTTATATATTTGAGTGAGTTTGCAAATAACTTTGTCAGCAATCGTCGATTTACTTCCATTGAAGCCTATTGAGGTCGGTTGTCACTTTGTATTGATTGAAAATTTTCAAAGTCTATTTTCCGAATATGAAGTCGAATTTCATCAGTTTTTATATATTTGAGTGAGTTTGCAACTAACTTTGTCAGCAATTGTCGATTTACTTCCATTGAAGCCCATCGAGGTCGATTGTCACTTTGTGTTGTCTGAAAATTTTCAAAGTCTATCTTCCTAATTTGATGTCGAATCTCATCAATTCTGATATATTTGAGTGAGTTTGCAACTAACTTTGTCAGCAATCGTCAATTCACTTCCATTGAAGCCCATTGAGATCGATTGTCACTTTGTATTGATTGGAAATTTTCGAAGTCTATCTTCCGAATTTGAAGTCGAATCTCATCAATTCTTATATATTTGAGTGAGTTTGCAACTAAGTTTGGCAGCAATCTTTGATTTACTTCCATTGAAGCCCAATGAGGTCGATTGTCACTTTGTGTTGATTCAAAATTTTCAAAGTCTATCTTCCGAATTTGAAGTCGAATCTCATCAATTCTTATATACTTGAGTGAGTTTGCAACTAACTTTGTCAGCAATCGTCGATTTACTTCCATTGAAGCCCATTGAGGTCGATTGTCACTTTGTGTTGTTTGAAAATTCTCAAAGTCTATCTTCCGAATTTGAAGTCGAATCTCATCAATTTTTTTTATATATTTGAGTGAGTTTGCAGCTAACTTTGTCAGCAATCGTCGATTTACTTCCATTGAAGCCCATTGAGGTCGATTGTCACTTTGTGTTGCCTGAAAATTTTCAAAGTCTATTTTCCGAATATGAAGTCGAATCTCATCAATTCTGATATATTTGAGTGAGTTTGCAAATAACTTTGCCAGCAATCGTCGATTTACTTCCATTGAAGCCTATTGAGTTCGGTTGTCACTTTGTATTGATTGAAAATTTTCAAAGTCTATCTTCCGAATTTGATGTCGAATCTCATCAATTCTTATATATTTGAGTGAGTTTGCAACTAACTTTGTCAGCAATCGTCGATTTACTTCCATTGGAGCCCATTGAGGTCGATTGTCACTTTGTGTTGTTTGAAAATTCTCAAAGTCTATCCTCCTCATTTGATGTCGAATCTCATCAATTCTTATATATTTGAGTGAGTTTGCAAATAACTTTGTCAGCAATCGTCGATTTACTTCCATTGAAGCCCATTGAGGTCCATTGTCACTTTGTGTTGTTTGAAAATTCTCAAAGTCTATCTTCCGAATTTGAAGTCGTATCTCATCAATTTTTTTTATATATTTGAGTGAGTTTGCAAGTAACTTTGTCAGCAATTGTCGATTTACTTCCATTGAAGCCCATTGAGGTCGATTGTCACTTTGTGTTGTCTGAAAATTTTCAAAGTCTATTTTCCGAATATGAAGTCGAATCTCATCAATTCTGATATATTTGAGTGAGTTTGCAAATAACTTTGCCAGCAATCGTCGATTTACTTCCATTGAAGCCTATTGAGTTCGGTTGTTCCGAATTTGATGTCGAATCTCATCAATTCTTATATATTTGAGTGAGTTTGCAACTAACTTTGTCAGCAATCGTCGATTTACTTCCATTGGAGCCCATTGAGGTCGATTGTCACTTTGTGTTGTTTGAAAATTCTCAAAGTCTATCCTCCTCATTTGATGTCGAATCTCATCAATTCTTATATATTTGAGTGAGTTTGCAAATAACTTTGTCAGCAATCGTCGATTTACTTCCATTGAAGCCTATTGAGGTCGGTTGTCACTTTGTATTGATTGAAAATTTTCAAAGTCTATTTTCCGAATATGAAGTCGAATTTCATCAGTTTTTATATATTTGAGTGAGTTTGCAACTAACTTTGTCAGCAATTGTCGATTTACTTCCATTGAAGCCCATCGAGGTCGATTGTCACTTTGTGTTGTCTGAAAATTTTCAAAGTCTATCTTCCTAATTTGATGTCGAATCTCATCAATTCTGATATATTTGAGTGAGTTTGCAACTAACTTTGTCAGCAATCGTCGATTCACTTCCATTGAAGCCCATTGAGATCGATTGTCACTTTGTATTGATTGGAAATTTTCGAAGTCTATCTTCCGAATTTGAAGTCGAATCTCATCAATTCTTATATATTTGAGTGAGTTTGCAACTAACTTTGTCAGCAATTGTCGATTTACTTCCATTGAAGCCCATCGAGGTCGATTGTCACTTTGTGTTGTCTGAAAATTTTCAAAGTCTATCTTCCTAATTTGATGTCGAATCTCATCAATTCTGATATATTTGAGTGAGTTTGCAACTAACTTTGTCAGCAATCGTCGATTCACTTCCATTGAAGCCCATTGAGATCGATCGTCACTTTGTATTGATTGGAAATTTTCGAAGTCTATCTTCCGAATTTGGAGTCGAATCTCATCAATTCTTATATATTTGAGTGAGTTTGCAACTAAGTTTGGAAGCAATCTTTGATTTACTTCCATTGAAGCTCAATGAGGTCGATTGTCACTTTGTGTTGATTCAAAATTTTCAAAGTCTATCTTCCGAATTTGAAGTCGAATCTCATCAATTTTTATATACTTGAGTGAGTTCGCAACTAACTTTGTCAGCAATCGTCGATTTACTTCCATTGAAGCCCAATGAGGTCGATTGTTACTTTGTGTTGATTGAAAATTTTCAAAGTCTATCTTCCTAATTTGAAGTCGAATCTCATCAATTTTTATATATTTGAGTGAGTTTGCAACTAACTTTGTCAGCAATCTTTGATTTACTTCCATTGAAACCCATTGAGGTAGATTGTCACTTTGTGTTGTTTGAAAATTCTCAAAGTCTATCTTCCGAATTTGAAGTCGAATCTCATCAATTTTTATATATTTGAGTGAGTTTGCAACTAACTTTGTCAGCAATTGTCGATTTACTTCCATTGAAGCCAATTGTGGTCGATTGTCACTTTGTATTGATTGAAAATTTTCAAAGTCTATCTTCCGAATTTGAAGTCGAATCTCATCAATTCTTATATATTTGAGTGAGTTTGCAACTAACTTTGTCAGCAATTGTCGATTTACTTCCATTGAAGCCAATTGTGGTCGATTGTCACTTTGTATTGATTGAAAATTTTCAAAGTCTATCTTCCGAATTTGAAGTCGAATCTCATCAATTCTTATATATTTGAGTGAGTTTGCAACTAAGTTTGGAAGCAATCTTTGATTTACTTCCATTGAAGCTCAATGAGGTCGATTGTCACTTTGTGTTGATTCAAAATTTTCAAAGTCTATCTTCCGAATTTGAAGTCGAATCTCATCAATTCTTATATTCTTGAGTGAGTTCGCAACTAACTTTGTCAGCAATCGTCGATTTACTTCCATTGAAGCCCAATGAGGTCGATTGTTACTTTGTGTTGATTGAAAATTTTCAAAGTCTATCTTCCTAATTTGAAGTCGAATCTCATCAATTTTTATATATTTGAGTGAGTTTGCAACTAACTTTGTCAGCAATCTTTGATTTACTTCCATTGAAACCCATTGAGGTAGATTGTCACTTTGTGTTGTTTGAAAATTCTCAAAGTCTATCTTCCGAATTTGAAGTCGAATCTCATCAATTTTTATATATTTGAGTGAGTTTGCAACTAACTTTGTCAGCAATTGTCGATTTACTTCCATTGAAGCCAATTGTGGTCGATTGTCACTTTGTATTGATTGAAAATTTTCAAAGTCTATCTTCCGAATTTGAAGTCGAATTTCATCAATTCTTATATATCTGAGTGAGTTTGCAACTAACTTTGTCAGCAATCTTTGATTTAATTCCTTTGAAGCCCAGTGAGGTCGGTTGTCACTTTGTATTGATTGAGAATTTTCAAAGTCTTTTTTCCGAATATGAAGTCGAATCTCATCAATTCTTATATATTTGAGTGAGTTTGCAAATAACTTTGACAGCAATCGTCGATTTACTTCCATTGAAGCCTATTGAGGTCGGTTGTCACTTTGTATTGATTGAAAATTTTCAAAGTCTATCTTCCTAATTTGATGTCGAATCTCATCAATTCTGATATATTTGAGTGAGTTTGCAACTAACTTTGTCAGCAATCGTCGATTTACTTCAAATGAAGCCCATTGAGGTCGATTGGCACTTTGTGTTGTTTGAAAATTTTCAAAGTCTATCTTTCGAATTTGAAGTCGAATCTCATCAACTCTTATATATTCGAGTGAGTTTGCAACTAACTTTGGCAGCAATCTTTGATGTACTTCCATTGAAGCCCAATGAGGTCGATTGTCACTTTGTGTTGATTCAAAATTTTCAAAGTCTATCTTCCGAATTTGAAGTCGAATCTCATCAATTCTTATATACTTGAGTGAGTTCGCAACTAACTTTGTCAGCAATCGTCGATTTACTTCCATTGAAGCCCAATGAGGTCGATTGTCACTTTGTGTTGATTGAAAATTTTCAAAGTCTATCTTCCTAATTTGAAGTCGAATCTCATCAATTTTTATATATTTGAGTGAGTTTGCAACTAACTTTGTCAGCAATCTTTGATTTACTTCCATTGAAACCCATTGAGGTAGATTGTCACTTTGTGTTGTTTGAAAATTCTCAAAGTCTATCTTCCGAATTTGAAGTCGAATCTCATCAATTTTTATATATTTGAGTGAGTTTGCAACTAACTTTGTCAGCAATTGTCGATTTACTTCCATTGAAGCCAATTGTGGTCGATTGTCACTTTGTATTGATTGAAAATTTTCAAAGTCTATCTTCCGAATTTGAAGTCGAATTTCATCAATTCTTATATATTTGAGTGAGTTTGCAACTAACTTTGTCAGCAATCTTTGATTTACTTCCATTGAAACCCATTGAGGTAGATTGTCACTTTGTGTTGTTTGAAAATTCTCAAAGTCTATCTTCCGAATTTGAAGTCGAATCTCATCAATTTTTATATATTTGAGTGAGTTTGCAACTAACTTTGTCAGCAATTGTCGATTTACTTCCATTGAAGCCAATTTTGGTCGATTGTCACTTTGTATTGATTGAAATTTTTCAAAGTCTATCTTTCGAATTTGAAGTCGAATCTCATCAACTCTTATATATTCGAGTGAGTTTGCAACTAACTTTGGCAGCAATCTTTGATGTACTTCCATTGAAGCCCAATGAGGTCGATTGTCACTTTGTGTTGATTCAAAATTTTCAAAGTCTATCTTCCGAATTTGAAGTCGAATCTCATCAATTCTTATATACTTGAGTGAGTTTGCAACTAACTTTGTCAGCAATCGTCGATTTACTTCCATTGAAGCCCATTGAGGTCGATTGTCACTTTGTGTTGTTTGAAAATTCTCAAAGTCTATCTTCCGAATTTGAAGTCGAATCTCATCAATTTTTTTTATATATTTGAGTGAGTTTGCAACTAACTTTGTCAGCAATCGTCGATTTACTTCCATTGAAGCCCATTGAGGTCGATTGTCACTTTGTGTTGCCTGAAAATTTTCAAAGTCTATTTTCCGAATATGAAGTCGAATCTCATCAATTCTGATATATTTGAGTGAGTTTGCAAATAACTTTGCCAGCAATCGTCGATTTACTTCCATTGAAGCCTATTGAGTTCGGTTGTCACTTTGTATTGATTGAAAATTTTCAAAGTCTATCTTCCGAATTTGATGTCGAATCTCATCAATTCTTATATATTTGAGTGAGTTTGCAACTAACTTTGTCAGCAATCGTCGATTTACTTCCATTGGAGCCCATTGAGGTCGATTGTCACTTTGTGTTGTTTGAAAATTCTCAAAGTCTATCTTCCGAATTTGAAGTCGTATCTCATCAATTTTTTTTATATATTTGAGTGAGTTTGCAACTAACTTTGTCAGCAATTGTCGATTTACTTCCATTGAAGCCCATTGAGGTCGATTGTCACTTTGTGTTGTCTGAAAATTTTCAAAGTCTATTTTCCGAATATGAAGTCGAATCTCATCAATTCTGATATATTTGAGTGAGTTTGCAAATAACTTTGCCAGCAATCGTCGATTTACTTCCATTGAAGCCTATTGAGTTCGGTTGTTCCGAATTTGATGTCGAATCTCATCAATTCTTATATATTTGAGTGAGTTTGCAACTAACTTTGTCAGCAATCGTCGATTTACTTCCATTGGAGCCCATTGAGGTCGATTGTCACTTTGTGTTGTTTGAAAATTCTCAAAGTCTATCCTCCTCATTTGATGTCGAATCTCATCAATTCTTATATATTTGAGTGAGTTTGCAAATAACTTTGTCAGCAATCGTCGATTTACTTCCATTGAAGCCTATTGAGGTCGGTTGTCACTTTGTATTGATTGAAAATTTTCAAAGTCCATTTTCCGAATATGAAGTCGAATCTCATCAATTCTTATATATTTGAGTGAGTTTGCAACTAACTTTGTCAGCAATCTTTGATTTACTTCCATTGAAGCCCATTGAGGTCGATTGTCACTTTGTGTTGTCTGAAAATTTTCAAAGTCTATCTACCCAATTTGATGTCGAATCTCATCATTTTTTATATATTTGAGTGAGTTTGCAACTAACTTTGTCAGCAATTGTCGATTTACTTCCATTGAAGCCAATTGTGGTCGATTGTCACTTTGTATTGATTGAAAATTTTCAAAGTCTATCTTCCGAATTTGAAGTCGAATTTCATCAATTCTTATATATCTGAGTGAGTTTGCAACTAACTTTGTCAGCAATCTTTGATTTAATTCCTTTGAAGCCCAGTGAGGTCGGTTGTCACTTTGTATTGATTGAGAATTTTCAAAGTCTTTTTTCCGAATATGAAGTCGAATCTCATCAATTCTTATATATTTGAGTGAGTTTGCAAATAACTTTGACAGCAATCGTCGATTTACTTCCATTGAAGCCTATTGAGGTCGGTTGTCACTTTGTATTGATTGAAAATTTTCAAAATCTATTTTCCGAATATGAAGTCGAATCTCATCAATTCTCATATATTTGAGTGAGTTTGCAACTAACTTTGTCAGCAATCTTTGATTTACTTCCATTGAAGCCCATTGAGGTCAATTGTCACTTTGTGTTGTTTGAAAATTCTCAAAGTCTATCTTCCGAATTTGAAGTCGAATTTCATCAGTTTTTATATATTTGAGTGAGTTTGCAACTAACTTTGTCAGCAATTGTCGATTTACTTCCATTGAAGCCCATCGAGGTCGATTGTCACTTTGTGTTGTCTGAAAATTTTCAAAGTCTATCTTCCTAATTTGATGTCGAATCTCATCAATTCTGATATATTTGAGTGAGTTTGCAACTAACTTTGTCAGCAATCGTCGATTCACTTCCATTGAAGCCCATTGAGATCGATTGTCACTTTGTATTGATTGGAAATTTTCGAAGTCTATCTTCCGAATTTGAAGTCGAATCTCATCAATTCTTATATATTTGAGTGAGTTTGCAACTAACTTTGTCAGCAATTGTCGATTTACTTCCATTGAAGCCCATCGAGGTCGATTGTCACTTTGTGTTGTCTGAAAATTTTCAAAGTCTATCTTCCTAATTTGATGTCGAATCTCATCAATTCTGATATATTTGAGTGAGTTTGCAACTAACTTTGTCAGCAATCGTCGATTCACTTCCATTGAAGCCCATTGAGATCGATTGTCACTTTGTATTGATTGGAAATTTTCGAAGTCTATCTTCCGAATTTGAAGTCGAATCTCATCAATTCTTATATATTTGAGTGAGTTTGCAACTAACTTTGTCAGCAATTGTCGATTTACTTCCATTGAAGCCCATCGAGGTCGATTGTCACTTTGTGTTGTCTGAAAATTTTCAAAGTCTATCTTCCTAATTTGATGTCGAATCTCATCAATTCTGATATATTTGAGTGAGTTTGCAACTAACTTTGTCAGCAATCGTCGATTCACTTCCATTGAAGCCCATTGAGATCGATCGTCACTTTGTATTGATTGGAAATTTTCGAAGTCTATCTTCCGAATTTGGAGTCGAATCTCATCAATTCTTATATATTTGAGTGAGTTTGCAACTAAGTTTGGAAGCAATCTTTGATTTACTTCCATTGAAGCTCAATGAGGTCGATAGTCACTTTGTGTTGATTCAAAATTTTCAAAGTCTATCTTCCGAATTTGAAGTCGAATCTCATCAATTTTTATATACTTGAGTGAGTTCGCAACTAACTTTGTCAGCAATCGTCGATTTACTTCCATTGAAGCCCAATGAGGTCGATTGTTACTTTGTGTTGATTGAAAATTTTCAAAGTCTATCTTCCTAATTTGAAGTCGAATCTCATCAATTTTTATATATTTGAGTGAGTTTGCAACTAACTTTGTCAGCAATCTTTGATTTACTTCCATTGAAACCCATTGAGGTAGATTGTCACTTTGTGTTGTTTGAAAATTCTTAAAGTCTATCTTCCGAATTTGAAGTCGAATCTCATCAATTTTTATATATTTGAGTGAGTTTGCAACTAACTTTGTCAGCAATTGTCGATTTACTTCCATTGAAGCCAATTGTGGTCGATTGTCACTTTGTATTGATTGAAAATTTTCAAAGTCTATCTTCCGAATTTGAAGTCGAATCTCATCAATTCTTATATATTTGAGTGAGTTTGCAACTAACTTTGTCAGCAATTGTCGATTTACTTCCATTGAAGCCAATTGTGGTCGATTGTCACTTTGTATTGATTGAAAATTTTCAAAGTCTATCTTCCGAATTTGAAGTCGAATCTCATCAATTCTTATATATTTGAGTGAGTTTGCAACTAAGTTTGGAAGCAATCTTTGATTTACTTCCATTGAAGCTCAATGAGGTCGATTGTCACTTTGTGTTGATTCAAAATTTTCAAAGTCTATCTTCCGAATTTGAAGTCGAATCTCATCAATTCTTATATTCTTGAGTGAGTTCGCAACTAACTTTGTCAGCAATCGTCGATTTACTTCCATTGAAGCCCAATGAGGTCGATTGTTACTTTGTGTTGATTGAAAATTTTCAAAGTCTATCTTCCTAATTTGAAGTCGAATCTCATCAATTTTTATATATTTGAGTGAGTTTGCAACTAACTTTGTCAGCAATCTTTGATTTACTTCCATTGAAACCCATTGAGGTAGATTGTCACTTTGTGTTGTTTGAAAATTCTCAAAGTCTATCTTCCGAATTTGAAGTCGAATCTCATCAATTTTTATATATTTGAGTGAGTTTGCAACTAACTTTGTCAGCAATTGTCGATTTACTTCCATTGAAGCCAATTGTGGTCGATTGTCACTTTGTATTGATTGAAAATTTTCAAAGTCTATCTTCCGAATTTGAAGTCGAATTTCATCAATTCTTATATATCTGAGTGAGTTTGCAACTAACTTTGTCAGCAATCTTTGATTTAATTCCTTTGAAGCCCAGTGAGGTCGGTTGTCACTTTGTATTGATTGAGAATTTTCAAAGTCTTTTTTCCGAATATGAAGTCGAATCTCATCAATTCTTATATATTTGAGTGAGTTTGCAAATAACTTTGACAGCAATCGTCGATTTACTTCCATTGAAGCCTATTGAGGTCGGTTGTCACTTTGTATTGATTGAAAATTTTCAAAGTCTATCTTCCTAATTTGATGTCGAATCTCATCAATTCTGATATATTTGAGTGAGTTTGCAACTAACTTTGTCAGCAATCGTCGATTTACTTCAAATGAAGCCCATTGAGGTCGATTGGCACTTTGTGTTGTTTGAAAATTTTCAAAGTCTATCTTTCGAATTTGAAGTCGAATCTCATCAACTCTTATATATTCGAGTGAGTTTGCAACTAACTTTGGCAGCAATCTTTGATGTACTTCCATTGAAGCCCAATGAGGTCGATTGTCACTTTGTGTTGATTCAAAATTTTCAAAGTCTATCTTCCGAATTTGAAGTCGAATCTCATCAATTCTTATATACTTGAGTGAGTTCGCAACTAACTTTGTCAGCAATCGTCGATTTACTTCCATTGAAGCCCAATGAGGTCGATTGTCACTTTGTGTTGATTGAAAATTTTCAAAGTCTATCTTCCTAATTTGAAGTCGAATCTCATCAATTTTTATATATTTGAGTGAGTTTGCAACTAACTTTGTCAGCAATCTTTGATTTACTTCCATTGAAACCCATTGAGGTAGATTGTCACTTTGTGTTGTTTGAAAATTCTCAAAGTCTATCTTCCGAATTTGAAGTCGAATCTCATCAATTTTTATATATTTGAGTGAGTTTGCAACTAACTTTGTCAGCAATTGTCGATTTACTTCCATTGAAGCCAATTGTGGTCGATTGTCACTTTGTATTGATTGAAAATTTTCAAAGTCTATCTTCCGAATTTGAAGTCGAATTTCATCAATTCTTATATATTTGAGTGAGTTTGCAACTAACTTTGTCAGCAATCTTTGATTTACTTCCATTGAAACCCATTGAGGTAGATTGTCACTTTGTGTTGTTTGAAAATTCTCAAAGTCTATCTTCCGAATTTGAAGTCGAATCTCATCAATTTTTATATATTTGAGTGAGTTTGCAACTAACTTTGTCAGCAATTGTCGATTTACTTCCATTGAAGCCAATTTTGGTCGATTGTCACTTTGTATTGATTGAAAATTTTCAAAGTCTATCTTTCGAATTTGAAGTCGAATCTCATCAACTCTTATATATTCGAGTGAGTTTGCAACTAACTTTGGCAGCAATCTTTGATGTACTTCCATTGAAGCCCAATGAGGTCGATTGTCACTTTGTGTTGATTCAAAATTTTCAAAGTCTATCTTCCGAATTTGAAGTCGAATCTCATCAATTCTTATATACTTGAGTGAGTTTGCAACTAACTTTGTCAGCAATCGTCGATTTACTTCCATTGAAGCCCATTGAGGTCGATTGTCACTTTGTGTTGTTTGAAAATTCTCAAAGTCTATCTTCCGAATTTGAAGTCGAATCTCATCAATTTTTTTTATATATTTGAGTGAGTTTGCAACTAACTTTGTCAGCAATCGTCGATTTACTTCCATTGAAGCCCATTGAGGTCGATTGTCACTTTGTGTTGCCTGAAAATTTTCAAAGTCTATTTTCCGAATATGAAGTCGAATCTCATCAATTCTGATATATTTGAGTGAGTTTGCAAATAACTTTGCCAGCAATCGTCGATTTACTTCCATTGAAGCCTATTGAGTTCGGTTGTCACTTTGTATTGATTGAAAATTTTCAAAGTCTATCTTCCGAATTTGATGTCGAATCTCATCAATTCTTATATATTTGAGTGAGTTTGCAACTAACTTTGTCAGCAATCGTCGATTTACTTCCATTGGAGCCCATTGAGGTCGATTGTCACTTTGTGTTGTTTGAAAATTCTCAAAGTCTATCTTCCGAATTTGAAGTCGTATCTCATCAATTTTTTTTATATATTTGAGTGAGTTTGCAACTAACTTTGTCAGCAATTGTCGATTTACTTCCATTGAAGCCCATTGAGGTCGATTGTCACTTTGTGTTGTCTGAAAATTTTCAAAGTCTATTTTCCGAATATGAAGTCGAATCTCATCAATTCTGATATATTTGAGTGAGTTTGCAAATAACTTTGCCAGCAATCGTCGATTTACTTCCATTGAAGCCTATTGAGTTCGGTTGTTCCGAATTTGATGTCGAATCTCATCAATTCTTATATATTTGAGTGAGTTTGCAACTAACTTTGTCAGCAATCGTCGATTTACTTCCATTGAAGCCTATTGAGGTCGGTTGTCACTTTGTATTGATTGAAAATTTTCAAAGTCCATTTTCCGAATATGAAGTCGAATCTCATCAATTCTTATATATTTGAGTGAGTTTGCAACTAACTTTGTCAGCAATCTTTGATTTACTTCCATTGAAGCCCATTGAGGTCGATTGTCACTTTGTGTTGTCTGAAAATTTTCAAAGTCTATCCTCCTCATTTGATGTCGAATCTCATCAATTCTTATATATTTGAGTGAGTTTGCAAATAACTTTGTCAGCAATCGTCGATTTACTTCCATTGAAGCCTATTGAGGTCGGTTGTCACTTTGTATTGATTGAAAATTTTCAAAGTCCATTTTCCGAATATGAAGTCGAATCTCATCAATTCTTATATATTTGAGTGAGTTTGCAACTAACTTTGTCAGCAATCGTCGATTTACTTCCATTGGAGCCCATTGAGGTCGATTGTCACTTTGTGTTGTTTGAAAATTCTCAAAGTCTATCCTCCTCATTTGATGTCGAATCTCATCAATTCTTATATATTTGAGTGAGTTTGCAAATAACTTTGTCAGCAATCGTCGATTTACTTCCATTGAAGCCTATTGAGGTCGGTTGTCACTTTGTATTGATTGAAAATTTTCAAAGTCCATTTTCCGAATATGAAGTCGAATCTCATCAATTCTTATATATTTGAGTGAGTTTGCAACTAACTTTGTCAGCAATCTTTGATTTACTTCCATTGAAGCCCATTGAGGTCGATTGTCACTTTGTGTTGTCTGAAAATTTTCAAAGTCTATCTACCCAATTTGATGTCGAATCTCATCATTTTTTATATATTTGAGTGAGTTTGCAACTAACTTTGTCAGCAATTGTCGATTTACTTCCATTGAAGCCAATTGTGGTCGATTGTCACTTTGTATTGATTGAAAATTTTCAAAGTCTATCTTCCGAATTTGAAGTCGAATTTCATCAATTCTTATATATCTGAGTGAGTTTGCAACTAACTTTGTCAGCAATCTTTGATTTAATTCCTTTGAAGCCCAGTGAGGTCGGTTGTCACTTTGTATTGATTGAGAATTTTCAAAGTCTTTTTTCCGAATATGAAGTCGAATCTCATCAATTCTTATATATTTGAGTGAGTTTGCAAATAACTTTGACAGCAATCGTCGATTTACTTCCATTGAAGCCTATTGAGGTCGGTTGTCACTTTGTATTGATTGAAAATTTTCAAAATCTATTTTCCGAATATGAAGTCGAATCTCATCAATTCTCATATATTTGAGTGAGTTTGCAACTAACTTTGTCAGCAATCTTTGATTTACTTCCATTGAAGCCCATTGAGGTCAATTGTCACTTTGTGTTGTTTGAAAATTCTCAAAGTCTATCTTCCGAATTTGAAGTCGAATTTCATCAGTTTTTATATATTTGAGTGAGTTTGCAACTAACTTTGTCAGCAATTGTCGATTTACTTCCATTGAAGCCCATCGAGGTCGATTGTCACTTTGTGTTGTCTGAAAATTTTCAAAGTCTATCTTCCTAATTTGATGTCGAATCTCATCAATTCTGATATATTTGAGTGAGTTTGCAACTAACTTTGTCAGCAATCGTCGATTCACTTCCATTGAAGCCCATTGAGATCGATTGTCACTTTGTATTGATTGGAAATTTTCGAAGTCTATCTTCCGAATTTGAAGTCGAATCTCATCAATTCTTATATATTTGAGTGAGTTTGCAACTAAGTTTGGCAGCAATCTTTGATTTACTTCCATTGAAGCCCAATGAGGTCGATTGTCACTTTGTGTTGATTCAAAATTTTCAAAGTCTATCTTCCGAATTTGAAGTCGAATCTCATCAATTCTTATATACTTGAGTGAGTTCGCAACTAACTTTGTCAGCAATCGTCGATTTACTTCCATTGAAGCCCAATGAGGTCGATTGTTACTTTGTGTTGATTGAAAATTTTCAAAGTCTATCTTCCTAATTTGAAGTCGAATCTCATCAATTTTTATATATTTGAGTGAGTTTGCAACTAACTTTGTCAGCAATCTTTGATTTACTTCCATTGAAACCCATTGAGGTCGATTGTCACTTTGTGTTGTTTGAAAATTCTCAAAGTCTATCTTCCGAATTTGAAGTCGAATCTCATCAATTTTTATATATTTGAGTGAGTTTGCAACTAACTTTGTCAGCAATTGTCGATTTACTTCCATTGAAGCCAATTGTGGTCGATTGTCACTTTGTATTGATTGAAAATTTTCAAAGTCTATCTTCCGAATTTGAAGTCGAATTTCATCAATTCTTATATATCTGAGTGAGTTTGCAACTAACTTTGTCAGCAATCTTTGATTTAATTCCTTTGAAGCCCAGTGAGGTCGGTTGTCACTTTGTATTGATTGAGAATTTTCAAAGTCTTTTTCCCGAATATGAAGTCGAATCTCATCAATTCTTATATATTTGAGTGAGTTTGCAAATAACTTTGACAGCAATCGTCGATTTACTTCCATTGAAGCCTATTGAGGTCGGTTGTCACTTTGTATTGATTGAAAATTTTCAAAGTCTATCTTCCTAATTTGATGTCGAATCTCATCAATTCTGATATATTTGAGTGAGTTTGCAACTAACTTTGTCAGCAATCGTCGATTTACTTCAAATGAAGCCCATTGAGGTCGATTGGCACTTTGTGTTGTTTGAAAATTCACAAAGTCTATCTTTCGAATTTGAAGTCGAATCTCATCAACTCTTATATATTCGAGTGAGTTTGCAACTAACTTTGGCAGCAATCTTTGATGTACTTCCATTGAAGCCCAATGAGGTCGATTGTCACTTTGTGTTGATTCAAAATTTTCAAAGTCTATCTTCCGAACTTGAAGTCGAATCTCATCAATTCTTATATATTTGAGTGATTTCGCAACTAACTTTGTCAGCAATCTTTGATTTACTTCCATTGAAACACATTGAAGTCGATTGTCACTTTGTGTTGTTTGAAAATTCTCAAAGTCTATCTTCCGAATTTGAAGTCGAATCTCATCAATTTTTATATATTTGAGTGAGTTTGCAACTAACTTTGTCCGCAATTGTCGATTTACTTCCATTGAAGCCCATTGTGCTCGATTGTCACTTTGTATTGATTGAAAATTTTCAAAGTCTATCCTCCTCATTTGATATCGAATCTCATCAATTCTTATATATTTGAGTGAGTTTGCAAATAACTTTGTCAGCAATCGTCGATTTACTTCCATTGAAGCCTATTGAGGTCGGTTGTCACTTTGTATTGATTGAAAATTTTCAAAGTCTATTTTCCGAATATGAAGTCGAATCTCATCAATTCTCATATATTTGAGTGAGTTTGCAACTAACTTTGTCAGCAATCTTTGATTTACTTCTATTGAAGCCCATTGAGGTCAATTGTCACTTTGTGTTGTTTGAAAATTCTCAAAGTCTATCTTCCGAATTTGAAGTCGAATTTCATCAGTTTTTATATATTTGAGTGAGTTTGCAACTAACTTTGTCAGCAATTGTCGATTTACTTCCATTGAAGCCCATTGAGGTCGATTGTCACTTTGTGTTGTCTGAAAATTTTCAAAGTCTATCTTCCTAATTTGATGTCGAATCTCATCAATTCTGATATATTTGAGTGAGTTTGCAACTAACTTTGTCAGCAATCGTCGATTCACTTCCATTGAAGCCCATTGAGATCGATTGTCACTTTGTATTGATTGGAAATTTTCAAAGTCTATCTTCCGAATTTAAAGTCGAATCTCATCAATTCTTATATATTTGAGTGAGTTTGCAACTAACTTTGTCAGCAATCGTCGATTTACTTCCATTGAAGCCCAATGAGGTCGATTGTCACTTTGTGTTGATTGAAAATTTTCAAAGTCTATCTTCCTAATTTGATGTCGAATCTCATCAATTCTCATATATTTGAGTGAGTTTACAACTAACTTTGTCAGCAATCGTCGATTTACTTCCATTGAAGCCTATTGAGTTCGGTTGTCACTTTGTATTGATTGAAAATTTTCAAAGTCTATTTTCCGAATATGAAGTCGAATCTCATCAATTCTTATATATTTGAGTGAGTTTGCAACTAACTTTGTCAGCAATCTTTGATTTACTTCCATTGAAGCCCATTGAGGTCAATTGTCACTTTGTGTTGTTTGAAAATTCTCAAAGTCTATCTTCCGAATTTGAAGTCGAATTTCATCAGTTTTTATATATTTGAGTGAGTTTGCAACTAACTTTGTCAGCAATTGTCGATTTACTTCCATTGAAGCCCATTGAGGTCGATTGTCACTTTGTGTTGTCTGAAAATTTTCAAAGTCTATCTTCCTAATTTGATGTCGAATCTCATCAATTCTGATATATTTGAGTGAGTTTGCAACTAACTTTGTCAGCAATCGTCGATTCACTTCCATTGAAGCCCATTGAGATCGATTGTCACTTTGTATTGATTGGAAATTTTCAAAGTCTCTCTACCCAATTTGATGTCGAATCTCATCAATTCTGATATATTTGAGTGAGATTGCAACTCACTTTTTCAGCAATCGTCGATTTACTTCCATTGAAGCCCATAGAGATCGATTGTCACTTTGTATTGTTTGGAAATTTTCAAAGTCTATCTTTCGAATTTGAAGTCGAATCTCATCAATTTTTATATATTTGAGTGAGTTTGCAACTAACTTTGTCAGCAATTGTCGATTTACTTCCATTGAAGCCCATCGAGGTCGATTGTCACTTTGTGTTGTCTGAAAATTTTCAAAGTCTATCTACCCAATTTGATGTCGAATCTCATCAATTCTGATATATTTGAGTGAGATTGCAACTCACTTTTTCAGCAATCGTCGATTTACTTCCATTGAAGCCCATTGAGATCGATTGTCACTTTGTATTGTTTGGAAATTTTCAAAGTCTATCTTTCAAATTTGAAGTCGAATCTCATCAATTTTTATATATTTGAGTGAGTTTGCAACTAACTTTGTCAGCAATCGTCGATTTACTTCAAATGAAGCCCATTGAGGTCGATTGGCACTTTGTGTTGTTTGAAAATTTTCAAAGTCTATCTTTCGAATTTGAAGTCGAATCTCATCAACTCTTATATATTCGAGTGAGTTTGCAACTAACTTTGGCAGCAATCTTTGATTTACTTCCATTGAAGCCCAATGAGGTCGATTGTCACTTTGTGTTGATTCAAAATTTTCAAAATCTATCTTCCGAATTTGAAGTCGAATCTCATCAATTCTTATATACTTGAGTGAGTTCGCAACTAACTTTGTCAGCAATCGTCGATTTACTTCCATTGAAGCCCAATGAGGTCGATTGTCACTTTGTGTTGATTGAAAATTTTCAAAGTCTATCTTCCTAATTTGATGTCGAATCTCATCAATTCTGATATATTTGAGTGATTTCGCAACTAACTTTGTCAGCAATCTTTGATTCACTTCCATTGAAACCCATTGAGGTCGATTGTCACTTTGTGTTGTTTGAAAATTCTCAAAGTCTATCTTCCGAATTTGAAGTCGAATCTCATCAATTTTTATATATTTGAGTGAGTTTGCAACTAACTTTGTCAGCAATTGTCGATTTACTTCCATTGAAGCCAATTGTGGTCGATTGTCACTTTGTATTGATTGAAAATTTTCAAAATCTATCTTCCGAATTTGAAGTCGACTTTCATCAATTCTTATATATCTGAGTGAGTTTGCAACTAACTTTGTCAGCAATCTTTGATTTAATTCCTTTGAAGCCCAGTGAGGTCGGTTGTCACTTTGTATTGATTGAGAATTTTCAAAGTCTTTTTTCCGAATATGAAGTCGAATCTCATCAATTGTTATACATTTGAGTGAGTTTGCAACTAACTTTGTCAGCAATCTTTGATTTACTTCCATTGAAGCCCATTGAGGTCGATTGTCACTTTGTGTTGTCTGAAAATTTTCAAAGTCTATCCACCCAATTTGATGTCGAATCTCATCAATTCTGATATATTTGAGTGAGATTGCAACTCACTTTTTCAGCAATCGTCGATTTACTTCCATTGAAGCCCATTGAGATCGATTGTCACTTTGTATTGTCTGAAAATTTTCAAAGTCTATCTTCCTAATTTGATGTCGAATCTCATCAATTCTGATATATTTGAGTGAGTTTGCAACTAACTTTGTCAGCAATCGTCGATTTACTTCAAATGAAGCCCATTGAGGTCGATTGGCACTTTGTGTTGTTTGAAAATTTTCAAAGTCTATCTTTCGAATTTGAAGTCGAATCTCATCAATTTTTATATATTTGAGTGAGTTTGCAACTAACTTTGTCAGCAATTGTCGATTTACTTCCATTGAAGCCCATTGAGGTCGATTGTCACTTTGTGTTGTCTGAAAATTTTCAAAGTCTATCTTCCTAATTTGATGTCGAATCTCATCAATTCTGATATATTTGAGTGAGTTTGCAACTAACTTTGTCAGTAATCGTCGATTTACTTCAAATGAAGCCCATTGAGGTCGATTGGCACTTTGTGTTGTTTGAAAATTTTCAAAGTCTATCTTTCGAATTTGAAGTCGAATCTCATCAACTCTTATATATTCGAGTGAGTTTGCAACTAACTTTGGCAGCAATCTTTGATTTACTTCCATTGAAGCCCAATGAGGTCGATTGTCACTTTGTGTTGATTCAAAATTTTCAAAGTCTATCTTCCGAATTTGAAGTCGAATATCATCAATTCTTATATACTTGAGTGAGTTCGCAACTAACTTTGTCAGCAATCTTTGATTTAATTCCTTTGAAGCCCAGTGAGGTCGGTTGTCACTTTGTATTGATTGAGAATTTTCAAAGTCTTTTTTCCGAATATGAAGTCGAATCTCATCAATTCTTATATATTTGAGTGAGTTTGCAACTAACTTTGTCAGCAATCGTCGATTTACTTCCATTGAAGCCCATTGAGATCGATTGTCACTTTGTATTGATTGAAAATTTTCAAAGTCTATTTTCCGAATATGAAGTCGAATCTCATCAATTCTTATATATTTGAGTGAGTTTGCAACTAACTTTGTCAGCAATCTTTGATTTACTTCCATTGAAGCCCATTGAGGTCGATTGTCACTTTGTGTTGTCTGAAAATTTTCAAAGCCTATCTTCCTAATTTGATGTCGAATCTCGTCAATTCTGATATATTTGAGTGAGTTTGCAACTAACTTTGTCAGCAATCGTCGATTTACTTCAAATGAAGCCTATTGAGGTCGATTGGCACTTTGTGTTGTTTGAAAATTTTCAAAGTCTATATTCCGAATTTGAAGTCGAATCTCATCAATTCTGATATATTTGAGTGAGTTTGCAAATAACTTTGTCAGCAATCGTCGATTTACTTCCATTGAAGCCTATTGAGTTCGGTTGTCACTTTGTATTGATTGAAAATTTTCAAAGTCTATCTTCCGAATTTGATGTCGAATCTCATCAATTCTTATATATTTGAATGAGTTTGCAACTAAGTTTGTCAGCAATCGTCGATTTACTTCCATTGAAGCCCATTGAGGTCGATTGTCACTTTGTGTTGTTTGAAAATTCTCAAAGTCTATCTTCCGAATTTGAAGTCGAATCTCATCAATTTTTTTTATATATTTGAGTGAGTTTGCAACTAACTTTGTCAGCAATTGTCGATTTACTTCCATTGAAGCCCATTGAGGTCGATTGTCACTTTGTGTTGTCTGAAAATTTTCAAAGTCTTTTTTCCGAATATGAAGTCGAATCTCATCAATTCTGATATATTTGAGTGAGTTTGCAAATAACTTTGCCAGCAATCGTCGATTTACTTCCATTGAAGCCTATTGAGTTCGGTTGTCACTTTGTATTGATTGAAAATTTTCAAAGTCTATCTTCCGAATTTGATGTCGAATCTCATCAATTCTTATATATTTGAGTGATTTTGCAACTAACTTTGTCAGCAATCTTTGATTCACTTCCATTGAAACCCATTGAGGTCGATTGTCACTTTGTGTTGTTTGAAAATTCTCAAAGTCTATCTTCCGAATTTGAAGTCGAATCTCATCAATTTTTATATATTTGAGTGAGTTTGCAACTAACTTTGTCAGCAATTGTCGATTTACTTCCATTGAAGCCAATTGTGGTCGATTGTCACTTTGTATTGATTGAAAATTTTCAAAATCTATCTTCCGAATTTGAAGTCGACTTTCATCAATTCTTATATATCTGAGTGAGTTTGCAACTAACTTTGTCAGCAATCTTTGATTTAATTCCTTTGAAGCCCAGTGAGGTCGGTTGTCACTTTGTATTGATTGAGAATTTTCAAAGTCTTTTTTCCGAATATGAAGTCGAATCTCATCAATTGTTATACATTTGAGTGAGTTTGCAACTAACTTTGTCAGCAATCTTTGATTTACTTCCATTGAAGCCCATTGAGGTCGATTGTCACTTTGTGTTGTCTGAAAATTTTCAAAGTCTATCCACCCAATTTGATGTCGAATCTCATCAATTCTGATATATTTGAGTGAGATTGCAACTCACTTTTTCAGCAATCGTCGATTTACTTCCATTGAAGCCCATTGAGATCGATTGTCACTTTGTATTGTCTGAAAATTTTCAAAGTCTATCTTCCTAATTTGATGTCGAATCTCATCAATTCTGATATATTTGAGTGAGTTTGCAACTAACTTTGTCAGCAATCGTCGATTTACTTCAAATGAAGCCCATTGAGGTCGATTGGCACTTTGTGTTGTTTGAAAATTTTCAAAGTCTATCTTTCGAATTTGAAGTCGAATCTCATCAATTTTTATATATTTGAGTGAGTTTGCAACTAACTTTGTCAGCAATTGTCGATTTACTTCCATTGAAGCCCATTGAGGTCGATTGTCACTTTGTGTTGTCTGAAAATTTTCAAAGTCTATCTTCCTAATTTGATGTCGAATCTCATCAATTCTGATATATTTGAGTGAGTTTGCAACTAACTTTGTCAGTAATCGTCGATTTACTTCAAATGAAGCCCATTGAGGTCGATTGGCACTTTGTGTTGTTTGAAAATTTTCAAAGTCTATCTTTCGAATTTGAAGTCGAATCTCATCAACTCTTATATATTCGAGTGAGTTTGCAACTAACTTTGGCAGCAATCTTTGATTTACTTCCATTGAAACCCAATGAGGTCGATTGTCACTTTGTGTTGATTCAAAATTTTCAAAGTCTATCTTCCGAATTTGAAGTCGAATATCATCAATTCTTATATACTTGAGTGAGTTCGCAACTAACTTTGTCAGCAATCGTCGATTTACTTCCATTGAAGCCCAATGAGGTCGATTGTCACTTTGTGTTGATTGAAAATTTTCGAAGTCTATCTTCCTAATTTGATGTCGAATCTCATCAATTCTGATATATTTGAGTGATTTCGCAACTAACTTTGTCAGCAATCTTTGATTTACTTCCATTGAAACCCATTGAGGTCGATTGTCACTTTGTGTTGTTTGAAAATTCTCAAAGTCTATCTTCCGAATTTGAAGTCGAATTTCATCAATTCTTATATATCTGAGTGAGTTTGCAACTAACTTTGTCAGCAATCTTTGATTTAATTCCTTTGAAGCCCAGTGAGGTCGGTTGTCACTTTGTATTGATTGAGAATTTTCAAAGTCTTTTTTCCGAATATGAAGTCGAATCTCATCAATTCTTATATATTTGAGTGAGTTTGCAACTAACTTTGTCAGCAATCGTCGATTTACTTCCATTGAAGCCCATTGAGATCGATTGTCACTTTGTATTGATTGAAAATTTTCAAAGTCTATTTTCCGAATATGAAGTCGAATCTCATCAATTCTTATATATTTGAGTGAGTTTGCAACTAACTTTGTCAGCAATCTTTGATTTACTTCCATTGAAGCCCATTGAGGTCGATTGTCACTTTGTGTTGTCTGAAAATTTTCAAAGCCTATCTTCCTAATTTGATGTCGAATCTCGTCAATTCTGATATATTTGAGTGAGTTTGCAACTAACTTTGTCAGCAATCGTCGATTTACTTCAAATGAAGCCTATTGAGGTCGATTGGCACTTTGTGTTGTTTGAAAATTTTCAAAGTCTATATTCCGAATTTGAAGTCGAATCTCATCAATTCTGATATATTTGAGTGAGTTTGCAAATAACTTTGTCAGCAATCGTCGATTTACTTCCATTGAAGCCTATTGAGTTCGGTTGTCACTTTGTATTGATTGAAAATTTTCAAAGTCTATCTTCCGAATTTGATGTCGAATCTCATCAATTCTTATATATTTGAATGAGTTTGCAACTAAGTTTGTCAGCAATCGTCGATTTACTTCCATTGAAGCCCATTGAGGTCGATTGTCACTTTGTGTTGTTTGAAAATTCTCAAAGTCTATCTTCCGAATTTGAAGTCGAATCTCATCAATTTTTTTTATATATTTGAGTGAGTTTGCAACTAACTTTGTCAGCAATTGTCGATTTACTTCCATTGAAGCCCATTGAGGTCGATTGTCACTTTGTGTTGTCTGAAAATTTTCAAAGTCTATTTTCCGAATATGAAGTCGAATCTCATCAATTCTGATATATTTGAGTGAGTTTGCAAATAACTTTGCCAGCAATCGTCGATTTACTTCCATTGAAGCCTATTGAGTTCGGTTGTCACTTTGTATTGATTGAAAATTTTCAAAGTCTATCTTCCGAATTTGATGTCGAATCTCATCAATTCTTATATATTTGAGTGAGTTTGCAACTAAGTTTGTCAGCAATCGTCGATTTACTTCCATTGAAGCCCATTGAGGTCGATTGTCACTTTGTATTGATTGAAAATTTTCAAAGTCTATCTTCCGAATTTGATGTCGAATCTCATCAATTCTTATATATTTGAGTGAGTTTGCAACTAAGTTTGTCAGCAATCGTCGATTTACTTCCATTGAAGCCCATTGAGGTCGATTGTCACTTTGTGTTGTTTGAAAATTTTCAAAGTCTATCTTCCGAATTTGATGTCGAATCTCATCAATTCTTATATATTTGAGTGAGTTTGCAACTAACTTTGTCAGCAATCGTCGATTTACTTCCATTGAAGCCTATTGAGTTCGGTTGTCACTTTGTATTGATTGAAAATTTTCAAAGTCTATCTTCCGAATTTGAAGTCGAATCTCATCAATTCTTATATATTTGAGTGAGTTTGCAACTAAGTTTGTCAGCAATCGTCGATTTACTTCCATTGAAGCCCATTGAGGTCGATTGTCACTTTGTGTTGTTTGAAAATTCTCAAAGTCTATCTTCCGAATTTGAAGTCGAATCTCATCAATTTTTTTTATATATTTGAGTGAGTTTGCAACTAACTTTGTCAGCAATTGTCGATTTACTTCCATTGAAGCCCATTGAGGTCGATTGTCACTTTGTGTTGTCTGAAAATTTTCAAAGTCTATTTTCCGAATATGAAGTCGAATCTCATCAATTCTGATATATTTGAGTGAGTTTGCAACTAACTTTGTCAGCAATCGTCGATTTACTTCCATTGAAGCCTATTGAGTTCGGTTGTCACTTTGTATTGATTGAAAATTTTCAAAGTCTATCTTCCGAATTTGATGTCGAATCTCATCAATTCTTATATATTTGAGTGAGTTTGCAACTAAGTTTGTTAGCAATCGTCGATTTACTTCCATTGAAGCCCATTGAGGTCGATTGTCACTTTGTGTTGTTTGAAAATTCTCAAAGTCTATCTTCCGAATTTGAAGTCGAATCTCATCAATTTTTTTTATATATTTGAGTGAGTATGCAACTAACTTTGTCAGCAATTGTCGATTTACTTCCATTGAAGCCCATTGAGGTCGATTGTCACTTTGTGTTGTCTGAAAATTTTCAAAGTCTATTTTCCGAATATGAAGTCGAATCTCATCAATTCTGATATATTTGAGTGAGTTTGCAAATAACTTTGCCAGCAATCGTCGATTTACTTCCATTGAAGCCTATTGAGTTCAGTTGTCACTTTGTATTGATTGAAAATTTTCAAAGTCTATCTTCCGAATTTGATGTCGAATCTCATCAATTCTGATATATTTGAGTGAGTTTGCAAATAACTTTGCCAGCAATCGTCGATTTACTTCCATTGAAGCCTATTGAGTTCGGTTGTCACTTTGTATTGATTGAAAATTTTCAAAGTCTATCTTCCGAATTTGATGTCGAATCTCATCAATTCTTATATATTTGAGTGAGTTTGCAAATAACTTTGTCAGCAATCGTCGATTTACTTCCATTGAAGCCTATTGAGGTCGGTTGTCACTTTGTATTGATTGAAAATTTTCAAAGTCTATTTTCCGAATATGAAGTCGAATCTCATCAATTCTTATATATTTGAGTGAGTTTGCAACTAACTTTGTCAGCAATCTTTGATTTACTTCCATTGAAGCCCATTGAGGTCGATTGTCACTTTGTGTTGTCTGAAAATTTTCAAAGTCTATCTTCCTAATTTGATGTCGAATCTCATCAATTCTGATATATTTGAGTGAGTTTGCAACTAACTTTGTCAGCAATCGTCGATTTACTTCAAATGAAGCCTATTGAGGTCGATTGGCACTTTGTGTTGTTTGAAAATTTTCAAAGTCTATATTCCGAATTTGAAGTCGAATCTCATCAATTCTGATATATTTGAGTGAGTTTGCAAATAACTTTGTCAGCAATCGTCGATTTACTTCCATTGAAGCCTATTGAGTTCGGTTGTCACTTTGTATTGATTGAAAATTTTCAAAGTCTATCTTCCGAATTTGATGTCGAATCTCATCAATTCTTATATATTTGAATGAGTTTGCAACTAAGTTTGTCAGCAATCGTCGATTTACTTCCATTGAAGCCCATTGAGGTCGATTGTCACTTTGTGTTGTTTGAAAATTCTCAAAGTCTATCTTCCGAATTTGAAGTCGAATCTCATCAATTTTTTTTATATATTTGAGTGAGTTTGCAACTAACTTTGTCAGCAATTGTCGATTTACTTCCATTGAAGCCCATTGAGGTCGATTGTCACTTTGTGTTGTCTGAAAATTTTCAAAGTCTATTTTCCGAATATGAAGTCGAATCTCATCAATTCTGATATATTTAAGTGAGTTTGCAAATAACTTTGCCAGCAATCGTCGATTTACTTCCATTGAAGCCTATTGAGTTCGGTTGTCACTTTGTATTGATTGAAAATTTTCAAAGTCTATCTTCCGAATTTGATGTCGAATCTCATCAATTCTGATATATTTGAGTGAGTTTGCAAATAACTTTGCCAGCAATCGTCGATTTACTTCCATTGAAGCCTATTGAGTTCGGTTGTCACTTTGTATTGATTGAAAATTTTCAAAGTCTATCTTCCGAATTTGATGTCGAATCTCATCAATTCTTATATATTTGAGTGAGTTTGCAAATAACTTTGTCAGCAATCGTCGATTTACTTCCATTGAAGCCTATTGAGGTCGGTTGTCACTTTGTATTGATTGAAAATTTTCAAAGTCTATTTTCCGAATTTGAAGTCGAATCTCATCAATTCTTATATATTTGAGTGAGTTTGCAACTTACTTTGTCAGCAATCTTTGATTTACTTCCATTGAAGCCCATTGAGGTCGATTGTCACTTTGTGTTGTCTGAAAATTTTCAAAGTCTATCTACCCAATTTGATGTCGAATCTCATCAATTCTGATATATTTGAGTGAGATTGCAACTAACTTTTTCAGCAATCGTCGATTTACTTCCATTGAAGCCCATTGAGATCGATTGTCACTTTGTATTGATTGGAAACTTTCAAAGTCTATCTTTAGAATTTGAAGTCGAATCTCATCAATTTTTATATATTTGAGTGAGTTTGCAACTAACTTTGTCAGCAATTGTCGATTTACTTCCATTGAAGCCCATTGAGGTCGATTGTCACTTTGTGTTGTCTGAAAATTTTCAAAGTCTATATTCCGAATTTGAAGTCGAATCTCATCAATTCTGATATATTTGAGTGAGTTTGCAAATAACTTTGTCAGCAATCGTCGATTTACTTCCATTGAAGCGTATTGAGTTCGGTTGTCACTTTGTATTGATTGAAAATTTTCAAAGTCTATCTTCCGAATTTGATGTCGAATCTCATCAATTCTTATATATTTGAGTGAGTTTGCAACTAACTTTGTCAGCAATCGTCGATTTACTTCCATTGAAGCCCATTGAGGTCGATTGTCACTTTGTGTTGTTTGAAAATTCTCAAAGTCTATCTTCCGAATTTGAAGTCGAATCTCATCAATTTTTTTTATATATTTGAGTGAGTTTGCAACTAACTTTGTCAGCAATTGTCGATTTACTTCCATTGAAGCCCATTGAGGTCGATTGTCACTTTGTGTTGTCTGAAAATTTTCAAAGTCTATTTTCCGAATATGAAGTCGAATCTCATCAATTCTAATATATTTGAGTGAGTTTGCAAATAACTTTGCCAGCAATCGTCGATTCACTTCCATTGAATCCTATTGATTTCGGTTGTCACTTTGTATTGATTGAGAATTTTCAAAGTCTATCTTCCGAATTTGATGTCGAATCTCATCAATTCTGATATATTTGAGTGAGTTTGCAAATAACTTTGTCAGCAATCTTTGATTTACTTCCATTGAAGCCCATTGAGGTCGATTGTCACTTTGTGTTGTCTGAAAATTTTCAAAGTCTATCTACCCAATTTGATGTCGAATCTCATCAATTCTGATATATTTGAGTGAGTTTGCAACTAAGTTTGTCAGCAATCGTCGATTTACTTCCATTGAAGCCCATTGAGGTCGATTGTCACTTTGTGTTGTTTGAAAATTCTCAAAGTCTATCTTCCGAATTTGAAGTCGAATCTCATCAATTTTTTTTATATATTTGAGTGAGTTTGCAACTAACTTTGTCAGCAATTGTCGATTTACTTCCATTGAAGCCCATTGAGGTCGATTGTCACTTTGTGTTGTCTGAAAATTTTCAAAGTCTATTTTCCGAATATGAAGTCGAATCTCATCAATTCTGATATATTTGAGTGAGTTTGCAAATAACTTTGCCAGCAATCGTCGATTTACTTCCATTGAAGCCTATTGAGTTCAGTTGTCACTTTGTATTGATTGGAAATTTTCAAAGTCTATCTTCCGAATTTGATGTCGAATCTCATCAATTCTGATATAATTGAGTGAGTTTGCAAATAACTTTGCCAGCAATCGTCGATTTACTTCCATTGAAGCCTATTGAGTTCGGTTGTCACTTTGTATTGATTGAAAATTTTCAAAGTCTATCTTCCAAATTTGAATTCGAATCTCATCAATTTTTTTTATATATTTGAGTGAGTTTGCAACTAACTTTGTCAGCAATTGTCGATTTACTTCCATTGAAGCCCATTGAGGTCGATTGTCACTTTGTGTTGTCTGAAAATTTTCAAAGTCTATTTTCCGAATATGAAGTCGAATCTCATCAATTCTGATATATTTGAGTGAGTTTGCAAATATCTTTGCCAGCAATCGTCGATTTACTTCCATTGAAGCCTATTGAGTTCGGTTGTCACTTTGTATTGATTGAAAATTTTCAAAGTCTATCTTCCGAATTTGATGTCGAATCTCATCAATTCTGATATATTTGAGTGAGTTTGCAAATAACTTTGCCAGCAATCGTCGATTTACTTCCATTGAAGCCTATTGAGTTCGGTTGTCACTTTGTATTGATTGAAAATTTTCAAAGTCTATCTTCCGAATTTGATGTCGAATCTCATCAATTCTTATATATTTGAGTGAGTTTGCAAATAACTTTGTCAGCAATCGTCGATTTACTTCCATTGAAGCCTATTGAGGTCGGTTGTCACTTTGTATTGATTGAAAATTTTCAAAGTCTATTTTCCGAATATGAAGTCGAATCTCATCAATTCTTATATATTTGAGTGAGTTTGCAACTAACTTTGTCAGCAATCTTCGATTTACTTCCATTGAAGCCCATTGAGGTCGATTGTCACTTTGTGTTGTCTGAAAATTTTCAAAGTCTATCTACCCAATTTGATGTCGAATCTCATCAATTCTGATATATTTGAGTGAGATTGCAACTAACTTTTTCAGCAATCGTCGATTTACTTCCATTGAAGCCCATTGAGATCGATTGTCACTTTGTATTGATTGGAAATTTTCAAAGTCTATCTTTAGAATTTGAAGTCGAATCTCATCAATTTTTATATATTTGAGTGAGTTTGCAACTAACTTTGTCAGCAATTGTCGATTTACTTCCATTGAAGCCCATTGAGGTCGATTGTCACTTTGTGTTGTCTGAAAATTTTCAAAGTCTATATTCCGAATTTGAAGTCGAATCTCATCAATTCTGATATATTTGAGTGAGTTTGCAAATAACTTTGTCAGCAATCGTCGATTTACTTCCATTGAAGCCTATTGAGTTCGGTTGTCACTTTGTATTGATTGAAAATTTTCAAAGTCTATCTTCCGAATTTGATGTCGAATCTCATCAATTCTTATATATTTGAGTGAGTTTGCAACTAACTTTGTCAGCAATCGTCGATTTACTTCCATTGGAGCCCATTGAGGTCGATTGTCACTTTGTGTTGTTTGAAAATTCTCAAAGTCTATCTTCCGAATTTGAAGTCGAATCTCATCAATTTTTTTTATATATTTGAGTGAGTTTGCAACTAACTTTGTCAGCAATTGTCGATTTACTTCCATTGAAGCCCATTGAGGTCGATTGTCACTTTGTGTTGTCTGAAAATTTTCAAAGTCTATTTTCTGAATATGAAGTCGAATCTCATCAATTCTAATATATTTGAGTGAGTTTGCAAATAACTTTGCCAGCAATCGTCGATTTACTTCCATTGAATCCTATTGAGGTCGGTTGTCACTTTGTATTGATTGAAAATTTTCAAAGTCTATCTTCCGAATTTGATGTCGAATCTCATCAATTCTTATATATTTGAGTGAGTTTGCAACTAACTTTGTCAGCAATCGTCGATTTACTTCCATTGAAGCCCATTGAGGTCGATTGTCACTTTGTGTTGTTTGAAAATTCTCAAAGTCTATCTTCCGAATTTGAAGTCGAATCTCATCAATTTTTTTTATATATTTGAGTGAGTTTGCAACTAACTTTGTCAGCAATTGTCGATTTACTTCCATTGAAGCCCATTGAGGTCGATTGTCACTTTGTGTTGTCTGAAAATTTTCAAAGTCTATTTTCCGAATATGAAGTCGAATCTCATCAATTCTGATATATTTGAGTGAGTTTGCAACTAACTTTGTCAGCAATCTTTGATTTACTTCCATTGAAGCCCAATGAGGTCGATTGTCACTTTGTGTTGATTCAAAATTTTCAAAGTCTATCTTTCGAATTTGAAGTCGAATCTCATCAACTCTTATATATTCGAGTGAGTTTGCAACTAACTTTGTCAGCAATCTTTGATTTACTTCCATTGAAGCCCAATGAGGTCGATTGTCACTTTGTGTTGATTCAAAATTTTCAAAGTCTATCTTCCTAATTTGATGTCGAATCTCATCAATTCTGATATATTTGAGTGAGTTTGCAACTAACTTTGTCAGCAATCTTCGATTTACTTCCATTGAAGCCCAATGAAGTCGATTGTCACTTTGTGTTGATTCAAAATTTTCAAAGTCTATCTTCCGAATTTGAAGTCGAATCTCATCAATTCTTATATATTTGAGTGAGTTTGCAACTAACTTTGTCAGCAATCGTCGATTTACTTCCATTGAAGCCCAATGAGGTCGATTGGCACTTTGTGTTGTTTGTAAATTTTCAAAGTCTATATTCCGAATTTGAAGTCGAATCTCATCAACTCTTATATATTCGAGTGAGTTTGCAACTAACTTTGTCAGCAATCTTTGATTTACTTCCATTGAAGCCCAATGAGGTCGATTGTCACTTTGTGTTGATTCAAAATTTTCAAAGTCTATCTTTCGAATTTGAAGTCGAATCTCATCAACTCTTATATATTCGAGTGAGTTTGCAACTAACTTTGTCAGCAATCTTTGATTTACTTCCATTGAAGCCCAATGAGGTCGATTGTCACTTTGTGTTGATTCAAAATTTTCAAAATCTATCTTCCAAATTTGATGTCGAATCTCATCAACTCTTATATATTCGAGTGAGTTTGCAACTAACTTTGTCAGCAATCTTTGATTTACTTCCATTGAAGCCCAAAGAGGTCGATTGTCACTTTGTGTTGATTCAAAATTTTCAAAATCTATCTTCCTAATTTGATGTCGAATCTCATCAATTCTGATATATTTGAGTGAGTTTGCAACTAACTTTGTCAGCAATCGTCGATTTACTTCAAATGAAGCCTATTGAGGTCGATTGGCACTTTGTGTTGTTTGAAAATTTTCAAAGTCTATATTCCGAATTTGAAGTCGAATCTCATCAATTCTGACATATTTGAGTGAGTTTGCAAATAACTTTGTCAGCAATCGTCGATTTACTTCCATTGAAGCCTATTGAGTTCGGTTGTCACTTTGTATTGATTGGAAATTTTCAAAGTCTATCTTCCGAATTTGAAGTCGAATCTCATCAATTTTTTTTATATATTTGAGTGAGTTTGCAACTAACTTTGTCAGCAATTGTCGATTTACTTCCATTGAAGCCCATTGAGGTCGATTGTCACTTTGTGTTGTCTGAAAATTTTCAAAGTCTATTTTCCGAATATGAAGTCGAATCTCATCAATTCTGATATATTTGAGTGAGTTTGCAAATAACTTTGCCAGCAATCGTCGATTTACTTCCATTGAAGCCTATTGAGTTCGGTTGTCACTTTGTATTGATTGGAAATTTTCAAAGTCTATCTTTTGAATTTGAAGTCGAATCTCATCATCTCTTATATATTCGAGTGAGTTTGCAACTAACTTTGTCAGCAATCTTTGATTTACTTCCATTGAAGCCCAATGAGGTCGATTGTCACTTTGTGTTGTTTGAAAATTTTCAAAGTCTATCTTCCTAATTTGAAGTCGAATCTCATCAATTCTGATATATTTGAGTGAGTTTGCAAATAACTCTGTCAGCAATCGTCGATTTACTTCCATTGAAGCCTATTGAGTTCGGTTGTCACTTTGTATTGATTGGAAATTTTCAAAGTCTATCTTTTGAATTTGAAGTCGAATCTCATCATCTCTTATATATTCGAGTGAGTTTGCAACTAACTTTGTCAGCAATCTTTGATTTACTTCCATTGAAGCCCAATGAGGTCGATTGTCACTTTGTGTTGTTTGAAAATTTTCAAAGTCTATCTTCCTAATTTGAAGTCGAATCTCATCAATTCTGATATATTTGAGTGAGTTTGCAAATAACTCTGTCAGCAATCGTCGATTTACTTCCATTGAAGCCTATTGAGTTCGGTTGTCACTTTGTATTGTTTGAAAATTTTCGAAGTCTATCTTCCGAATTTGATGTCGAATCTCATCAATTCTTATATATTTGAGTGAGTTTGCAAATAACTTTGTCAGCAATCGTCGATTTACTTCCATTGAAGCCTATTGAGGTCGGTTGTCACTTTGTATTGGTTGAAAATTTTCAAAGTCTATTTTCCGAATATGAAGTCGAATCTCATCAATTCTTATATATTTGAGTGAGTTTGCAACTAACTTTGTCAGCAATCTTTGATTTACTTCCATTGAAGCCCATTGAGGTCGATTGTCACTTTGTGTTGTCTGAAAATTTTCAAAGTCTATCTACCCAATTTGATGTCGAATCTCATCAACTCTTATATATTCGATTGAGTTTGCAACTAACTTTGTCAGCAATCTTTGATTTACTTCCATTGAAGCCCAATGAGGTCGATTGTCACTTTGTGTTGATTCAAAATTTTCAAAGTCTATCTTTCGAATTTGAAGTCGAATCTCATCAACTCTTATATATTCGAGTGAGTTTGCAACTAACTTTGTCAGCAATCTTTGATTTACTTCCATTGAAGCCCAATGAGGTCGATTGTCACTTTGTGTTGATTCAAAATTTTCAAAGTCTATCTTCCTAATTTGATGTCGAATCTCATCAATTCTGATATATTTGAGTGAGTTTGCAACTAACTTTGTCAGCAATCGTCGATTTACTTCAAATGAAGCCCATTGAGGTCGATTGGCACTTTGTGTTGTTTGAAAATTTTCAAAGTCTATCTTCCGAATTTGATGTCGAATCTCATCAATTCTGATATATTTGAGTGAGTTTGCAAATAACTTTGTCAGCAATCGTCGATTTACTTCCATTGAAGCCTATTGAGTTCGGTTGTCACTTTGTATTGATTGAAAATTTTCAAAGTCTATCTTCCGAATTTGATGTCGGATCTCATCAATTCTTATATATTTGAGTGAGTTTGCAACTAACTTTGTCAGCAATCGTCGATTTACTTCCATTGAAGCCCATTGAGATCGATTGTCACTTTGTATTGATTGGAAATTTTCAAAGTCTATCTTTTGAATTTGAAGTCGAATCTCATCATCTCTTATATATTCGAGTGAGTTTGCAACTAACTTTGTCAGCAATCTTTGATTTACTTCCATTGAAGCCCAATGAGGTCGATTGTCACTTTGTGTTGTTTGAAAATTTTCAAAGTCTATCTTCCGAATTTGATGTCGAATCTCATCAATTCTTATATATTTGAGTGAGTTTGCAACTAAGTTTGTCAGCAATCGTCGATTTACTTCCATTGAAGCCCATTGAGGTCGATTGTCACTTTGTGTTGTTTGAAAATTCTCAAAGTCTATCTTCCGAATTTGAAGTCGAATCTCATCAATTTTTTTTATATATTTGAGTGAGTTTGCAACTAACTTTGTCAGCAATTGTCGATTTACTTCCATTGAAGCCCATTGAGGTCGATTGTCACTTTGTGTTGTCTGAAAATTTTCAAAGTCTATTTTCCGAATATGAAGTCGAATCTCATCAATTCTGATATATTTGAGTGAGTTTGCAAATAACTTTGCCAGCAATCGTCGATTTACTTCCATTGAAGCCTATTGAGTTCGGTTGTCACTTTGTATTGATTGAAAATTTTCAAAGTCTATCGTCCGAATTTGATGTCGAATCTCATCAATTCTGATATATTTGAGTGAGTTTGCAAATAACTTTGCCAGCAATCGTCGATTTACTTCCATTGAAGCCTATTGAGTTCGGTTGTCACTTTGTATTGATTGAAAATTTTCGAAGTCTATCTTCCGAATTTGATGTCGAATCTCATCAATTCTTATATATTTGAGTGAGTTTGCAAATAACTTTGTCAGCAATCGTCGATTTACTTCCATTGAAGCCTATTGAGGTCGGTTGTCACTTTGTATTGGTTGAAAATTTTCAAAGTCTATTTTCCGAATATGAAGTCGAATCTCATCAATTCTTATATATTTGAGTGAGTTTGCAACTAACTTTGTCAGCAATCTTTGATTTACTTCCATTGAAGCCCATTGAGGTCGATTGTCACTTTGTGTTGTCTGAAAATTTTCAAAGTCTATCTACCCAATTTGATGTCGAATCTCATCAACTCTTATATATTCGAGTGAGTTTGCAACTAACTTTGTCAGCAATCTTTGATTTACTTCCATTGAAGCCCAATGAGGTCGATTGTCACTTTGTGTTGATTCAAAATTTTCAAAGTCTATCTTTCGAATTTGAAGTCGAATCTCATCAACTCTTATATATTCGAGTGAGTTTGCAACTAACTTTGTCAGCAATCTTTGATTTACTTCCATTGAAGCCCAATGAGGTCGATTGTCACTTTGTGTTGATTCAAAATTTTCAAAGTCTATCTTCCTAATTTGATGTCGAATCTCATCAATTCTGATATATTTGAGTGAGTTTGCAAATAACTTTGTCAGCAATCGTCGATTTACTTCCATTGAAGCCTATTGAGTTCGGTTGTCACTTTGTATTGATTGAAAATTTTCAAAGTCTATCTTCCGAATTTGATGTCGGATCTCATCAATTCTTATATATTTGAGTGAGTTTGCAACTAACTTTGTCAGCAATCGTCGATTTACTTCCATTGAAGCCCATTGAGTTCGGTTGTCACTTTGTATTGATTGAAAATTTTCAAAGTCTATCTTCCGAATTTGATGTCGAATCTCATCAATTCTTATATATTTGAGTGAGTTTGCAACTAAGTTTGTCAGCAATCGTCGATTTACTTCCATTGAAGCCCATTGAGGTCGATTGTCACTTTGTGTTGTTTGAAAATTCTCAAAGTCTATCTTTCGAATTTGAAGTCGAATCTCATCAACTCTTATATATTCGAGTGAGTTTGCAACTAACTTTGTCAGCAATCTTTGATTTACTTCCATTGAAGCCCAATGAGGTCGATTGTCACTTTGTGTTGATTCAAAATTTTCAAAGTCTATCTTCCTAATTTGATGTCGAATCTCATCAATTCTGATATATTTGAGTGAGTTTGCAACTAACTTTGTCAGCAATCGTCGATTTACTTCAAATGAAGCCCATTGAGGTCGATTGGCACTTTGTGTTGTTTGAAAATTTTCAAAGTCTATCTTCCGAATTTGATGTCGAATCTCATCAATTCTGATATATTTGAGTGAGTTTGCAAATAACTTTGTCAGCAATCGTCGATTTACTTCCATTGAAGCCTATTGAGTTCGGTTGTCACTTTGTATTGATTGAAAATTTTCAAAGTCTATCTTCCGAATTTGATGTCGGATCTCATCAATTCTTATATATTTGAGTGAGTTTGCAACTAACTTTGTCAGCAATCGTCGATTTACTTCCATTGAAGCCCATTGAGATCGATTGTCACTTTGTATTGATTGGAAATTTTCAAAGTCTATCTTTTGAATTTGAAGTCGAATCTCATCATCTCTTATATATTCGAGTGAGTTTGCAACTAACTTTGTCAGCAATCTTTGATTTACTTCCATTGAAGCCCAATGAGGTCGATTGTCACTTTGTGTTGTTTGAAAATTTTCAAAGTCTATCTTCCGAATTTGATGTCGAATCTCATCAATTCTTATATATTTGAGTGAGTTTGCAACTAAGTTTGTCAGCAATCGTCGATTTACTTCCATTGAAGCCCATTGAGGTCGATTGTCACTTTGTGTTGTTTGAAAATTCTCAAAGTCTATCTTCCGAATTTGAAGTCGAATCTCATCAATTTTTTTTATATATTTGAGTGAGTTTGCAACTAACTTTGTCAGCAATTGTCGATTTACTTCCATTGAAGCCCATTGAGGTCGATTGTCACTTTGTGTTGTCTGAAAATTTTCAAAGTCTATTTTCCGAATATGAAGTCGAATCTCATCAATTCTGATATATTTGAGTGAGTTTGCAAATAACTTTGTCAGCAATCGTCGATTTACTTCCATTGAAGCCTATTGAGTTCGGTTGTCACTTTGTATTGATTGAAAATTTTCAAAGTCTATCTTCCGAATTTGATGTCGGATCTCATCAATTCTTATATATTTGAGTGAGTTTGCAACTAACTTTGTCAGCAATCGTCGATTTACTTCCATTGAAGCCCATTGAGATCGATTGTCACTTTGTATTGATTGGAAATTTTCAAAGTCTATCTTTTGAATTTGAAGTCGAATCTCATCATCTCTTATATATTCGAGTGAGTTTGCAACTAACTTTGTCAGCAATCTTTGATTTACTTCCATTGAAGCCCAATGAGGTCGATTGTCACTTTGTGTTGTTTGAAAATTTTCAAAGTCTATCTTCCGAATTTGATGTCGAATCTCATCAATTCTTATATATTTGAGTGAGTTTGCAACTAAGTTTGTCAGCAATCGTCGATTTACTTCCATTGAAGCCCATTGAGGTCGATTGTCACTTTGTGTTGTTTGAAAATTCTCAAAGTCTATCTTCCGAATTTGAAGTCGAATCTCATCAATTTTTTTTATATATTTGAGTGAGTTTGCAACTAACTTTGTCAGCAATTGTCGATTTACTTCCATTGAAGCCCATTGAGGTCGATTGTCACTTTGTGTTGTCTGAAAATTTTCAAAGTCTATTTTCCGAATATGAAGTCGAATCTCATCAATTCTGATATATTTGAGTGAGTTTGCAAATAACTTTGCCAGCAATCGTCGATTTACTTCCATTGAAGCCTATTGAGTTCGGTTGTCACTTTGTATTGATTGAAAATTTTCAAAGTCTATCTTCCGAATTTGATGTCGAATCTCATCAATTCTGATATATTTGAGTGAGTTTGCAAATAACTTTGCCAGCAATCGTCGATTTACTTCCATTGAAGCCTATTGAGTTCGGTTGTCACTTTGTATTGATTGGAAATTTTCAAAGTCTATCTTTTGAATTTGAAGTCGAATCTCATCATCTCTTATATATTCGAGTGAGTTTGCAACTAACTTTGTCAGCAATCTTTGATTTACTTCCATTGAAGCCCAATGAGGTCGATTGTCACTTTGTGTTGTTTGAAAATTTTCAAAGTCTATCTTCCGAATTTGATGTCGAATCTCATCAATTCTTATATATTTGAGTGAGTTTGCAACTAAGTTTGTCAGCAATCGTCGATTTACTTCCATTGAAGCCCATTGAGGTCGATTGTCACTTTGTGTTGTTTGAAAATTCTCAAAGTCTATCTTCCGAATTTGAAGTCGAATCTCATCAATTTTTTTTTATATATTCGAGTGAGTTTGCAACTAACTTTGTCAGCAATCTTTGATTTACTTCCATTGAAGCCCAATGAGGTCGATTGTCACTTTGTGTTGATTCAAAATTTTCAAAGTCT
Source organism: Diorhabda elongata (assembly GCA_026230145.1). Classification (NCBI taxonomy): domain Eukaryota; kingdom Metazoa; phylum Arthropoda; class Insecta; order Coleoptera; family Chrysomelidae; genus Diorhabda; species Diorhabda elongata. Next base: position 34,207,282 of record CM047926.1, read on the forward strand.
ATCTTCCTAATTTGATGTCGAATCTCATCAATTCTGATATATTTGAGTGAGTTTGCAACTAACTTTGTCAGCAATCGTCAATTTACTTCAAATGAAGCCCATTGAGGTCGATTGGCACTTTGTGTTGTTTGAAAATTTTCAAAGTCTATCTTCCGAATTTGAAGTCGAATCTCATCAATTTTTTTTATATATTTGAGTGAGTTTGCAACTAACTTTGTCAGCAATTGTCGATTTACTTCCATTGAAGCCCATTGAGGTCGATTGTCACTTTGTGTTGTCTGAAAATTTTCAAAGTCTATTTTCCGAATATGAAGTCGAATCTCATCAATTCTGATATATTTGAGTGAGTTTGCAAATAACTTTGCCAGCAATCGTCGATTTACTTCCATTGAAGCCTATTGAGTTCGGTTGTCACTTTGTATTGATTGAAAATTTTCAAAGTCTATCTTCCGAATTTGATGTCGAATCTCATCAACTCTTATATATTCGAGTGAGTTTGCAACTAACTTTGTCAGCAATCTTTGATTTACTTCCATTGAAGCCCAATGAGGTCGATTGTCACTTTGTGTTGATTCAAAATTTTCAAAGTCTATCTTCCTAATTTGATGTCGAATCTCATCAATTCTGATATATTTGAGTGAGTTTGCAACTAACTTTGTCAGCAATCGTCGATTTACTTCAAATGAAGCCCATTGAGGTCGATTGGCACTTTGTGTTGTTTGAAAATTTTCAAAGTCTATCTTCCGAATTTGATGTCGAATCTCATCAATTCTGATATATTTGAGTGAGTTTGCAAATAACTTTGTCAGCAATCGTCGATTTACTTCCATTGAAGCCTATTGAGTTCGGTTGTCACTTTGTATTGATTGAAAATTTTCAAAGTCTATCTTCCGAATTTGATGTCGGATCTCATCAATTCTTATATATTTGAGTGAGTTTGCAACTAACTTTGTCAGCAATCGTCGATTTACTTCCATTGAAGCCCATTGAGATCGATTGTCACTTTGTATTGATTGGAAATTTTCAAAGTCTATCTTTTGAATTTGAAGTCGAATCTCATCATCTCTTATATATTCGAGTGAGTTTGCAACTAACTTTGTCAGCAATCTTTGATTTACTTCCATTGAAGCCCAATGAGGTCGATTGTCACTTTGTGTTGTTTGAAAATTTTCAAAGTCTATCTTCCGAATTTGATGTCGAATCTCATCAATTCTTATATATTTGAGTGAGTTTGCAACTAAGTTTGTCAGCAATCGTCGATTTACTTCCATTGAAGCCCATTGAGGTCGATTGTCACTTTGTGTTGTTTGAAAATTCTCAAAGTCTATCTTCCGAATTTGAAGTCGAATCTCATCAATTTTTTTTATATATTTGAGTGAGTTTGCAACTAACTTTGTCAGCAATTGTCGATTTACTTCCATTGAAGCCCATTGAGGTCGATTGTCACTTTGTGTTGTCTGAAAATTTTCAAAGTCTATTTTCCGAATATGAAGTCGAATCTCATCAATTCTGATATATTTGAGTGAGTTTGCAAATAACTTTGTCAGCAATCGTCGATTTACTTCCATTGAAGCCTATTGAGTTCGGTTGTCACTTTGTATTGATTGAAAATTTTCAAAGTCTATCTTCCGAATTTGATGTCGGATCTCATCAATTCTTATATATTTGAGTGAGTTTGCAACTAACTTTGTCAGCAATCGTCGATTTACTTCCATTGAAGCCCATTGAGATCGATTGTCACTTTGTATTGATTGGAAATTTTCAAAGTCTATCTTTTGAATTTGAAGTCGAATCTCATCATCTCTTATATATTCGAGTGAGTTTGCAACTAACTTTGTCAGCAATCTTTGATTTACTTCCATTGAAGCCCAATGAGGTCGATTGTCACTTTGTGTTGTTTGAAAATTTTCAAAGTCTATCTTCCGAATTTGATGTCGAATCTCATCAATTCTTATATATTTGAGTGAGTTTGCAACTAAGTTTGTCAGCAATCGTCGATTTACTTCCATTGAAGCCCATTGAGGTCGATTGTCACTTTGTGTTGTTTGAAAATTCTCAAAGTCTATCTTCCGAATTTGAAGTCGAATCTCATCAATTTTTTTTATATATTTGAGTGAGTTTGCAACTAACTTTGTCAGCAATTGTCGATTTACTTCCATTGAAGCCCATTGAGGTCGATTGTCACTTTGTGTTGTCTGAAAATTTTCAAAGTCTATTTTCCGAATATGAAGTCGAATCTCATCAATTCTGATATATTTGAGTGAGTTTGCAAATAACTTTGCCAGCAATCGTCGATTTACTTCCATTGAAGCCTATTGAGTTCGGTTGTCACTTTGTATTGATTGAAAATTTTCAAAGTCTATCTTCCGAATTTGATGTCGAATCTCATCAATTCTGATATATTTGAGTGAGTTTGCAAATAACTTTGCCAGCAATCGTCGATTTACTTCCATTGAAGCCTATTGAGTTCGGTTGTCACTTTGTATTGATTGGAAATTTTCAAAGTCTATCTTTTGAATTTGAAGTCGAATCTCATCATCTCTTATATATTCGAGTGAGTTTGCAACTAACTTTGTCAGCAATCTTTGATTTACTTCCATTGAAGCCCAATGAGGTCGATTGTCACTTTGTGTTGTTTGAAAATTTTCAAAGTCTATCTTCCGAATTTGATGTCGAATCTCATCAATTCTTATATATTTGAGTGAGTTTGCAACTAAGTTTGTCAGCAATCGTCGATTTACTTCCATTGAAGCCCATTGAGGTCGATTGTCACTTTGTGTTGTTTGAAAATTCTCAAAGTCTATCTTCCGAATTTGAAGTCGAATCTCATCAATTTTTTTTATATATTCGAGTTAGTTTGCAACTAACTTTGTCAGCAATCTTTGATTTACTTCCATTGAAGCCCAATGAGGTCGATTGTCACTTTGTGTTGATTCAAAATTTTCAAAGTCTATCTTCCTAATTTGATGTCGAATCTCATCAATTCTGATATATTTGAGTGAGTTTGCAACTAACTTTGTCAGCAATCGTCGATTTACTTCAAATGAAGCCCATTGAGGTCGATTGGCACTTTGTGTTGTTTGAAAATTTTCAAAGTCTATCTTCCGAATTTGATGTCGAATCTCATCAATTCTGATATATTTGAGTGAGTTTGCAAATAACTTTGTCAGCAATCGTCGATTTACTTCCATTGAAGCCTATTGAGTTCGGTTGTCACTTTGTATTGATTGAAAATTTTCAAAGTCTATCTTCCGAATTTGATGTCGGATCTCATCAATTCTTATATATTTGAGTGAGTTTGCAACTAACTTTGTCAGCAATCGTCGATTTACTTCCATTGAAGCCCATTGAGATCGATTGTCACTTTGTATTGATTGGAAATTTTCAAAGTCTATCTTTTGAATTTGAAGTCGAATCTCATCATCTCTTATATATTCGAGTGAGTTTGCAACTAACTTTGTCAGCAATCTTTGATTTACTTCCATTGAAGCCCAATGAGGTCGATTGTCACTTTGTGTTGTTTGAAAATTTTCAAAGTCTATCTTCCGAATTTGATGTCGAATCTCATCAATTCTTATATATTTGAGTGAGTTTGCAACTAAGTTTGTCAGCAATCGTCGATTTACTTCCATTGAAGCCCATTGAGGTCGATTGTCACTTTGTGTTGTTTGAAAATTTTCAAAGTCTATCTTCCGAATTTGATGTCGAATCTCATCAATTCTTATATATTTGAGTGAGTTTGCAACTAAGTTTGTCAGCAATCGTCGATTTACTTCCATTGAAGCCCATTGAGGTCGATTGTCACTTTGTGTTGTTTGAAAATTCTCAAAGTCTATCTTCCGAATTTGAAGTCGAATCTCATCAATTTTTTTTATATATTCGAGTGAGTTTGCAACTAACTTTGTCAGCAATCTTTGATTTACTTCCATTGAAGCCCAATGAGGTCGATTGTCACTTTGTGTTGATTCAAAATTTTCAAAGTCTATCTTCCTAATTTGATGTCGAATCTCATCAATTCTGATATATTTGAGTGAGTTTGCAACTAACTTTGTCAGCAATCGTCGATTTACTTCAAATGAAGCCCATTGAGGTCGATTGGCACTTTGTGTTGTTTGAAAATTTTCAAAGTCTATCTTCCGAATTTGATGTCGAATCTCATCAATTCTGATATATTTGAGTGAGTTTGCAAATAACTTTGTCAGCAATCGTCGATTTACTTCCATTGAAGCCTATTGAGTTCGGTTGTCACTTTGTATTGATTGAAAATTTTCAAAGTCTATCTTCCGAATTTGATGTCGGATCTCATCAATTCTTATATATTTGAGTGAGTTTGCAACTAACTTTGTCAGCAATCGTCGATTTACTTCCATTGAAGCCCATTGAGATCGATTGTCACTTTGTATTGATTGGAAATTTTCAAAGTCTATCTTTTGAATTTGAAGTCGAATCTCATCATCTCTTATATATTCGAGTGAGTTTGCAACTAACTTTGTCAGCAATCTTTGATTTACTTCCATTGAAGCCCAATGAGGTCGATTGTCACTTTGTGTTGTTTGAAAATTTTCAAAGTCTATCTTCCGAATTTGATGTCGAATCTCATCAATTCTTATATATTTGAGTGAGTTTGCAACTAAGTTTGTCAGCAATCGTCGATTTACTTCCATTGAAGCCCATTGAGGTCGATTGTCACTTTGTGTTGTTTGAAAATTCTCAAAGTCTATCTTCCGAATTTGAAGTCGAATCTCATCAATTTTTTTTATATATTTGAGTGAGTTTGCAACTAACTTTGTCAGCAATTGTCGATTTACTTCCATTGAAGCCCATTGAGGTCGATTGTCACTTTGTGTTGTCTGAAAATTTTCAAAGTCTATTTTCCGAATATGAAGTCGAATCTCATCAATTCTGATATATTTGAGTGAGTTTGCAAATAACTTTGCCAGCAATCGTCGATTTACTTCCATTGAAGCCTATTGAGTTCGGTTGTCACTTTGTATTGATTGAAAATTTTCAAAGTCTATCTTCCGAATTTGATGTCGAATCTCATCAATTCTGATATATTTGAGTGAGTTTGCAAATAACTTTGCCAGCAATCGTCGATTTACTTCCATTGAAGCCTATTGAGGTCGATTGTCACTTTGTGTTGTTTGAAAATTCTCAAAGTCTATCTTCCGAATTTGAAGTCGAATCTCATCAATTTTTTTTATATATTTGAGTGAGTTTGCAACTAAGTTTGTCAGCAATCGTCGATTTACTTCCATTGAAGCCCATTGAGGTCGATTGTCACTTTGTGTTGTTTGAAAATTCTCAAAGTCTATCTTCCGAATTTGAAGTCGAATCTCATCAATTTTTTTTATATATTTGAGTGAGTTTGCAACTAACTTTGTCAGCAATTGTCGATTTACTTCCATTGAAGCCCATTGAGGTCGATTGTCACTTTGTGTTGTCTGAAAATTTTCAAAGTCTATTTTCCGAATATGAAGTCGAATCTCATCAATTCTGATATATTTGAGTGAGTTTGCAAATAACTTTGCCAGCAATCGTCGATTTACTTCCATTGAAGCCTATTGAGTTCGGTTGTCACTTTGTATTGATTGAAAATTTTCAAAGTCTATCTTCCGAATTTGATGTCGAATCTCATCAATTCTGATATATTTGAGTGAGTTTGCAAATAACTTTGCCAGCAATCGTCGATTTACTTCCATTGAAGCCTATTGAGTTCGGTTGTCACTTTGTATTGATTGAAAATTTTCAAAGTCTATCTTCCGAATTTGATGTCGAATCTCATCAATTCTTATATATTTGAGTGAGTTTGCAAATAACTTTGCCAGCAATCGTCGATTTACTTCCATTGAAGCCTATTGAGGTCGGTTGTCACTTTGTATTGATTGAAAATTTTCAAAGTCTATTTTCCGAATATGAAGTCGAATCTCATCAATTCTTATATATTTGAGTGAGTTTGCAACTAACTTTGTCAGCAATCTTTGATTTACTTCCATTGAAGCCCATTGAGGTCGATTGTCACTTTGTGTTGTCTGAAAATTTTCAAAGTCTATCTACCCAATTTGATGTCGAATCTCATCAATTCTGATATATTTGAGTGAGATTGCAACTAACTTTTTCAGCAATCGTCGATTTACTTCCATTGAAGCCCATTGAGATCGATTGTCACTTTGTATTGATTGGAAATTTTCAAAGTCTATCTTTCGAATTTGAAGTCGAATCTCATCAATTTTTATATATTTGAGTGAGTTTGCAAATAACTTTGCCAGCAATCGTCGATTTACTTCCATTGAATCCTATTGAGTTCGGTTGTCACTTTGTATTGATTGAAAATTTTCAAAGTCTATCTTCCGAATTTGATGTCGAATCTCATCAATTCTGATATATTTGAGTGAGTTTGCAAATAACTTTGCCAGTAATCGTCGATTTACTTCCATTGAAGCCTATTGAGTTCGGTTGTCACTTTGTATTGATTGAAAATTTTCAAAGTCTATCTTCCGAATTTGATGTCGAATCTCATCAATTCTTATATATTTGAGTGAGTTTTCAAATAACTTTGTCAGCAATCGTCGATTTACTTCCATTGAAGCCTATTGAGGTCGGTTGTCACTTTGTATTGATTGAAAAATTTTCAAAGTCTATTTTCCGAATATGAAGTCGAATCTCATCAATTCTTATATATTTGAGTGAGTTTGCAACTAACTTTGTCAGCAGTCTTTGATTTACTTCCATTGAAGCCCATTGAGGTCGATTGTCACTTTGTGTTGTCTGAAAATTTTCAAAGTCTATCTACCCAATTTGATGTCGAATCTCATCAATTCTGATATATTTGAGTGAGATTGCAACTAACTCTTCCAGCAATCGTCGATTTACTTCCATTGAAGCCCATTGAGATCGATTGTCACTTTGTATTGATTGGAAATTTTCAAAGTCTATCTTCCGAATTTGAAGTCGAATCTCATCAATTTTTATATATTTGAGTGAGTTTGCAACTAACTTTGTCAGCAATTGTCGATTTACTTCCATTGAAGCCCATTGAGGTCGATTGTCACTTTGTGTTGTCTGAAAATTTTCAAAGTCTATCTTCCTAATTTGATGTCGAATCTCATCAATTCTGATATATTTGAGTGAGTTTGCAACTAACTTTGTCAGCAATCGTCGATTTACTTCAAATGAAGCCCATTGAGGTCGATTGGCACTTTGTGTTGTTTGAAAATTTTCAAAGTCTATCTTTCGAATTTGAAGTCGAATCTCATCAACTCTTATATATTCGAGTGAGTTTGCAACTAACTTTGGCAGCAATCTTTGATTTACTTCCATTGAAGCCCAATGAGGTCGATTGTCACTTTGTGTTGATTCAAAATTTTCAAAGTCTATCTTCCGAATTTGAAGTCGAATCTCATCAATTCTTATATACTTGAGTGAGTTTGCAACTAACTTTGTCAGCAATCGTCGATTTACTTCCATTGAAGCCTATTGAGATCGATTGTCACTTTGTATTGATTGGAAATTTTCAAAGTCTATCTTTCGAATTTGAAGTCGAATCTCATCAATTTTTATATATTTGAGTGAGTTTGCAACTAACTTTGTCAGCAATTGTCGATTTACTTCCATTGAAGCCCATTGAGGTCGATTGTCACTTTGTGTTGTCTGAAAATTTTCAAAGTCTATATTCCGAATTTGAAGTCGAATCTCATCAATTCTGATATATTTGAGTGAGTTTGCAAATAACTTTGTCAGCAATCGTCGATTTACTTCCATTGAAGCCTATTGAGTTCGGTTGTCACTTTTTATTGATTGAAAATTTTCAAAGTCTATCTTCCGAATTTGATGTCGAATCTCATCAATTCTTATATATTTGAGTGAGTTTGCAACTAACTTTGTCAGCAATCGTCGATTTACTTCCATTGAAGCCCATTGGGGTCGATTGTCACTTTGTGTTGTTTGAAAATTCTCAAAGTCTATCTTCCGAATTTGAAGTCGAATCTCATCAATTTTTTTTATATATTTGAGTGAGTTTGCAACTAACTTTGTCAGCAATTGTCGATTTACTTCCATTGAAGCCCATTGAGGTCGATTGTCACTTTGTGTTGTCTGAAAATTTTCAAAGTCTATTTTCCGAATATGAAGTCGAATCTCATCAATTCTGATATATTTGAGTGAGTTTGCAAATAACTTTGCCAGCAATCATCGATTTACTTCCATTGAATCCTATTGAGTTCGATTGTCACTTTGTATTGATTGAAAATTTTCAAAGTCTATCTTCCGAATTTGATGTCGAATCTCATCAATTCTGATATATTTGAGTGAGTTTGCAAATAACTTTGTCAGCAATCTTTGATTTACTTCCATTGAAGCCCAATGAGGTCGATTGTCACTTTGTGTTGATTCAAAATTTTCGAAGTCTATCTTCCGAATTTGAAGTCGAATCTCATCAATTCTTATATATTTGAGTGAGTTTGCAACTAACTTTGTCAGCAATCGTCGATTTACTTCCATTGAAGCCCAATGAGGTCGATTGTCACTTTGTGTTGATTGAAAATTTTCAAAGTCTATCTTCCTAATTTGATGTCGAATCTCATCAATTCTGATATATTTGAGTGAGTTTGCAACTAACTTTGTCAGCAATCGTCGATTCACTTCAAATGAAGCCCATTGAGGTCGATTGGCACTTTGTGTTGTTTGAAAATTTTCAAAGTCTATATTCCGAATTTGAAGTCGAATCTCATTAATTCTGATATATTTGAGTGAGTTTGCAAATAACTTTGTCAGCAATCGTCGATTTACTTCCATTGAAGCCTATTGAGTTCGGTTGTCACTTTGTATTGATTGAAAATTTTCAAAGTCTATCTTTCGAATTTGAAGTTGAATCTCATCAACTCTTATATATTCGAGTGAGTTTGCAACTAACTTTGTCAGCAATCTTTGATTTACTTCCATTGAAGCCCAATGAGGTCGATTGTCAATTTGTGTTGATTCAAAATTTTCAAAGTCTATCTTCCGAATTTGAAGTCGAATCTCATCAATTCTTATATATTTGAGTGAGTTTGCAACTAACTTTGTCAGCAATCGTCGATTTACTTCCATTGAAGCCCAATGAGGTCGATTGTCACTTTGTGTTGATTGAAAATTTTCGAAGTCTATCTTCCTAATTTGATGTCGAATCTCATCAATTCTGATATATTTGAGTGAGTTTGCAAATAACTTTGTCAGCAATCGTCGATTTACTTCCATTGAAGCCTATTGAGTTCGGTTGTCACTTTGTATTGATTGGAAATTTTCAAAGTCTATCTTCCGAATTTGATGTCGAATCTCATCAATTCTTATATATTTGAGTGAGTTTGCTACTAACTTTTTCAGCAATCGTCGATTTACTTCTATTGAAACCCATTGAGATCGATTGTCACTTTGTATTGATTGAAAATTTTCAAAGTCTATCCTCCTCATTTGATGTCGAATCTCATCAATTCTTATATATTTGAGTGAGTTTGCAAATAACTTTGTCAGCAATCGTCGATTTACATCCATTGAAGCCTATTGAGGTCGGTTGTCACTTTGTATTGATTGAAAATTTTCAGAGTCTATCTTCCGAATTTGAAGTCGATTCTCATCAATTCTTATATATTTGAGTGAGTTTGCAACTAACTTTGACAGCAATCGTCGATTTACTTCCATTGAAGCCCATTGAGATCGATAGTCACTTTGTGTTGATTGAAAATTTTCAAAGTCTATCCTCCTCATTTGATGTCGAATCTCATCAATTCTTATATATTTGATTGAGTTTGCAAATAACTTTGTCAGCAATCGTCGATTTACATCCATTGAAGCCTATTGAGGTCGGTTGTCACTTTGTATTGATTAAAAATTTTCAAAGTCTATCTTCCGAATTTGAAGTCGAATCTCATCAATTCTTATATATTTGAGTGAGTTTGCAACTAACTTTGCAGCAATCGTCGATTTACTTCCATTGAAGTCCATTGAGATCGATAGTCACTTTGTATTGATTGGAAATTTTTAAAGTCTATCTTCCAAATTCAAAGTCGAATCTCATCAATTCTTATATATTTGAGTGAGTTTGCAATTAAATTTGTCAGCAATAGTCGATTTACTTCAAATGAAGCCCATTGAGGTCGATTGGCCCTTTGTGTTGTTTGAAAATTTTCAAAGTCTATCTTCTGAATTTGAAGTCGAATCTCATCAATTCTTATATATTTGAGTGAGTTTGCAACTAACTTTTAACAGCAATCGTCGATTTACTTCTATTGAAACCCATTGAGATCGATCGTCACTTTGTGTTGATTGAAAATTTTCAAAGTCTATCCTCCTCATTTGATGTCGAATCTCATCAATTCTTATATATTTGATTGAGTTTGCAAATAACTTTGTCAGCAATCGTCGATTTACATCCATTGAAGCCTATTGAGGTCGGTTGTCACTTTGTATTGATTAAAAATTTTCAAAGTCTATCTTCCGAATTTGAAGTCGAATCTCATCAATTCTTATATATTTGAGTGAGTTTGCAACTAACTTTGCAGCAATCGTCGATTTACTTCCATTGAAGCCCATTGAGATCGATAGTCACTTTGTATTGATTGGAAATTTTTAAAGTCTATCTTCCAAATTCAAAGTCGAATCTCATCAATTCTTATATATTTGAGTGAGTTCGCAACTAACTTTGTCAGCAATCTTTGATTTACTTCCATTGAACCCCATTGTGGTCGATTGTCACTTTGTATTGATTGAAAATTTTCAAAGTCTATCTTCCGAATTAGAAGTCGAATCTCATCAAGTTTTATATATTTGAGTGAGTTTGCAACTAACTTTGTCAGCAATTGTCGATTTACTTCCATTGAAGCCCATTGAGGTCGATTGTCACTTTGTATTAATTGAAAATTTTCAAAGTCTATCTTCCGAATTAGAAGTCGAATCTCATCAATTTTTATATATTTGAGTGAGTTTGCAACTAACTTTGTCAGCAATTGTCGATTTACTTCCATTGAAGCCCATTGAGGTCGATTGTCACTTTGTATTGATTGGAAATTTTCAAAGTCTATCTTCCGAATTTGATGTCGAATCTCATCAATTCTTATATATTTAAGTGAGTTTGCAACTAACTTTGTCAGCAATCGTCGGTTTACTTCCATTGAAGCCTATTGAGGTCGGTTGTCACTTTGTATTGATTGAAAATTTTCAAAGTCTATCCTCCTCATTTGATGTCGAATGTCATCAATTCTTATATATTTGAGTGAGTTTGCAATTAACTTTGTCAGCAATAGTCGATTTACTTCAAATGAAGCCCATTGAGGTCGATTGGCACTTTGTGTTGTTTGAAAATTTTCAAAGTCTATCTTCTGAATTTGAAGTCGAATCTCATCAATTCTTATATATTTGAGTGAGTTTGCAACTAACTTTGTCAGCAATCGTCGATTTACTTCTATTGAAACCCATTGAGATCGATCGTCACTTTGTATTGATTGAAAATTTTCAAAGTCTATCCTCCTCATTTGATGTCGAATCTCATCAATTCTTATATATTTGATTGAGTTTGCAGATAACTTTGCCAGCAATCGTCGATTTACATCCATTGAAGCCTATTGAGGTCGATTGTCACTTTGTATTGATTAAAAATTTTCAAAGTCTATCTTCCGAATTTGAAGTCGAATCTCATCAATTCTTATATATTTGAGTGAGTTTGCAATTAACTTTGTCAGCAATAGTCGATTTACTTCAAATGAAGCCCATTGAGGTCGATTGGCACTTTGTGTTGTTTGAAAATTTTCAAAGTCTATCTTCTGAATTTGAAGTCGAATCTCATCAATTCTTATATATTTGAGTGAGTTTGCAACTAACTTTGTCAGCAATCGTCGATTTACTTCTATTGAAACCCATTGAGATCGATCGTCACTTTGTATTGATTGAAAATTTTCAAAGTCTATCTTCCGAATTTGATGTCGAATCTCATCAATTCTTATATATTTAAGTGAGTTTGCAACTAACTTTGTCAGCAATCGTCGGTTTACTTCCATTGAAGCCTATTGAGGTCGGTTGTCACTTTGTATTGATTGAAAATTTTCAAAGTCTATCCTCCTCATTTGATGTCGAATCTCATCAATTCTTATATATTTGAGTGAGTTTGCAATTAACTTTGTCAGCAATAGTCGATTTACTTCAAATGAAGCCCATTGAGGTCGATTGGCACTTTGTGTTGATTGAAAATTTTCAAAGTCTATCTTCTGAATTTGAAGTCGAATCTCATCAATTCTTATATATTTGAGTGAGTTTGCAACTAACTTTGTCAGCAATCGTCGATTTACTTCTATTGAAACCCATTGAGGTCGATTGTCACTTTGTATTAATTGAAAATTTTCAAAGTCTATCTTCCGAATTAGAAGTCGAATCTCATCAATTTTTATATATTTGAGTGAGTTTGCAACTAACTTTGTCAGCAATTGTCGATTTACTTCCATTGAAGCCCATTGAGGTCGATTGTCACTTTGTATTGATTGGAAATTTTCAAAGTCTATCTTCCGAATTTGATGTCGAATCTCATCAATTCTTATATATTTAAGTGAGTTTGCAACTAACTTTGTCAGCAATCGTCGGTTTACTTCCATTGAAGCCTATTGAGGTCGGTTGTCACTTTGTATTGATTGAAAATTTTCAAAGTGTATCCTCCTCATTTGATGTCGAATCTCATCAATTCTTATATATTTGAGTGAGTTTGCAATTAACTTTGTCAGCAATAGTCGATTTACTTCAAATGAAGCCCATTGAGGTCGATTGGCACTTTGTGTTGTTTGAAAATTTTCAAAGTCTATCTTCTGAATTTGAAGTCGAATCTCATCAATTCTTATATATTTGAGTGAGTTTGCAACTAACTTTGTCAGCAATCGTCGATTTACTTCTATTGAAACCCATTGAGATCGATCGTCACTTTGTATTGATTGAAAATTTTCAAAGTCTATCCTCCTCATTTGATGTCGAATCTCATCAATTCTTATATATTTGATTGAGTTTGCAGATAACTTTGCCAGCAATCGTCGATTTACATCCATTGAAGCCTATTGAGGTCGATTGTCACTTTGTATTGATTAAAAATTTTCAAAGTCTATCTTCCGAATTTGAAGTCGAATCTCATCAATTCTTATATATTTGAGTGAGTTTGCAATTAACTTTGTCAGCAATAGTCGATTTACTTCAAATGAAGCCCATTGAGGTCGATTGGCACTTTGTGTTGTTTGAAAATTTTCAAAGTCTATCTTCTGAATTTGAAGTCGAATCTCATCAATTCTTATATATTTGAGTGAGTTTGCAACTAACTTTGTCAGCAATCGTCGATTTACTTCTATTGAAACCCATTGAGATCGATCGTCACTTTGTATTGATTGAAAATTTTCAAAGTCTATCTTCCGAATTTGATGTCGAATCTCATCAATTCTTATATATTTAAGTGAGTTTGCAACTAACTTTGTCAGCAATCGTCGGTTTACTTCCATTGAAGCCTATTGAGGTCGGTTGTCACTTTGTATTGATTGAAAATTTTCAAAGTCTATCCTCTCATCAATTCTTATATATTTGAGTGAGTTTGCAACTAACTTTGTCAGCAATCGTCGATTTACTTCTATTGAAACCCATTGAGATCGATCGTCACTTTGTATTTATTGAAAATTTTCAAAGTCTATCCTCCTCATTTGATGTCGAATCTCATCAATTCTTATATATTTGATTGAGTTTGCAGATAACTTTGCCAGCAATCGTCGATTTACATCCATTGAAGCCTATTGAGGTCGATTGTCACTTTGTATTGATTAAAAATTTTCAAAGTCTATCTTCCGAATTTGAAGTCGAATCTCATCAATTCTTATATATTTGAGTGAGTTTGCAACTAACTTTGCAGCAATCGTCGATTTACTTCCATTGAAGCCCATTGAGATCGATAGTCACTTTGTATTGATTGGAAATTTTTAAAGTCTATCTTCCAAATTCAAAGTCGAATCTCATCAATTCTTATATATTTGAGTGAGTTTGTAATTAACTTTGTCAGCAATAGTCGATTTACTTCAAATGAAGCCCATTGAGGTCGATTGGCACTTTGTGTTGTTTGAAAATTTTCAAAGTCTATCTTCTGAATTTGAAGTCGAATCTCATCAATTCTTATATATTTGAGTGAGTTTGCAACTAACTTTGTCAGCAATCGTCGATTTACTTCTATTGAAACCCATTGAGATCGATCGTCACTTTGTATTGATTGAAAATTTTCAAAGTCTATCCTCCTCATTTGATGTCGAATCTCATCAATTCTTATATATTTGATTGAGTTTGCAAATAACTTTGTCAGCAATCGTCGATTTACATCCATTGAAGCCTATTGAGGTCGGTTGTCACTTTGTATTGATTAAAAATTTCCAAAGTCTATCTTCCGAATTTGTAGTCGAATCTCATCAAATCTTATATATTTGAGTGAGTTTGCAACTAACTTTGTAGCAATCGTCGATTTACTTCCATTGAAGCCCATTGAGATCGATAGTCACTTTGTATTGATTGGAAATTTTTAAAGTCTATCTTCCAAATTCAAAGTCGAATCTCATCAATTCTTATATATTTGAGTGAGTTTGCAATTAACTTTGTCAGCAATAGTCGATTTACTTCAAATGAAGCCCATTGAGGTCGATTGGCCCTTTGTGTTGTTTGAAAATTTTCAAACTCTATCTTCTGAATTTGAAGTCGAATCTCATCAATTCTTATATATTTGAGTGAGTTCGCAACTAACTTCGTCAGCAATCTTTGATTTACTTCCATTGAACCCCATTGTGGTCGATTGTCACTTTGTATTGATTGAAAATTTTCAAAGTCTATCTTCCGAATTAGAAGTCGAATCTCATCAAGTTTTATATATTTGAGTGAGTTTGCAACTAACTTTGTCAGCAATTGTCGATTTACTTCCATTGAAGCCCATTGAGGTCGATTGTCACTTTGTGTTGTTTGAAAATTTTCAAAGTCTATCTTCCTAATTTGATGTCGAATCTCATCAATTCTGATATATTTGAGTGAGTTTGCAACTAACTTTGTCAGCAATCGTCGATTTACTTCCATGGAGCCCATTGAGATCGATTGTCACTTTGTATTGATTGGAAATTTTCAAAGTCTATCTTCCGAATTTGATGTCGAATCTCATCAATTCTTATATATTTAAGTGAGTTTGCAACTAACTTTGTCAGCAATCGTCGATTTACATCCATTGAAGCCTATTGAGGTCGGTTGTCACTTTGTAGTGATTCAAAATTTTCAAAGTCTATCTTCCGAATTTGAAGTCGAATCTCATCAATTCTTATATATTTGACTGAGTTTGCAATTAACTTTGTCAGCAATAGTCGATTTACTTCAAATGAAGCCCATTGAGATCGATAGTCACTTTGTATTGATTGGAAATTTTTAAAGTCTATCTTCCAAATTCAAAGTCGAATCTCATCAATTCTTATATATTTGAGTGAGTTTGCAATTAACTTTGTCAGCAATAGTCGATTTACTTCAAATGAAGCCCATTAAGGTCGATTGGCCCTTTGTGTTGTTTGAAAATTTTCAAAGTCTATCTTCTGAATTTGAAGTCGAATCTCATCAATTCTTATATATTTGAGTGAGTTCGCAACTAACTTTGTCAGCAATCTTTGATTTACTTCCATTGAACCCCATTGTGGGCGATTGTCACTTTGTATTGATTGAAAATTTTCAAAGTCTATCTTCCGAATTAGAAGTCGAATCTCATCAAGATTTATATATTTGAATGAGTTTGCAACTAACTTTGTCAGCAATTGTCGATTTACTTCCATTGAAGCCCATTGAGGTCGATTGTCACTTTGTGTTGTTTGAAAATTTTCAAAGTCTATCTTCCTAATTTGATGTCGAATCTCATCAATTCTGATATATTTGAGTGAGTTTGCAACTAACTTTGTCAGCAATCGTCGATTTACTTCCATGGAGCCCATTGAGATCGATTGTCACTTTGTATTGATTGGAAATTTTCAAAGTCTATCTTCCGAATTTGATGTCGAATCTCATCAATTCTTATATATTTAAGTGAGTTTGCAACTAACTTTGTCAGCAATCGTCGATTTACATCCATTGAAGCCTATTGAGGTCGGTTGTCACTTTGTATTGATTAAAAATTTTCAAAGTCTATCTTCCGAATTTGAAGTCGAATCTCATCAATTCTTATATATTTGAGTGAGTTTGCAATTAACTTTGTCAGCAATAGTCGATTTACTTCAAATGAAGCCCATTGAGGTCGATTGGCACTTTGTGTTGTTTGAAAATTTTCAAAGTCTATCTTCTGAATTTGAAGTCGAATCTCATCAATTCTTATATATTTGAGTGAGTTCGCAACTAACTTTGTCAGCAATCTTTGATTTACTCCCATTGAAGCCCATTGTGGTCGATTGTCACTTTGTATTGATTGAAAATTTCCAAAGTCTATCTTCCGAATTAGAAGTCGAATCTCATCAATTTTTATATATTTGAGTGAGTTTGCAACTAACTTTGTCAGCAATTGTCGATTTACTTCCATTGAAGCCCATTGAGGTCGATTGTCACTTTGTGTTGTTTGAAAATTTTCAAAGTCTATCTTCCTAATTTGATGTCGAATCTCATCAATTCTTATATATTTGAGTGAGTTTGCAATTAATTTTGTCAGCAATAGTCGATTTACTTCAAATGAAGCCCATTGAGGTCGATTGGCACTTTTTGTTGTTTGAAAATTTTCAAAGTCTATCTTCTGAATTTGAAGTCGAATCTCATCAATTCTTATATATTTGAGTGAGTTTGCAACTAACTTTGTCAGCAATCGTCGATTTACTTCCATTGAAACCCATTGTGGTCGATTGTCACTTTGTATTGATTGAAAATTTTCAAAGTCTATCTTCCGAATTAGAAGTCGAATCTCATCAATTTTTATATATTTGAGTGAGTTTGCAACTAACTTTGTCAGCAATTGTCGATTTACTTCAAATGAAGCCCATTGAGGTCGATTGGCACTTTGTGTTGTTTGAAAATTTTCAAAGTCTTTCTTCTGAATTTGAAGTCGAATCTCATCAATTCTTATATATTTGAGTGAGTTTGCAACTAACTTTGTCAGCAATCGTCGATTTACTTCTATTGAAACCCATTGAGATCGATCGTCACTTTGTATTGATTGAAAATTTTCAAAGTCTATCCTCCTCATTTGATGTCGAATCTCATCAATTCTTATATATTTGATTGAGTTTGCAAATAACTTTCTCAGCAATCGTCGATTTACATCCATTGAAGACTATTGAGGTCGGTTGTCTCTTTGTATTGATTAAAAATTTTCAAAGTCTATCTTCCGAATTTGAAGTCGAATCTCATCAATTCTTATATATTTGAGTGAGTTTGCAACTAACTTTGCAGCAATCGTCGATTTACTTCCATTGAAGCCCATTGAGATCGATAGTCACTTTGTATTGATTGGAAATTTTTAAAGTCTATCTTCCAAATTCAAAGTCGAATCTCATCAATTCTTATATATTTGAGTGAGTTTGCAATTAATTTTGTCAGCAATAGTCGATTTACTTCAAATGAAGCCCATTGAGGTCGATTGGCCCTTTGTGTTGTTTGAAAATTTTCAAAGTCTATCTTCTGAATTTGAAGTCGAATCTCATCAATTCTTATATAATTGAGTGAGTTCGCAACTAACTTTGTCAGCAATCTTTGATTTACTTCCATTGAACCACATTGTGGTCGATTGTCACTTTGTATTGATTGAAAATTTTCAAAGTCTATCTTCCGAATTAGAAGTCGAATCTCATCAAGTTTTATATATTTGAGTGAGTTTGCAACTAACTTTGTCAGCAATTGTCGATTTACTTCCATTGAAGCCCATTGAGGTCGATTGTCACTTTGTGTTGTTTGAAAATTTTCAAAGTCTATCTTCCGAATTTGATGTCGAATCTCATCAATTCTTATATATTTAAGTGAGTTTGCAACTAACTTTGTCAGCAATCGTCGATTTACATCCATTGAAGCCTATTGAGGTCGGTTGTCACTTTGTATTGATTGAAAATTTTCAAAGTCTATCCTCCTCATTTGATGTCGAATCTCATCAATTCTTATATATTTGAGTGAGTTTGCAACTAACTTTGTCAGCAATCGTCGATTTACTTCTATTGAAACCCATTGAGATCGATCGTCACTTTGTATTGATTGAAAATTTTCAAAGTCTATCCTCCTCATTTGATGTCGAATCTCATCAATTCTTATATATTTGATTGAGTTTGCAAATAACTTTGTCAGCAATCGTCGATTTACATCCATTGAAGCCTATTGAGGTCGGTTGTCACTTTGTATTGATTAAAAATTTTCAAAGTCTATCTTCAGAATTTGAAGTCGAATCTCATCAATTCTTATATATTCGAGTGAGTTTGCAACTAACTTTGTCAGCAATCGTCGATTTACTTCCATTGAAGCCCATTGAGATCGATAGTCACTTTGTATTGATTGGAAATTTTTAAAGTCTATCTTCCAAATTCAAAGTCGAATCTCATCAATTCTTATATATTTGAGTGAGTTTGCAATTAACTTTGTCAGCAATAGTGGATTTACTTCAAATGAAGCCCATTGAGATCGATTGGCACTTTGTGTTGTTTGAAAATTTTCAACGTCTATCTTCTGAATTTGAAGTCGAATCTCATCAATTCTTATATATTTGAGTGAGTTCGCAACTAACTTTGTCAGCAATCTTTGATTTACTTCCATTGAAGCCCATTGTGGTCGATTGTCACTTTGTATTGATTGAAAATTTTCAAAGTCTATCTTCTGAATTTGAAGTCGAATCTCATCAATTCTTATATATTTGAGTGAGTTTGCAACTAACTTTGTCAGCAATCGTCGATTTACTTCCATTGAAGCCCATTGTGGTCGATTGTCACTTTGTATTGATTGAAAATTTTCAAAGTCTATCTTCCGAATTAGAAGTCGAATCTCATCAATTTTTATATATTTGAGTGAGTTTGCAACTAACTTTGTCAGCAATTGTCGATTTACTTCCATTGAAGCCCATTGAGGTCGATTGTCACTTTGTGTTGTTTGAAAATTTTCAAAGTATATCTTCCTAATTTGATGTCGAATCTCATCAATTCTGATATATTTGAGTGAGTTTGCAACTAACTTTGTCAGCAATCGTCGATTTACTTCCATGGAGCCTATTGAGAAAGATTTTCACTTTGTATTGATTGGAAATTTTCAAAGTCTATCTTCCGAATTAGATGTCGAATCTCATCAATTCTTATATATTTAAGTGAGTTTGCAACTAACTTTGTCAGCAATCGTCGATTTACTACCATTGAAGCCTATTGAGGTCGGTTGTCACTTTGTATTGATTGAAAATTTTCAAAGTCTATCCTCCTCATTTGATGTCGAATCTCATCAATTCTTATATATTTGAGTGAGTTTGCAATTAACTTTGTCAGCAATAGTCGATTTACTTCAAATGAGGCCCATTCAGGTCGATTGGCACTTTGTGTTGTTTGAAAATTTTCAAAGTCTTTCTTCTGAATTTGAAGTCGAATCTCATCAATTCTTATATATTTGAGTGAGTTTGCAACTGACTTTGTCAGCAATCGTCGATTTACTTCTATTGAAACCCATTGAGATCGATCGTCACTTTGTATTGATTGAAAATTTTCAAAGTCTATCCTCCTCATTTGATGTCGAATCTCATCAATTCTTATATATTTGATTGAGTTTGCAAATAACTTTGTCAGCAATCGTCGATTTACATCCATTGAAGCCTATTGAGGTCGGTTGTCTCTTTGTATTGATTAAAAATTTTCAAAGTCTATCTTCCGAATTTGAAGTCGAATCTCATCAATTCTTATGTATTTGAGTGAGTTTGCAACTAACTTTGTCAGCAATAGTCGATTTACTTCAAATGAAGCCCATTGAGGTCGATTGGCCCTTTGTGTTGTTTGAAAATTTTCAAAGTCTATCTTCTGAATTTGAAGTCGAATCTCATCAATTCTTATATAATTGAGTGAGTTCGCAACTAACTTTGTCAGCAATCTTTGATTTACTTCCATTGAACCCCATTGTGGTCGATTGTCACTTTGTATTGATTGAAAATTTTCAAAGTCTATCTTCCGAATTTGATGTCGAATCTCATCAATTCTTATATATTTAAGTGAGTTTGCAACTAACTTTGTCAGCAATCGTCGATTTACATCCATTGAAGCCTATTGAGGTCGGTTGTCACTTTGTATTGATTGAAAATTTTCAAAGTCTATCCTCCTCATTTGATGTCGAATCTCATCAATTCTTATATATTTGAGTGAGTTTGCAACTAACTTTGTCAGCAATCGTCGATTTACTTCTATTGAAACCCATTGAGATCGATCGTCACTTTGTATTGATTGAAAATTTTCAAAGTCTATCCTCCTCATTTGATGTCGAATCTCATCAATTCTTATATATTTGATTGAGTTTGCAAATAACTTTGTCAGCAATCGTCGATTTACATCCATTGAAGCCTATTGAGGTCGGTTGTCACTTTGTATTGATTAAAAATTTTCAAAGTCTATCTTCCGAATTTGAAGTCGAATCTCATCAATTCTTATATATTCGAGTGAGTTTGCAACTAACTTTGTCAGCAATCGTCGATTTACTTCCATTGAAGCCCATTGAGATCGATAGTCACTTTGTATTGATTGGAAATTTTTAAAGTCTATCTTCCAAATTCAAAGTCGAATCTCATCAATTCTTATATATTTGAGTGAGTTTGCAATTAACTTTGTCAGCAATAGTCGATTTACTTCAAATGAAGCCCATTGAGATCGATTGGCACTTTGTGTTGTTTGAAAATTTTCAACGTCTATCTTCTGAATTTGAAGTCGAATCTCATCAATTCTTATATATTTGAGTGAATTCGCAACTAACTTTGTCAGCAATCTTTGATTTACTTCCATTGAAGCCCATTGTGGTCGATTGTCACTTTGTATTGATTGAAAATTTTCAAAGTCTATCTTCCGAATTAGAAGTCGAATCTCATCAATTTTTATATATTTGAGTGAGTTTGCAACTAACTTTGTCAGCAATTGTCGATTTACTTCCATTGAAGCCCATTGAGGTCGATTGTCACTTTGTGTTGTTTGGAAATTTTCAAAGTCTATCTTCCTAATTTGATGTCGAATCTCATCAATTCTGATATATTTGAGTGAGTTTGCAACTAACTTTGTCAGCAATCGTCGATTTACTTCCATGAAGCCCATTGAGATCGATTGTCACTTTGTATTGATTGGAAATTTTCAAAGTCTATCTTCCGAATTTGATGTCGAATCTCATCAATTCTTATATATTTAAGTGAGTTTGCAACTAACCTTGTCAGCAATCGTCGATTTACTTCTATTGAAGCCCATTGAGATCGATTGTCACTTTGTATTGATTGAAAATTTTCAAAAACTATCCTCCTCATTTGATGTCGAATCTCATCAATTCTTATATATTTGAGTGAGTTTGCAAATAACTTTGTCAGCAATCGTCGATTTACTTCCATTGAAGCCTATTGAGGTCGGTTGTCACTTTGTATTGATTGAAAATTTTCAAAGTCTATCCTCCTCATTTGATGTCGAATCTCATCAATTCTCATATATTTGAGTGAGTTTGCAACTAACTTTGTCAGCAATCGTCGATTTACTTCCATTGAAGCCCATTGAGATCGATAGTCACTTTGTATTGATTGGAAATTTTCAAAGTCTATCTTCCAAATTCAAAGTCGAATCTCATCAATTCTTATATATTTGAGTGAGTTTGCAATTAACTTTGGCAGCAATAGTCGATTTACTTCAAATGAAGCCCATTGAGATCGATTGGCACTTTGTGTTGTTTGAAAATTTTCAAAGTCTATCTTCCAAATTCAAAGTCGAATCTCATCAATTCTTATATATTTGAGTGAGTTCGCAACTAATTTTGTTAGCAATCTTTGATTTACTTCCATTGAAGCCCATTGTGGTCGATTGTCACTTTGTATTGATTGAAAATTTTCAAAGTCTATCTTCCGAATTTGGAGTCGAATCTCATCAATTTTTATATATGTGAGTGAGTTTGCAACTAACTTTGTCAGCAATTGTCGATTCACTTCCATTGAAGCCCATTGAGGTCGATTGTCACTTTGTGTTGTTTGAAAATTTTCAAAGACTATCTTCTGAATTTGAAGTCGAATCTCATCAATTCTTATATAATTGAGTGAGTTCGCAACTAACTTTGTCAGCAATCTTTGATTTACTTCCATTGAACGCCATTGTGGTCGATTGTCACTTTGTATTGATTGAAAATTTTCAAAGTCTATCTTCCGAATTAGAAGTCGAATCTCATCAAGTTTTATATATTTGAGTGAGTTTGCAACTAACTTTGTCAGCAATTGTCGATTTACTTCCATTGAAGCCCATTGACGTCGATTGTCACTTTGTGTTGTTTGAAAATTTTCAAAGTCTATCTTCCTAATTTGATGTCGAATCTCATCAATTCTGATATATTTGAGTGAGTTTGCAACTAACTTTGTCAGCAATCGTCGATTTACTTCCATGGAGCCCATCGAGATCGATTGTCACTTTGTATTGATTGAAAATTTTCAAAGTCTATCCTCCTCATTTGATTTCGAATCTCATCAATTCTTATATATTTGATTGAGTTTGCAAATAACTTTGTCAGCAATCGTCGATTTACATCCATTGAAGCCTATTGAGGTCGCTTGTCACTTTGTATTGATTAAAAATTTTCAAAGTCTATCTTCCGAATTTGAAGTCGAATCTCATCAATTCTTATATATTCGAGTGAGTTTGCAACTAACTTTGTCAGCAATCGTCGATTTACTTCCATTGAAGCCCATTGAGATCGATAGTCACTTTGTATTGATTGGAAATTTTTAAAGTCTATCTTCCAAATTCAAAGTCGAATCTCATCAATTCTTATATATTTGATTGAGTTTGCAAATAACTTTGTCAGCAATCGTCGATTTACATCCATTGAAGCCTATTGAGGTCGGTTGTCACTTTGTATTGATTAAAAATTTTCAGAGTCTATCTTCCGAATTTGAAGTCGAATCTCATCAATTCTTATATATTCGAGTGAGTTTGCAACTAACTTTGTCAGCAATCGTCGATTTACTTCCATTGAAGCCCATTGAGATCGATAGTCACTTTGTATTGATTGGAAATTTTTAAAGTCTATCTTCCAAATTCAAAGTCGAATCTCATCAATTCTTATATATTTGAGTGAGTTTGCAATTAACTTTGTCAGCAATAGTCGATTTACTTCAAATGAAGCCCATTGAGATCGATTGGCACTTTGTGTTGTTTGAAAATTTTCAACGTCTATCTTCTGAATTTGAAGTCGAATCTCATCAATTCTTATATATTTGAGTGAGTTCGCAACTAACTTTGTCAGCAATCTTTGATTTACTTCCATTGAAGCCCATTGTGGTCGATTGTCACTTTGTATTGATTGAAAATTTTCAAAGTCTATCTTCTGAATTTGAAGTCGAATCTCATCAATTCTTATATATTTGAGTGAGTTTGCAACTAACTTTGTCAGCAATCGTCGATTTACTTCCATTGAAGCCCATTGTGGTCGATTGTCACTTTGTATTGATTGAAAATTTTCAAAGTCTATCTTCCGAATTAGAAGTCGAATCTCATCAATTTTTATATATTTGAGTGTGTTTGCAACTAACTTTGTCAGCAATTGTCGATTTACTTCCATTGAAGCCCATTGAGGTCGATTGTCACTTTGTGTTGTTTGAAAATTTTCAAAGTCTATCTTCCAAATTCAATGTCGAATCTCATCAATTCTTATATATTTGAGTGAGTTTTCAATTAAATTTGTCAGCAATTGTCGATTTACTTCCATTGAAGCCCATTGAGGTCGATTGTCACTTTGTATTGATTGAAAATTTTCAAAGTCTATCTTCCGAATTTGATGTCGAATCTCATCAATTCTGATATATTTGAGTGAGTTTGCAAATAACTTTGTCAGCAATCGTCGATTTACTTCCATTGGAGCCTATTGAGTTCGGTTGTCACTTTGTATTGATTGAAAATTTTCAAAGTCTATCTTCCGAATTTGATGACGAATCTCATCAATTCTTATATATTTGAGTGAGTTTGCAACTAACTTTGTCAGCAATCGTCGATTTACTTCTATTGAAGCCCATTGAGATTGATTGTCACTTTGTATTGATTGGAAATTTTCAAAGTCTATCTTCCAAATTCAATGTCGAATCTCATCAATTCTTATATATTTGAGTGAGTTTGCAATTAAATTTGTCAGCAATAGTCGATTTACTTCAAATGAAGCCCATTGAGGTCGATTGGCCATTTGTGTTGTTTGAAAATTTTCAAAGTCTATCTTCTGAATTTGAAGTCGAATCTCATCAATTCTTATATAATTGAGTGAGTTCGCAACTAACTTTGTCAGCAATCTTTGATTTACTTCCATTGAACCCCATTGTGGTCGATTGTCACTTTGTATTGATTGAAAATTTTCAAAGTCTATCTTCCGAATTAGAAGTCGAATCTCATCAAGTTTTATATATTTGAGTGAGTTTGCAACTAACTTTGTCAGCAATTGTCGATTTACTTCCATTGAAGCCCATTGAGTTCGATTGTCACTTTTTATTGATTGAAAATTTTCAAAGTCTATCCTCCTGATTTGATGTTGAATCTCATCAATTCTTATATATTTGAGTGAGTTTGCAAATAACTTTGTCAGCAATCGTCGATTTACTTCCATTGAAGCCCATTGAGATCGATTGTCACTTTGTATAGATTGGATATTTTCAAAGTCTATCTTCCGAATTTGAAGTCGAATCTCATCAACTCTTATATATTCTAGTGAGTTTGCAACTAACTCTGTCAGCAATCTTCGATTTACTTCCATTGAAGCCCATTGAGATCGATAGTCACTTTGTATTGATTGGAAATTTTCAAAGTCTATCTTCCAAATTCAATGTCGAATCTCATCAATTCTTATATATTTGAGTGAGTTTGCAATTAAATTTGTCAGCAATTGTCGATTTACTTCCATTGAAGCCCATTGAGTTCGATTGTCACTTTGTATTGATTGAAAATTTTCAAAGTCTATCCTCCTGATTTGATGTCGAATCTCATCAATTCTTATATATTTGAGTGAGTTTGCAAATAACTTTGTCAGCAATCGTCGATTTACTTCCATTGAAGCCCATTGAGATCGATTGTCACTTTGTATAGATTGGATATTTTCAAAGTCTATCTTCCGAATTTGAAGTCGAATCTCATCAACTCTTATATATTCTAGTGAGTTTGCAACTAACTCTGTCAGCAATCTTCGATTTACTTCCATTGAAGCCCATTGAGATCGATAGTCACTTTGTATTGATTGGAAATTTTCAATGTCTATCTTCCAAATTCAAAGTCGAATCTCATCAATTCTTATATATTTGAGTGAGTTTGCAATTAACTTTGTCAGCAATTGTCGATTTACTTCCATTGAAGCCCATTGAGTTCGATTGTCACTTTGTATTGATTGAAAATTTTCGAAGTCTATCCTCCTGATTTGATGTCGAATCTCATCAATTCTTATATATTTGAGTGAGTTTGCAAATAACTTTGTCAGCAATCGTCGATTTACTTCCATTGAAGCCCATTGAGATCGATTGTCACTTTGTATAGATTTGATATTTTCAAAGTCTATCTTCCGAATTTGAAGTCGAATCTCATCAACTCTTATATATTTGAGTGAGTTTGCAAATAACTTTGTCAGCAATCGTCGATTTACTTCTATTGAAACCCATTGAGATCGATCGTCACTTTGTATTGATTGAAAATTCTCAATGACTATCTTCCGAATTTGAAGTCGAATCTCATCAATTCTTATATATTTGAGTGAGTTTGCAAATAACTTTGTCAGCAATCGTCGATTTACTTCCTTTGAAGCCCATTGTGGTCGATTGTCACTTTCTATTGATTGAAAATTTTCAAAGTCTATCCTCCTGATTTGATGTCGAATCTCATCAATTCTTATATATTTGAGTGAGTTTGCAAATAACTTTGTCAGCAATCGTCGATTTACTTCAAATGAAGCCCATTGAGGTCGATTGGCACTTTGTGTTGTTTGAAAATATTCAAAGTCTATCTTCCGAATTTGAAGTCGAATCTCATCAATTCTTATATATTTGAGTGAGTTCGCAACTAACTTTGTCAGCAATCTTTGATTTACTTCCTTTGAAGCCCATTGTGGTCGATTGTCACTTTCTATTGATTGAAAATTTTCAAAGTCTATCCTCCTGATTTGATGTCGAATCTCATCAATTCTTATATATTTGAGTGAGTTTGCAAATAACTTTGTCAGCAATCGTCGATTTACTTCAAATGAAGCCCATTGAGGTCGCTTGTCACTTTGTATTGATTAAAAATTTTCAAAGTCTATCTTCCGAATTTGAAGTCGAATCTCATCAATTCTTATATATTCGAGTGAGTTTGCAACTAACTTTGTCAGCAATCGTCGATTTACTTCCATTGAAGCCCATTGAGATCGATAGTCACTTTGTATTGATTGGAAATTTTTAAAGTCTATCTTCCAAATTCAAAGTCGAATCTCATCAATTCTTATATATTTGATTGAGTTTGCAAATAACTTTGTCAGCAATCGTCGATTTACATCCATTGAAGCCTATTGAGGTCGGTTGTCACTTTGTATTGATTAAAAATTTTCAGAGTCTATCTTCCGAATTTGAAGTCGAATCTCATCAATTCTTATATATTCGAGTGAGTTTGCAACTAACTTTGTCAGCAATCGTCGATTTACTTCCATTGAAGCCCATTGAGATCGATAGTCACTTTGTATTGATTGGAAATTTTTAAAGTCTATCTTCCAAATTCAAAGTCGAATCTCATCAATTCTTATATATTTGAGTGAGTTTGCAATTAACTTTGTCAGCAATAGTCGATTTACTTCAAATGAAGCCCATTGAGATCGATTGGCACTTTGTGTTGTTTGAAAATTTTCAACGTCTATCTTCTGAATTTGAAGTCGAATCTCATCAATTCTTATATATTTGAGTGAGTTCGCAACTAACTTTGTCAGCAATCTTTGATTTACTTCCATTGAAGCCCATTGTGGTCGATTGTCACTTTGTATTGATTGAAAATTTTCAAAGTCTATCTTCTGAATTTGAAGTCGAATCTCATCAATTCTTATATATTTGAGTGAGTTTGCAACTAACTTTGTCAGCAATCGTCGATTTACTTCCATTGAAGCCCATTGTGGTCGATTGTCACTTTGTATTGATTGAAAATTTTCAAAGTCTATCTTCCGAATTAGAAGTCGAATCTCATCAATTTTTATATATTTGAGTGTGTTTGCAACTAACTTTGTCAGCAATTGTCGATTTACTTCCATTGAAGCCCATTGAGGTCGATTGTCACTTTGTGTTGTTTGAAAATTTTCAAAGTCTATCTTCCAAATTCAAAGTCGAATCTCATCAATTCTTATATATTTGAGTGAGTTTGCAATTAACTTTGTCAGCAATAGTCGATTTACTTCAAATGAAGCCCATTGAGATCGATTGGCACTTTGTGTTGTTTGAAAATTTTCAACGTCTATCTTCTGAATTTGAAGTCGAATCTCATCAATTCTTATATATTTGAGTGAGTTCGCAACTAACTTTGTCAGCAATCTTTGATTTACTTCCATTGAAGCCCATTGTGGTCGATTGTCACTTTGTATTGATTGAAAATTTTCAAAGTCTATCTTCTGAATTTGAAGTCGAATCTCATCAATTCTTATATATTTGAGTGAGTTTGCAACTAACTTTGTCAGCAATCGTCGATTTACTTCCATTGAAGCCCATTGTGGTCGATTGTCACTTTGTATTGATTGAAAATTTTCAAAGTCTATCTTCCGAATTAGAAGTCGAATCTCATCAATTTTTATATATTTGAGTGTGTTTGCAACTAACTTTGTCAGCAATTGTCGATTTACTTCCATTGAAGCCCATTGAGGTCGATTGTCACTTTGTGTTGTTTGAAAATTTTCAAAGTCTATCTTCCAAATTCAATGTCGAATCTCATCAATTCTTATATATTTGAGTGAGTTTTCAATTAAATTTGTCAGCAATTGTCGATTTACTTCCATTGAAGCCCATTGAGGTCGATTGTCACTTTGTATTGATTGAAAATTTTCAAAGTCTATCTTCCGAATTTGATGTCGAATCTCATCAATTCTGATATATTTGAGTGAGTTTGCAAATAACTTTGTCAGCAATCGTCGATTTACTTCCATTGGAGCCTATTGAGTTCGGTTGTCACTTTGTATTGATTGAAAATTTTCAAAGTCTATCTTCCGAATTTGATGACGAATCTCATCAATTCTTATATATTTGAGTGAGTTTGCAACTAACTTTGTCAGCAATCGTCGATTTACTTCTATTGAAGCCCATTGAGATTGATTGTCACTTTGTATTGATTGGAAATTTTCAAAGTCTATCTTCCAAATTCAATGTCGAATCTCATCAATTCTTATATATTTGAGTGAGTTTGCAATTAAATTTGTCAGCAATAGTCGATTTACTTCAAATGAAGCCCATTGAGGTCGATTGGCCCTTTGTGTTGTTTGAAAATTTTCAAAGTCTATCTTCTGAATTTGAAGTCGAATCTCATCAATTCTTATATAATTGAGTGAGTTCGCAACTAACTTTGTCAGCAATCTTTGATTTACTTCCATTGAACCCCATTGTGGTCGATTGTCACTTTGTATTGATTGAAAATTTTCAAAGTCTATCTTCCGAATTAGAAGTCGAATCTCATCAAGTTTTATATATTTGAGTGAGTTTGCAAATAACTTTGTCAGCAATCGTCGATTTACTTCCATTGAAGCCCATTGAGATCGATTGTCACTTTGTATAGATTGGATATTTTCAAAGTCTATCTTCCGAATTTGAAGTCGAATCTCATCAACTCTTATATATTCTAGTGAGTTTGCAACTAACTCTGTCAGCAATCTTCGATTTACTTCCATTGAAGCCCATTGAGATCGATAGTCACTTTGTATTGATTGGAAATTTTCAAAGTCTATCTTCCAAATTCAATGTCGAATCTCATCAATTCTTATATATTTGAGTGAGTTTGCAATTAAATTTGTCAGCAATTGTCGATTTACATCCATTGAAGCCCATTGAGTTCGATTGTCACTTTGTATTGATTGAAAATTTTCAAAGTCTATCCTCCTGATTTGATGTCGAATCTCATCAATTCTTATATATTTGAGTGAGTTTGCAAATAACTTTGTCAGCAATCGTCGATTTACTTCCATTGAAGCCCATTGAGATCGATTGTCACTTTGTATAGATTGGATATTTTCAAAGTCTATCTTCCGAATTTGAAGTCGAATCTCATCAACTCTTATATATTCTAGTGAGTTTGCAACTAACTCTGTCAGCAATCTTCGATTTACTTCCATTGAAGCCCATTGAGATCGATAGTCACTTTGTATTGATTGGAAATTTTCAATGTCTATCTTCCAAATTCAAAGTCGAATCTCATCAATTCTTATATATTTGAGTGAGTTTGCAATTAACTTTGTCAGCAATTGTCGATTTACTTCCATTGAAGCCCATTGAGTTCGATTGTCACTTTGTATTGATTGAAAATTTTCAAAGTCTATCCTCCTGATTTGATGTCGAATCTCATCAATTCTTATATATTTGAGTGAGTTTGCAAATAACTTTGTCAGCAATCGTCGATTTACTTCCATTGAAGCCCATTGAGATCGATTGTCACTTTGTATAGATTTGATATTTTCAAAGTCTATCTTCCGAATTTGAAGTCGAATCTCATCAACTCTTATATATTTGAGTGAGTTTGCAAATAACTTTGTCAGCAATCGTCGATTTACTTCTATTGAAACCCATTGAGATCGATCGTCACTTTGTATTGATTGAAAATTCTCAATGACTATCTTCCGAATTTGAAGTCGAATCTCATCAATTCTTATATATTTGAGTGAGTTTGCAAATAACTTTGTCAGCAATCGTCGATTTACTTCCTTTGAAGCCCATTGTGGTCGATTGTCACTTTCTATTGATTGAAAATTTTCAAAGTCTATCCTCCTGATTTGATGTCGAATCTCATCAATTCTTATATATTTGAGTGAGTTTGCAAATAACTTTGTCAGCAATCGTCGATTTACTTCAAATGAAGCCCATTGAGGTCGATTGGCACTTTGTGTTGTTTGAAAATATTCAAAGTCTATCTTCCGAATTTGAAGTCGAATCTCATCAATTCTTATATATTTGAGTGAGTTCGCAACTAACTTTGTCAGCAATCTTTGATTTACTTCCTTTGAAGCCCATTGTGGTCGATTGTCACTTTCTATTGATTGAAAATTTTCAAAGTCTATCCTCCTGATTTGATGTCGAATCTCATCAATTCTTATATATTTGAGTGAGTTTGCAAATAACTTTGTCAGCAATCGTCGATTTACTTCCATTGAAGCCCATTGAGATCGATTGTCACTTTGTATAGATTGGATATTTTCAAAGTCTATCTTCCGAATTTGAAGTCGAATCTCATCAACTCTTATATATTCTAGTGAGTTTTCAACTAACTCTGTCAGCAATCTTCGATTTACTTCCATTGAAGCCCATTGAGATCGATAGTCACTTTGTATTGATTGGAAATTTTCAAAGTCTATCTTCCAAATTCAATGTCGAATCTCATCAATTCTTATATATTTGAGTGAGTTTGCAATTAAATTTGTCAGCAATTGTCGATTTACTTCCATTGAAGCCCATTGAGTTCGATTGTCACTTTGTATTGATTGAAAATTTTCAAAGTCTATCCTCCTGATTTGATGTCGAATCTCATCAATTCTTATATATTTGAGTGAGTTTGCAAATAACTTTGTCAGCAATCGTCGATTTACTTCCATTGAAGCCCATTGAGATCGATTGTCACTTTGTATAGATTTGATATTTTCAAAGTCTATCTTCCGAATTTGAAGTCGAATCTCATCAACTCTTATATATTCTAGTGAGTTTGCAACTAACTCTGTCAGCAATCTTCGATTTACTTCCATTGAAGCCCATTGAGATCGATAGTCACTTTGTATTGATTGGAAATTTTCAATGTCTATCTTCCAAATTCAAAGTCGAATCTCATCAATTCTTATATATTTGAGTGAGTTTGCAATTAACTTTGTCAGCAATAGTCGATTTACTTCAAATGAAGCCCATTGAGGTCGATTGGCACTTTGTGTTGTTTGAAAATATTCAAAGTCTATCTTCCGAATTTGAAGTCGAATCTCATCAATTCTTATATATTTGAGTGAGTTCGCAACTAACTTTGTCAGCAATCTTTGATTTACTTCCATTGAAACCCATTGTGGTCGATTGTCACTTTGTATTGATTGAAAATTTTCAAAGTCTATCTTCCGAATTAGAAGTCGAATCTCATCAAGTTTTATATATTTGAGTGAGTTTGCAACTAACTTTGTCAGCAATTGTCGATTTACTTCCATTGAAGCCCATTGAGTTCGATTGTCACTTTTTATTGATTGAAAATTTTCAAAGTCTATCCTCCTGATTTGATGTTGAATCTCATCAATTCTTATATATTTGAGTGAGTTTGCAAATAACTTTGTCAGCAATCGTCGATTTACTTCCATTGAAGCCCATTGAGATCGATTGTCACTTTGTATAGATTGGATATTTTCAAAGTCTATCTTCCGAATTTGAAGTCGAATCTCATCAACTCTTATATATTCTAGTGAGTTTGCAACTAACTCTGTCAGCAATCTTCGATTTACTTCCATTGAAGCCCATTGAGATCGATAGTCACTTTGTATTGATTGGAAATTTTCAAAGTCTATCTTCCAAATTCAATGTCGAATCTCATCAATTCTTATATATTTGAGTGAGTTTGCAATTAAATTTGTCAGCAATTGTCGATTTACTTCCATTGAAGCCCATTGAGTTCGATTGTCACTTTGTATTGATTGAAAATTTTCAAAGTCTATCCTCCTGATTTGATGTCGAATCTCATCAATTCTTATATATTTGAGTGAGTTTGCAAATAACTTTGTCAGCAATCGTCGATTTACTTCCATTGAAGCCCATTGAGATCGATTGTCACTTTGTATAGATTGGATATTTTCAAAGTCTATCTTCCGAATTTGAAGTCGAATCTCATCAACTCTTATATATTCTAGTGAGTTTGCAACTAACTCTGTCAGCAATCTTCGATTTACTTCCATTGAAGCCCATTGAGATCGATAGTCACTTTGTATTGATTGGAAATTTTCAATCTCTATCTTCCAAATTCAAAGTCGAATCTCATCAATTCTTATATATTTGAGTGAGTTTGCAATTAACTTTGTCAGCAATTCTTATATATTTGAGTGAGTTTGCAAATAACTTTGTCAGCAATCGTCGATTTACTTCCATTGAAGCCCATTGAGATCGATTGTCACTTTGTATAGATTTGATATTTTCAAAGTCTATCTTCCGAATTTGAAGTCGAATCTCATCAACTCTTATATATTTGAGTGAGTTTGCAAATAACTTTGTCAGCAATCGTCGATTTACTTCTATTGAAACCCATTGAGATCGATCGTCACTTTGTATTGATTGAAAATTCTCAATGACTATCTTCCGAATTTGAAGTCGAATCTCATCAATTCTTATATATTTGAGTGAGTTTGCAAATAACTTTGTCAGCAATCGTCGATTTACTTCCTTTGAAGCCCATTGTGGTCGATTGTCACTTTCTATTGATTGAAAATTTTCAAAGTCTATCCTCCTGATTTGATGTCGAATCTCATCAATTCTTATATATTTGAGTGAGTTTGCAAATAACTTTGTCAGCAATCGTCGATTTACTTCCATTGAAGCCCATTGAGATCGATTGTCACTTTGTATAGATTGGATATTTTCAAAGTCTATCTTCCGAATTTGAAGTCGAATCTCATCAACTCTTATATATTCTAGTGAGTTTGCAACTAACTCTGTCAGCAATCTTCGATTTACTTCCATTGAAGCCCATTGAGATCGATAGTCACTTTGTATTGATTGGAAATTTTCAATCTCTATCTTCCAAATTCAAAGTCGAATCTCATCAATTCTTATATATTTGAGTGAGTTTGCAATTAACTTTGTCAGCAATTGTCGATTTACTTCCATTGAAGCCCATTGAGTTCGATTGTCACTTTGTATTGATTGAAAATTTTCAAAGTCTATCCTCCTGATTTGATGTCGAATCTCATCAATTCTTATATATTTGAGTGAGTTTGCAAATAACTTTGTCAGCAATCGTCGATTTACTTCCATTGAAGCCCATTGAGATCGATTGTCACTTTGTATAGATTTGATATTTTCAAAGTCTATCTTCCGAATTTGAAGTCGAATCTCATCAACTCTTATATATTTGAGTGAGTTTGCAAATAACTTTGTCAGCAATCGTCGATTTACTTCTATTGAAACCCATTGAGATCGATCGTCACTTTGTATTGATTGAAAATTCTCAATGACTATCTTCCGAATTTGAAGTCGAATCTCATCAATTCTTATATATTTGAGTGAGTTTGCAAATAACTTTGTCAGCAATCGTCGATTTACTTCCTTTGAAGCCCATTGTGGTCGATTGTCACTTTCTATTGATTGAAAATTTTCAAAGTCTATCCTCCTGATTTGATGTCGAATCTCATCAATTCTTATATATTTGAGTGAGTTTGCAAATAACTTTGTCAGCAATCGTCGATTTACTTCCATTGAAGCCCATTGAGATCGATTGTCACTTTGTATAGATTGGATATTTTCAAAGTCTATCTTCCGAATTTGAAGTCGAATCTCATCAACTCTTATATATTCTAGTGAGTTTTCAACTAACTCTGTCAGCAATCTTCGATTTACTTCCATTGAAGCCCATTGAGATCGATAGTCACTTTGTATTGATTGGAAATTTTCAAAGTCTATCTTCCAAATTCAATGTCGAATCTCATCAATTCTTATATATTTGAGTGAGTTTGCAATTAAATTTGTCAGCAATTGTCGATTTACTTCCATTGAAGCCCATTGAGTTCGATTGTCACTTTGTATTGATTGAAAATTTTCAAAGTCTATCCTCCTGATTTGATGTCGAATCTCATCAATTCTTATATATTTGAGTGAGTTTGCAAATAACTTTGTCAGCAATCGTCGATTTACTTCCATTGAAGCCCATTGAGATCGATTGTCACTTTGTATAGATTTGATATTTTCAAAGTCTATCTTCCGAATTTGAAGTCGAATCTCATCAACTCTTATATATTCTAGTGAGTTTGCAACTAACTCTGTCAGCAATCTTCGATTTACTTCCATTGAAGCCCATTGAGATCGATAGTCACTTTGTATTGATTGGAAATTTTCAATGTCTATCTTCCAAATTCAAAGTCGAATCTCATCAATTCTTATATATTTGAGTGAGTTTGCAATTAACTTTGTCAGCAATAGTCGATTTACTTCAAATGAAGCCCATTGAGGTCGATTGGCACTTTGTGTTGTTTGAAAATATTCAAAGTCTATCTTCCGAATTTGAAGTCGAATCTCATCAATTCTTATATATTTGAGTGAGTTCGCAACTAACTTTGTCAGCAATCTTTGATTTACTTCCATTGAAGCCCATTGTGGTCGATTGTCACTTTGTATTGTTTGAAAATTTTCAAAGTCTATCCTCCTCATTTGATGTCGAATCTCATCAATTCTTATATATTTGAGTGAGTTTGCAAATAACTTTGTCAGCAATCGTCGATTTACTTCTATTGAAACCCATTGAGATCGATCGTCACTTTGTATTGATTGAAAATTCTCAATGACTATCTTCCGAATTTGAAGTCGAATCTCATCAATTCTCATATATTTGAGTGAGTTTGCAACTAACTTTGTCAGCAATCGTCGATTTACTTCCATTGAAGCCCATTGAGATCGATAGTCACTTTGTATTGATTGGAAATTTTCAAAGTCTATCTTCCAAATTCAAAGTCGAATCTCATCAATTCTTATATATTTGAGTGAGTTTGCAATTAACTTTGGCAGCAATAGTCGATTTACTTCAAATGAAGCCCATTGAGATCGATTGGCACTTTGTGTTGTTTGAAAATTTTCAAAGTCTATCTTCCAAATTCAAAGTCGAATCTCATCAATTCTTATATATTTGAGTGAGTTCGCAACTAACTTTGTCAGCAATATTTGATTTACTTCCATTGAAGCCCATTGAGGTCGATTGTCACTTTGTGTTGTTTGAAAATTTTCAAAGTCTATCTTCTGAATTTGAAGTCGAATCTCATCAATTCTTATATATTTGAGCGAGTTCGCGACTAACTTTGTCAGCAATCTTTGATTTACTTCCATTGAACCCCATTGTGGGCGATTGTCACTTTGTATTGATTGAAAATTTTCAAAGTCTATCTTCCGAATTAGAAGTCGAATCTCATCAATTTTTATATATTTGAGTGAGTTTGCAACTAACTTTGTCAGCAATTGTCGATTTACTTCCATTGAAGCCCATTGAGGTCGATTGTCACTTTGTGTTGTTTGAAAATTTTCAAAGTCTATCTTCCTAATTTGATGTCGAATCTCATCAATTCTGATATATTTGAGTGAGTTTGCAACTAACTTTGTCAGCAATCGTCCATTTACTTCCATGGAGCCCATTGAGATCGATTGTCACTTTGTATTGATTGGAAATTTTCAAAGTCTATCTTCCGAATTTGATGTCGAATCTCATCAATTCTTATATATTTGAGTGAGTTTGCAACTAATTTTGTCAGCAATCGTCGATTTACTTCCATTGAAGCCTATTGAGGTCGGTTGTCACTTTGTATTGATTGAAAATTTTCAAAGTCTATCCTCCTCATTTGATGTCGAATCTCATCAATTCTTATATATTTGAGTGAGTTTGCAACTAACTTTCTCAGCAATCGTCGATTTACTTCTATTGAAACCCATTGAGATCGATCGTCACTTTGTATTGATTGAGAATTTTCATAGTCTATCCTCCTCATTTGATGTCGAATCTCATCAATTTTTATATATTTGAGTGAGTTTGCAACTAACTTTCTCAGCAATCGTCGATTTACTTCTATTGAAACCCATTGAGATCGATCGTCACTTTGTATTGATTGAGAATTTTCATAGTCTATCCTCCTCATTTGATGTCGAATCTCATCAATTCTTATATATTTGAGTGAGTTTGCAACTAACTTTCTCAGCAATCGTCGATTTACTTCTATTGAAACCCATTGAGATCGATCGTCACTTTGTATTGATTGAGAATTTTCATAGTCTATCCTCCTCATTTGATGTCGAATCTCATCAATTTTTATATATTTGAGTGAGTTTGCAACTAACTTTGTCAGGAATTGTCGATTTACTTCCATTGAAGCCCATTGAGGTCGATTGTCACTTTGTATTGATTGAAAATTTTCAAAGTCTATCTTCCAAATTCAAAGTCGAATCTCATCAATTCTTATATATTTGAGTGAGTTTGCAATTAACTTTGTCAGCAATAGTTGATTTACTTCAAATGAAGCCCATTGAGGTCGATTGTCACTTTGTGTTGTTTGAAAATTTTCAAAGTCTATCTTCCTAATTTGATGTCGAATCTCATCAATTCTGATATATTTGAGTGAGTTTGCAACTAACTTTGTCAGCAATCGTCCATTTACTTCCATGGAGCCCATTGAGATCGATTGTCACTTTGTATTGATTGGAAATTTTCAAAGTCTATCTTCCGAATTTGATGTCGAATCTCATCAATTCTTATATATTTGAGTGAGTTTGCAACTAATTTTGTCAGCAATCGTCGATTTACTTCCATTGAAGCCTATTGAGGTCGGTTGTCACTTTGTATTGATTGAAAATTTTCAAAGTCTATCCTCCTCATTTGATGTCGAATCTCATCAATTCTTATATATTTGAGTGAGTTTGCAACTAACTTTCTCAGCAATCGTCGATTTACTTCTATTGAAACCCATTGAGATCGATCGTCACTTTGTATTGATTGAGAATTTTCATAGTCTATCCTCCTCATTTGATGTCGAATCTCATCAATTTTTATATATTTGAGTGAGTTTGCAACTAACTTTGTCAGGAATTGTCGATTTACTTCCATTGAAGCCCATTGAGGTCGATTGTCACTTTGTATTGATTGGAAATTTTTAAAGTCTATCTTCCAAATTCAAAGTCGAATCTCATCAATTCTTATATATTTGAGTGAGTTTGCAATTAACTTTGTCAGCAATAGTTGATTTACTTCAAATGAAGCCCATTGAGGTCGATTGGCACTTTGTGTTGTTTGAAAATTTTCAAAGTCTATCTTCTGAATTTGAAGTCGAATCTCATCAATTCTTATATATTTGAGTGAGTTCGCAACTAACTTTGTCAGCAATCTTTGATTTACTTCCATTGAAGCCCATTGAGGTCGATTGTCACTTTGTGTTGTTTGAAAATTTTCAAAGTCTATCTTCCGAATTTGAAGTCGAATCTCATCAATTCTCATATATTTGAGTGAGTTTGCAACTAACTTTGTCAGCAATCGTCGATTCACTTCCATTGAAGCCCATTGAGATCGATAGTCACTTTGTATTGATTGGAAATTTTCAAAGTCTATCTTCCAAATTCAAAGTCGAATCTCATCAATTCTTATATATTTGAGTGAGTTTGCAATTAACTTTGTCAGCAATCGTCGATTCACTTCAAATGAAGCCCATTGAGATCGATAGTCACTTTGTATTGATTGGAAATTTTCAAAGTCTATCTTCCAAATTCAAAGTCGAATCTCATCAATTCTTATATATTTGAGTGAGTTTGCAACTAACTTTGTCAGCAATCGTCGATTTACTTCCATTGAAGCCCATTGAGATCGATAGTCACTTTGTATTGATTGGAAATTTTTAAAGTCTATCTTCGAAATTCAAAGTCGAATCTCATCAATTCTTATATATTTGAGTGAGTTTGCAATTAACTTTGTCAGCAATAGTTGATTTACTTCAAATGAAGCCCATTGAGGTCGATTGGCACTTTGTGTTGTTTGAAAATTTTCAAAGTCTATCTTCTGAATTTGAAGTCGAATCTCATCAATTCTTATATATTTGAGTGAGTTCGCAACTAACTTTGTCAGCAATCTTTGATTTACTTCCATTGAAGCCCATTGTGGTCGATTGTCACTTTGTATTGATTGAAAATTTTCAAAGTCTATCTTCCGAATTTGATGTCGAATCTCATCAATTCTTATATATTTGAGTGAGTTTGCAACTAACTTTGTCAGCAATCGTCGATTTACTTCTATTGAAGCCCATTGAGATCGATTGTCACTTTGTATTGATTGAAAATTTTCAAAGTCTATCCTCCTCATTTGATGTCGAATCTCATCAATTCTTATATATTTGAGTGAGTTTGCAAATAACTTTGTCAGCAATCGTCGATTTACTTCCATTGAAGCCTATTGACGTCGGTTGTCACTTTGTGTTGATTGAAAATTTTCAAAGTCTATCTTCCGAATTTGAAGTCGAATCTCATCAATTCTTATATATTTGAGTGAGTTTGCAACTAACTTTGTCAGCAATCGTCGATTTACTTCCATTGAAGCCCATTGAGATCGATAGTCACTTTGTATTGATTGGAAATTTTCAAAGTCTATCCTCCTCATTTGATGTCGAATCTCATCAATTCTTATATATTTGAGTGAGTTTGCAATCAACTTTGTCAGCAATAGTCGATTTACTTCAAATGAAGCCCATTGAGGTCGATTGGCACTTTGTGTTGTTTGAAAATTTTCAAAGTCTATCTTCCGAATTTGATGTCGAATCTCATCAATTCTTATAAATTTGAGTGAGTTTGCGACTAACTTTGTCAGCAATCGTCGATTTACTTCCATTGAAGCCCATTGTGGTCGATTGTCACTTTGTATTGATTGAAAATTTTCAAAGTCTATCTTCCGAATTTGATGTCGAATCTCATCAATTCTGATATATTTGAGTGAGTTTGCGAATAACTTTGTCAGCAATCGTCGATTTACGTCCATTGAAGCCCATTGTGGTCGATTGTCACTTTGTATTGATTGAAAATTTTCAAAGTCTATCTTCCGAATTTGAAGTCGAATCTCATCAATTTTTATATATTTGAGTGAGTTTGCAACTAACTTTGTCAGCAATTGTCGATTTACTTCCATTGAAGCCCATTGAGGTCGATTGTCACTTTGTGTTGTTTGAAAATTTCCAAAGTCTATCTTCCGAATTTGATGTCGAATCTCATCAATTCTGATATATTTGAGTGAGTTTGCAAATAACTTTGTCAGCAATCGTCGATTTACTTCCATTGAAGCCTATTGAGTTCGGTTGTCACTTTGTATTGATTGAAAGTTTTCAAAGTCTATCTTCCGAATTTGATGTCGAATCTCATCAATTCTTATATATTTGAGTGAGTTTGCAATTAACTATGTCAGCAATAGTCGATTTACTTCAAATGAAGCCCATTGAGGTCGATTGGCACTTTGTGTTGTTTGAAAATTTTCAAAGTCTATCTTCTGAATTTGAAGTCGAATCTCATCAATCCTTATATATTTGAGTGACTTCGCAACTAACTTTGTCAGCAATCTTTGATTTACTTCCATTGAAGCCCATTGTGGTCGATTGTCACTTTGTATTGATTGAAAATTTCCAAAGAATATCTTCCGAGTTTGATGTCGAATCTCATCAGTTCTGATATATTTGAGTGAGTTTGCAAATAACTTTGTCAGCAATCGTCGATTTACTTCCATTGAAGCCTATTGAGTTCGGTTGTCACTTTGTATTGATTGAAAATTTTCAAAGTCTATCTTCCGAATTTGATGTCGAATCTCATCAATTCTTATATATTTGAGTGAGTTTGCAACTAACTTTGTCAGCAATCGTCGATTTACTTCTATTGAAGCCCATTGAGATCGATTGTCACTCTGTATTGATTGAAAATTTTCAAAGTCTATCCTCCTCATTTGATGTCGAATCTCATCAATTCTTATATATTTGAGTGAGTTGCAAATAACTTTGTCAGCAATCGTCGATTTACTTCCATTGAAGCCTATTGAGGTCGGTTATCACTTTGTGTTGATTGAAAATTTTCAAAGTCTATCTTCCGAATTTGATGTCGAATCTCATCAATTCTTATATATTTGAGTGAGTTTGCAACTAACTTTGTCAGCAATCGTCGATTTACTTCTAATGAAGCCCATTGAGATCGATTGTCACTTTGTGTTGATTGAAAATTTTCAAAGTCTATCTTCCGAATTTGATGTCGAATCTCATCAATTCTGATATATTTGATTGAGTTTGCAAATAACTTTGTCAGCAATCGTCGATTTACTTCCATTGAAGCCTATTGAGTTCGGTTGTCACTTTGTATTGAATGAAAATTTTCAAAGTCTATCTTCCGAATTTAAAAGCGAATCTCATCAATTTTTATATATTTGAGTGAGTTTGCAACTAACTTTGTCAGCAATTGTCGATTTACTTCCATTGAAGCCCATTGAGGTCGATTGTCACTTTGTGTTGTTTGAAAATTTTCAAAGTCTATCTTCCGAATTTGAAATCGAATCTCATCAATTTTTATATATTTGAGTGAGTTTGCAACTAACTTTGTCAGGAATTGTCGATTTACTTCCATTGAAGCCCATTGAGGTCGATTGTCACTTTGTATTGATTGAAAATTTTCAAAGTCTATCCTCCTCATTTGATGTCGAATCTCATCAATTCTTATATATTTGAGTGAGTTTGCAAATAACTTTGTCAGCAATCGTCGATTTACTTCCATTGAAGCCCATTGAGATCGATACACACTTTGTATTGATTGGAAATTTTCAAAGTCTATCTTCCAAATTCAAAGTCGAATCTCATCAATTCTTATATATTTGAGTGAGTTTGCAACTAACTTTGTCAGCAATTGTCTATTTACTTCCATTGTAGCCCATTGAGGTCGATTGTCACTTTGTATTGATTGAAAATTTTCAAAATCTATCCTCCTCATTTGATGTCGAATCTCATCAATTCTTATATATTTGAGTGAGTTTGCAAATAACTTTGTCAGCAATTGTCGATTCACTTCCATTGAAGCCCATTGAGGTCGATTGTCACTTTTTGTTGTTTGGAAATTTTCAAAGTCTATCTTCCTAATTTGATGTCGAATCTCATCAATTCTGATATATTTGAGTGAGTTTGCAACTAACTTTGTCAGCAATCGTCGATTTACTTCCATTGAAGCCTATTGAGTTCGGTTGTCACTTTGTATTGATTGAAAATTTTCAAAGTCTAACTTCCGAATTTGATGACGAATCTCATCAATTCTTATATATTTGAGTGAGTTTGCAACTAACTTTGTCAGCAATCGTCGATTTACTTCTATTGAAGCCCATTGAGATTGATTGTCACTTTGTATTGATTGGAAATTTTCAAAGTCTATCTTCCAAATTCAATGTCGAATCTCATCAATTCTTATATTTTTGAGTGAGTTTGCAATTAAATTTGTCAGCAATTGTCGATTTACTTCCATTGAAGCCCATTGAGGTCGATTGTCACTTTGTGTTGTTTGAAAATTTTCAAAGTCTATCTTCCGAATTTGAAGTCGAATCTCATCAATTTTTATATATTTAAATGAGTTTGCAACTAACTTTGTCAGCAATTGTCGATTTACTTCCATTGAAGCCCATTGAGTTCGATTGTCACTTTGTATTGATTGAAAATTTTCATAGTCTATCCTCCTGATTTGATGTCGAATCTCATCAATTCTTATATATTTGAGTGAGTTTGCAAATAACTTTGTCAGCAATCGTCGATTTACTTCCATTGAAGCCCATTGAGATCGATTGTCACTTTGTATAGATTGGATATTTTCAAAGTCTATCTTCCGAATTTGAAGTCGAATCTCATCAACTCTTATATATTCTAGTGAGTTTGCAACTAACTCTGTCAGCAATCTTCGATTTACTTCCATTGAAGCCCATTGAGATCGATAGTCACTTTGTATTGATTGGAAATTTTCAATGTCTATCTTCCAAATTCAAAGTCGAATCTCATCAATTCTTATATATTTGAGTGAGTTTGCAATTAACTTTGTCAGCAATAGTCGATTTACTTCAAATGAAGCCCATTGAGGTCGATTGGCACTTTGTGTTGTTTGAAAATATTCAAAGTCTATCTTCCGAATTTGAAGTCGAATCTCATCAATTCTTATATATTTGAGTGAGTTCGCAACTAACTTTGTCAGCAATCTTTGATTTACTTCCATTGAAGCCCATTGTGGTCGATTGTCACTTTGTATTGATTGAAAATTTTCAAAGTCTATCTTCCGAATTTGATGTCGAATCTCATCAATTCTGATATATTTGAGTGAGTTTGCAAATAACTTTGTCAACAATCGTCGATTTACTTCCATTGAAGCCTATTGAGTTCGGTTGTCACTTTGTATTGATTGAAAATTTTCAAAGTCTATCTTCCGAATTTGATGTCGAATCTCATCAATTCTTATATATTTGAGTGAGTTTGCAACTAACTTTGTCAGCAATCGTCGATTTACTTCTATTGAAGCCCATTGAGATCGATTGTCACTTTGTATTGATTGAAAATTTTCAAAGTCTATCTTCCGAATTTGAAGTCGAATCTCATCAATTTTTATATATTTGAGTGAGTTTGCAACTAACTTTGTCAGCAATTGTCGATTTACTTCCATTGAAGCCTATTGAGGTCGGTTGTCACTTTGTGTTGATTGAAAATTTTCAAAGTCTATCTTCCGAATTTGATGTCGAATCTCATCAATTCTGATATATTTGAGTGAGTTTGCAAATAACTTTGTCAGCAATCGTCGATTTACTTCCATTGAAGCCTATTGAGTTCGGTTGTCACTTTGTATTGATTGAAAATTTTCAAAGTCTATCTTCCGAATTTGAAGTCGAATCTCATCAATTTTTATATATTTGAGTGAGTTTGCAACTAACTTTGTCAGCAATTGTCGATTTACTTCCATTGAAGCCCATTGAGGTCGATTGTCACTTTGTGTTGATTGAAAATTTTCAAAGTCTATCCTCCTCATTTGATGTCGAATCTCATCAATTCTTATATATTTGAGTGAGTTTGCAAATAACTTTGTCAGCAATCGTCGATTTACTTCCATTGAAGCCCATTGAGATCGATAGTCACTTTGTATTGATTGGAAATTTTCAAAGTCTATCCTCCTCATTTGATGTCGAATCTCATCAATTCTTATATATTTGAGTGAGTTTGCAAATAACTTTGTCAGCAATCGTCGATTTACTTCCATTGAAGCCTA
The DNA here is from genome assembly GCA_026230145.1 of Diorhabda elongata. Classification (NCBI taxonomy): domain Eukaryota; kingdom Metazoa; phylum Arthropoda; class Insecta; order Coleoptera; family Chrysomelidae; genus Diorhabda; species Diorhabda elongata. The sequence goes on from CM047926.1 coordinate 34,250,642, forward strand.
TTGAGGTCGGTTGTCACTTTGTATTGATTGAAAATTTTCAAAGTCTATCCTCCTCATTTGATGTCGAATCTCATCAATTCTTATATATTTGAGTGAGTTTGCAAATAACTTTGTCAGCAATCGTCGATTTACTTCCATTGAAGCCTATTGAGGTCGGTTGTCACTTTGTTTTAATTGAAAATTTTCAAAGTCTATTTTCCGAATTTGATGTCGAATCTCATCAATTCCCCTATATTTGAGTGAGTTTGCAACTAACTTTGTCAGCAATCGTGGATTTACTTCCATTGAAGCCCATTGAGATCGATAGTCACTTTGTATTGATTGGAAATTTTCAAAGTCTATCTTCCAAATTCAAAGTCGTATCTCATCAATTCTTATATATTTGAGTGAGTTTGCAATTAACTTTGGCAGCAATAGTCGATTTACAACTAACTTTGTCAGCAATCTTTGATTTACTTCCATTGAAGCCCATTGAGGTCGATTGTCACTTTGTATTGATTGAAAATTTTCAAAATCTATCTTCCGAATTTGAAGTCGAATCTCATCAATTCTTATATATTTGAGTGAATTTGCAAATAACTTCGTCAGCAATCGTCGATTTACTTCCATTGAAGCCTATTGAGTTCGGTGGTCACTTTGTATTTATTGAAAATTTTCAAAGTCTATCTTCCGAATTTGATGTCGAATCTCATCAATTCTTATATATTTGAGTGAGTTTGCAACTAACTTTGTCAGCAATCGTCGATTTACTTCCAATGAAGCCCATTGTGGTCGATTGTCACTTTGTATTGATTGAAAATTTTCAAAGTCTATCTTCCGAATTTGAAGTCGAATCTCATCAATTCTTATATATTTGAGTGAGTTTGCAACTAACTTTGTCAGCAATCGTCGATTTACTTCTATTGAAGCCCATTGAGATCGATTGTCACTTTGTATTGATTGAAAATTTTCAAAGTCTATCCTCCTCATTTGATGTCGAATCTCATCAATTCTTATATATTTGAATGAGTTTGCAAATAACTTTGTCAGCAATCTTTGATTTACTTCCATTGAAGCCCATTGTGGTCGATTGTCACTTTGTATTGATTGAAAATTTTCGAAGTCTATCTTCCGAATTTGAAGTCGAATCTCATCAATTCTTATATATTTGAGTGAGTTTGCAACTAACTTTGTCAGCAATCGTCGATTTACTTCTATTGAAGCCCATTGAGATCGATTGTCACTTTGTATTGATTGAAAATTTTCAAAGTCTATCCTCCTCATTTGAAGTCGAATCTCATCAATCCTTATATATATGAGTGACTTCGCAACTAACTTTGTCAGCAATCTTTGATTTACTTCCATTGAAGCCCATTGTGGTCGATTGTCACTTTGTATTGATTGAAAATTTCCAAAGTATATCTTCCGAATTTGATGTCGAATCTCGTCAATTCTGATATATTTGAGTGAGTTTGCAAATAACTTTGTCAGCAATCGTCGATTTACTTCCATTGAAGCCTATTGAGTTCGGTTGTCACTTTGAATTGATTGAAAATTTTCAAAGTCTATCTTCCGAATTTGATGTCGAATCTCATCAATTCTTATATATTTGAGTGAGTTTGCAACTAACTTTGTCAGCAATCGTCGATTTACTTCTATTGAAGCCCATTGAGATCGATTGTCACTTTGTATTGATTGAAAATTTTCAAAGTTTATCCTCCTCATTTGATGTCGAATCTCATCAATTCTTATATATTTGAGTGAGTTTGCAAATAACTTTGTCAGCAATCGTCGATTTACTTCCACTGAAGCCTATTGAGGTCGGTTGTCACTTTGTGTTGATTGAAAATTTTCAAAGTCTATCTTCCGAATTTGATGTCGAATCTCATCAATTCTTATATATTTGAGTGAGTTTGCAACTAACTTTGTCAGCAATCGTCGATTTACTTCCATTGAAGCCCATTGTGGTCGATTGTCACTTTGTATTGATTGAAAATTTTCAAAGTCTATCTTCCGAATTTGATGTCGAATCTCATCAATTCTTATATATTTGAGTGAGTTTGCAAATAACTTTGTCAGCAATCGTCGATTTACTTCCATTGAAGCCTATTGAGTTCGGTTGTCACTTTGTATTGATTGAAAATTTTCAAAGTCTATCTTCCGAATTTGATGTCGAATCTCATCAATTCTTATATATTTGAGTGAGTTTGCAACTAACTTTGTCAGCAATCGTCGATTTACTTCTATTGAAGCCCATTGAGATCGATTGTCACTCTGTATTGATTGAAAATTTTCAAAGTCTATCTTCCGAATTTGAAGTCGAATCTCATCAATTTTTATATATTTGAGTGAGTTTGCAACTAACTTTGTCAGCAATTGTCGATTTACTTCCATTGAAGCCTATTGAGGTCGGTTGTCACTTTGTATTGATTGAAAATTTTCAAAGTCTATCTTCCGAATTTGATGTCGAATCTCATCAATTCTGATATATTTGAGTGAGTTTGCAACTAACTTTGTCAGCAATTGTCGATTTACTTCCATTGAAGCCCATTGAGGTCGATTGTCACTTTGTGTTGATTGAAAATTTTCAAAGTCTATCCTCTTCATTTGATGTCGAATCTCATCAATTCTTATATATTTGAGTGAGTTTGCGAATAACTTTGTCAGCAATCGTCGATTTACTTCCATTGAAGCCCATTGAGATCGATAGTCACTTTGTATTGATTGGAAATTTTCAAAGTCTATCCTCCTCATTTGATGTCGAATCTCATCAATTCTTATATATTTGAGTGAGTTTGCAAATAACTTTGTCAGCAATCGTCGATTTACTTCCATTGAAGCCTATTGAGGTCGGTTGTCACTTTGTATTGATTGAAAATTTTCAAAGTCTATCCTCCTCATTTGATGTCGAATCTCATCAATTCTTATATATTTGAGTGAGTTTGCAAATAACTTTGTCAGCAATCGTCGATTTACTTCCATTGAAGCCTATTGAGGTCGGTTGTCACTTTGTTTTAATTGAAAATTTTCAATGTCTATTTTCCGAATTTGAAGTCGAATCTCATCAATTCTCCTATATTTGAGTGAGTTTGCAACTAACTTTGTCAGCAATCGTGGATTTACTTCCATTGAAGCCCATTGAGATCGATAGTCACTTTGTATTGATTGGAAATTTTCAAAGTCTATCTTCCAAATTCAAAGTCGTATCTCATCAATTCTTATATATTTGAGTGAGTTTGCAATTAACTTTGGCAGCAATAGTCGATTTACAACTAACTTTGTCAGCAATCTTTGATTTACTTCCATTGAAGCCCATTGTGGTCGATTGTCACTTTGTATTGATTGAAAATTTTCAAAATCTATCTTCCGAATTTGAAGTCGAATCTCATCAATTCTTATATATTTGAGTGAGTTTGCAAATAACTTCGTCAGCAATCGTCGATTTACTTCCATTGAAGCCTATTGAGTTCGGTGGTCACTTTGTATTTATTGAAAATTTTCAAAGTCTATCTTCCGAATTTGATGTCGAATCTCATCAATTCTTATATATTTGAGTGAGTTTGCAACTAACTTTGTCAGCAATCGTCGATTTACTTCCATTGAAGCCCATTGTGGTCGATTGTCACTTTGTATTGATTGAAAATTTTCAAAGTCTATCTTCCGAATTTGAAGTCGAATCTCATCAATTCTTATATATTTGAGTGAGTTTGCAACTAACTTTGTCAGCAATCGTCGATTTACTTCTATTGAAGCCCATTGAGATCGATTGTCACTTTGTATTGATTGAAAATTTTCAAAGTCTATCCTCCTCATTTGATGTCGAATCTCATCAATTCTTATATATTTGAATGAGTTTGCAAATAACTTTGTCAGCAATCTTTGATTTACTTCCATTGAAGCCCATTGTGGTCGATTGTCACTTTGTATTGATTGAAAATTTTCGAAGTCTATCTTCCGAATTTGAAGTCGAATCTCATCAATTCTTATATATTTGAGTGAGTTTGCAACTAACTTTGTCAGCAATCGTCGATTTACTTCTATTGAAGCCCATTGAGATCGATTGTCACTTTGTATTGATTGAAAATTTTCAAAGTCTATCCTCCTCATTTGAAGTCGAATCTCATCAATCCTTATATATATGAGTGACTTCGCAACTAACTTTGTCAGCAATCTTTGATTTACTTCCATTGAAGCCCATTGTGGTCGATTGTCACTTTGTATTGATTGAAAATTTCCAAAGTATATCTTCTGAATTTGATGTCGAATCTCGTCAATTCTGATATATTTGAGTGAGTTTGCAAATAACTTTGTCAGCAATCGTCGATTTACTTCCATTGAAGCCTATTGAGTTCGGTTGTCACTTTGAATTGATTGAAAATTTTCAAAGTCTATCTTCCGAATTTGATGTCGAATCTCATCAATTCTTATATATTTGAGTGAGTTTGCAACTAACTTTGTCAGCAATCGTCGATTTACTTCTATTGAAGCCCATTGAGATCGATTGTCACTTTGTATTGATTGAAAATTTTCAAAGTCTATCCTCCTCATTTGATGTCGAATCTCATCAATTCTTATATATTTGAGTGAGTTTGCAAATAACTTTGTCAGCAATCGTCGATTTACTTCCATTGAAGCCTATTGAGGTCGGTTGTCACTTTGTGTTGATTGAAAATTTTCAAAGTCTATCTTCCGAATTTGATGTCGAATCTCATCAATTCTTATATATTTGAGTGAGTTTGCAACTAACTTTGTCAGCAATCGTCGATTTACTTCCATTGAAGCCCATTGTGGTCGATTGTCACTTTGTATTGATTGAAAATTTTCAAAGTCTATCTTCCGAATTTGATGTCGAATCTCATCAATTCTTATATATTTGAGTGAGTTTGCAACTAACTTTGTCAGCAATCGTCGATTTACTTCCATTGAAGCCCATTGAGATCGATAGTCACTTTGTATTGATTGGAAATTTTTAAAGTCTATCTTCCAAATTCAAAGTCGAATCTCATCAATTCTTATATATTTGAGTGAGTTTGCAATTAACTATGTCAGCAATAGTCGATTTACTTCAAATGAAGCCCATTGAGGTCGATTGGCACTTTGTATTGATTGAAAATTTTCAAAGTCTATCCTCCTCATTTGATGTCGAATCTCATCAATTCTTATATATTTGAGTGAGTTTGCAAATAACTTTGTCAGCAATCGTCGATTTACTTCCATTGAAGCCTATTGAGGTCGGTTGTCACTTTGTATTAATTGAAAATTTTCAAAGTCTATTTTCCGAATTTGAAGTCGAATCTCAACAATTCACCTATATTTGAGTGAGTTTGCAACTAACTTTGTCAGCAATCGTGGATTTACTTCCATTGAAGCCCATTGAGATCGATAGTCACTTTGTATTGATTGGAAATTTTCAAAGTCTATCTTCCAAATTCAAAGTCGTATCTCATCAATTCTTATATATTTGAGTGAGTTTGCAATTAACTTTGGCAGCAATAGTCGATTTACAACTAACTTTGTCAGCAATCGTCGATTTACTTCCATTGAAGCCTATTGAGTTCGGTTGTCACTTTGAATTGATTGAAAATTTTCAAAGTCTATCTTCCGAATTTGATGTCGAATCTCATCAATTCTTATATATTTGAGTGAGTTTGCAACTAACTTTGTCAGCAATCGTCGATTTACTTCTATTGAAGCCCATTGAGATCGATTGTCACTTTGTATTGATTGAAAATTTTCAAAGTCTATCCTCCTCATTTGATGTCGAATCTCATCAATTCTTATATATTTGAGTGAGTTTGCAAATAACTTTGTCAGCAATCGTCGATTTACTTCCATTGAAGCCTATTGAGGTCGGTTGTCACTTTGTGTTGATTGAAAATTTTCAAAGTCTATCTTCCGAATTTGATGTCGAATCTCATCAATTCTTATATATTTGAGTGAGTTTGCAACTAACTTTGTCAGCAATCGTCGATTTACTTCCATTGAAGCCCATTGTGGTCGATTGTCACTTTGTATTGATTGAAAATTTTCAAAGTCTATCTTCCGAATTTGATGTCGAATCTCATCAATTCTTATATATTTGAGTGAGTTTGCAAATAACTTTGTCAGCAATCGTCGATTTACTTCCATTGAAGCCTATTGAGGTCGGTTGTCACTTTGTATTAATTGAAAATTTTCAAAGTCTATTTTCCGAATTTGAAGTCGTATCTCATCAATTCTTATATATTTGAGTGAGTTTGCAATTAACTTTGGCAGCAATAGTCGATTTACAACTAACTTTGTCAGCAATCTTTGATTTACTTCCATTGAAGCCCATTGTGGTCGATTGTCACTTTGTATTGATTGAAAATTTTCAAAGTCTATCTCCCGAATTTGAAGTCGAATCTCATCAATTCTTATATATTTGAGTGAGTTTGCAAATAACTTCGTCAGCAATCGTCGATTTACTTCCATTGAAGCCTATTGAGTTCGGTGGTCACTTTGTATTTATTGAAAATTTTCAAAGTCTATCTTCCGAATTTGATGTCGAATCTCATCAATTCTTATATATTTGAGTGAGTTTGCAACTAACTTTGTCAGCAATCGTCGATTTACTTCCATTGAAGCCCATTGTGGTCGATTGTCACTTTGAATTGATTGAAAATTTTCAAAGTCTATCTTCCGAATTTGAAGTCGAATCTCATCAATTCTTATATATTTGAGTGAGTTTACAACTAACTTTGTCAGCAATTGTCGATCTACTTCCATTGAAGCCCTTTGAGGTCGATTGTCACTTTGTATTTATTGAAAATTTTAAAAGTCTATCTTCCGAATTTGATGTCGAATCTCATCAATTCTTATATATTTGAGTGAGTTTGCAATTAACTATGTCAGCAATAGTCGATTTACTTCAAATGAAGCCCATTGAGGTCGATTGGCACTTTGTGTTGTTTGAAAATTTTCAAAGTCTATCTTCCGAATTTGATGTCGAATCTCATCAATTCTTATATATTTGAGTGAGTTTGCAAATAACTTTGTCAGCAATCGTCGATTTACTTCCATTGAAGCCTATTGAGGTCGGTTGTCACTTTGTATTAATTGAAAATTTTCAAAGTCTATTTTCCGAATTTGAAGTCGAATCTCATCAATTCTCCTATATTTGAGTGAGTTTGCAACTAACTTTGTCAGCAATCGTGGATTTACTTCCATTGAAGCCCATTGAGATCGATAGTCACTTTGTATTGATTGGAAATTTTCAAAGTCTATCTTCCAAATTCAAAGTCGTATCTCATCAATTCTTATATATTTGAGTGAGTTTGCAATTAACTTTGGCAGCAATAGTCGATTTACAACTAACTTTGTCAGCAATCTTTGATTTACTTCCATTGAAGCCCATTGTGGTCGATTGTCACTTTGTATTGATTGAAAATTTTCAAAGTCTATCTTCCGAATTTGAAGTCGAATCTCATCAATTCTTATATATTTGAGTGAGTTTGCAAATAACTTCGTCAGCAATCGTCGATTTACTTCCATTGAAGCCTATTGAGTTCGGTGGTCACTTTGTATTTATTGAAAATTTTCAAAGTCTATCTTCCGAATTTGATGTCGAATCTCATCAATTCTTATATATTCGAGTGAGTTTGCAACTAACTTTGTCAGCAATCGTCGATTTACTTCCATTGAAGCCCATTGTGGTCGATTGTCACTTTGTATTGATTGAAAATTTTCAAAGTCTATCTTCCGAATTTGAAGTCGAATCTCATCAATTCTTATATATTTGAGTGAGTTTACAACTAACTTTGTCAGCAATTGTCGATTTACTTCAAATGAAGCCCATTGAGGTCGATTGGCACTTTGTGTTGTTTGAAAATTTTCAAAGTCTATCTTCCGAATTTGATGTCGAATCTCATCAATTCTTATATATTTGAGTGAGTTTGCAAATAACTTTGTCAGCAATCGTCGATTTACTTCCATTGAAGCCTATTGAGGTCGGTTGTCACTTTGTATTAATTGAAAATTTTCAAAGTCTATTTTCCGAATTTGAAGTCGAATCTCATCAATTCTCCTATATTTGAGTGAGTTTGCAACTAACTTTGTCAGCAATCGTGGATTTACTTCCATTGAAGCCCATTGAGATCGATAGTCACTTTGTATTGATTGGAAATTTTCAAAGTCTATCTTCCAAATTCAAAGTCGTATCTCATCAATTCTTATATATTTGAGTGAGTTTGCAATTAACTTTGGCAGCAATAGTCGATTTACAACTAACTTTGTCAGCAATCTTTGATTTACTTCCATTGAAGCCCATTGTGGTCGATTGTCACTTTGTATTGATTGAAAATTTTCAAAGTCTATCTTCCGAATTTGAAGTCGAATCTCATCAATTCTTATATATTTGAGTGAGTTTGCAAATAACTTCGTCAGCAATCGTCGATTTACTTCCATTGAAGCCTATTGAGTTCGGTGGTCACTTTGTATTTATTGAAAATTTTCAAAGTCTATCTTCCGAATTTGATGTCGAATCTCATCAATTCTTATATATTTGAGTGAGTTTGCAACTAACTTTGTCAGCAATCGTCGATTTACTTCCATTGAAGCCCATTGTGGTCGATTGTCACTTTGTATTGATTGAAAATTTTCAAAGTCTATCTTCCGAATTTGAAGTCGAATCTCATCAATTCTTATATATTTGAGTGAGTTTACAACTAACTTTGTCAGCAATTGTCGATTTACTTCCATTGAAGCCCATTGAGGTCGATTGTCACTTTGTATTTATTGAAAATTTTCAAAGTCTATCTTCTGAATTTGAAGTCGAATCTCATCAATCCTTATATATTTGAGTGACTTCGCAACTAATTTTGTCAGCAATCTTTGATTTACTTCCATTGAAGCCCATTGTGGTCGATTGTCACTTCGTATTGATTGAAAATTTCCAAAGTATATCTTCCGAATTTGATGTGGAATCTCATCAATTCTGATATATTTGAGTGAGTTTGCAAATAACTTTGTCAGTAATCGTCGATTTACTTCCATTGAAGCCTATTGAGTTCGGTTGTCACTTTGAATTGATTGAAAATTTTCAAAGTCTATCTTCCGAATTTGATGTCGAATCTCATCAATTCTTATATATTTGAGTGAGTTTGCAACTAACTTTGTCAGCAATCGTCGATTTACTTCTATTGAAGCCCATTGAGATCGATTGTCACTTTGTATTGATTGAAAATTTTCAAAGTTTATCCTCCTCATTTGATGTCGAATCTCATCAATTCTTATATATTTGAGTGAGTTTGCAAATAACTTTGTCAGCAATCGTCGATTTACTTCCATTGAAGCCTATTGAGGTCGGTTGTCACTTTGTATTGATTGAAAATTTTCAAAGTCTATCCTCCTCATTTGATGTCGAATCTCATCAATTCTTATATATTTGAGTGAGTTTGCAAATAACTTTGTCAGCAATCGTCGATTTACTTCCATTGAAGCCCATTGAGATCGATAGTCACTTTGTATTGATTGGAAATTTTCAAAGTCTATCCTCCTCATTTGATGTCGAATCTCATCAATTCTTATATATTTGAGTGAGTTTGCAAATAACTTTGTCAGCAATCGTCGATTTACTTCCATTGAAGCCTATTGAGGTCGGTTGTCACTTTGTATTGATTGAAAATTTTCAAAGTCTATCCTCCTCATTTGCTGTCGAATCTCATCAATTCTTATATATTTGAGTGAGTTTGCAAATAACTTTGTCAGCAATCGTCGATTTACTTCCATTGAAGCCTATTGAGGTCGGTTGTCACTTTGTATTAATTGAAAATTTTCAAAGTCTATTTTCCGAATTTGAAGTCGAATCTCATCAATTCTCCTATATTTGAGTGAGTTTGCAACTAACTTTGTCAGCAATCGTGGATTTACTTCCATTGAAGCCCATTGAGATCGATAGTCACTTTGTATTGATTGGAAATTTTCAAAGTCTATCTTCCAAATTCAAAGTCGTATCTCATCAATTCTTATATATTTGAGTGAGTTTGCAATTAACTTTGGCAGCAATATTCGATTTACAACTAACTTTGTCAGCAATCTTTGATTTACTTCCATTGAAGCCCATTGTGGTCGATTGTCACTTTGTATTGATTGAAAATTTTCAAAGTCTATCTTCCGAATTTGAAGTCGAATCTCATCAATTCTTATATATTTGAGTGAGTTTGCAAATAACTTTGTCAGCAATCGTCGATTTACTTCCATTGAAGCCTATTGAGTTCGGTGGTCACTTTGTATTTATTGAAAATTTTCAAAGTCTATCTTCCGAATTTGATGTCGAATCTCATCAATTCTTATATATTTGAGTGAGTTTGCAACTAACTTTGTCAGCAATCGTCGATTTACTTCCATTGAAGCCCATTGTGGTCGATTGTCACTTTGTATTGATTGAAAATTTTCAAAGTCTATCTTCCGAATTTGAAGTCCAATCTCATCAATTCTTATATATTTGAGTGAGTTTACAACTAACTTTGTCAGCAATTGTCGATTTACTTCCATTGAAGCCCATTGAGGTCGATTGTCACTTTGTATTTATTGAAAATTTTCAAAGTCTATCTTCCGAATTTGATGTCGAATCTCATCAATTCTTATATATTTGAGTGAGTTTGCAACTAACTTTGTCAGCAATCGTCGATTTACTTCCATTGAAGCCCATTGAGATCGATAGTCACTTTGTATTGATTGGAAATTTTTAAAGTCTATCTTCCAAATTCAAAGTCGAATCTCATCAATTCTTATATATTTGAGTGAGTTTGCAATTAACTATGTCAGCAATAGTCGATTTACTTCAAATGAAGCCCATTGAGGTCGATTGGCACTTTGTGTTGTTTGAAAATTTTCAAAGTCTATCTTCTGAATTTGAAGTCGAATCTCATCAATCCTTATATATTTGAGTGACTTCGCAACTAACTTTGTCAGCAATCTTTGATTTACTTCCATTGAAGCCCATTGTGGTCGATTGTCACTTTGTATTGATTGAAAATTTCCAAAGTATATCTTCCGAATTTGATGTCGAATCTCATCAATTCTGATATATTTGAGTGAGTTTGCAAATAACTTTGTCAGCAATCGTCGATTTACTTCCATTGAAGCCTATTGAGTTCGGTTGTCACTTTGAATTGATTGAAAATTTTCAAAGTCTATCTTCCGAATTTGATGTCGAATCTCATCAATTCTTATATATTTGAGTGAGTTTGCAACTAACTTTGTCAGCAATCGTCGATTTACTTCTATTGAAGCCCATTGAGATCGATTGTCACTTTGTATTGATTGAAAATTTTCAAAGTCTATCCTCCTCATTTGATGTCGAATCTCATCAATTCTTATATATTTGAGTGAGTTTGCAAATAACTTTGTCAGCAATCGTCGATTTACTTCCATTGAAGCCTATTGAGGTCGGTTGTCACTTTGTGTTGATTGAAAATTTTCAAAGTCTATCTTCCGAATTTGATGTCGAATCTCATCAATTCTTATATATTTGAGTGAGTTTGCAACTAACTTTGTCAGCAATCGTCGATTTACTTCCATTGAAGCCCATTGTGGTCGATTGTCACTTTGTATTGATTGAAAATTTTCAAAGTCTATCTTCCGAATTTGATGTCGAATCTCATCAATTCTTATATATTTGAGTGAGTTTGCAACTAACTTTGTCAGCAATCGTCGATTTACTTCCATTGAAGCCCATTGAGATCGATAGTCACTTTCTATTGATTGGAAATTTTTAAAGTCTATCTTCCAAATTCAAAGTCGAATCTCATCAATTCTTATATATTTGAGTGAGTTTGCAATTAACTATGTCAGCAATAGTCGATTTACTTCAAATGAAGCCCATTGAGGTCGATTGGCACTTTGTATTGATTGAAAATTTTCAAAGTCTATCCTCCTCATTTGATGTCGAATCTCATAAATTCTTATATATTTGAGTGAGTTTGCAAATAACTTTGTCAGCAATCGTCGATTTACTTCCATTGAAGCGTATTGAGGTCGGTTGTCACTTTGTATTAATTGAAAATTTTCAAAGTCTATTTTCCGAATTTGAAGTCGAATCTCATCAATTCTCCTATATTTGAGTGAGTTTGCAACTAACTTTGTCAGCAATCGTGGATTTACTTCCATTGAAGCCCATTGAGATCGATAGTCACTTTGTATTGATTGGAAATTTTCAAAGTCTATCTTCCAAATTCAAAGTCGTATCTCATCAATTCTTATATATTTGAGTGAGTTTGCAATTAACTTTGGCAGCAATAGTCGATTTACAACTAACTTTGTCAGCAATCTTTGATTTACTTCCATTGAAGCCCATTGTGGTCGATTGTCACTTTGTATTGATTGAAAATTTTCAAAGTCTATCTTCCGAATTTGAAGTCGAATCTCATCAATTCTTATATATTTGAGTGAGTTTGCAAATAACTTCGTCAGCAATCGTCGATTTACTTCCATTGAAGCCTATTGAGTTCGGTGGTCACTTTGTATTTATTGAAAATTTTCAAAGTCTATCTTCCGAATTTGATGTCGAATCTCATCAATTCTTATATATTTGAGTGAGTTTGCAATTAACTTTGGCAGCAATAGTCGATTTACAACTAACTTTGTCAGCAATCTTTGATTTACTTTCATTGAAGCCCATTGCGGTCGATTGTCACTTTGTATTGATTGAAAATTTTCAAAGTCTATCTTCCGAATTTGAAGTCGAATCTCATCAATTCTTATATATTTGAGTGAGTTTGCAAATAACTTCGTCAGCAATCGTCGATTTACTTCCATTGAAGCCTATTGAGTTCGGTGGTCACTTTGTATTTATTGAAAATTTTCAAAGTCTATCTTCCGAATTTGATGTCGAATCTCATCAATTCTTATATATTTGAGTGAGTTTGCAATTAACTTTGGCAGCAATAGTCGATTTACAACTAACTTTGTCAGCAATCTTTGATTTACTTCCATTGAAGCCCATTGTGGTCGATTGTCACTTTGTATTGATTGAAAATTTTCAAAGTCTATCTTCCGAATTTGAAGTCGAATCTCATCAATTCTTATATATTTGAGTGAATTTGCAAATAACTTTGTCAGCAATCGTCGATTTACTTCCATTGAAGCCCATTGAGATCGATAGTCACTTTGTATTGATTGGAAATTTTTAAAGTCTATCTTCCAAATTCAAAGTCGAATCTCATCAATTCTTATATATTTGAGTGAGTTTGCAATTAACTATGTCAGCAATAGTCGATTTACTTCAAATGAAGCCCATTGAGGTCGATTGGCACTTTGTGTTGTTTGAAAATTTTCAAAGTCTATCTTCTGAATTTGAAGTCGAATCTCATCAATCCTTATATATTTGAGTGACTTCGCAACTAACTTTGTCAGCAATCTTTGATTTACTTCCATTGAAGCCCATTGTGGTCGATTGTCACTTTGTATTGTTTGAAAATTTCCAAAGTATATCTTCCGAATTTGATGTCGAATCTCATCAATTCTGATATATTTGAGTGAGTTTGCAAATAACTTTGTCAGCAATCGTCGATTTACTTCCATTGAAGCCTATTGAGTTCGGTTGTCACTTTGAATTGATTGAAAATTTTCAAAGTCTATCTTCCGAATTTGATGTCGAATCTCATCAATTCTTATATATTTGAGTGAGTTTGCAACTAACTTTGTCAGCAATCGTCGATTTACTTCTATTGAAGCCCATTGAGATCGATTGTCACTTTGTATTGATTGAAAATTTTCAAAGTCTATCCTCCTCATTTGATGTCGAATCTCATCAATTCTTATATATTTGAGTGAGTTTGCAAATAACTTTGTCAGCAATCGTCGATTTACTTCCATTGAAGCCTATTGAGGTCGGTTGTCACTTTGTGTTGATTGAAAATTTTCAAAGTCTATCTTCCGAATTTGATGTCGAATCTCATCAATTCTTATATATTTGAGTGAGTTTGCAACTAACTTTGTCAGCAATCGTCGATTTACTTCCATTGAAGCCCATTGTGGTCGATTGTCACTTTGTATTGATTGAAAATTTTCAAAGTCTATCTTCCGAATTTGATGTCGAATCTCATCAATTCTTATATATTTGAGTGAGTTTGCAACTAACTTTGTCAGCAATCGTCGATTTACTTCCATTGAAGCCCATTGAGATCGATAGTCACTTTCTATTGATTGGAAATTTTTAAAGTCTATCTTCCAAATTCAAAGTCGAATCTCATCAATTCTTATATATTTGAGTGAGTTTGCAATTAACTATGTCAGCAATAGTCGATTTACTTCAAATGAAGCCCATTGAGGTCGATTGGCACTTTGTATTGATTGAAAATTTTCAAAGTCTATCCTCCTCATTTGATGTCGAATCTCATAAATTCTTATATATTTGAGTGAGTTTGCAAATAACTTTGTCAGCAATCGTCGATTTACTTCCATTGAAGCGTATTGAGGTCGGTTGTCACTTTGTATTAATTGAAAATTTTCAAAGTCTATTTTCCGAATTTGAAGTCGAATCTCATCAATTCTCCTATATTTGAGTGAGTTTGCAACTAACTTTGTCAGCAATCGTGGATTTACTTCCATTGAAGCCCATTGAGATCGATAGTCACTTTGTATTGATTGGAAATTTTCAAAGTCTATCTTCCAAATTCAAAGTCGTATCTCATCAATTCTTATATATTTGAGTGAGTTTGCAATTAACTTTGGCAGCAATAGTCGATTTACAACTAACTTTGTCAGCAATCTTTGATTTACTTCCATTGAAGCCCATTGTGGTCGATTGTCACTTTGTATTGATTGAAAATTTTCAAAGTCTATCTTCCGAATTTGAAGTCGAATCTCATCAATTCTTATATATTTGAGTGAGTTTGCAAATAACTTCGCCAGCAATCGTCGATTTACTTCCATTGAAGCCTATTGAGTTCGGTGGTCACTTTGTATTTATTGAAAATTTTCAAAGTCTATCTTCCGAATTTGATGTCGAATCTCATCAATTCTTATATATTTGAGTGAGTTTGCAATTAACTTTGGCAGCAATAGTCGATTTACAACTAACTTTGTCAGCAATCTTTGATTTACTTCCATTGAAGCCCATTGCGGTCGATTGTCACTTTGTATTGATTGAAAATTTTCAAAGTCTATCTTCCGAATTTGAAGTCGAATCTCATCAATTCTTATATATTTGAGTGAGTTTGCAAATAACTTCGTCAGCAATCGTCGATTTACTTCCATTGAAGCCTATTGAGTTCGGTGGTCACTTTGTATTTATTGAAAATTTTCAAAGTCTATCTTCCGAATTTGATGTCGAATCTCATCAATTCTTATATATTTGAGTGAGTTTGCAATTAACTTTGGCAGCAATAGTCGATTAACAACTAACTTTGTCAGCAATCTTTGATTTACTTCCATTGAAGCCCATTGTGGTCGATTGTCACTTTGTATTGATTGAAAATTTTCAAAGTCTATCTTCCGAATTTGAAGTCGAATCTCATCAATTCTTATATATTTGAGTGAGTTTGCAAATAACTTCGTCAGCAATCGTCGATTTACTTCCATTGAAGCCTATTGAGTTCGGTGGTCACTTTGTATTTATTGAAAATTTTCAAAGTCTATCTTCCGAATTTGATGGCGAATCTCATCAATTCTTATATATTTGAGTGAGTTTGCAACTAACTTTGTCAGCAATCGTCGATTTACTTCCATTGAAGCCCATTGTGGTCGATTGTCACTTTGTATTGATTGAAAATTTTCAAAGTCTATCTCCCGAATTTGAAGACGAATCTCATCAATTCTTATATATTTGAGTGAGTTTACAACTAACTTTGTCAGCAATTGTCGATTTACTTCCATTGAAGCCCATTGAGGTCGATTGTCACTTTGTATTTATTGAAAATTTTCAAAGTCTATCTTCCGAATTTGATGTCGAATCTCATCAATTCTTATATATTTGAGTGAGTTTGCAACTAACTTTGTCAGCAATCGTCGATTTACTTCCATTGAAGCCCATTGAGATCGATAGTCACTTTGTATTGATTGGAAATTTTTAAAGTCTATCTTCCAAATTCAAAGTCGAATCTCATCAATTCTTATATATTTGAGTGAGTTTGCAATTAACTATGTCAGCAATAGTCGATTTACTTCAAATGAAGCCCATTGAGGTCGATTGGCACTTTGTGTTGTTTGAAAATTTTCAAAGTCTATCTTCTGAATTTGAAGTCGAATCTCATCAATCCTTATATATTTGAGTGACTTCGCAACTAACTTTGTCAGCAATCTTTGATTTACTTCCATTGAAGCCCATTGTGGTCGATTGTCACTTGGTATTGATTGAAAATTTCCAAAGTATATCTTCCGAATTTGATGTCGAATCTCATCAATTCTGATATATTTGAGTGAGTTTGCAATTAACTCTGTCAGCAATAGTCGATTTACTTCAAATGAAGCCCATTGAGATCGATTGTCACTTTGTATTGATTGAAAATTTTCAAAGTCTATCTTCCGAATTTGATGTCGAATCTCATCAATTCTTATATATTTGAGTGAGTTTGCAACTAACTTTGTCAGCAATCGTCGATTTACTTCCATTGAAGCCCATTGTGGTCGATTGTCACTTTGTATTGATTGAAAATTTTCAAAGTCTATCTTCCGAATTTGATGTCGAATCTCATCAATTCTTTTATATTTGAGTGAGTTTGCAACTAACTTTGTCAGCAATCGTCGATTTACTTCCATTGAAGCCCATTGAGATCGATAGTCACTTTGTATTGATTGGAAATTTTTAAAGTCTATCTTCCAAATTCAAAGTCGAATCTCATCAATTCTTATATATTTGAGTGAGTTTGCAATTAACTATGTCAGCAATAGTCGATTTACTTCAAATGAAGCCCATTGAGGTCGATTGGCACTTTGTATTGATTGAAAATTTTCAAAGTCTATCCTCCTCATTTGATGTCGAATCTCATCAATTCTTATATATTTGAGTGAGTTTGCAAATAACTTTGTCAGCAATCGTCGATTTACTTCCATTGAAGCCTATTGAGGTCGGTTGTCACTTTGTATTAATTGAAAATTTTCAAAGTCTATTTTCCGAATTTGAAGTCGAATCTTATCAATTCTCCTATATTTGAGTGAGTTTGCAACTAACTTTGTCAGCAATCGTGGATTTACTTCCATTGAAGCCCATTGAGATCGATAGTCACTTTGTATTGATTGGAAATTTTCAAAGTCTATCTTCCAAATTCAAAGTCGTATCTCATCAATTCTTATATATTTGAGTGAGTTTGCAATTAACTTTGGCAGCAATAGTCGATTTACAACTATCTTTGTCAGCAATCTTTGATTTACTTCCATTGAAGCCCATTGTGGTCGATTGTCACTTTGTATTGATTGAAAATTTTCAAAGTCTATCTTCCGAATTTGAAGTCGAATCTCATCAATTCTTATATATTTGAGTGAGTTTGCAAATAACTTCGTCAGCAATCGTCGATTTACTTCCATTGAAGCCTATTGAGTTCGGTGGTCACTTTGTATTTATTGAAAATTTTCAAAGTCTATCTTCCGAATTTGATGTCGAATCTCATCAATTCTTATATATTTGAGTGAGTTTGCAACTAACTTTGTCAGCAATCGTCGATTTACTTCCATTGAAGCCCATTGTGGTCAATTGTCACTTTGTATTGATTGAAAATTTTCAAAGTCTATCTTCCGAATTTGATGTCGAATCTCATCAATTCTTATATATTTGAGTAAGTTTGCAACTAACTTTGTCAGCAATCGTCGATTTACTTCCATTGAAGCCCATTGAGATCGATAGTCACTTTGTATTGATTGGAAATTTTTAAAGTCTATCTTCCAAATTCAAAGTCGAATCTCATCAATTCTTATATATTTGAGTGAGTTTGCAATTAACTATGTCAGCAATAGTCGATTTACTTCAAATGAAGCCCATTGAGGTCGATTGGCACTTTGTGTTGTTTGAAAATTTTCAAAGTCTATCTTCTGAATTTGAAGTCGAATCTCATCAATCCTTATATATTTGAGTGACTTCGCAACTAACTTTGTCAGCAATCTTTGATTTACTTCCATTGAAGCCCATTGTGGTCGATTGTCACTTTGTATTGATTGAAAATTTCCAAAGTATATCTTCCGAATTTGATGTCGAATCTCATCAATTCTGATATATTTGAGTGAGTTTGCAAATAACTTTGTCAGCAATCGTCGATTTACTTCCATTGAAGCCTATTGAGTTCGGTTGTCACTTTGAATTGATTGAAAATTTTCAAAGTCTATCTTCCGAATTTGATGTCGAATCTCATCAATTCTTATATATTTGAGTGAGTTTGCAACTAACTTTGTCAGCAATCGTCGATTTACTTCTATTGAAGCCCATTGAGATCGATTGTCACTTTGTATTGATTGAAAATTTTCAAAGTCTATCCTCCTCATTTGATGTCGAATCTCATCAATTCTTATATATTTGAGTGAGTTTGCAAATAACTTTGTCAGCAATCGTCGATTTACTTCCATTGAAGCCTATTGAGGTCGGTTGTCACTTTGTGTTGATTGAAAATTTTCAAAGTCTATCTTCCGAATTTGATGTCGAATCTCATCAATTCTTATATATTTGAGTGAGTTTGCAACTAACTTTGTCAGCAATCGTCGATTTACTTCCATTGAAGCCCATTGTGGTCGATTGTCACTTTGTATTGATTGAAAATTTTCAAAGTCTATCTTCCGAATTTGATGTCGAATCTCATCAATTCTTATATATTTAAGTGAGTTTGCAACTAACTTTGTCAGCAATCGTCGATTTACTTCCATTGAAGCCCATTGAGATCGATAGTCACTTTGTATTGATTGGAAATTTTTAAAGTCTATCTTCCAAATTCAAAGTCGAATCTCATCAATTCTTATATATTTGAGTGAGTTTGCAAATAACTTTGTCAGCAATCGTCGATTTACTTCCATTGAAGCCTATTGAGGTCGGTTGTCACTTTGTGTTGATTGAAAATTTTCAAAGTCTATCTTCCGAATTTGATGTCGAATCTCATCAATTCTTATATATTTGAGTGAGTTTGCAACTAACTTTGTCAGCAATCGTCGATTTACTTCCATTGAAGCCCATTGTGGTCGATTGTCACTTTGTATTGATTGAAAATTTCCAAAGTATATCTTCCGAATTTGATGTCGAATCTCATCAATTCTGATATATTTGAGTGAGTTTGCAAATAACTTTGTCAGCAATCGTCGATTTACTTCCATTGAAGCCTATTGAGTTCGGTTGTCACTTTGTATTGATTGAAAATTTTCAAAGTCTATCTTCCGAATTTGATGTCGAATCTCATCAATTCTTATATATTTGAGTGAGTTTGCAACTAACTTTGTCAGCAATCGTCGATTTACTTCTATTGAAGCCCATTGAGATCGATTGTCACTTTGTATTGATTGAAAATTTTCAAAGTCTATCCTCCTCATTTGATGTCGAATCTCATCAATTCTTATATATTTGAGTGAGTTTGCAAATAACTTTGTCAGCAATCGATGATTTACTTCCATTGAAGCCTATTGAGGTCGGTTGTCACTTTGTGTTGATTGAAAATTTTCAAAGTCTATCTTCCGAATTTGATGTCGAATCTCATCAATTCTTATATATTTGAGTGAGTTTGCAACTAACTTTGTCAGCAATCTTCGATTTACTTCCATTGAAGCCCATTGTGGTCGATTGTCACTTTGTATTGATTGAAAATTTTCAAAGTCTATCTTCCGAATTTGATGTCGAATCTCATCAATTCTTATATATTTGAGTGAGTTTGCAACTAACTTTGTCAGCAATCGTCGATTTACTTCCATTGAAGCCTATTGAGGTCGGTTGTCACTTTGTGTTGATTGAAAATTTTCAAAGTCTATCTTCCGAATTTGATGTCGAATCTCATCAATTCTTATATATTTGAGTGAGTTTGCAACTAACTTTGTCAGCAATCGTCGATTTACTTCTAATGAAGCCCATTGAGATCGATTGTCACTTTGTGTTGATTGAAAATTTTCAAAGTCTATCTTCCGAATTTGATGTCGAATCTCATCAATTCTGATATATTTAAGTGAGTTTGCAAATAACTTTGTCAGCAATCGTCGATTTACTTCCATTGAAGCCTATTGAGTTCGGTTGTCACTTTGTATTGAATGAAAATTTTCAAAGTCTATCTTCCGAATTTAAAAGCGAATCTCATCAATTTTTATATATTTGAGTGACTTTGCAACTAACTTTGTCAGCAATTGTCGATTTACTTCCATTGAAGCCCATTGAGGTCGATTGTCACTTTGTGTTGTTTGAAAATTTTCAAAGTCTATCTTCCGAATTTGAAGTCGAATCTCATCAACTTTTATATATTTGAGTGAGTTTGCAACTAACTTTGTCAGGAATTGTCGATTTACTTCCATTGAAGCCCATTGAGGTCGATTGTCACTTTGTATTGATTGAAAATTTTCAAAGTCTATCCTCCTCATTTGATGTCGAATCTCATCAATTCTTATATATTTGAGTGAGTTTGCAAATAACTTTGTCAGCAATCGTCGATTTACTTCCATTGAAGCCCATTGAGATCGATACACACTTTGTATTGATTGGAAATTTTCAAAGTCTATCTTCCAAATTCAAAGTCGAATCTCATCAATTCTTATATATTTGAGTGAGTTTGCAACTAACTTTGTCAGCAATTGTCTATTTACTTCCATTGTAGCCCATTGAGGTCGATTGTCACTTTGTATTGATTGAAAATTTTCAAAGTCTATCCTCCTCATTTGATGTCGAATCTCATCAATTCTGATATATTTGAGTGAGTTTGCAAATAACTTTGTCAGCAATCGTAGATTTACTTCCATTGAAGCCTATTGAGTTCGGTTGTCACTTTGTATTGATTGAAAATTTTCAAAGTCTATCTTCCGAATTTGATGACGAATCTCATCAATTCTGATATATTTGAGTGAGTTTGCAAATAACTTTGTCAGCAATCGTCGATTTACTTCCATTGAAGCCCATTGAGGTCGATTGTCACTTTGTATTGATTGAAAATTTTCAAAGTCTATCCTCCTCATTTGATGTCGAATCTCATCAATTCTTATATATTTGAGTGAGTTTGCAAATAACTTTGTCAGCAATTGTCGATTTACTTCTATTGAAGCCCATTGAGGTCGATTGTCACTTTGTGTTGTTTGAAAATTTTCAAAGTCTATCTTCCTAATTTGATGTCGAATCTCATCAATTCTGATATATTTGAGTGAGTTTGCAAATAACTTTGTCAGCAATCGTAGATTTACTTCCATTGAAGCCTATTGAGTTCGGTTGTCACTTTGTATTGATTGAAAATTTTCAAAGTCTATCTTCCGAATTTGATGACGAATCTCATCAATTCTTATATATTTGAGTGAGTTTGCAACTAACTTTGTCAGCAATCGTCGATTTACTTCTATTGAAGCCCATTGAGATTGATTGTCACTTTGTATTGATTGGAAATTTTCAAAGTCTATCTTCCAAATTCAATGTCGAATCTCATCAATTCTTATATATTTGAGTGAGTTTGCAATTAAATTTGTCAGCAATTGTCGATTTACTTCAAATGAAGCCCATTGAGGTCGATTGGCACTTTGTGTTGTTTGAAAATTTTCAAAGTCTATCTTCTGAATTTGAAGTCGAATCTCATCAATCCTTATATATTTGAGTGACTTCGCAACTAACTTTGTCAGCAATCTTTGATTTACTTCCATTGAAGCCCATTGTGGTCGATTGTCACTTTGTATTGATTGAAAATTTCCAAAGTATATCTTCCGAATTTGATGTCGAATCTCATCAATTCTGATATATTTGAGTGAGTTTGCAAATAACTTTGTCAGCAATCGTCGATTTACTTCCATTGAAGCCTATTGAGTTCGGTTGTCACTTTGTATTGATTGAAAATTTTCAAAGTCTATCTTCCGAATTTGATGTCGAATCTCATCAATTCTTATATATTTGAGTGAGTTTGCAACTAACTTTGTCAGCAATCGTCGATTTACTTCTATTGAAGCCCATTGAGATCGATTGTCACTTTGTATTGATTGAAAATTTTCAAAGTCTATCCTCCTCATTTGATGTCGAATCTCATCAATTCTTATATATTTGAGTGAGTTTGCAAATAACTTTGTCAGCAATCGATGATTTACTTCCATTGAAGCCTATTGAGGTCGGTTGTCACTTTGTGTTGATTGAAAATTTTCAAAGTCTATCTTCCGAATTTGATGTCGAATCTCATCAATTCTTATATATTTGAGTGAGTTTGCAACTAACTTTGTCAGCAATCTTCGATTTACTTCCATTGAAGCCCATTGTGGTCGATTGTCACTTTGTATTGATTGAAAATTTTCAAAGTCTATCTTCCGAATTTGATGTCGAATCTCATCAATTCTTATATATTTGAGTGAGTTTGCAACTAACTTTGTCAGCAATCGTCGATTTACTTCCATTGAAGCCTATTGAGGTCGGTTGTCACTTTGTGTTGATTGAAAATTTTCAAAGTCTATCTTCCGAATTTGATGTCGAATCTCATCAATTCTTATATATTTGAGTGAGTTTGCAACTAACTTTGTCAGCAATCGTCGATTTACTTCTAATGAAGCCCATTGAGATCGATTGTCACTTTGTGTTGATTGAAAATTTTCAAAGTCTATCTTCCGAATTTGATGTCGAATCTCATCAATTCTGATATATTTAAGTGAGTTTGCAAATAACTTTGTCAGCAATCGTCGATTTACTTCCATTGAAGCCTATTGAGTTCGGTTGTCACTTTGTATTGAATGAAAATTTTCAAAGTCTATCTTCCGAATTTAAAAGCGAATCTCATCAATTTTTATATATTTGAGTGACTTTGCAACTAACTTTGTCAGCAATTGTCGATTTACTTCCATTGAAGCCCATTGAGGTCGATTGTCACTTTGTGTTGTTTGAAAATTTTCAAAGTCTATCTTCCGAATTTGAAGTCGAATCTCATCAATTTTTATATATTTGAGTGAGTTTGCAACTAACTTTGTCAGGAATTGTCGATTTACTTCCATTGAAGCCCATTGAGGTCGATTGTCACTTTGTATTGATTGAAAATTTTCAAAGTCTATCCTCCTCATTTGATGTCGAATCTCATCAATTCTTATATATTTGAGTGAGTTTGCAAATAACTTTGTCAGCAATCGTCGATTTACTTCCATTGAAGCCCATTGAGATCGATACACACTTTGTATTGATTGGAAATTTTCAAAGTCTATCTTCCAAATTCAAAGTCGAATCTCATCAATTCTTATATATTTGAGTGAGTTTGCAACTAACTTTGTCAGCAATTGTCTATTTACTTCCATTGTAGCCCATTGAGGTCGATTGTCACTTTGTATTGATTGAAAATTTTCAAAGTCTATCCTCCTCATTTGATGTCGAATCTCATCAATTCTTATATATTTGAGTGAGTTTGCAAATAACTTTGTCAGCAATTGTCGATTTACTTCTATTGAAGCCCATTGAGGTCGATTGTCACTTTGTGTTGTTTGAAAATTTTCAAAGTCTATCTTCCTAATTTGATGTCGAATCTCATCAATTCTGATATATTTGAGTGAGTTTGCAAATAACTTTGTCAGCAATCGTAGATTTACTTCCATTGAAGCCTATTGAGTTCGGTTGTCACTTTGTATTGATTGAAAATTTTCAAAGTCTATCTTCCGAATTTGATGACGAATCTCATCAATTCTTATATATTTGAGTGAGTTTGCAACTAACTTTGTCAGCAATCGTCGATTTACTTCTATTGAAGCCCATTGAGATTGATTGTCACTTTGTATTGATTGGAAATTTTCAAAGTCTATCTTCCAAATTCAATGTCGAATCTCATCAATTCTTATATATTTGAGTGAGTTTGCAATTAAATTTGTCAGCAATTGTCGATTTACTTCAAATGAAGCCCATTGAGGTCGATTGGCACTTTGTGTTGTTTGAAAATTTTCAAAGTCTATCTTCTGAATTTGAAGTCGAATCTCATCAATCCTTATATATTTGAGTGACTTCGCAACTAACTTTGTCAGCAATCTTTGATTTACTTCCATTGAAGCCCATCGTGGTCGATTGTCACTTTGTATTGATTGAAAATTTCCAAAGTATATCTTCCGAATTTGATGTCGAATCTCATCAATTCTGATATATTTGAGTGAGTTTGCAAATAACTTTGTCAGCAATCGTCGATTTACTTCCATTGAAGCCTATTGAGTTCGGTTGTCACTTTGTATTGATTGAAAATTTTCAAAGTCTATCTTCCGAATTTGATGTCGAATCTCATCAATTCTTATATATTTGAGTGAGTTTGCAACTAACTTTGTCAGCAATCGTCGATTTACTTCTATTGAAGCCCATTGAGGTCGATTGTCACTTTGTATTGATTGAAAATTTTCAAAGTCTATCCTCCTCATTTGAAGTCGAATCTCATCAATTCTTATATATTTGAGTGAGTTTGCAAATAACTTTGTCAGCAATCGTCGATTTACTTCCATTGAAGCCTATTGAGGTCGGTTGTCACTTTGTGTTGATTGAAAATTTTCAAAGTCTATCTTCCGAATTTGATGTCGAATCTCATCAATTCTTATATATTTGAGTGAGTTTGCAACTAACTTTGTCAGCAATCGTTGATTTACTTCCATTGAAGCCCATTGTGGTCGATTGTCACTTTGTATTGATTGAAAATTTTCAAAGTCTATCTTCCGAATTTGATGTCGAATCTCATCAATTCTTATATATTTGAGTGAGTTTGCAACTAACTTTGTCAGCAATCGTCGATTTACTTCCATTGAAGCCCATTGAGATCGATAGTCACTTTGTATTGATTGGAAATTTTTAAAGTCTATCTTCCAAATTCAAAGTCGAATCTCATCAATTCTTATATATTTGAGTGAGTTTGCAATTAACTATGTCAGCAATAGTCGATTTACTTCAAATGAAGCCCATTGAGGTCGATTGGCACTTTGTGTTGTTTGAAAATTTTCTAAGTCTATCTTCTGAATTTGAAGTCGAATCTCATCAATCCTTATATATTTGAGTGACTTCGCAACTAACTTTGTCAGCAATCTTTGATTTACTTCCATTGAAGCCCATTGTGGTCGATTGTCACTTTGTATTGATTGAAAATTTCCAAAGTATATCTTCCGAATTTGATGTCGAATCTCATCAATTCTGATATATTTGAGTGAGTTTGCAAATAACTTTGTCAGCAATCGTCGATTTACTTCCATTGAAGCCTATTGAGTTCGGTTGTCACTTTGTATTGATTGAAAATTTTCAAAGTCTATCTTCCGAATTTGATGTCGAATCTCATCAATTCTTATATATTTGAGTGAGTTTGCAACTAACTTTGTCAGCAATCGTCGATTTACTTCTATTGAAGCCCATTGAGATCGATTGTCACTTTGTATTGATTGAAAATTTTCAAAGTCTATCCTCCTCATTTGATGTCGAATCTCATCAATTCTTATATATTTGAGTGAGTTTGCAAATAACTTTGTCAGCAATCGTCGATTTACTTCCATTGAAGCCTATTGAGGTCGATTGTCACTTTGTGTTGTTTGAAAATTTTCAAAGTCTATCTTCCTAATTTGATGTCGAATCTCATCAATTCTGATATATTTGAGTGAGTTTGCAAATAACTTTGTCAGCAATCGTCGATTTACTTCTATTGAAGCCTATTGAGTTCGGTTGTCACTTTGTATTGATTGAAAATTTTCAAAGTCTATCTTCCGAATTTGAAGTCGAATCTCATCAATTTTTATATATTTGAGTGAGTTTGCAACTAACTTTGTCAGGAATTGTCGATTTACTTCCATTGAAGCCCATTGAGGTCGATTGTCACTTTGTATTGATTGAAAATTTTCAAAGTCTATCCTCCTCATTTGAAGTCGAATCTCATCAATTCTTATATATTTGAGTGAGTTTGCAAATAACTTTGTCAGCAATCGTCGATTTACTTCCATTGAAGCCTATTGAGGTCGGTTGTCACTTTGTGTTGATTGAAAATTTTCAAAGTCTATCTTCCGAATTTGATGTCGAATCTCATCAATTCTTATATATTTGAGTGAGTTTGCAACTAACTTTGTCAGCAATCGTTGATTTACTTCCATTGAAGCCCATTGTGGTCGATTGTCACTTTGTATTGATTGAAAATTTTCAAAGTCTATCTTCCGAATTTGATGTCGAATCTCATCAATTCTTATATATTTGAGTGAGTTTGCAACTAACTTTGTCAGCAATCGTCGATTTACTTCCATTGAAGCCCATTGAGATCGATAGTCACTTTGTATTGATTGGAAATTTTTAAAGTCTATCTTCCAAATTCAAAGTCGAATCTCATCAATTCTTATATATTTCAGTGAGTTTGCAATTAACTATGTCAGCAATAGTCAATTTACTTCAAATGAAGCCCATTGAGGTCGATTGGCACTTTGTGTTGTTTGAAAATTTTCAAAGTCTATCTTCTGAATTTGAAGTCGAATCTCATCAATCCTTATATATTTGAGTGACTTCGCAACTAACTATGTCAGCAATCTTTGATTTACTTCCATTGAAGCCCATTGTGGTCGATTGTCACTTTGTATTGATTGAAAATTTCCAAAGTATATCTTCCGAATTTTATGTCGAATCTCATCAATTCTGATATATTTGAGTGAGTTTGCAAATAACTTTGTCAGCAATCGTCGATTTACTTCCATTGAAGCCTATTGAGTTCGGTTGTCACTTTGTATTGATTGAAAATTTTCAAAGTCTATCTTCCGAATTTGATGTCGAATCTCATCAATTCTTATATATTTGAGTGAGTTTGCAACTAACTTTGTCAGCAATCGTCGATTTACTTCTATTGAAGCCCATTGAGATCGATTGTCACTTTGTATTGATTGAAAATTTTCAAAGTCTATCCTCCTCATTTGATGTCGAATCTCATCAATTCTTATATATTTGAGTGAGTTTGCAAATAACTTTGTCAGCAATCGATGATTTACTTCCATTGAAGCCTATTGAGGTCGGTTGTCACTTTGTGTTGATTGAAAATTTTCAAAGTCTATCTTCCGAATTTGATGTCGAATCTCATCAATTCTTATATATTTGAGTGAGTTTGCAACTAACTTTGTCAGCAATCGTCGATTTACTTCCATTGAAGCCCATTGTGGTCGATTGTCACTTTGTATTGATTGAAAATTTTCAAAGTCTATCTTCCGAATTTGATGTCGAATCTCATCAATTCTTATATATTTGAGTGAGTTTGCAACTAACTTTGTCAGCAATCGTCGATTTACTTCCATTGAAGCCCATTGAGATCGATAGTCACTTTGTATTGATTGGAAATTTTTAAAGTCTATCTTCCAAATTCAAAGTCGAATCTCATCAATTCTTATATATTTGAGTGAGTTTGCAATTAACTATGTCAGCAATAGTCGATTTACTTCAAATGAAGCCCATTGAGGTCGATTGGCACTTTGTGTTGTTTGAAAATTTTCTAAGTCTATCTTCTGAATTTGAAGTCGAATCTCATCAATCCTTATATATTTGAGTGACTTCGCAACTAACTTTGTCAGCAATCTTTGATTTACTTCCATTGAAGCCCATTGTGGTCGATTGTCACTTTGTATTGATTGAAAATTTCCAAAGTATATCTTCCGAATTTGATGTCGAATCTCATCAATTCTGATATATTTGAGTGAGTTTGCAAATAACTTTGTCAGCAATCGTCGATTTACTTCCATTGAAGCCTATTGAGTTCGGTTGTCACTTTGTATTGATTGAAAATTTTCAAAGTCTATCTTCCGAATTTGATGTCGAATCTCATCAATTCTTATATATTTGAGTGAGTTTGCAACTAACTTTGTCAGCAATCGTCGATTTACTTCTATTGAAGCCCATTGAGATCGATTGTCACTTTGTATTGATTGAAAATTTTCAAAGTCTATCCTCCTCATTTGATGTCGAATCTCATCAATTCTTATATATTTGAGTGAGTTTGCAAATAACTTTGTCAGCAATCGTCGATTTACTTCCATTGAAGCCTATTGAGGTCGATTGTCACTTTGTGTTGTTTGAAAATTTTCAAAGTCTATCTTCCTAATTTGATGTCGAATCTCATCAATTCTGATATATTTGAGTGAGTTTGCAAATAACTTTGTCAGCAATCGTCGATTTACTTCCATTGAAGCCTATTGAGTTCGGTTGTCACTTTGTATTGATTGAAAATTTTCAAAGTCTATCTTCCGAATTTGAAGTCGAATCTCATCAATTTTTATATATTAGAGTGAGTTTGCAACTAACTTTGTCAGGAATTGTCGATTTACTTCCATTGAAGCCCATTGAGGTCGATTGTCACTTTGTATTGATTGAAAATTTTCAAAGTCTATCCTCCTCATTTGAAGTCGAATCTCATCAATTCTTATATATTTGAGTGAGTTTGCAAATAACTTTGTCAGCAATCGTCGATTTACTTCCATTGAAGCCTATTGAGGTCGGTTGTCACTTTGTGTTGATTGAAAATTTTCAAAGTCTATCTTCCGAATTTGATGTCGAATCTCATCAATTCTTATATATTTGAGTGAGTTTGCAACTAACTTTGTCAGCAATCGTTGATTTACTTCCATTGAAGCCCATTGTGGTCGATTGTCACTTTGTATTGATTGAAAATTTTCAAAGTCTATCTTCCGAATTTGATGTCGAATCTCATCAATTCTTATATATTTGAGTGAGTTTGCAACTAACTTTGTCAGCAATCGTCGATTTACTTCCATTGAAGCCCATTGAGATCGATAGTCACTTTGTATTGATTGGAAATTTTTAAAGTCTATCTTCCAAATTCAAAGTCGAATCTCATCAATTCTTATATATTTGAGTGAGTTTGCAATTAACTATGTCAGCAATAGTCGATTTACTTCAAATGAAGCCCATTGAGGTCGATTGGCACTTTGTGTTGTTTGAAAATTTTCAAAGTCTATCTTCTGAATTTGAAGTCGAATCTCATCAATCCTTATATATTTGAGTGACTTCGCAACTAACTATGTCAGCAATCTTTGATTTACTTCCATTGAAGCCCATTGTGGTCGATTGTCACTTTGTATTGATTGAAAATTTCCAAAGTATATCTTCCGAATTTTATGTCGAATCTCATCAATTCTGATATATTTGAGTGAGTTTGCAAATAACTTTGTCAGCAATCGTCGATTTACTTCCATTGAAGCCTATTGAGTTCGGTTGTCACTTTGTATTGATTGAAAATTTTCAAAGTCTATCTTCCGAATTTGATGTCGAATCTCATCAATTCTTATATATTTGAGTGAGTTTGCAACTAACTTTGTCAGCAATCGTCGATTTACTTCTATTGAAGCCCATTGAGATCGATTGTCACTTTGTATTGATTGAAAATTTTCAAAGTCTATCCTCCTCATTTGATGTCGAATCTCATCAATTCTTATATATTTGAGTGAGTTTGCAAATAACTTTGTCAGCAATCGATGATTTACTTCCATTGAAGCCTATTGAGGTCGGTTGTCACTTTGTGTTGATTGAAAATTTTCAAAGTCTATCTTCCGAATTTGATGTCGAATCTCATCAATTCTTATATATTTGAGTGAGTTTGCAACTAACTTTGTCAGCAATCGTCGATTTACTTCCATTGAAGCCCATTGAGATCGATAGTCACTTTGTATTGATTGGAAATTTTTAAAGTCTATCTTCCAAATTCAAAGTCGAATCTCATCAATTCTTATATATTTGAGTGAGTTTGCAATTAACTATGTCAGCAATAGTCGATTTACTTCAAATGAAGCCCATTGAGGTCGATTGGCACTTTGTGTTGTTTGAAAATTTTCAAAGTCTATCTTCTGAATTTGAAGTCGAATCTCATCAATCCTTATATATTTGAGTGACTTCGCAACTAACTTTGTCAGCAATCTTTGATTTACTTCCATTGAAGCCCATTGTGGTCGATTGTCACTTTGTATTGATTGAAAATTTCCAAAGTATATCTTCCGAATTTGATGTCGAATCTCATCAATTCTGATATATTTGAGTGAGTTTGCAAATAACTTTGTCAGCAATCGTCGATTTACTTCCATTGAAGCCTATTGAGTTCGGTTGTCACTTTGTATTGATTGAAAATTTTCAAAGTCTATCTTCCGAATTTGATGTCGAATCTCATCAATTCTTATATATTTGAGTGAGTTTGCAACTAACTTTGTCAGCAATCGTCGATTTACTTCTATTGAAGCCCATTGAGATCGATTGTCACTTTGTATTGATTGAAAATTTTCAAAGTCTATCCTCCTCATTTGATGTCGAATCTCATCAATTCTTATATATTTGAGTGAGTTTGCAAATAACTTTGTCAGCAATCGTCGATTTACTTCCATTGAAGCCTATTGAGGTCGGTTGTCACTTTGTGTTGATTGAAAATTTTCAAAGTCTATCTTCCGAATTTGATGTCGAATCTCATCAATTCTTATATATTTGAGTGAGTTTGCAACTAACTTTGTCAGCAATCGTCGATTTACTTCTAATGAAGCCCATTGAGATCGATTGTCACTTTGTGTTGATTGAAAATTTTCAAAGTCTATCTTCCGAATTTGATGTCGAATCTCATCAATTCTGATATATTTAAGTGAGTTTGCAAATAACTTTGTCAGCAATCGTCGATTTACTTCCATTGAAGCCTATTGAGTTCGGTTGTCACTTTGTATTGAATGAAAATTTTCAAAGTCTATCTTCCGAATTTAAAAGCGAATCTCATCAATTTTTATATATTTGAGTGAGTTTGCAACTAACTTTGTCAGCAATTGTCGATTTACTTCCATTGAAGCCCATTGAGGTCGATTGTCACTTTGTGTTGTTTGAAAATTTTCAAAGTCTATCTTCCGAATTTGAAGTCGAATCTCATCAATTTTTATATATTTGAGTGAGTTTGCAACTAACTTTGTCAGGAATTGTCGATTTACTTCCATTGAAGCCCATTGAGGTCGATTGTCACTTTGTATTGATTGAAAATTTTCAAAGTCTATCCTCCTCATTTGATGTCGAATCTCATCAATTCTTATATATTTGAGTGAGTTTGCAAATAACTTTGTCAGCAATCGTCGATTTACTTCCATTGAAGCCTATTGAGTTCGGTTGTCACTTTGTATTGATTGAAAATTTTCAAAGTCTATCTTCCGAATTTGATGTCGAATCTCATCAATTCTTATATATTTGAGTGAGTTTGCAACTAACTTTGTCAGCAATCGTCGATTTACTTCTAATGAAGCCCATTGAGATCGATTGTCACTTTGTGTTGATTGAAAATTTTCAAAGTCTATCTTCCGAATTTGATGTCGAATCTCATCAATTCTGATATATTTAAGTGAGTTTGCAAATAACTTTGTCAGCAATCGTCGATTTACTTCCATTGAAGCCTATTGAGTTCGGTTGTCACTTTGTATTGAATGAAAATTTTCAAAGTATATCTTCCGAATTTAAAAGCGAATCTCATCAATTTTTATATATTTGAGTGAGTTTGCAACTAACTTTGTCAGCAATTGTCGATTTACTTCCATTGAAGCCCATTGAGGTCGATTGTCACTTTGTGTTGTTTGAAAATTTTCAAAGTCTATCTTCCGAATTTGAAGTCGAATCTCATCAATTTTTATATATTTGAGTGAGTTTGCAACTAACTTTGTCAGGAATTGTCGATTTACTTCCATTGAAGCCCATTGAGGTCGATTGTCACTTTGTATTGATTGAAAATTTTCAAAGTCTATCCTCCTCATTTGATGTCGAATCTCATCAATTCTTATATATTTGAGTGAGTTTGCAAATAACTTTGTCAGCAATCGTCGATTTACTTCCATTGAAGCCCATTGAGATCGATACACACTTTGTATTGATTGGAAATTTTCAAAGTCTATCTTCCAAATTCAAAGTCGAATCTCATCAATTCTTATATATTTGAGTGAGTTTGCAACTAACTTTGTCAGCAATTGTCTATTTACTTCCATTGTAGCCCATTGAGGTCGATTGTCACTTTGTATTGATTGAAAATTTTCAAAGTCTATCCTCCTCATTTGATGTCGAATCTCATCAATTCTTATATATTTGAGTGAGTTTGCAAATAACTTTGTCAGCAATTGTCGATTTACTTCTATTGAAGCCCATTGAGGTCGATTGTCACTTTGTGTTGTTTGAAAATTTTCAAAGTCTATCTTCCTAATTTGATGTCGAATCTCATCAATTCTGATATATTTTAGTGAGTTTGCAAATAACTTTGTCAGCAATCGTCGATTTACTTCCATTGAAGCCTATTGAGTTCGGTTGTCACTTTGTATTGATTGAAAATTTTCAAAGTCTATCTTCCGAATTTGATGACGAATCTCATCAATTCTTATATATTTGAGTGAGTTTGCAACTAACTTTGTCAGCAATCGTCGATTTACTTCTATTGAAGCCCATTGAGATTGATTGTCACTTTGTATTGATTGGAAATTTTCAAAGTCTATCTTCCAAATTCAATGTCGAATCTCATCAATTCTTATATATTTGAGTGAGTTTGCAATTAAATTTGTCAGCAATTGTCGATTTACTTCCATTGAAGCCCATTGAGGTCGATTGTCACTTTGTGTTGTTTGAAAATTTTCAAAGTCTATCTTCCGAATTTGAAGTCGAATCTCATCAATTTTTATATATTTGGATGAGTTTGCAACTAACTTTGTCAGCAATTGTCGATTTACTTCCATTGAAGCCCATTGAGTTCGATTGTCACTTTGTATTGATTGAAAATTTTCATAGTCTATCCTCCTGATTTGATGTCGAATCTCATCAATTCTTATATATTTGAGTGAGTTTGCAAATAACTTTGTCAGCAATCGTCGATTTACTTCCATTGAAGCCCATTGAGATCGATAGTCACTTTGTATTGATTGGAAATTTTCAATGTCTATCTTCCAAATTCAAAGTCGAATCTCATCAATTCTTATATATTTGAGTGAGTTTGCAATTAACTTTGTCAGCAATAGTCGATTTACTTCAAATGAAGCCCATTGAGGTCGATTGGCACTTTGTGTTGTTTGAAAATATTCAAAGTCTATCTTCCGAATTTGAAGTCGAATCTCATCAATTCTTATATATTTGAGTGAGTTCGCAACTAACTTTGTCAGCAATCTTTGATTTACTTCCATTGAAGCCCATTGTGGTCGATTGTCACTTTGTATTGATTGAAAATTTTCAAAGTCTATCTTCCGAATTTGATGTCGAATCTCATCAATTCTGATATATTTGAGTGAGTTTGCAAATAACTTTGTCAGCAATTGTCGATTTACTTCCATTGAAGCCTATTGAGTTCGGTTGTCACTTTGTATTGATTGAAAATTTTCAAAGTCTATCTTCCGAATTTGATGTCGAATCTCATCAATTCTTATATATTTGAGTGAGTTTGCAACTAACTTTGTCAGCAATCGTCGATTTACTTCCATTGAAGCCCATTGAGTTCGATTGTCACTTTGTATTGATTGAAAATTTTCATAGTCTATCCTCCTGATTTGATGTCGAATCTCATCAATTCTTATATATTTGAGTGAGTTTGCAAATAACTTTGTCAGCAATCGTCGATTTACTTCCATTGAAGCCCATTGAGATCGATTGTCACTTTGTATAGATTGGATATTTTCAAAGTCTATCTTCCGAATTTGAAGTCGAATCTCATCAACTCTTATATATTCTAGTGAGTTTGCAACTAACTCTGTCAGCAATCTTCGATTTACTTCCATTGAAGCCCATTGAGATCGATAGTCACTTTGTATTGATTGGAAATTTTCAATGTCTATCTTCCAAATTCAAAGTCGAATCTCATAAATTCTTATATATTTGAGTGAGTTTGCAATCAACTTTGTCAGCAATAGTCGATTTACTTCAAATGAAGCCCATTGAGGTCGATTGGCACTTTGTGTTGTTTGAAAATTATCAAAGTCTATCTTCCGAATTTGATGTCGAATCTCATCAATTCTTATATATTTGAGTGAGTTCGCAACTAACTTTGTCAGCAATCTTTGATTTACTTCCATTGAAGCCCAATGTGGTCGATTGTCACTTTGTATTGATTGAAAATTTTCAAAGTCTATCTTCCGAATTTGAAGTCGAATCTCATCAATTCTTATATATTTGAGTGAGTTTGCAAATAACTTCGTCAGCAATCGTCGATTTACTTCCATTGAAGCCTACTGAGTTCGGTGGTCACTTTGTATTTATTGAAAATTTTCAAAGTCTATCTTCCGAATTTGATGTCGAATCTCATCAATTCTTATATATTTGAGTGAGTTTGCAATTAACTATGTCAGCAATAGTCGATTTATATCAAATGAAGCCCATTGAAGTCGATTGGCACTTTGTGTTGTTTGAAAATTTTCAAAGTCTATCTTCCGAATTTGATGTCGAATCTCATCAATTCTTATATATTTGAGTGAGTTCGCAACTAACTTTGTCAGCAATCTTTGATTTACTTCCATTGAAGCCCAATGTGGTCGATTGTCACTTTGTATTTATTGAAAATTTTCAAAGTCTATCTTCCGAATTTGATGTCGAATCTCATCAATTCTTATATATTTGAGTGAGTTCGCAACTAACTTTGTCAGCAATCTTTGATTTACTTCCATTGAAGCCCATTGTGGTCGATTGTCACTTTGTATTGATTGAAAATTTTCAAAGTCTATCTTCCGAATTTGAAGTCGAATCTCATCAATTCTTATATATTTGAGTGAGTTTGCAAATAACTTCGTCAGCAATCGTCGATTTACTTCCATTGAAGCCTACTGAGTTCGGTGGTCACTTTGTATTTATTGAAAATTTTCAAAGTCTATCTTCCGAATTTGATGTCGAATCTCATCAATTCTTATATATTTGAGTGAGTTTGCAATTAACTATGTCAGCAATAGTCGATTTATATCAAATGAAGCCCATTGAAGTCGATTGGCACTTTGTGTTGTTTGAAAATTTTCAAAGTCTATCTTCTGAATTTGAAGTCGAATCTCATCAATCCTTATATATTTGAGTGACTTCGCAACTAACTTTGTCAGCAATCTTTGATTTACTTCCATTGAAGCCCATTGTGGTCGATTGTCACTTTGTATTGATTGAAAATTTCCAAAGTATATCTTCCGAATTTGATGTCGAATCTCATCAATTCTGATATATTTGAGTGAGTTTGCAAATAACTTTGTCAGCAATCGTCGATTTACTTCCATTGAAGCCTATTGAGTTCGGTTGTCACTTTGTATTGATTGAAAATTTTCAAAGTCTACCTTCCAAATTTGATGTCGAATCTCATCAATTCTTATATATTTGAGTGAGTTTGCAACTAACTTTGTCAGCAATCGTCGATTTACTTCTATTGAAGCCCATTGAGATCGATTGTCACTTTGTATTGATTGAAAATTTTCAAAGTCTATCCTCCTCATTTGATGTCGAATCTCATCAATTCTTATATATTTGAGTGAGTTTGCAAATAACTTTGTCAGCAATCGTCGATTTACTTCCATTGAAGCCTATTGAGGTCGGTTGTCACTTTGTGTTGATTGAAAATTTTCAAAGTCTATCTTCCGAATTTGATGTCGAATCTCATCAATTCTTATATATTTGAGTGAGTTTGCAACTAACTTTGTCAGCAATCGTCGATTTACTTTTAATGAAGCCCATTGAGATCGATTGTCACTTTGTGTTGATTGAAAATTTTCAAAGTCTATCTTCCGAATTTGATGTCGAATCTCATCAATTCTGATATATTTGAGTGAGTTTGCAAATAATTTTGTCAGCAATCGTCGATTTACTTCCATTGAAGCCTATTGAGTTCGGTTGTCACTTTGTATTGAATGAAAATTTTCAAAGTCTATCTTCCGAATTTAAAAGCGAATCTCATCAATTTTTATATATTTGAGTGAGTTTGCAACTAACTTTGTCAGCAATCGTCGATTTACTTCCATTGAAGCCCATTGAGATCGATAGTCACTTTGTATTGATTGGAAATTTTTAAAGTCTATCTTCCAAATTCAAAGTCGAATCTCATCAATTCTTATATATTTGAGTGAGTTTGCAATTAACTATGTCAGCAATAGTCGATTTACTTCAAATGAAGCCCATTGAGGTCGATTGGCACTTTGTGTTGTTTGAAAATTTTCAAAGTCTATCTTCTGAATTTGAAGTCGAATCTCATCAATCCTTATATATTTGAGTGACTTCGCAACTAACTATGTCAGCAATCTTTGATTTACTTCCATTGAAGCCCATTGTGGTCGATTGTCACTTTGTATTGATTGAAAATTTCCAAAGTATATCTTCCGAATTTTATGTCGAATCTCATCAATTCTGATATATTTGAGTGAGTTTGCAAATAACTTTGTCAGCAATCGTCGATTTACTTCCATTGAAGCCTATTGAGTTCGGTTGTCACTTTGTATTGATTGAAAATTTTCAAAGTCTATCTTCCGAGTTTGAAGTCGAATCTCATCAATTTTTATATATTTGAGTGAGTTTGCAACTAACTTTGTCAGGAATTGTCGATTTACTTCCATTGAAGCCCATTGAGGTCGATTGTCACTTTGTATTGATTGAAAATTTTCAAAGTCTATCCTCCTCATTTGAAGTCGAATCTCATCAATTCTTATATATTTGAGTGAGTTTGCAAATAACTTTGTCAGCAATCGTCGATTTACTTCCATTGAAGCCTATTGAGGTCGGTTGTCACTTTGTGTTGATTGAAAATTTTCAAAGTCTATCTTCCGAATTTGATGTCGAATCTCATCAATTCTTATATATTTGAGTGAGTTTGCAACTAACTTTGTCAGCAATCGTTGATTTACTTCCATTGAAGCCCATTGTGGTCGATTGTCACTTTGTATTGATT
This sequence comes from Diorhabda elongata, assembly GCA_026230145.1. Taxonomy (NCBI): domain Eukaryota; kingdom Metazoa; phylum Arthropoda; class Insecta; order Coleoptera; family Chrysomelidae; genus Diorhabda; species Diorhabda elongata. The sequence continues at coordinate 34,287,547 of CM047926.1, forward strand.
GAAAATTTTCAAAGTCTATCTTCCGAATTTGATGTCGAATCTCATCAATTCTTATATATTTGAGTGAGTTTGCAACTAACTTTGTCAGCAATCGTCGATTTACTTCCATTGAAGCCCATTGAGATCGATAGTCACTTTGTATTGATTGGAAATTTTTAAAGTCTATCTTCCAAATTCAAAGTCGAATCTCATCAATTCTTATATATTTGAGTGAGTTTGCAATTAACTATGTCAGCAATAGTCGATTTACTTCAAATGAAGCCCATTGAGGTCGATTGGCACTTTGTGTTGTTTGAAAATTTTCAAAGTCTATCTTCTGAATTTGAAGTCGAATCTCATCAATCCTTATATATTTGAGTGACTTCGCAACTAACTATGTCAGCAATCTTTGATTTACTTCCATTGAAGCCCATTGTGGTCGATTGTCACTTTGTATTGATTGAAAATTTCCAAAGTATATCTTCCGAATTTTATGTCGAATCTCATCAATTCTGATATATTTGAGTGAGTTTGCAAATAACTTTGTCAGCAATCGTCGATTTACTTCCATTGAAGCCTATTGAGTTCGGTTGTCACTTTGTATTGATTGAAAATTTTCAAAGTCTATCTTCCGAATTTGATGTCGAATCTCATCAATTCTTATATATTTGAGTGAGTTTGCAACTAACTTTGTCAGCAATCGTCGATTTACTTCTATTGAAGCCCATTGAGATCGATTGTCACTTTGTATTGATTGAAAATTTTCAAAGTCTATCCTCCTCATTTGATGTCGAATCTCATCAATTCTTATATATTTGAGTGAGTTTGCAAATAACTTTGTCAGCAATCGATGATTTACTTCCATTGAAGCCTATTGAGGTCGGTTGTCACTTTGTGTTGATTGAAAATTTTCAAAGTCTATCTTCCGAATTTGATGTCGAATCTCATCAATTCTTATATATTTGAGTGAGTTTGCAACTAACTTTGTCAGCAATCGTCGATTTACTTCCATTGAAGCCCATTGAGATCGATAGTCACTTTGTATTGATTGGAAATTTTTAAAGTCTATCTTCCAAATTCAAAGTCGAATCTCATCAATTCTTATATATTTGAGTGAGTTTGCAATTAACTATGTCAGCAATAGTCGATTTACTTCAAATGAAGCCCATTGAGGTCGATTGGCACTTTGTGTTGTTTGAAAATTTTCAAAGTCTATCTTCTGAATTTGAAGTCGAATCTCATCAATCCTTATATATTTGAGTGACTTCGCAACTAACTTTGTCAGCAATCTTTGATTTACTTCCATTGAAGCCCATTGTGGTCGATTGTCACTTTGTATTGATTGAAAATTTCCAAAGTATATCTTCCGAATTTGATGTCGAATCTCATCAATTCTGATATATTTGAGTGAGTTTGCAAATAACTTTGTCAGCAATCGTCGATTTACTTCCATTGAAGCCTATTGAGTTCGGTTGTCACTTTGTATTGATTGAAAATTTTCAAAGTCTATCTTCCGAATTTGATGTCGAATCTCATCAATTCTTATATATTTGAGTGAGTTTGCAACTAACTTTGTCAGCAATCGTCGATTTACTTCTATTGAAGCCCATTGAGATCGATTGTCACTTTGTATTGATTGAAAATTTTCAAAGTCTATCCTCCTCATTTGATGTCGAATCTCATCAATTCTTATATATTTGAGTGAGTTTGCAAATAACTTTGTCAGCAATCGTCGATTTACTTCCATTGAAGCCTATTGAGGTCGGTTGTCACTTTGAGTTGATTGAAAATTTTCAAAGTCTATCTTCCGAATTTGATGTCGAATCTCATCAATTCTGATATATTTAAGTGAGTTTGCAAATAACTTCGTCAGCAATCGTCGATTTACTTCCATTGAAGCCTATTGAGTTCGGTTGTCACTTTGTATTGAATGAAAATTTTCAAAGTCTATCTTCCGAATTTAAAAGCGAATCTCATCAATTTTTATATATTTGAGTGAGTTTGCAACTAACTTTGTCAGCAATTGTCGATTTACTTCCATTGAAGCCCATTGAGGTCGATTGTCACTTTGTGTTGTTTGAAAATTTTCAAAGTCTATCTTCCGAATTTGAAGTCGAATCTCATCAATTTTTATATATTTGAGTGAGTTTGCAACTAACTTTGTCAGGAATTGTCGATTTACTTCCATTGAAGCCCATTGAGGTCGATTGTCACTTTGTATTGATTGAAAATTTTCAAAGTCTATCCTCCTCATTTGATGTCGAATCTCATCAATTCTTATATATTTGAGTGAGTTTGCAAATAACTTTGTCAGCAATCGTCGATTTACTTCCATTGGAGCCTATTGAGTTCGGTTGTCACTTTGTATTGATTGAAAATTTTCAAAGTCTATCTTCCGAATTTGATGTCGAATCTCATCAATTCTTATATATTTGAGTGAGTTTGCAACTAACTTTGTCAGCAATCGTCGATTTACTTCTAATGAAGCCCATTGAGATCGATTGTCACTTTGTGTTGATTGAAAATTTTCAAAGTCTATCTTCCGAATTTGATGTCGAATCTCATCAATTCTGATATATTTAAGTGAGTTTGCAAATAACTTTGTCAGCAATCGTCGATTTACTTCCATTGAAGCCTATTGAGTTCGGTTGTCACTTTGTATTGAATGAAAATTTTCAAAGTCTATCTTCCGAATTTAAAAGCGAATCTCATCAATTTTTATATATTTGAGTGAGTTTGCAACTAACTTTGTCAGCAATTGTCGATTTACTTCCATTGAAGCCCATTGAGGTCGATTGTCACTTTGTGTTGTTTGAAAATTTTCAAAGTCTATCTTCCGAATTTGAAGTCGAATCTCATCAATTTTTATATATTTGAGTGAGTTTGCAACTAACTTTGTCAGGAATTGTCGATTTACTTCCATTGAAGCCCATTGAGGTCGATTGTCACTTTGTATTGATTGAAAATTTTCAAAGTCTATCCTCCTCATTTGATGTCGAATCTCATCAATTCTTATATATTTGAGTGAGTTTGCAAATAACTTTGTCAGCAATCGTCGATTTACTTCCATTGAAGCCCATTGAGATCGATACACACTTTGTATTGATTGGAAATTTTCAAAGTCTATCTTCCAAATTCAAAGTCGAATCTCATCAATTCTTATATATTTGAGTGAGTTTGCAACTAACTTTGTCAGCAATTGTCTATTTACTTCCATTGTAGCCCATTGAGGTCGATTGTCACTTTGTATTGATTGAAAATTTTCAAAGTCTATCCTCCTCATTTGATGTCGAATCTCATCAATTCTTATATATTTGAGTGAGTTTGCAAATAACTTTGTCAGCAATTGTCGATTTACTTCTATTGAAGCCCATTGAGGTCGATTGTCACTTTGTGTTGTTTGAAAATTTTCAAAGTCTATCTTCCTAATTTGATGTCGAATCTCATCAATTCTGATATATTTTAGTGAGTTTGCAAATAACTTTGTCAGCAATCGTCGATTTACTTCCATTGAAGCCTATTGAGTTCGGTTGTCACTTTGTATTGATTGAAAATTTTCAAAGTCTATCTTCCGAATTTGATGACGAATCTCATCAATTCTTATATATTTGAGTGAGTTTGCAACTAACTTTGTCAGCAATCGTCGATTTACTTCTATTGAAGCCCATTGAGATTGATTGTCACTTTGTATTGATTGGAAATTTTCAAAGTCTATCTTCCAAATTCAATGTCGAATCTCATCAATTCTTATATATTTGAGTGAGTTTGCAATTAAATTTGTCAGCAATTGTCGATTTACTTCCATTGAAGCCCATTGAGGTCGATTGTCACTTTGTGTTGTTTGAAAATTTTCAAAGTCTATCTTCCCAATTTGAAGTCGAATCTCATCAATTTTTATATATTTGGATGAGTTTGCAACTAACTTTGTCAGCAATTGTCGATTTACTTCCATTGAAGCCCATTGAGTTCGATTGTCACTTTGTATTGATTGAAAATTTTCATAGTCTATCCTCCTGATTTGATGTCGAATCTCATCAATTCTTATATATTTGAGTGAGTTTGCAAATAACTTTGTCAGCAATCGTCGATTTACTTCCATTGAAGCCCATTGAGATCGATTGTCACTTTGTATAGATTGGATATTTTCAAAGTCTATCTTCCGAATTTGAAGTCGAATCTCATCAACTCTTATATATTATAGTGAGTTTGCAACTAAGTCTGTCAGCAATCTTCGATTTACTTCCATTGAAGCCCATTGAGATCGATAGTCACTTTGTATTGATTGGAAATTTTCAATGTCTATCTTCCAAATTCAAAGTCGAATCTCATCAATTCTTATATATTTGAGTGAGTTTGCAATTAACTTTGTCAGCAATAGTCGATTTACTTCAAATGAAGCCCATTGAGGTCGATTGGCACTTTGTGTTGTTTGAAAATATTCAAAGTCTATCTTCCGAATTTGAAGTCGAATCTCATCAATTCTTATATATTTGAGTGAGTTCGCAACTAACTTTGTCAGCAATCTTTGATTTACTTCCATTGAAGCCCATTGTGGTCGATTGTCACTTTGTATTGATTGAAAATTTTCAAAGTCTATCTTCCGAATTTGATGTCGAATCTCATCAATTCTGATATATTTGAGTGAGTTTGCAAATAACTTTGTCAGCAATCGTCGATTTACTTCCATTGAAGCCTATTGAGTTCGGTTGTCACTTTGTATTGATTGAAAATTTTCAAAGTCTATCTTCCGAATTTGATGTCGAATCTCATCAATTCTTATATATTTGAGTGAGTTTGCAACTAACTTTGTCAGCAATCGTCGATTTACTTCCATTGAAGCCCATTGAGTTCGATTGTCACTTTGTATTGATTGAAAATTTTCATAGTCTATCCTCCTGATTTGATGTCGAATCTCATCAATTCTTATATATTTGAGTGAGTTTGCAAATAACTTTGTCAGCAATCGTCGATTTACTTCCATTGAAGCCCATTGAGATCGATTGTCACTTTGTATAGATTGGATATTTTCAAAGTCTATCTTCCGAATTTGAAGTCGAATCTCATCAACTCTTATATATTCTAGTGAGTTTGCAACTAACTCTGTCAGCAATCTTCGATTTACTTCCATTGAAGCCCATTGAGATCGATAGTCACTTTGTATTGATTGGAAATTTTCAATGTCTATCTTCCAAATTCAAAGTCGAATCTCATAAATTCTTATATATTTGAGTGAGTTTGCAATCAACTTTGTCAGCAATAGTCGATTTACTTCAAATGAAGCCCATTGAGGTCGATTGGCACTTTGTGTTGTTTGAAAATTATCAAAGTCTATCTTCCGAATTTGATGTCGAATCTCATCAATTCTTATATATTTGAGTGAGTTCGCAACTAACTTTGTCAGCAATCTTTGATTTACTTCCATTGAAGCCCAATGTGGTCGATTGTCACTTTGTATTGATTGAAAATTTTCAAAGTCTATCTTCCGAATTTGAAGTCGAATCTCATCAATTCTTATATATTTGAGTGAGTTTGCAAATAACTTCGTCAGCAATCGTCGATTTACTTCCATTGAAGCCTACTGAGTTCGGTGGTCACTTTGTATTTATTGAAAATTTTCAAAGTCTATCTTCCGAATTTGATGTCGAATCTCATCAATTCTTATATATTTGAGTGAGTTTGCAATTAACTATGTCAGCAATAGTCGATTTATATCAAATGAAGCCCATTGAAGTCGATTGGCACTTTGTGTTGTTTGAAAATTTTCAAAGTCTATCTTCTGAATTTGAAGTCGAATCTCATCAATCCTTATATATTTGAGTGACTTCGCAACTAACTTTGTCAGCAATCTTTGATTTACTTCCATTGAAGCCCATTGTGGTCGATTGTCACTTTGTATTGATTGAAAATTTCCAAAGTATATCTTCCGAATTTGATGTCGAATCTCATCAATTCTCCTATATTTGAGTGAGTTTGCAACTAACTTTGTTAGCAATCGTGGATTTACTTCCATTGAAGCCCATTGAGATCGATTGGCACTTTGTGTTGTTTGAAAATTTTCAAAGTCTATCTTCCGAATTTAAAGTCGAATCTCATCAATTCTTATATATTTGAGTGAGTTCGCAACTAACTTTGTCAGCAATCTTTGATTTACTTCCATTGAAGCCCATTGTGGTCGATTGTCACTTTGTATTGATTGAAAATTTTCAAAGTCTATCTTCCGAATTTGAAGTCGAATCTCATCAATTCTTATATATTTGAGTGAGTTTGCAAATAACTTCGTCAGCAATCGTCGATTTACTTCCATTGAAGCCTACTGAGTTCGGTGGTCACTTTGTATTTATTGAAAATTTTCAAAGTCTATCTTCCGAATTTGATGTCGAATCTCATCAATTCTTATATATTTGAGTGAGTTCGCAACTAACTTTGTCAGCAATCTTTGATTTACTTCCATTGAAGCCCATTGTGGTCGATTGTCACTTTGTATTGATTGAAAATTTTCAAAGTCTATCTTCCGAATTTGAAGTCGAATCTCATCAATTCTTATATATTTGAGTGAGTTTGCAAATAACTTCGTCAGCAATCGTCGATTTACTTCCATTGAAGCCTACTGAGTTCGGTGGTCACTTTGTATTTATTGAAAATTTTCAAAGTCTATCTTCCGAATTTGATGTCGAATCTCATCAATTCTTATATATTTGAGTGAGTTTGCAATTAACTATGTCAGCAATAGTCGATTTATATCAAATGAAGCCCATTGAAGTCGATTGGCACTTTGTGTTGTTTGAAAATTTTCAAAGTCTATCTTCTGAATTTGAAGTCGAATCTCATCAATCCTTATATATTTGAGTGACTTCGCAACTAACTTTGTCAGCAATCTTTGATTTACTTCCATTGAAGCCCATTGTGGTCGATTGTCACTTTGTATTGATTGAAAATTTCCAAAGTATATCTTCCGAATTTGATGTCGAATCTCATCAATTCTGATATATTTGAGTGAGTTTGCAAATAACTTTGTCAGCAATCGTCGATTTACTTCCATTGAAGCCTATTGAGTTCGGTTGTCACTTTGTATTGATTGAAAATTTTCAAAGTCTACCTTCCAAATTTGATGTCGAATCTCATCAATTCTTATATATTTGAGTGAGTTTGCAACTAACTTTGTCAGCAATCGTCGATTTACTTCTATTGAAGCCCATTGAGATCGATTGTCACTTTGTATTGATTGAAAATTTTCAAAGTCTATCCTCCTCATTTGATGTCGAATCTCATCAATTCTTATATATTTGAGTGAGTTTGCAAATAACTTTGTCAGCAATCGTCGATTTACTTCCATTGAAGCCTATTGAGGTCGGTTGTCACTTTGTGTTGATTGAAAATTTTCAAAGTCTATCTTCCGAATTTGATGTCGAATCTCATCAATTCTTATATATTTGAGTGAGTTTGCAACTAACTTTGTCAGCAATCGTCGATTTACTTTTAATGAAGCCCATTGAGATCGATTGTCACTTTGTGTTGATTGAAAATTTTCAAAGTCTATCTTCCGAATTTGATGTCGAATCTCATCAATTCTGATATATTTGAGTGAGTTTGCAAATAATTTTGTCAGCAATCGTCGATTTACTTCCATTGAAGCCTATTGAGTTCGGTTGTCACTTTGTATTGAATGAAAATTTTCAAAGTCTATCTTCCGAATTTAAAAGCGAATCTCATCAATTTTTATATATTTGAGTGAGTTTGCAACTAACTTTGTCAGCAATTGTCGATTTACTTCCATTGAAGCCCATTGAGGTCGATTGTCACTTTGTGTTGTTTGAAAATTTTCAAAGTCTATCTTCCGAATTTGAAGTCGAATCTCATCAATTTTTATATATTTGAGTGAGTTTGCAACTAACTTTGTCAGGAATTGTCGATTTACTTCCATTGAAGCCCATTGAGGTCGATTGTCACTTTGTATTGATTGAAAATTTTCAAAGTCTATCCTCCTCATTTGATGTCGAATCTCATCAATTCTTATATATTTGAGTGAGTTTGCAAATAACTTTGTCAGCAATCGTCGATTTACTTCCATTGAAGCCCATTGAGATCGATACACACTTTGTATTGATTGGAAATTTTCAAAGTCTATCTTCCAAATTCAAAGTCGAATCTCATCAATTCTTATATATTTGAGTGAGTTTGCAACTAACTTTGTCAGCAATTGTCTATTTACTTCCATTGTAGCCCATTGAGGTCGATTGTCACTTTGTATTGATTGAAACTTTTCAAAGTCTATCCTCCTCATTTGATGTCGAAACTCATCAATTCTTATATATTTGAGTGGGTTTGCAAATAACTTTGTCAGCAATCGTCGATTTACTTCCATTGAAGCCTAATGAGGTCGGTTGTCACTTTGTATTGTTTGAAAATTTTCAAAGTCTATCTTCCAAATTCAAAGTCGAATCTCATCAATTCTTATATATTTGATTGAGTTTGCAATTAACTATGTCAGCAATTGTCGATTTACTTCCATTGAAGCCCATTGAGGTCGATTGTCACTTTGTGTTGTTTGAAAATTTTCAAAGTCTATCTTCCGAATTTGAAGTCGAATCTCATCAATTTTTATATATTTGAGTGAGTTTGCAACTTACTTTGTCAGCAATCGTCGATTTACTCCCATTGAAGCCTATTGAGGTCGGTTGTCACTATGTATTGATTGAAAATTTTCAAAGTCTATCTTCCGAATTTGAAGTCGAATCTCATCAATTCTTATATATTTTAGTGAGTTTGCAACTAACTTTGTCAGCAATTGTCGATTTACTTCCATTGAAGCCCATTGAGGTCGATTGTCACTTTGTATTGATTGAAAATTTTCAAAGTCTATCTTCCGAATTTGAAGTCGTATCTCATCAATTCTTATATATTTAAGTGAGTTTGCAACTAACTTTGTCAGATATCGTCGATTTACTTCCATTGAAGCCCATTGAGATCGATAGTCACTTTGTATTGATCGGAAATTTTCAAAGTCTATCTTCCAAATTCAAAGTCGAATCTCCTGAATTCTTATATATTTGAGTGAGTTTGCAATTAACTTTGTCAGCAATAGTCGATTTACTTCAAATGAAGCCCATTGAGGTCGATTGTCACTTTGTGTTGTTTGAAAATTTTCAAAGTCTATCTTCCTAATTTGATGTCGAATCTCATCAATTCTGATTTATTTGAATGAGTTTGCAAATAACTTCGTCAGCAATCGTCGATTCACTTCCATTGAAGCCCATTGAGATCGATAGTCACTTTGTATTGATTGGAAATTTTCAAAGTCTATCTTCCAAATTCAAAGTCAAATCTCATCAATTCTTATATATTTGAGTGAGTTTGCAATTAACTTTGTCAGCAATAGTCGATTTACTTCAAATGAAGCCCATTGAGGTCGATTGGCACTTTGTGTTGTTTGAAAATTCTCAAAGTCTATCTTCCGAATTTGAAGTCGAATCTCATCAATTCTTATATATTTGAGTGAGTTTGCAAATAACTTTGTCAGCAATTGTTGATTTACTTCCATTGAAGCCCATTGAGGTCGATTGTCACTTTGTGTTGTTTGAAAATTCTCGAAGTCTATCTTCCTAATTTGATGTCGAATCTCATCAATTCTGATATATTTGAGTGAGTTTGCAAATAACTTTGTCAGCAATCTTTGATTTACTTCCATTGAAGCCCATTGTGGTCGATTGTCACTCTGTAATGATTGAAAATTTTCAAAGTCTATCTTCCGAATTTGAAGTCGAATCTCATCAATTTTTATATATTTGAGTGAGTTTGCAACTAACTTTGTCAGCAATCGTCGATTTACTTCCATTGAAGCCTATTGAGGTTGGTTGTCACTTTGTATTGATTGAAAATTTTCAAAGTCTATCTTCCGAATTTGAAGTCGAATCTCATCAATTCTTATATATTTGAGTGAGTTTGCAGCTAACTTTGTCAGCAATCGTCGATTTACTTCCATTGAAGCCCATTGAGATCGATAGTCACTTTGTATTGATTGGAAATTTTCAAGGTCTATCTTCCAAATTCAAAGTTGAATCTCATCAATTCTTATATATTTGAGTGAGTTTGCAATTGACTTTGTCAGCAATTGTCGGTTTACTTCCATTGAAGCCCATTGAGGTCGATTGTCACTTTGTGTTGTTTGAAAATTTTCAAAGTCTATCTTCCTAATTTGATGTCGAATCTCATCAATTCTGATATATTTGAGTGAGTTTGCAAATAACTTTGTCAGCAATCTTTGATTTACTTCCATTGAAGCCCATTGTGGTCGATTGTCACTCTGTAATGATTGAAAATTTTCAAAGTCTATCTTCCGAATTTGAAGTCGAATCTCATCAATTTTTATATATTTGAGTGAGTTTGCAACTAACTTTGTCAGCAATCGTCGATTTACTTCCATTGAAGCCTATTGAGGTTGGTTGTCACTTTGTATTGATTGAAAATTTTCAAAGTCTATCTTCCGAATTTGAAGTCGAATCTCATCAATTCTTATATATTTGAGTGAGTTTGCAGCTAACTTTGTCAGCAATCGTCGATTTACTTCCATTGAAGCCCATTGAGATCGATAGTCACTTTGTATTGATTGGAAATTTTCAAGGTCTATCTTCCAAATTCAAAGTTGAATCTCATCAATTCTTATATATTTGAGTGAGTTTGCAATTGACTTTGTCAGCAATTGTCGGTTTACTTCCATTGAAGCCCATTGAGGTCGATTGTCACTTTGTGTTGTTTGAAAATTTTCAAAGTCTATCTTCCGAATTTGAAGTCGAATCTCATCAATTTTTATATATTTGAGTGAGTTTGCAACTAACTTTGTCAGCAATCGTCGATTTACTTCCATTGAAGCCTATTGAGGTCGGTTGTCACTTTGTATTGATTGAAAATTTTCGAAGTCTATCTTCCGAATTTGATGTCGAATCTCATCAATTCTTATATATTTGAGTGAGTTTGCAACTAACTTTGTCAGATATCGTCGATTTACTTCCATTGAAGCCCATTGAGATCGATAGTCACTTTGTATTGATTGGAAATTTTCAAAGTCTATCTTCCAAATTCAAAGTCGAATCTCATCAATTCTTATATATTTGAGTGAGTTTGCAATTAACTTTGTCAGCAATAGTCGATTTACTTCAAATGAAGCCCATTGAGGTCGATTGGCACTTCGTGTTGTTTGAAAATTCTCAAAGTCTATCTTCCGATTTTGAAGTCGAATCTCATCAATTCTTATATATTTGAGTGAGTTCGCAACTAACTTTGTCAGCAATCTTTGATTTACTTCCATTGAAGCCCATTGTGGTCGATTGTCACTTTGTAATGATTGAAAATTTTCAAAGTCTATCTTCCGAATTTGAAGTCGAATCTCATCAATTTTTATATATTTGAGTGAGTTTACAACTAACTTTGTCAGCAATTGTCGATTTACTTCCATTGAAGCCCATTGAGGTCGATTGTCACTTTGTGTTGTTTGAAAATTTTCAAAGTCTATCTTCCTAATTTGATGTCGAATCTCATCAATTCTGATATATTTGAGTGAGTTTGCAAATAACTTTGTCAGCAATCGTCGATTTACTTCTATTGAAGCCCATTGAGATCGATTGTCACTTTGTATTGATTGAAAATTTTCAAAGTCTATCCTCCTCATTTGATGTCGAATCTCATCAATTCTTATATATTTGAGTGAGTTTGCAAATAACTTTGTCAGCAATCGTCAATTTACTTCCATTGAAGCCTATTGAGGTCGGTTGTCACTTTGTATTGATTGGAAATTTTCAAAGTCTATCCTCCTCATTTGATGTCGAATCTCATCAATTCTTATATATTTGAGTGAGTTTGCAATTAACTTTGTCAGCAATAGTCGATTTACTTCAAATGAAGCCCATTGAGATCGATTGGCACTTTGTGTTGTTTGAAAACTTTCAAAGTCTATCTTCCGAATTTGAAGTCGAATGTCATCAATTCTTATATATTTGAGTGAGTTCGCAACTAACTTTGTCAGCAATCGTCGATTTACTCCCATTGAAGCCTATTGAGGTCGGTTGTCACTTTGTATTGATTGAAAATTTTCAAAGTCTATCTTCCGAATATGAAGTCGAATCTCATCAATTCTTATATATTTTAGTGAGTTTGCAACTAACTTTGTCAGCAATCGTCGATTTACTTCCATTGAAGCCCATTGAGATCGATAGTCACTTTGTATTGATTGGAAATTTTCAAAGTCTATCTTCCAAATTCAAAGTCGAATCCCATAAATTCTTATATATTTGAGTGAGTTTGCAATTAACTTTGTCAGCAATAGTCGATTTACTTCAAATGAAGCCCATTGAGGTCGATTGGCACTTTGTGTTGTTTGAAAATTTTCAAAGACTATCTTCCGAATTTGAAGTCGAATCTCATCAATTCTCATATATTTGAGTGAGTTCGCAACTAACTTTGTCAGCAATCTTTGATTTACTTTCATTGAAGCCCATTGTGGTCGATTGTCACTTTGTATTGATTGAAAATTTTCAAAGTCTATCTTCCGAATTTGATATCGAATCTCATCAATTCTGATATATTTGAGTGAGTTTGCAAATAACTTTGTCAGCAATCGTCGATTTACTTCCATTGAAGCCTATTGAGTTCGGTTGTCACTTTGTATTGAATGAAAATTTTCAAAGTCTATCTTCCAAATTCAAAGTCGAATCTCATCAATTCTTATATATTTGAGTGAGTTTGCAACTAACTTTGTCAGCAATCGTCGATTTACTTCCATTGAAGCCCATTGAGATCGATAGTCACTTTGTATTGATTGGAAATTTTCAAAGTCTATCTTCCGAATTTGATGTCGAATCTCATCAATTCTTATATATTTGAGTGAATTTGCAATTAGCTTTGTCAGCAATAGTCGATTTACTTCAAATGAAGCCCATTGAGGTCGATTGGCACTTTGTGTTGTTTGAAAATTCTCAAAGTCTATCTTCCGAATTTGAAGTCGAATCTCATCAATTCTTATATATTTGAGTGAGTTTGCAATTAATTTTGTCAGCAATAGTCGATTTACTTCAAATGAAGCCCATTGAGGTCGATTGGCACTTTGTGTTGTTTGAAAACTTTCAAAGTCTATCTTCCGAATTTGAAGTTGAATCTCATCAATTCTTATATATTCGAGTGAGTTCGCAACTAACTTTGTCAGCAATCTTTGATTCACTTCCATTGAAGCCCATTGTGGTCGATTGTCACTTTGTATGGATTGAAAATTTTCAAAGTCTGTCTTCCAAATTTGAAGTCGAATCTCATCAATTTTTATATATTTGAGTGAGTTTGCAACTAACTTTGTCAGCAATCGTCGATTTACTTCCACTGAAGCCTATTGAGTTCGGTTGTCACTTTGTATTGATTGAAAATTTTCAAAGTCTATCTTCCGAATTTGATGTCGAATCTCATCAATTTTTATATATTTGAGTGAGTTTGCAACTAATTTTATCAGTAATCGTCGATTTACTTCTATTGAAGCCCATTGAGATCGATTGTCACTTTGTATTGATTGAAAATTTTCAAAGTCTATCCTCTTCATTTGATGTCGAATCTCATCAATTCTCATATATTGAAAGAGTTTGCAAATAACTTTGTCAGCAATCGTCGATTTACTTCCATTGAAGCCTATTGAGTTCGGTTGTCACTTTGTATTGATTGAAAACTTTCAAAGTCTATCTTCCGAATTTGATGTCGAATCTCATCAATTCTTATATATTTGAGTGAGTTTGCAGTTAACTTTGTCAGCAATCGTCGATTTACTTCTATTGAAGCCCATTGAGATCGATTGTCACTTTGTATTGATTGAAAATTTTCAAAGTCTATCCTCCTCATTTGATGTCGAATCTCATCAATTCTTATATATTTGAGTGAGTTTGCAATTAACTTTGTCAGCAATAGTCGATTTACTTCAAATGAAGCCCATTGAGATCGATTGGCACTTTGTGTTGTTTGAAAACTTTCAAAGTCTATCTTCCGAATTTGAAGTCGAATGTCATCAATTCTTATATATTTGAGTGAGTTCGCAACTAACTTTGTCAGCAATCGTCGATTTACTCCCATTGAAGCCTATTGAGGTCGGTTGTCACTTTGTATTGATTGAAAATTTTCAAAGTCTATCTTCCGAATATGAAGTCGAATCTCATCAATTCTTATATATTTTAGTGAGTTTGCAACTAACTTTGTCAGCAATCGTCGATTTACTTCCATTGAAGCCCATTGAGATCGATAGTCACTTTGTATTGATTGGAAATTTTCAAAGTCTATCTTCCAAATTCAAAGTCGAATCCCATAAATTCTTATATATTTGAGTGAGTTTGCAATTAACTTTGTCAGCAATAGTCGATTTACTTCAAATGAAGCCCATTGAGGTCGATTGGCACTTTGTGTTGTTTGAAAATTTTCAAAGACTATCTTCCGAATTTGAAGTCGAATCTCATCAATTCTCATATATTTGAGTGAGTTCGCAACTAACTTTGTCAGCAATCTTTGATTTACTTTCATTGAAGCCCATTGTGGTCGATTGTCACTTTGTATTGATTGAAAATTTTCAAAGTCTATCTTCCGAATTTGATATCGAATCTCATCAATTCTGATATATTTGAGTGAGTTTGCAAATAACTTTGTCAGCAATCGTCGATTTACTTCCATTGAAGCCTATTGAGTTCGGTTGTCACTTTGTATTGAATGAAAATTTTCAAAGTCTATCTTCCAAATTCAAAGTCGAATCTCATCAATTCTTATATATTTGAGTGAGTTTGCAACTAACTTTGTCAGCAATCGTCGATTTACTTCCATTGAAGCCCATTGAGATCGATAGTCACTTTGTATTGATTGGAAATTTTCAAAGTCTATCTTCCGAATTTGATGTCGAATCTCATCAATTCTTATATATTTGAGTGAATTTGCAATTAGCTTTGTCAGCAATAGTCGATTTACTTCAAATGAAGCCCATTGAGGTCGATTGGCACTTTGTGTTGTTTGAAAATTCTCAAAGTCTATCTTCCGAATTTGAAGTCGAATCTCATCAATTCTTATATATTTGAGTGAGTTTGCAATTAATTTTGTCAGCAATAGTCGATTTACTTCAAATGAAGCCCATTGAGGTCGATTGGCACTTTGTGTTGTTTGAAAACTTTCAAAGTCTATCTTCCGAATTTGAAGTTGAATCTCATCAATTCTTATATATTCGAGTGAGTTCGCAACTAACTTTGTCAGCAATCTTTGATTCACTTCCATTGAAGCCCATTGTGGTCGATTGTCACTTTGTATGGATTGAAAATTTTCAAAGTCTGTCTTCCAAATTTGAAGTCGAATCTCATCAATTTTTATATATTTGAGTGAGTTTGCAACTAACTTTGTCAGCAATCGTCGATTTACTTCCACTGAAGCCTATTGAGTTCGGTTGTCACTTTGTATTGATTGAAAATTTTCAAAGTCTATCTTCCGAATTTGATGTCGAATCTCATCAATTTTTATATATTTGAGTGAGTTTGCAACTAATTTTATCAGCAATCGTCGATTTACTTCTATTGAAGCCCATTGAGATCGATTGTCACTTTGTATTGATTGAAAATTTTCAAAGTCTATCCTCTTCATTTGATGTCGAATCTCATCAATTCTCATATATTGAAAGAGTTTGCAAATAACTTTGTCAGCAATCGTCGATTTACTTCCATTGAAGCCTATTGAGTTCGGTTGTCACTTTGTATTGATTGAAAACTTTCAAAGTCTATCTTCCGAATTTGATGTCGAATCTCATCAATTCTTATATATTTGAGTGAGTTTGCAGTTAACTTTGTCAGCAATCGTCGATTTACTTCTATTGAAGCCCATTGAGATCGATTGTCACTTTGTATTGATTGAAAATTTTCAAAGTCTATCCTCCTCATTTGATGTCGAATCTCATCAATTATTATATATTTGAGTGAGTTTGCAAATAACTTTGTCAGCAATCGTCAATTTACTTCCATTGAAGCCTATTGAGGTCGGTTGTCACTTTGTATTGATTGGAAATTTTCAAAGTCTATCTTCCAAATTCAAAGTCGAATCTCATCAATTCTTATATATTTGAGTGAGTTAGCAATTAACTTTGTCAGCAATTGTCGATTTACTTCAAATGAAGCCCATTGAGCTGGATTGGCACTTTGTGTTGTTTGAAAACTTTCAAAGTCTATCTTCCGAATTTGCTGTCGAATCTCATCAATTCTTATATATTTGAGTGAGTTCGCAACTAACTTTGTCAGCAATCTCTGATTTACTTCCATTGAAGCCCATTGTGGTCGATTGTCACTTTGTATTGATTGAAAATGTTCAAAGTCTATCTTCCAAATTTGAAGTCGAATCTCATCAATCTTTATATATTTGAGTGAGTTTGCAACCAACTTTGTCAGCAATCGTCGATTTACTTCCATTGAAGCCTATTGAGTTCGGTTGTCACTTTGTATTGATTGAAAATTTTCAAAGTCTATCTTCCGAATTTGATGTCGAATCTCATCAATTCTTATATATTTGAGTGAGTTTGCAACTAACTGTGACAGCAATCGTCGATTTACTTCTATTGAAGCCCATTGAGATCGATTGTCACTTTGTATTGATTGAAAATTTTCAAAGTCTATCTTCCGAATTTGATGTCAAATCTCATCAATTCTTATATATTTGAGTGAGTTTGCAACTAACTTTGTCAGCAATCTTTGATTTACTCCCATTGAAGCCCATTGAGGTCGATTGTCACTTTGTGTTGTCTGAAAATTTTCAAAGTCTATCTTCCGAATTTGAAGTCGAATCTCATCAATTCTCATATATTTGAGTGAGTTTGCAACTATCTTTGTCAGCAATCGTCGATTTACTTCCATTGAAGCCCATTGAGATCGATAGTTACTTTGTATTGATTGGAAATTTTCAAAGTCTATCTTCCAAATTCAAAGTCGAATCTCATCAATTCTTATATATTTGAGTGAGTTTGCAATTAACTTTGTCAGCAATAGTCGATTTCCTTCAAATGAAGCCCATTGAGGTCGATTGGCACTTTGTATTGATTGAAAATTTTCAAAGTCTATCTTCCGAATTTGAAGTCGAATCTCATCAATTTTTATATATTTGAGTGAGTTTGCAACGAACTTTGTCAGCAATTGTCGATTTACTTCCATTGAAGCCCTTTGAGGTCGATTGTCACTTTGTGTTGCTTGAAAATTTTCAAAGTCTATCCTCCTCATTTGATGTCGAATCTCATCAATTCTTATATATTTGAGTGAGTTTGCAACTAACTTTGTCAGCAATCGTCGATTTACTTCCATTGAGGCCCATTGAGATCGATAGTCACTTTGTATTGTTTGGAAAGTTTCAAAGTCTATCTTCCGAATTTGAAGTCGAATCTCATCAATTCTTATATATTCGAGTGAGTTCGCAACTATCTTTGTCAGCAATCTTTGATTCACTTCCATTGAAGCCCATTGTGGTCGATTGTCACTTTGTATTGATTGAAAATTTTCAAAGTCTATCTTCCGAATTTGATGTCGAATCTCATCAATTCTTATATATTTGAGTGAGTTTGCAACTAACTTTGTCAGCAATCGTCGATTTACTTCTATTGAAGCCCATTGAGATCGATTGTCACTTTGTATTGATTGAAAATTTTCAAAGTCTATCCTCCTCATTTGATGTCGAATCTCATCAATTCTTATATATTTGAGTGAGTTTGCAAATAACTTTGTCAGCAATCGTCGATTTCCTTCCATTGAAGCCTATTGAGGTCGGTTGTCACTTTGTATTGATTGAAAATTTTCAAAGTCTATCTTCCGAATTTGAAGTCGAATCTCATCAATTCTTATATATTTGAGTGAGTTTGCAACTAACTTTGTCAGCAATCGTCGATTTACTTCCATTGAAGCCTATTGAGGTCGGTTGTCACTTTGTATTGATTGAAAATTTTCAATGTCTATCTTCCGAATTTGATGTCGAATCTCATCAATTCTTATATATTTGAGTGAGTTTGCAACTAACTTTGTCAGCAATCGTCGATTTACTTCTATTGAAGCCCATTGAGATCGATTGTCACTTTGTATTGATTGAAAATTTTCAAAGTCTATCCTCCTCATTTGATGTCGAATCTCATCAATTCTTATATATTTGAGTGAGTTTGCAAATAACTTTGTCAGCAATCGTCGATTTCCTTCCATTGAAGCCTATTGAGGTCGGTTGTCACTTTGTATTGATTGAAAATTTTCAAAGTCTATCTTCCGAATTTGAAGTCGAATCTCATCAATTGTTATATATTTGAGTGAGTTTGCAACTAACTTTGTCAGCAATCGTCGATTTACTTCCATTGAAGCCTATTGAGTTCGGTTGTCACTTTGTATTGATTGAAAATTTTCAAAGTCTATCTTCCGAATTTGATGTCGAATCTCATCAATTCTTATATATTTGAGTGAGTTTGCAACTAACTTTGTCAGCAATCGTCGATTTAATTCCTTTGAAGCCCAGTGAGGTCGATTGTCACTTTGTATTGATTGAAAATTTTCAAAGTCTATCCTCCTCATTTGATTTCGAATCTCATCCATTCTTATATATTTGAGTGAGTTTGCAATTAACTTTGTCAGCAATAGTCGATTTACTTCAAATGAAGCCCATTGAGGTTGATTGTCTTTTTGTGTTGTTTGAAAATTTTCAAAGTCTATCTTCCTAATTTGATGTCGAATCTCATCAATTCTTATATATTTGACTGAGTTTGCAACTAACTTTGTCAGCAATCTTCGATTTAATTTCATTGAAGCCCAGTTAGGTCGATTGTCACTTTGTGTTGGTTGAAATTTTTCAAAGTCTATCCTCCTCATTTGATTTCGAATCTCATCCATTCTTATATATTTGAGTGAGTTTGCAATTAACTTTGTAAGCAATCTTTGATTTACTCCAAATGAAGCCCATTGAGGTCGATTGTCACTTTGTGTTGTTTGAAAATTTTCAAAGTCTATCTTCCGAATTTGATGTCGAATCTCATCAATTCTTATATATTTGAGTGAGTTTGCAAATAACTTTGTCAGCAATTGTCGATTTACTTCCATTGAAGCCCATTGAGGTCGATTGTCACTTTGTGTTGCTTGAAAATTTTCAAAGTCTATCTTCCGAATTTTAAGTCGAATCTCATCAATTCTTATATATTTGAGTGAGTTTGCAACTAACTTTGTCAGCAATAGTCGATTTACTTCCATTGAAGCCTATTGAGGTCGGTTGTCACTTTGTATTGATTGGAAATTTTCAAAGTCTATCTTCCAAATTCAAAGTCGAATCTCATCAATTCTTATATATTTGAGTGAGTTAGCAATTAACTTTGTCAGCAATTGTCGATTTACTTCAAATGAAGCCCATTGAGCTGGATTGGCACTTTGTGTTGTTTGAAAACTTTCAAAGTCTATCTTCCGAATTTGCTGTCGAATCTCATCAATTCTTATATATTTGAGTGAGTTCGCAACTAACTTTGTCAGCAATCTCTGATTTACTTGCATTGAAGCCCATTGTGGTCGATTGTCACTTTGTATTGATTGAAAATGTTCAAAGTCTATCTTCCAAATTTGAAGTCGAATCTCATCAATCTTTATATATTTGAGTGAGTTTGCAACCAACTTTGTCAGCAATCGTCGATTTACTTCCATTGAAGCCTATTGAGTTCGGTTGTCACTTTGTATTGATTGAAAATTTTCAAAGTCTATCTTCCGAATTTGATGTCGAATCTCATCAATTCTTATATATTTGAGTGAGTTTGCAACTAACTGTGACAGCAATCGTCGATTTACTTCTATTGAAGCCCATTGAGATCGATTGTCACTTTGTATTGATTGAAAATTTTCAAAGTCTATCTTCCGAATTTGATGTCAAATCTCATCAATTCTTATATATTTGAGTGAGTTTGCAACTAACTTTGTCAGCAATCTTTGATTTACTCCCATTGAAGCCCATTGAGGTCGATTGTCACTTTGTGTTGTCTGAAAATTTTCAAAGTCTATCTTCCGAATTTGAAGTCGAATCTCATCAATTCTCATATATTTGAGTGAGTTTGCAACTATCTTTGTCAGCAATCGTCGATTTACTTCCATTGAAGCCCATTGAGATCGATAGTCACTTTGTATTGATTGGAAATTTTCAAAGTCTATCTTCCAAATTCAAAGTCGAATCTCATCAATTCTTATATATTTGAGTGAGTTTGCAATTAACTTTGTCAGCAATAGTCGATTTCCTTCAAATGAAGCCCATTGAGGTCGATTGGCACTTTGTATTGATTGAAAATTTTCAAAGTCTATCTTCCGAATTTGAAGTCGAATCTCATCAATTTTTATATATTTGAGTGAGTTTGCAACGAACTTTGTCAGCAATTGTCGATTTACTTCCATTGAAGCCCTTTGAGGTCGATTGTCACTTTGTGTTGCTTGAAAATTTTCAAAGTCTATCCTCCTCATTTGATGTCGAATCTCATCAATTCTTATATATTTGAGTGAGTTTGCAACTAACTTTGTCAGCAATCGTCGATTTACTTCCATTGAGGCCCATTGAGATCGATAGTCACTTTGTATTGTTTGGAAAGTTTCAAAGTCTATCTTCCGAATTTGAAGTCGAATCTCATCAATTCTTATATATTCGAGTGAGTTCGCAACTATCTTTGTCAGCAATCTTTGATTCACTTCCATTGAAGCCCATTGTGGTCGATTGTCACTTTGTATTGATTGAAAATTTTCAAAGTCTATCCTCCTCATTTGATGTCGAATCTCATCAATTCTTATATATTTGAGTGAGTTCGCAACTAACTTTGTCAGCAATCGTCGATTTACTTCCATTGAAGCCTATTGAGGTCGGTTGTCACTTTGTATTGATTGAAAATGTTCAAAGTCTATCTTCCAAATTTGAAGTCGAATCTCATCAATCTTTATATATTTGAGTGAGTTTGCAACCAACTTTGTCAGCAATCGTCGATTTACTTCCATTGAAGCCTATTGAGTTCGGTTGTCACTTTGTATTGATTGAAAATTTTCAAAGTCTATCTTCCGAATTTGATGTCAAATCTCATCAATTCTTATATATTTGAGTGAGTTTGCAACTAACTTTGTCAGCAATCTTTGATTTACTCCCATTGAAGCCCATTGAGGTCGATTGTCACTTTGTGTTGTCTGAAAATTTTCAAAGTCTATCTTCCGAATTTGATGTCGAATCTCATCAATTCTTATATATTTGAGTGAGTTTGCAACTAACTGTGACAGCAATCGTCGATTTACTTCTATTGAAGCCCATTGAGATCGATTGTCACTTTGTATTGATTGAAAATTTTCAAAGTCTATCTTCCGAATTTGATGTCAAATCTCATCAATTCTTATATATTTGAGTGAGTTTGCAACTAACTTTGTCAGCAATCTTTGATTTACTCCCATTGAAGCCCATTGAGGTCGATTGTCACTTTGTGTTGTCTGAAAATTTTCAAAGTCTATCTTCCGAATTTGAAGTCGAATCTCATCAATTCTCATATATTTGAGTGAGTTTGCAACTATCTTTGTCAGCAATCGTCGATTTACTTCCATTGAAGCCCATTGAGATCGATAGTCACTTTGTATTGATTGGAAATTTTCAAAGTCTATCTTCCAAATTCAAAGTCGAATCTCATCAATTCTTATATATTTGAGTGAGTTTGCAATTAACTTTGTCAGCAATAGTCGATTTCCTTCAAATGAAGCCCATTGAGGTCGATTGGCACTTTGTATTGATTGAAAATTTTCAAAGTCTATCTTCCGAATTTGAAGTCGAATCTCATCAATTTTTATATATTTGAGTGAGTTTGCAACGAACTTTGTCAGCAATTGTCGATTTACTTCCATTGAAGCCCTTTGAGGTCGATTGTCACTTTGTGTTGCTTGAAAATTTTCAAAGTCTATCCTCCTCATTTGATGTCGAATCTCATCAATTCTTATATATTTGAGTGAGTTTGCAACTAACTTTGTCAGCAATCGTCGATTTACTTCCATTGAGGCCCATTGAGATCGATAGTCACTTTGTATTGTTTGGAAAGTTTCAAAGTCTATCTTCCGAATTTGAAGTCGAATCTCATCAATTCTTATATATTCGAGTGAGTTCGCAACTATCTTTGTCAGCAATCTTTGATTCACTTCCATTGAAGCCCATTGTGGTCGATTGTCACTTTGTATTGATTGAAAATTTTCAAAGTCTATCTTCCGAATTTGATGTCGAATCTCATCAATTCTTATATATTTGAGTGAGTTTGCAACTAACTTTGTCAGCAATCGTCGATTTACTTCCATTGAAGCCTATTGAGGTCGGTTGTCACTTTGTATTGATTGAAAATTTTCAATGTCTATCTTCCGAATTTGATGTCGAATCTCATCAATTCTTATATATTTGAGTGAGTTTGCAACTAACTTTGTCAGCAATCGTCGATTTACTTCTATTGAAGCCCATTGAGATCGATTGTCACTTTGTATTGATTGAAAATTTTCAAAGTCTATCCTCCTCATTTGATGTCGAATCTCATCAATTCTTATATAT
This sequence comes from Diorhabda elongata, assembly GCA_026230145.1. Lineage (NCBI taxonomy): Eukaryota > Metazoa > Arthropoda > Insecta > Coleoptera > Chrysomelidae > Diorhabda > Diorhabda elongata. The sequence goes on from CM047926.1 coordinate 34,310,095, forward strand.
TTGAGTGAGTTTGCAAATAACTTTGTCAGCAATCGTCGATTTCCTTCCATTGAAGCCTATTGAGGTCGGTTGTCACTTTGTATTGATTGAAAATTTTCAAAGTCTATCTTCCGAATTTGAAGTCGAATCTCATCAATTCTTATATATTTGAGTGAGTTTGCAACTAACTTTGTCAGCAATCGTCGATTTACTTCCATTGAAGCCTATTGAGTTCGGTTGTCACTTTGTATTGATTGAAAATTTTCAAAGTCTATCTTCCGAATTTGATGTCGAATCTCATCAATTCTTATATATTTGAGTGAGTTTGCAACTAACTTTGTCAGCAATCGTCGATTTAATTCCTTTGAAGCCCAGTGAGGTCGATTGTCACTTTGTATTGATTGAAAATTTTCAAAGTCTATCCTCCTCATTTGATTTCGAATCTCATCCATTCTTATATATTTGAGTGAGTTTGCAATTAACTTTGTCAGCAATAGTCGATTTACTTCAAATGAAGCCCATTGAGGTTGATTGTCTTTTTGTGTTGTTTGAAAATTTTCAAAGTCTATCTTCCTAATTTGATGTAGAATCTCATCAATTCTTATATATTTGACTGAGTTTGCAACTAACTTTGTCAGCAATCTTCGATTTAATTTCATTGAAGCCCAGTTAGGTCGATTGTCACTTTGTGTTGGTTGAAATTTTTCAAAGTCTATCCTCCTCATTTGATTTCGAATCTCATCCATTCTTATATATTTGAGTGAGTTTGCAATTAACTTTGTAAGGAATCTTTGATTTACTCCAAATAAAGCCCATTGAGGTCGATTGTCACTTTGTGTTGTTTGAAAATTTTCAAAGTCTATCTTCCGAATTTGATGTCGAATCTCATCAATTCTTATATATTTGAGTGAGTTTGCAAATAACTTTGTCAGCAATTGTCGATTTACTTCCATTGAAGCCCATTGAGGTCGATTGTCACTTTGTGTTGCTTGAAAATTTTCAAAGTCTATCTTCCGAATTTTAAGTCGAATCTCATCAATTCTTATATATTTGAGTGAGTTTGCAACTAACTTTGTCAGCAATAGTCGATTTACTTCCATTGAAGCCCATTGAGATCGATAGTCACTTTGTATTGATTGGAAATTTTTAAAGTCTATCTTCCAAATTCAAAGTCGAATCTCATCAATTCTTATATATTTGAGTGAGTTCGCAACTAACTTTGTCAGCAGTCGTCGATTTACTTCCATTGAAGCCCATTGAGATCGATAGTCATTTTGTATTGATTGGAAATTTTCAAAGTCTATCTTCCGAATTTGAAGTCGAATCTCATCAACTCTCATATATTCGAGTGAGTTTGCAACTAACTTTGTCAGCAATAGTCGATTTACTTCAAATGAAGCCCATTGAGGTTGATTGTCTTTTTGTGTTGTTTGAAAATTTTCAAAGTCTATCTTCCGAATTTGATGTCGAATCTCATCAATTCTTATATATTTGAGTGAGTTCGCAACTAACTCTGTCAGCAATCTTTGATTCACTTCCATTGAAGCCCAATGAGGTCGATTGTCAATTTGTGTTGATTCAAAATTCTCAAAGTCTATCTTCCGAATTTGATGTCGAATCTCATCAATTCTTATATATTTGAGTGAGTTCGCAACTAACTTTGTCAGTAATCTTTGATTTACTTCCATTGAAACCCATTGAGGTCGATTGTCACTTTGTGTTGTTTGGAAATTTTCAAAGTCTATACTCCTCATTTGATTTCGAATCTCATCCATTCTTATATATTTGAGTGAGTTTGCAATTAACTTTGTCAGCAATAGTCGATTTACTTCAAATGAAGCCCATTGAGGTTGATTGTCTTTTTGTGTTGTTTGAAAATTTTCAAAGTCTATCTTCCTAATTTGATGTCGAATCTCATAAATTCTTATATATTTGAGTGAGTTTGCAACTAACTTTGTCAGCAATTGTCGATTTACTTCCATTGAAGCCCATTGATGTCGATTGTCACTTTGTGTTGCTTGAAAATTTTCAAAGTCTATCTTCCGAATTTTAAGTCGAATTTCATCAATTCTTATATATTTGATTGAGTTTGCAAATAACTTTGTCAGCAATTGTCGATTTACTTCCATTGAAGCCCATTGAGGTCGATTGTCACTTTGTGTTGCTTGAAAATTTTTAAAGTCTATCTTCCAAATTCAAAGTCGAATCTCATCAATTCTTATATATTTGAGTGAGTTCGCAACTAACTTTGTCAGCAATCGTCGATTTACTTCCATTGAAGCCCATTGAGATCGATAGTCATTTTGTATTGATTGGAAATTTTCAAAGTCTATCTTCCGAATTTGAAGTCTAATCTCATCAACTCTCATATATTCGAGTGAGTTTGCAACTAACTTTGTCAGCAATAGTCGATTTACTTCAAATGAAGCCCATTGAGGTTGATTGTCTTTTTGTGTTGTTTGAAAATTTTCAAAGTCTATCTTCCGAATTTGATGTCGATCTCATCAATTCTTATATATTTGAGTGAGTTCGCAACTAACTCTGTCAGCAATCTTTGATTTACTTCCATTGAAGCCCAATGAGGTCGATTGTCAATTTGTGTTGATTCAAAATTCTCAAAGTCTATCTTCCGAATTTGATGTCGAATCTCATCAATTCTTATATATTTGAGTGAGTTCGCAACTACCTTTGTCAGCAATCTTTGATTTACTTCCATTGAAACCCATTGAGGTCGATTGTCACTTTGTGTTGTTTGGAAATTTTCAAAGTCTATACTCCTCATTTGATTTCGAATCTCATCCATTCTTATATATTTGAGTGAGTTTGCAATTAACTTTGTCAGCAATAGTCGATTTACTTCAAATGAAGCCCATTGAGGTTGATTGTCTTTTTGTGTTGTTTGAAAATTTTCAAAGTCTATCTTCCTAATTTGATGTCGAATCTCATCAATTCTTATATATTTGAGTGAGTTTGCAACAAACTTTGTCAGCAATCTTCGATTTAATTCCTTTGAAGCCCAGTGAGGTCGATTGTCACTTTGTGTTGGTTGAAAATTTTCAAAGTCTATCTTCCGAATTTGATGTCGAATCTCATCAATTCTTATATATTTGAGTGAGTTTGCAACTAACTTTGTCAGCAATCGTCGATTTAATTCCTTTGAAGCCCAGTGAGGTCGATTGTCACTTTGTATTGATTGAAAATTTTCAAAGTCTATCCTCCTCATTTGATTTCGAATCTCATCCATTCTTATATATTTGAGTGAGTTTGCAATTAACTTTGTCAGCAATAGTCGATTTACTTCAAATGAAGCCCATTGAGGTTGATTGTCTTTTTGTGTTGTTTGAAAATTTTCAAAGTCTATCTTCCTAATTTGATGTAGAATCTCATCAATTCTTATATATTTGACTGAGTTTGCAACTAACTTTGTCAGCAATCTTCGATTTAATTTCATTGAAGCCCAGTTAGGTCGATTGTCACTTTGTGTTGGTTGAAATTTTTCAAAGTCTATCCTCCTCATTTGATTTCGAATCTCATCCATTCTTATATATTTGAGTGAGTTTGCAATTAACTTTGTAAGCAATCTTTGATTTACTCCAAATAAAGCCCATTGAGGTCGATTGTCACTTTGTGTTGTTTGAAAATTTTCAAAGTCTATCTTCCGAATTTGATGTCGAATCTCATCAATTCTTATATATTTGAGTGAGTTTGCAAATAACTTTGTCAGCAATTGTCGATTTACTTCCATTGAAGCCCATTGAGGTCGATTGTCACTTTGTGTTGCTTGAAAATTTTCAAAGTCTATCTTCCGAATTTTAAGTCGAATCTCATCAATTCTTATATATTTGAGTGAGTTTGCAACTAACTTTGTCAGCAATAGTCGATTTACTTCCATTGAAGCCCATTGAGATCGATAGTCACTTTGTATTGATTGGAAATTTTTAAAGTCTATCTTCCAAATTCAAAGTCGAATCTCATCAATTCTTATATATTTGAGTGAGTTCGCAACTAACTTTGTCAGCAATCGTCGATTTACTTCCATTGAAGCCCATTGAGATCGATAGTCATTTTGTATTGATTGGAAATTTTCAAAGTCTATCTTCCGAATTTGAAGTCGAATCTCATCAACTCTCATATATTCGAGTGAGTTTGCAACTAACTTTGTCAGCAATAGTCGATTTACTTCAAATGAAGCCCATTGAGGTTGATTGTCTTTTTGTGTTGTTTGAAAATTTTCAAAGTCTATCTTCCGAATTTGATGTCGAATCTCATCAATTCTTATATATTTGAGTGAGTTCGCAACTAACTCTGTCAGCAATCTTTGATTCACTTCCATTGAAGCCCAATGAGGTCGATTGTCAATTTGTGTTGATTCAAAATTCTCAAAGTCTATCTTCCGAATTTGATGTCGAATCTCATCAATTCTTATATATTTGAGTGAGTTCGCAACTAACTTTGTCAGTAATCTTTGATTTACTTCCATTGAAACCCATTGAGGTCGATTGTCACTTTGTGTTGTTTGGAAATTTTCAAAGTCTATACTCCTCATTTGATTTCGAATCTCATCCATTCTTATATATTTGAGTGAGTTTGCAATTAACTTTGTCAGCAATAGTCGATTTACTTCAAATGAAGCCCATTGAGGTTGATTGTCTTTTTGTGTTGTTTGAAAATTTTCAAAGTCTATCTTCCTAATTTGATGTCGAATCTCATAAATTCTTATATATTTGAGTGAGTTTGCAACTAACTTTGTCAGCAATTGTCGATTTACTTCCATTGAAGCCCATTGAGGTCGATTCTCACTTTGTGTTGCTTGAAAATTTTCAAAGTCTATCTTCCGAATTTTAAGTCGAATTTCATCAATTCTTATATATTTGATTGAGTTTGCAAATAACTTTGTCAGCAATTGTCGATTTACTTCCATTGAAGCCCATTGAGGTCGATTGTCACTTTGTGTTGCTTGAAAATTTTTAAAGTCTATCTTCCAAATTCAAAGTCGAATCTCATCAATTCTTATATATTTGAGTGAGTTCGCAACTAACTTTGTCAGCAATCGTCGATTTACTTCCATTGAAGCCCATTGAGATCGATAGTCATTTTGTATTGATTGGAAATTTTCAAAGTCTATCTTCCGAATTTGAAGTCTAATCTCATCAACTCTCATATATTCGAGTGAGTTTGCAACTAACTTTGTCAGCAATAGTCGATTTACTTCAAATGAAGCCCATTGAGGTTGATTGTCTTTTTGTGTTGTTTGAAAATTTTCAAAGTCTATCTTCCGAATTTGATGTCGAATCTCATCAATTCTTATATATTTGAGTGAGTTCGCAACTAACTCTGTCAGCAATCTTTGATTTACTTCCATTGAAGCCCAATGAGGTCGATTGTCAATTTGTGTTGATTCAAAATTCTCAAAGTCTATCTTCCGAATTTGATGTCGAATCTCATCAATTCTTATATATTTGAGTGAGTTCGCAACTAACTTTGTCAGCAATCTTTGATTTACTTCCATTGAAACCCATTGAGGTCGATTGTCACTTTGTGTTGTTTGGAAATTTTCAAAGTCTATCCTCCTCATTTGATTTCGAATCTCATCCATTCTTATATATTTGAGTGAGTTTGCAATTAACTTTGTCAGCAATCTTTGATTTACTCCAAATGAAGCCCATTGAGGTCGATTGTCACTTTGTGTTGTTTGAAAATTTTCAAAGTCTATCTTCCGAATTTGATGTCGAATCTCATCAATTCTTATATATTTGAGTGAGTTTCAAACTAACTGTGTCAGCAATTGTCGATTTACTTCCATTGAAGCCCAATGAGGTCGATTGTCAATTTGTAGTGATTCATAATTCTCAAAGTCTATCTTCCGAATTTGAAGTCGAATCTCATCAATTCTTATATATTTGAGTGAGTTTGCAAATAACTTTGTCAGCAATCGTCGATTTCCTTCCATTGAAGCCTATTGAGGTCGGTTGTCACTTTGTATTGATTGAAAATTTTCAAAGTCTATCTTCCGAATTTGAAGTCGAATCTCATCAATTCTTATATATTTGAGTGAGTTTGCAACTAACTTTGTCAGCAATCGTCGATTTACTTCCATTGAAGCCTATTGAGTTCGGTTGTCACTTTGTATTGATTGAAAATTTTCAAAGTCTATCTTCCGAATTTGATGTCGAATCTCATCAATTCTTATATATTTGAGTGAGTTTGCAATTAACTTTGTCAGCAATAGTCGATTTACTTCAAATGAAGCCCATTGAGGTTGATTGTCACTTTGTATTGATTGAAAATTTTCAAAGTCTATCCTCCTCATTTGATTTCGAATCTCATCCATTCTTATATATTTGAGTGAGTTTGCAATTAACTTTGTCAGCAATAGTCGATTTACTTCAAATGAAGCCCATTGAGGTTGATTGTCTTTTTGTGTTGTTTGAAAATTTTCAAAGTCTATCTTCCTAATTTGATGTAGAATCTCATCAATTCTTATATATTTGACTGAGTTTGCAACTAACTTTGTCAGCAATCTTCGATTTAATTTCATTGAAGCCCAGTTAGGTCGATTGTCACTTTGTGTTGGTTGAAATTTTTCAAAGTCTATCCTCCTCATTTGATTTCGAATCTCATCCATTCTTATATATTTGAGTGAGTTTGCAATTAACTTTGTAAGCAATCTTTGATTTACTCCAAATAAAGCCCATTGAGGTCGATTGTCACTTTGTGTTGTTTGAAAATTTTCAAAGTCTATCTTCCGAATTTGATGTCGAATCTCATCAATTCTTATATATTTGAGTGAGTTCGCAACTAACTCTGTCAGCAATCTTTGATTCACTTCCATTGAAGCCCAATGAGGTCGATTGTCAATTTGTGTTGATTCAAAATTCTCAAAGTCTATCTTCCGAATTTGATGTCGAATCTCATCAATTCTAATATATTTGAGTGAGTTCGCAACTAACTTTGTCAGTAATCTTTGATTTACTTCCATTGAAACCCATTGAGGTCGATTGTCACTTTGTGTTGTTTGGAAATTTTCAAAGTCTATACTCCTCATTTGATTTCGAATCTCATCCATTCTTATATATTTGAGTGAGTTTGCAATTAACTTTGTCAGCAATAGTCGATTTACTTCAAATGAAGCCCATTGAGGTTGATTGTCTTTTTGTGTTGTTTGAAAATTTTCAAAGTCTATCTTCCTAATTTGATGTCGAATCTCATAAATTCTTATATATTTGAGTGAGTTTGCAACTAACTTTGTCAGCAATTGTCGATTTACTTCCATTGAAGCCCATTGAGGTCGATTGTCACTTTGTGTTGCTTGAAAATTTTCAAAGTCTATCTTCCGAATTTTAAGTCGAATTTCATCAATTCTTATATATTTGATTGAGTTTGCAAATAACTTTGTCAGCAATTGTCGATTTACTTCCATTGAAGCCCATTGAGGTCGATTGTCACTTTGTGTTGCTTGAAAATTTTTAAAGTCTATCTTCCAAATTCAAAGTCGAATCTCATCAATTCTTATATATTTGAGTGAGTTCGCAACTAACTTTGTCAGCAATCGTCGATTTACTTCCATTGAAGCCCATTGAGATCGATAGTCATTTTGTATTGATTGGAAATTTTCAAAGTCTATCTTCCGAATTTGAAGTCTAATCTCATCAACTCTCATATATTCGAGTGAGTTTGCAACTAACTTTGTCAGCAATAGTCGATTTACTTCAAATGAAGCCCATTGAGGTTGATTGTCTTTTTGTGTTGTTTGAAAATTTTCAAAGTCTATCTTCCGAATTTGATGTCGAATCTCATCAATTCTTATATATTTGAGTGAGTTCGCAACTAACTCTGTCAGCAATCTTTGATTTACTTCCATTGAAGCCCAATGAGGTCGATTGTCAATTTGTGTTGATTCAAAATTCTCAAAGTCTATCTTCCGAATTTGATGTCGAATCTCATCAATTCTTATATATTTGAGTGAGTTCGCAACTAACTTTGTCAGCAATCTTTGATTTACTTCCATTGAAACCCATTGAGGTCGATTGTCACTTTGTGTTGTTTGGAAATTTTCAAAGTCTATACTCCTCATTTGATTTCGAATCTCATCCATTCTTATATATTTGAGTGAGTTTGCAATTAACTTTGTCAGCAATAGTCGATTTACTTCAAATGAAGCCCATTGAGGTTGATTGTCTTTTTGTGTTGTTTGAAAATTTTCAAAGTCTATCTTCCTAATTTGATGTCGAATCTCATCAATTCTTATATATTTGAGTGAGTTTGCAACAAACTTTGTCAGCAATCTTCGATTTAATTCCTTTGAAGCCCAGTGAGGTCGATTGTCACTTTGTGTTGGTTGAAAATTTTCAAAGTCTATCCTCCTCATTTGATTTCGAATCTCATCCATTCTTATATATTTGAGTGAGTTTGCAATTAACTTTGTCAGCAATCTTTGATTTACTCCAAATGAAGCCCATTGAGGTCGATTGTCACTTTGTGTTGTTTGAAAATTTTCAAAGTCTATCTTCCGAATTTGATGTCGAATCTCATCAATTCTTATATATTTGAGTGAGTTTCAAACTAACTGTGTCAGCAATTGTCGATTTACTTCCATTGAAGCCCAATGAGGTCGATTGTCAATTTGTAGTGATTCATAATTCTCAAAGTCTATCTTCCGAATTTGAAGTCGAATCTCATCAATTCTTATATATTTGAGTGAGTTTGCAAATAACTTTGTCAGCAATTGATGATTTACTTCCATTGAAGCCCATTGAGGTCGATTGTCATTTTTTGTTGCTTGAAAATTTTCAAAGTCTATCTTCCGAATTTTGAGTCGAATCTCATCAATTCTTATATATTTGAGTGAGTTTGCAATTAACTTTGTCAGCAATCTTTGATTTACTCCAAATGAAGCCCATTGAGGTCGATTGTCACTTTGTGTTGTTTGAAAATTTTCAAAGTCTATCTTCCGAATTTGATGTCGAATCTCATCAATTCTTATATATTTGAGTGAGTTTGCAAATAACTTTGTCAGCAATTGTCGATTTACTTCCATTGAAGCCCATTGAGGTCGATTGTCACTTTGTGTTGCTTGAAAATTTTCAAAGTCTATCTTCCGAATTTTAAGTCGAATCTCATCAATTCTTATATATTTGAGTGAGTTTGCAACTAACTTTGTCAGCAATAGTCGATTTACTTCCATTGAAGCCCATTGAGATCGATAGTCACTTTGTATTGATTGAAAATTTTCAAAGTCTATCTTCCAAATTCAAAGTCGAATCTCATCAATTCTTATATATTTAAGTGAGTTTGCAATTAACATTATCAGCAATAGTCGATTTACTTCCATTGAAGCTCATTGAGATCGATTGTCACTTTGTATTGATTGGAAATTTTCAAAGTCTATCTTCCGAATTTGAAGTCGAATCTCATCAACTCTCATATATTCGAGTGAGTTTGCAACTAACTTTGTCAGCAATAGTCGATTTACTTCAAATGAACCCCATTGAGGTTGATTGTCTTTTTGTGTTGTTTGAAGATTTTCAAAGTCTATCTTCCGAATTTGATGTCGAATCTCATCCATTCTTATATATTTGAGTGAGTTTGCAATTAACTTTGTCAGCAATCTTTGATTTACTCCAAATGAAGCCCAATGAGGTCGATTGTCAATTTGTGTTGATTCAAAATTCTCAAAGTCTATCTTCCAAATTCAAAGTTGAATCTCATCAATTCTTATATATTTGAGTGAGTTTGCAACTAACTTTGTCAGCAATAGTCGATTTACTTCCATTGAAGCTCATTGAGATCGATTGTCACTTTGTATTGATTGGAAATTTTCAAAGTCTATCTTCCGAATTTAAAGTCGAATCTCATCAACTCTCATATATTCGAGTGAGTTTGCAACTAACTTTGTCAGCAATAGTCGATTTACTTCAAATGAAGCCCATTGAGGTTGATTGTCTTCTTGTGTTGTTTGAAAATTTTCAAAGTCTATCTTCCGAATTTGATGTCGAATCTCATCAATTCTTATATATTTGAGTGAGTTCGCAACTAACTCTGTCAGCAATCTTTGATTTACTTCCATTGAAGCCCAATGAGGTCGATTGTCAATTTGTGTTGATTCAAAATTCTCAAAGTCTATCTTCCGAATTTGATGTCGAATCTCATCAATTCTTATATTTTTGAGTGAGTTCGCAACTAACTTTGTCAGCAATCTTTGATTTACTTCCATTGAAACCCATTGAGGTCGATTGTCACTTTGTGTTGTTTGGAAATTTTCAAAGTCTATACTCCTCATTTGATTTCGAATCTCATCCATTCTTATATATTTGAGTGAGTTTGCAATTAACTTTGTCAGCAATAGTCGATTTACTTCAAATGAAGCCCATTGAGGTTGATTGTCTTTTTGTGTTGTTTGAAAATTTTCAAAGTCTATCTTCCTAATTTGATGTCGAATCTCATCAATTCTTATATATTTGAGTGAGTTTGCAACTAACTTTGTCAGCAATCTTCGATTTAATTCCTTTGAAGCCCAGTGAGGTCGATTGTCACTTTGTGTTGGTTGAAAATTTTTAAAGTCTATCCTCCTCATTTGATTTCGAATCTCATCCATTCTTATATATTTGAGTGAGTTTGCAATTAACTTTGTCAGCAATCTTGGATTTACTCCAAATGAAGCCCATTGAGGTCGATTGTCACTTTGTGTTGTTTGAAAATTTTCAAAGTCTATCTTCCGAATTTGATGTCGAATCTCATCAATTCTTATATATTTGAGTGAGTTTCAAACTAACTTTGTCAGCAATTGTCGATTTACTTCCATTGAAGCCCAATGAGGTCGATTGTCAATTTGTGTTGATTCAAAATTCTCAAAGTCTATCTTCCGAATCTGAAGTCGAATCTCATCAATTCTTATATATTTGAGTGAGTTTGCAAATAACATTGTCAGCAATCGTCGATTTACTTCCATTGAAGCCCATTGAGATCGATTGTCACTTTGTATTGATTGGAAATTTTCAAAGTCTATCTTCCAAATTCAAAGTCGAATCTCATCAATTCTTATATATTTGAGTGAGTTTGCGATTAAGTTTGTCAGCAATAGTCGATTTACTTCAAATGAAGCCCATTGAGGTCGATTGTCACTTTGTGTTGTTTGAAAATTTTCAAAGTCTATCTTCCGAACTTGAAGTCGAATCTCATCAATTCTTATATATTTGAGTGAGTTCGCAACTAACTTTGTCAGCAATCTTTGATTTACTTCCATTGAAACCCATTGAGGTCGATTGTCACTTTGTGTTGTTTGAAAATTCTCAAAGTCTATCTTCCGAATTTGAAGTCGAATCCCATCAATTTTTATATATTTCAGTGAGTTTGCAAATAACTTTTTCAGCAATTGTCGATTTACTTCCATTGAAGCCCATTGTGGTCGATTGTCACTTTGTATTGATTGAAAATTTTCAAAGTCTATCTTCCGAATTTGAAGTCGAATTTCATCAATTCTTATATATCTGAGTGAGTTTGCAACTAACTTTGTCAGCAATCTTTGATTTAATTCCTTTGAAGCCCAGTGAGGTCGATTGTCACTTTGTATTGATGGAAAATATTCAAAGTCTATCCTCCTCATTTGATGTCGAATCTCATCAATTCTTATATATTTTAGTGAGTTTGCAGCTAACTTTGTCAGCAATCGTCGATTTACTTCCATTGAAGCCCATTGAGATCGATAGTCACTTTGTATTGATTGGAAATTTTCAAAGTCTATCTTCCAAATTCAAAGTCGATTCTCATCAATTCTTATATATTTGAGTGAGTTTGCAATTAACTTTGTCAGCAATAGTCGATTTACTTCAAATGAAGCCCAGTGAGGTCGATTGTCACTTTGTATTGATTGAAAATTTTCAAAGTCTATCCTCCTCATTTGATGTCGAATCTCATCAATTCTTATATATTTGAGTGAGTTTGCAAATAACTTTGTCAGCAATCGTCGATTTACTTCCATTGAAGCCTATTGAAGTCGGTTGTCACTTTGTATTGATTGAAAATTTACAAAGTCTATCTTCCAAATTCAAAGTCGAATCTCATGAATTCTTATATATTTGAGTGAGTTTGCAATTAACTTTGTCAGCAATCTTTGATTTACTCCAAATGAAGCCCATTGAGGTCGATTGTCACTTTGTGTTGTTTGAAAATTTTCAAAGTCTATCTTCCGAATTTGATGTCGAATCTCATCAATTCTTATATATTTGAGTGAGTTTCAAACTAACTTTGTCAGCAATTGTCGATTTACTTCCATTGAAGCCCAATGAGGTCGATTGTCAATTTGTGTTGATTCAAAATTCTCAAAGTCTATCCTCCTCATTTGATGTCGAATCTCATCAATTCTTATATATTTGAGTGAGTTTGCAATTAAGTTTGTCAGCAATAGTCGATTTACTTCAAATGAAGCCCATTGAGGTCGATTGTCACTTTGTGTTGTTTGAAAATTTTCAAAGTCTATCTTCCGAACTTGAAGTCGAATCTCATCAATTCTTATATATTTGAGTGAGTTCGCAACTAACTTTGTCAGTAATCTTTGATTTACTTCCATTGAAACCCATTGAGGTCGATTGTCACTTTGTGTTGTTTGAAAATTCTCAAAGTCTATCTCCCGAATTTGAAGTCGAATCCCATCAATTTTTATATATTTCAGTGAGTTTGCAACTAACTTTCTCAGCAATTGTCGATTTACTTCAAATGAAGCCCATTGAGGTCGATTGTCACTTTGTGTTGTTTGAAAATTTTCAAAGTCTATCTTCCGAACTTGAAGTCGAATCTCATCAATTCTTATATAATTGAGTGAGTTCGCAACTAACTCTGTCAGCAATCTTTGATTTACTTCCATTGAAGCCCAATGAGGTCGATTGTCAATTTGTGTTGATTCAAAATTCTCAAAGTCTATCTTCCGAATTTGATGTCGAATCTCATCAATTCTTATATATTTGAGTGAGTTCGCAACTAACTTTGTCAGCAATAGTCGATTTACTTCAAATGAAGCCCATTGAGGTTGATTGTCTTTTTGTGTTGTTTGAAAATTTTCAAAGTCTATCCTCCTCATTTGATGTCGAATCTCATCAATTCTTATATATTTGAGTGAGTTTGCAATTAAGTTTGTCAGCAATAGTCGATTTACTTCAAATGAAGCCCATTGAGGTCGATTGTCACTTTGTGTTGTTTGAAAATTTTCAAAGTATATCTTCCGAACTTGAAGTCGAATCTCATCAATTCTTATATATTTGAGTGAGTTCGCAACTAACTCTGTCAGTAATCTTTGATTTACTTCCATTGAAGCCCAATGAGGTCGATTGTCAATTTGTGTTGATTCAAAATTCTCAAAGTCTATCTTCCGAATTTGATGTCGAATCTCATAAATTCTTATATATTTGAGTGAGTTCGCAACTAACTTTGTCAGCAATCTTTGATTTACTTCCATTGAAACCCATTGAGGTCGATTGTCACTTTGTATTGATTGGAAATTTTCAAAGTCTATCCTCCTCATTTGATGTCGAATCTCATCAATTCTTATATATTTGAGTGAGTTTGCAATTAAGTTTGTCAGCAATAGTCGATTTACTTCAAATGAAGCCCATTGAGGTCGATTGTCACTTTGTGTTGTTTGAAAATTTTCAAAGTCTATCTTCCGAACTTGAAGTCGAATCTCATCAATTCTTATATAATTGAGTGAGTTCGCAACTAACTCTGTCAGCAATCTTTGATTTACTTCCATTGAAGCCCAATGAGGTCGATTGTCAATTTGTGTTGATTCAAAATTCTCAAAGTCTATCTTCCGAATTTGATGTCGAATCTCATCAATTCTTATATATTTGAGTGAGTTCGCAACTAACTTTGTCAGCAATCTTTGATTTACTTCCATTGAAACCCATTGAGGTCGATTGTCACTTTGTGTTGTTTGGAAATTTCCAAAGTCTATACTCCTCATTTGATTTCGAATCTCACCCATTCTTATATATTTGAGTGAGTTTGCAATTAACTTTGTCAGCAATAGTCGATTTACTTCAAATGAAGCCCATTGAGGTTGATTGTCTTTTTGTGTTGTTTGAAAATTTTCAAAGTCTATCTTCCGAATTTGATGTCGAATCTCATAAATTCTTATATATTTGAGTGAGTTCGCAACTAACTTTGTCAGCAATCTTTGATTTACTTCCATTGAAACCCATTGAGGTCGATTGTCACTTTGTATTGATTGGAAATTTTCAAAGTCTATCCTCCTCATTTGATGTCGAATCTCATCAATTCTTATATATTTGAGTGAGTTTGCAATTAAGTTTGTCAGCAATAGTCGATTTACTTCAAATGAAGCCCATTGAGGTCGATTGTCACTTTGTGTTGTTTGAAAATTTTCAAAGTCTATCTTCCGAACTTGAAGTCGAATCTCATCAATTCTTATATAATTGAGTGAGTTCGCGACTAACTCTGTCAGCAATCTTTGATTTACTTCCATTGAAGCCCAATGAGGTCGATTGTCAATTTGTGTTGATTCAAAATTCTCAAAGTCTATCTTCCGAATTTGATGTCGAATCTCATCAATTCTTATATATTTGAGTGAGTTCGCAACTAACTTTGTCAGCAATCTTTGATTTACTTCCATTGAAACCCATTGAGGTCGATTGTCACTTTGTGTTGTTTGGAAATTTCCAAAGTCTATACTCCTCATTTGATTTCGAATCTCACCCATTCTTTATATTTGAGTGAGTTTGCAATTAACTTTGTCAGCAATAGTCGATTTACTTCAAATGAAGCCCATTGAGGTTGATTGTCTTTTTGTGTTGTTTGAAAATTTTCAAAGTCTATCTTCCGAATTTGATGTCGAATCTCATCAATTCTTATATATTTGAGTGAGTTTCGAACTAACTTTGTCAGCAATTGTCGATTTACTTCCATTGAAGCCCAATGAGGTCGATTGTCAATTTGTGTTGATTCAAAATTCTCAAAGTCTATCTTCCGAATTTGAAGTCGAATCTCATCAATTCTTATATATTTGAGTGAGTTTGCAAATAACTTTGTCAGCAATCGTCGATTTACTTCCATTGAAGCCCATTGAGATCGATAGTCACTTTGTATTGATTGGAAATTTTCAAAGTCTATCCTCCTCATTTGATGTCGAATCTCATCAATTCTTATATATTTGAGTGAGTTTGCAATTAAGTTTAACAGCAATAGTCGATTTACTTCAAATAAAGCCCATTGAGGTCGATTGTCACTTTGTGTTGTTTGAAAATTTTCAAAGTATATCTTCCGAACTTGAAGTCGAATCTCATCAATTCTTATATATTTGAGTGAGTTCGCACCTAACTTTGTCAGCAATCTTCGATTTAATTCCTTTGAAGCCCAGTGAGGTCGATTGTCACTTTGTGTTGGTTGAAAATTTTCAAAGCCTATCCTCCTCATTTGATTTCGAATCTCATCCATTCTTATATATTTGAGTGAGTTTGCAATTAACTTTGTCAGCATCCTTTGATTTACTCCAAATGAAGCCCAATGAGGTCGAATGTCAATTTGTGTTGATTCAAAATTCTCAAAGTCTATCTTCCGAATTTGATGTCGAATCTCATCAATTCTTATATATTTGAGTGAGTTCGCAACTAACTTTGTCAGCAATCTTTGATTTACTTCCATTGAAACCCATTGAGGTCGATTGTCACTTTGTGTTGTTAGGAAATTTCCAAAGTCTATACTCCTCATTTGATTTCGAATCTCACCCATTCTTATATATTTGAGTGAGTTTGCAATTAACTTTGTCAGCAATAGTCGATTTACTTCAAATGAAGCCCATTGAGGTTGATTGTCTTTTTGTGTTGTTTGAAAATTTTCAAAGTCTATCTTCCGAATTTGATGTCGAATCTCATCAATTCTTATATATTTGAGTGAGTTTCGAACTAACTTTGTCAGCAATTGTCGATTTACTTCCATTGAAGCCCAATGAGGTCGATTGTCAATTTGTGTTGATTCAAAATTCTCAAAGCCTATCTTCCGAATTTGAAGTCGAATCTCATCAATTCTTATATATTTGAGTGAGTTTGCAAATAACTTTGTCAGCAATCGTCGATTTACTTCCATTGAAGCCCATTGAGATCGATAGTCACTTTGTATTGATTGGAAATTTTCAAAGTCTATCCTCCTCATTTGATGTCGAATCTCATCAATTCTTATATATTTGAGTGAGTTTGCAATTAAGTTTGTCAGCAATAGTCGATTTACTTCAAATGAAGCCCATTGAGGTCGATTGTCACTTTGTGTTGTTTGAAAATTTTCAAAGTATATCTTCCGAACTTGAAGTCGAATCTCATCAATTCTTATATATTTGAGTGAGTTCGCACCTAACTTTGTCAGCAATCTTCGATTTAATTCCTTTGAAGCCCAGTGAGGTCGATTGTCACTTTGTGTTGGTTGAAAATTTTCAAAGCCTATCCTCCTCATTTGATTTCGAATCTCATCCATTCTTATATATTTGAGTGAGTTTGCAATTAACTTTGTCAGCATCCTTTGATTTACTCCAAATGAAGCCCATTGAGGTCGATTGTCACTTTGTGTTGTTTGAAAATTTTCAAAGTCTATCTTCCGAATTTGATGTCGAATCTCATCAATTCTTATATATTTGAGTGAGTTCCAAACTAACTTTGTTAGCAATTGTCGATTTACTTCCATTGAAGCCCAATGAGGTCGATTGTCAATTTGTGTTGATTCAAAATTCTCAAAGTCTATCTTCCGAACTTGAAGTCGAATCTCATCAATTCTTATATATTTGAGTGAGTTCGCAACTAACTTTGTCAGCAATCTTTGATTTACTTCCATTGAAACCCATTGAGGTCGATTGTCACTTTGTGTTGATTGAAAATTCTCAAAGTCTATCTTCCGAATTTGAAGTCGAATCCCATCAATTTTTATATATTTCAGTGAGTTTGCAAATAACTCTGTCAGCAATCTTCGATTTACTTCCATTGAAGCCTATTGCGGTCGGTTGTCACTTTGTATTGATTGAAAATTTTCAAAGTCTATCTTCCGAATTTGAAGTCGAATTTCATCAATTCTTATATATCTGAGTGAGTTTGCAACTAACTTTGTCAGCAATCTTTGATTTAATTCCTTTGAAGCCCAGTGAGGTCGATTGTCACTTTGTATTGATTGAAAATTTTCAAAGTCTATCCTCCTCATTTGATGTCGAATCTCATCAATTCTTATATATTTGAGTGAGTTTGCAAATAACTTTGTCAGCAATCGTCGATTTACTTCCATTGAAGCCTATTGAAGTCGGTTGTCACTTTGTATTGATTGAAAATTTTCAAAGTCTATCTTCCGAATTTGAAGTCGAATCTCATCAATTCTTATATATTTGAGTGAGTTTGCAACTAACTTTGTCAGCAATCGTCGATTTACTTCCATTGAAGCCCATTGAGATCGATAGTCACTTTGTATTGATTGGAAATTTTCAAAGTCTATCTTCCAAATTCAAAGTCGAATCTCATCAATTCTTATATATTTGAGTGAGTTTGCAATTAACATTGTCAGCAACAGTCGATTTACTTCAAATGAAGCCCATTGAGGTCGATTGTCACTTTGTGTTGTTTGAAAATTTTCAAAGTCTCTCTTCCGAATTTGAAGTCGAATCTCATCAATTCTTATATATTTGAAAGAGTTCGCAACTAATTTTGTCAGCAATAGTCGATTTACTTCAAATGAAGCCCATTGAGGTCGATTGTCACTTTGTGTTGTTTGAAAATTCTCAGAGTCTATCTTCCGAATTTGAAGTCGAATCTCATCAATTCTTATATATTTGAGTGAGTTTGCAACTAACTTTGTCAGCAATCGCCGATTTACTTCCATTGAAGCCCATTGAGATCGATTGTCACTTTGTATTGATTGGAAATCTTCAAAGTCTATCTTTCGAATTTGAAGTCGAATCTCATCAACTCTTATATATTCGAGTGAGTTTGCAACTAACTTTGTCAGCAATCTTCGATTTACTTCCATTGAAGCCTATTGAGGTCGGTTGCCACTTTGTGTTGATTGAAAATTCTCAAAGTCTATCTTCCGAATTTGAAGTCGAATCCCATCAATTTTTATATATTTCAGTGAGTTTGCAAATAACTTTTTCAGCAATTGTCGATTTACTTCCATTGAAGCCCATTGTGGTCGATTGTCACTTTGTATTGATTGAAAATTTTCAAAGTCTATCTTCCGAATTTGAAGTCGAATCTCATCAATTCTTATATATTTGAAAGAGTTCGCAACTAATTTTGTCAGCAATAGTCGATTTACTTCAAATGAAGCCCATTGAGGTCGATTGTCACTTTGTGTTGTTTGAAAATTCTCAGAGTCTATCTTCCGAATTTGATGTCGAATCTCATCAATTCTTATATATTTGAGTGAGTTTGAAACTAACTTTGTCAGCAATCTTTGATTTACTTCCATTGAAACCCATTGAGGTCGATTGTCACTTAGTGTTGTTCGAAAATTCTCAAAGTCTATCTTCCGAATTTGAAGTCGAATCCCATCAATTTTTATATATTTCAGTGAGTTTGCAACTAACTTTGTCAGCAATTGTCGATTTACTTCCATTGAAGCCCATTGTGGTCGATTGTCACTTTGTATTGATTGAAAATTTTTAATGTCTATCTTCCGAATTTGAAGTCGAATTTCATCAATTCTTATATATCTGAGTGAGTTTGCAACTAACTTTGTCAGCAATCGTCGATTTACTTCCATTGAAGCCCATTGAGATCGATAGTCACTTTGTATTGATTGGAAATTTTCAAAGTCTATCTTCCAAATTCAATGTCGAATCTCATCAATTCTTATATATTTGAGTGAGTTTGCAATTAACATTGTCAGCAATAGTCGATTTACTTCAAATGAGGCCCATTGAGGTCGATTGGCACTTTGTGTGGTTTGAAAATTTTCAAAGTCTCTCTTCCGAATTTGAAGTCGAATCTCATCAATTCTTATATATTTGAAAGAGTTCGCAACTAACTTTGTCAGCAATAGTCGATTTACTTCAAATGAAGCCCATTGAGGTCTATTGTCACTTTGTGTTGTTTGAAAATTCTCAGAGTCTATCTTCCGAATTTGAAGTCGAATCTCATCAATTCTTATATATTTGAGTGAGTTTGCAACTAACTTTGTTAGCAATTGTCGATTTACTACCATTGAAGCCCATAGAGGTCGATTGTCACTGTGTGTTGTTCGAAAATTTTCAAAGTCTATCTTCCTAATTTGATGTCGAATCTCATCAATTCTGATTTTTTGAGTGAGTTTGCAACTAACTTTGTCAGCAATCGCCGATTTACTTCCATTGAAGCCCATTGAGATCGATTGTCACTTTGTATTGATTGGAAATCTTCAAAGTCTATCTTTCGAATTTGAAGTCGAATCTCATCAACTCTTATATATTCGAGTGAGTTTGCAACTAACTTTGTCAGCAATCTTCGATTTACTTCCATTGAAGCCTATTGAGGTCGGTTGCCACTTTGTGTTGATTGAAAATTTTCAAAGTCTATCTTCCGAATTTGATGTTGAATCTCATCAATTTTTATATATTTGAGTGAGTTTGAAAGTAACTTTGTCAGCAATTGTCGATTTACTTTTAATGAAGCCCATTGTTGTCGATTGTCACTTTGTATTAATTGAAAATTTTCAAAGTCTATCTTCCGAATTTGATGTCGAATCTCATCAATTCTTATATATTCGAGTGAGTTCGCAACTAACTCTGTCAGCAATCTTTGATTTACTTCCATTGAAGCCCAATGAGGTCGATTGTCAATTTGTGTTGATTCAAGATTCTCAAAGTCTACTTTCCGAATTTGAAGTCGAATCTCATCAATTCTTATATATTTGAGTGAGTTTGCAGCTAACTTTGTCAGCAATCGTCGATTTACTTCCATTGAAGCCTATTGAGGTCGGTTGTCACTTTGTATTGATTGAAAGTTTCCAAAGTCTATCTTCCGAACTTGAAGTCGAATCTCATCAATTCTTATATATTTGAGTGAGTTTGCAACTAACTTTGTCAGCAATTGTCGATTTACTTCCATAGAAGCCCATTGAGGTCGATTGTCACTTTGTATTGATTGGAAATCTTCAAAGTCTATCTTTCGAATTTGAAGTCGAATCTCATTAACTCTTATATATTCGAGTGAGTTTGCAACTAACTTTGTCAGCAATCTTCGATTCACTTCCATTGAAGCCTATTGAGGTCGGTTGCCACTTTGTGTTGATTGAAAATTTTCAAAGTCTATCTTCCGAATTTGATGTCGAATCTCATCAATTCTTATATATTTGAGTGAGTTTGAAACTAACTTTGTCAGCAATTGTCGATTTACTTTTATTGAAGCCCAATGACGTCGATTGTCAATTTGTGTTGATTCAAGATTCTCAAAGTCTACCTTCCGAATTTGAAGTCAAATCTCATCAATCCTTATATATTTGAGTGAGTTTGCAGCTAACTTTGTCAGCAATCGTCGATTTACTTCCATTGGAGCCTATTGAGGTCGGTTGTCACTTTGTATTGGTTGAAAATTTCCAAAGTCTATCTTCCGAACTTGAAGTCGAATCTCATCAATTCTTATATATTTGAGTGAGTTTGCAACTAACTTTGTCAGCAATTGTCGATTTACTTCCATAGAAGCCCATTGAGGTAGATTGTCACTTTGTGTTGTTTGAAAATTTTCAAAGTCTATCTTCCTCATTTGATGTCGAATCTTATCAATTCTTATATATATGAGTGAGTTTGCAATTAACTTTGTCAGCAATCTTTGATTTACTCCAAATGAAGCCCATTGAGGTCGATTGTCACTTTGTGTTGTTTGAAAATTTTCAAAGTCTATCTTCCGAATTTGATGTCGAATCTCATCAATTCTTATATATTTGAGTGAGTTCGCAACTAACTCTGTCGGCAATCGTCGATTTACTTCCATTGAAGCCTATTGAGGTCGGTTGTCACTTTGTATTGATTGAAAATTTTCAAAGTCTATCTTCCAAATTCAAAGTCGAATCTCATCAATTCTTATATATTTGAGTGAGTTTGCAATTAACTTTGTCAGCAATAGTCGATTTACTTCAAATGAGGCCCATTGAGGTCGATTGTCACTTTATGTTGTTTGAAAATTTTCAAAGTCTATCTTCCGAATTTGTTGTCGAATCTCATCAATTCTTATATATTTGAGTGAGTTCGCAACTAACTCTGTCAGCAATCGTCGATTTACTTCCATTGAAGCCTATTGAGAACGGTTGTCACTTTGTATTGATTGAAAATTTCCAAGTCTCTCTTCCGAATTTGAAGTCGAATCTCATCAATTCTTATATATTTGAGTGAGTTTGCAACTAACTTTGTCAGCAATCGTCGATTTACTTCCATTGAAGCCCATTGAGGTCGATTGTCTTTTTGTGTTGTTTGTAAATTTTCAAAGTCTATCTTCCGAATTTGATGTCGAATCTCATCAATTCTTATATATTTGAGTGAGTTTGAAACTAACTTTGTCAGCAATTGTCGATTCACTTTCATTGAAGCCCATTGTGGTCGATTGTCAATTTGTGTTGATTCAAAATTTTCAAAGTCTATCTTCCGAATTTGAAGTCGAATCTCATCAATTCTTATATATTTGAGTGAGTTTGCAACTAACTTTGTCAGCAATCGTCGATTTACTTCCATTGAAGCCCAATGAGGTCGATTGTCACTTTGTATTGATTGAAAATTCTCAATGACTGTCTTCCGAATTTGATGTCGAATCTCATCAATTCTTATATATTTGAGTGAGTTTGCAATAAAGTTTGTCAGCAATAGTCGATTTACTTCAAATGAAGCCCATTGAGATCGATTGTCACTTTGGATTGATTGAAAATTTCCAAAGTCTATCTTCCGAACTTGAAGTCGAATCTCATCAATTCTTATATATTTGAGTGAGTTCGCAACTAACTTTGTCAGCAATCTTTGATTTACTCCCATTGAAACCCATTGAGGTCGATTGTCACTTTGTGTTGTTTGAAAATTCTCAAAGTCTATCTTCCGAATTTGAAGTCGAATCTCATCAATTTTTATATATTTGAGTGAGTTTGCAACTAACTTTGTCAGCAATTTTCGATTTACTTCCATTGAAGCCCATTGAGGTCGGTTGTCACTTTGTGTTGTTTGAAAATTCTCAATGACTGTCTTCCGAATTTGATGTCGAATCTCATCAATTCTTATATATTTGAGTGAGTTTGCAATTAAGTTTGTCAGCAATAGTCGATTTACTTCAAATGAAGCCCATTGAGATCGATTGTCACTTTGGATTGATTGAAAATTTCCAAAGTCTATCTTCCGAACTTGAAGTCGAATCTCATCAATTCTTATATATTTGAGTGAGTTCGCAACTAACTTTGTCAGCAATCTTTGATTTACTCCCATTGAAACCCATTGAGGTCGATTGTCACTTTGTGTTGTTTGAAAATTCTCAAAGTCTATCTTCCGAATTTGAAGTCGAATCTCATCAATTTTTATATATTTGAGTGAGTTTGCAACTAACTTTGTCAGCAATTTTCGATTTACTTCCATTGAAGCCCATTGAGGTCGGTTGTCACTTTGTGTTGTTTGAAAATTTTCAAAGTCTATCTTCCTCATTTGATGTCGAATCTTATCAATTCTCATATATTTGAGTGAGTTTGCAATTAACTTTGTCAGCAATCTTTGATTTACTCCAAATGAAGCCCATTGAGGTCGATTGTCACTTTTTGTTGTTTGAAAATTTTCAAAGTCTATCTCCCGAATTTGATGTCGAATCTCATCAATTCTTATATATTTGAGTGAGTTCGCAACTAACTCTGTCAGCAATCGTCGATTTACTTCCATTGAAGCCTATTGAGGGTGGTTGTCACTTCGTATTGATTGAAAATTTTCAAAGTCCATCTTCCGAATTGGAAGTCGAATCTCATCAATTCTTATATATTTGAGTGAGTTTGCAACTAACTTTGTCAGCAATCGTCGATTTACTTCCATTGAAGCCCATTGAGATCGATAGTCACTTTGTATTGATTGGAAATTTTCAAAGTCTATCTTCCAAATTCAAAGTCGAATCTCATCAATTCTTATATATTTGAGTGAGTTTGCAATTAACATTGTCAGCAATAGTCGATTTACTTCAAATGAGGCACATTGAGGTCGATTGGCACTTTGTATTGTTTGAAACTTTTCAAAGTCTACCTTCCAAATTTGAAGTCGAATCTCATCAATTCTTATATATTTGAGTGAGTTTGCAAATAACTTTGTCAGCAATTGTCGATTTACTCGCATTGAAGCCCATTGAGGTCGATTGTCACTTTGGGTTGATTGAAAATTTTCAAAGTCTAACTTCCTAATTTGATGTCGAATCTCATCAATTCTGATATATTTGAGTGAGTTTGCAACTAACTTTGTCAGCAATCTTCGATTTACTTCCATTGAAGCCTATTGAGGTCGGTTGTCACTTTGTATTGATTGAAAATTTTCAAAGTCTATCTTCCAAATCAAAGTCGAATCTCATCAATTCTTATATATTTGAAAGAGTTTGCAACTAACTTTGTCAGCAATAGTCAATTTACTTCAAATGAAACCCATTGAGGTCGATGGTCTTTTTATGTTGTTTGAAAATTTTCAAAGTCTTTCTTCCGAATTTGATGTCGAATCTCATCAATTCTTATATATTTGAGTGAGTTTACAACTAACTTTGTCAGCAATCGTCGATTTACTTCCATTGAAACCCAATGAGATCGATTGTCACTTTGTATTGATTGGAAATTTTCAGTGTCTATCTTCCGAATTTGAAGTCGAATCTCATCAACTCTCATATATTCGAGTGAGTTTGCAACTAACTTTGTCAGCAATCTTCGATTTACTTCCATTGAAGCCCATTGTGGTCGATTGTCACTTTGTATCGATTGGAAATTTTCAAAGTCTATCTTCCGAATTTGGAGTAGAATCTCATCAACTCTCATATATTCGAGTGAGTTTGCAACTAACTTTGTCAGCAATCTTCGATTTACTTCCATTGAAGCCCATTGAGGTCGATTGTCACTTTGTATTGACTGGAAATTCTCAAAGTCTATCTTCCGAATTTGAAGTCGAATCTCATCAATTCTTATATATTTGAGTGAGTTCGCAACTAACTTTGTCAGCAATCTTTGATTTACTTCCATTGAAACCCATTGAGGTCGATTGTCACTTTGTGTTGTTTGGAAATTTTCAAAGTTTATCTTCCTAATTTGATGTCGAATCTCATCAATTCCTATATATTTGAGTGAGTTTGCAACTAACTTTGTCAGCAATCGTCGATTTACTTCCATTGAAGCCCATTGAGATCGATTGTCACTTTGTATAGATTGGATATTTTCAAAGTCTATCTTCCGAATTTGAAGTCGAATCTCATCAACTCTTATATATTCTAGTGAGTTTGCAACTAACTTTGTCAGCAATCTTCGATTTACTTCCATTGAAGCCCATTGAGGTCGATTGTCACTTTGTGTTGTTTGGAAATTTTCAAAGTTTATCTTCCTAATTTGATGTCGAATCTCATCAACTCTCATATATTCGAGTGAGTTTGCAACTAACTTTGTCAGCAATCTTCGATTTACTTCCATTGAAGCCCATTGAGGTCGATTGTCACTTTGTATTGACTGGAAATTCTCAAAGTCTATCTTCCGAATTTGAAGTCGAATCTCATCAATTCTTATATATTTGAGTGAGTTCGCAACTAACTTTGTCAGCAATCTTTGATTTACTTCCATTGAAACCCATTGAGGTCGATTGTCACTTTGTGTTGTTTGGAAATTTTCAAAGTTTATCTTCCTAATTTGATGTCGAATCTCATCAATTCCTATATATTCGAGTGAGTTTGCAACTAACTTTGTCAGCAATCTTCGATTCACTTCCATTGAAGCCTATTGAGGTCGGTTGCCACTTTGTGTTGATTGAAAATTTTCAAAGTCTATCTTCCGAATTTGATGTCGAATCTCATCAATTCTTATATATTTGAGTGAGTTTGAAACTAACTTTGTCAGCAATTGTCGATTTACTTTTATTGAAGCCCAATGACGTCGATTGTCAATTTGTGTTGATTCAAGATTCTCAAAGTCTACCTTCCGAATTTGAAGTCAAATCTCATCAATCCTTATATATTTGAGTGAGTTTGCAGCTAACTTTGTCAGCAATCGTCGATTTACTTCCATTGGAGCCTATTGAGGTCGGTTGTCACTTTGTATTGGTTGAAAATTTCCAAAGTCTATCTTCCGAACTTGAAGTCGAATCTCATCAATTCTTATATATTTGAGTGAGTTTGCAACTAACTTTGTCAGCAATTGTCGATTTACTTCCATAGAAGCCCATTGAGGTAGATTGTCACTTTGTGTTGTTCGAAAATTTTCAAAGTCTATCTTCCTCATTTGATGTCGAATCTTATCAATTCTTATATATATGAGTGAGTTTGCAATTAACTTTGTCAGCAATCTTTGATTTACTCCAAATGAAGCCCATTGAGGTCGATTGTCACTTTGTGTTGTTTGAAAATTTTCAAAGTCTATCTTCCGAATTTGATGTCGAATCTCATCAATTCTTATATATTTGAGTGAGTTCGCAACTAACTCTGTCGGCAATCGTCGATTTACTTCCATTGAAGCCTATTGAGGTCGGTTGTCACTTTGTATTGATTGAAAATTTTCAAAGTCTATCTTCCAAATTCAAAGTCGAATCTCATCAATTCTTATATATTTGAGTGAGTTTGCAATTAACTTTGTCAGCAATAGTCGATTTACTTCAAATGAGGCCCATTGAGGTCGATTGTCACTTTATGTTGTTTGAAAATTTTCAAAGTCTATCTTCCGAATTTGTTGTCGAATCTCATCAATTCTTATATATTTGAGTGAGTTCGCAACTAACTCTGTCAGCAATCGTCGATTTACTTCCATTGAAGCCTATTGAGAACGGTTGTCACTTTGTATTGATTGAAAATTTCCAAGTCTCTCTTCCGAATTTGAAGTCGAATCTCATCAATTCTTATATATTTGAGTGAGTTTGCAACTAACTTTGTCAGCAATCGTCGATTTACTTCCATTGAAGCCCATTGAGGTCGATTGTCTTTTTGTGTTGTTTGTAAATTTTCAAAGTCTATCTTCCGAATTTGATGTCGAATCTCATCAATTCTTATATATTTGAGTGAGTTTGAAACTAACTTTGTCAGCAATTGTCGATTCACTTTCATTGAAGCCCATTGTGGTCGATTGTCAATTTGTGTTGATTCAAAATTTTCAAAGTCTATCTTCCGAATTTGAAGTCGAATCTCATCAATTCTTATATATTTGAGTGAGTTTGCAACTAACTTTGTCAGCAATCGTCGATTTACTTCCATTGAAGCCCAATGAGGTCGATTGTCACTTTGTATTGATTGAAAATTCTCAATGACTGTCTTCCGAATTTGATGTCGAATCTCATCAATTCTTATATATTTGAGTGAGTTTGCAATTAAGTTTGTCAGCAATAGTCGATTTACTTCAAATGAAGCCCATTGAGATCGATTGTCACTTTGGATTGATTGAAAATTTCCAAAGTCTATCTTCCGAACTTGAAGTCGAATCTCATCAATTCTTATATATTTGAGTGAGTTCGCAACTAACTTTGTCAGCAATCTTTGATTTACTCCCATTGAAACCCATTGAGGTCGATTGTCACTTTGTGTTGTTTGAAAATTCTCAAAGTCTATCTTCCGAATTTGAAGTCGAATCTCATCAATTTTTATATATTTGAGTGAGTTTGCAACTAACTTTGTCAGCAATTTTCGATTTACTTCCATTGAAGCCCATTGAGGTCGGTTGTCACTTTGTGTTGTTTGAAAATTCTCAATGACTGTCTTCCGAATTTGATGTCGAATCTCATCAATTCTTATATATTTGAGTGAGTTTGCAATTAAGTTTGTCAGCAATAGTCGATTTACTTCAAATGAAGCCCATTGAGATCGATTGTCACTTTGGATTGATTGAAAATTTCCAAAGTCTATCTTCCGAACTTGAAGTCGAATCTCATCAATTCTTATATATTTGAGTGAGTTCGCAACTAACTTTGTCAGCAATCTTTGATTTACTCCCATTGAAACCCATTGAGGTCGATTGTCACTTTGTGTTGTTTGAAAATTCTCAAAGTCTATCTTCCGAATTTGAAGTCGAATCTCATCAATTTTTATATATTTGAGTGAGTTTGCAACTAACTTTGTCAGCAATTTTCGATTTACTTCCATTGAAGCCCATTGAGGTCGGTTGTCACTTTGTGTTGTTTGAAAATTTTCAAAGTCTATCTTCCTCATTTGATGTCGAATCTTATCAATTCTCATATATTTGAGTGAGTTTGCAATTAACTTTGTCAGCAATCTTTGATTTACTCCAAATGAAGCCCATTGAGGTCGATTGTCACTTTTTGTTGTTTGAAAATTTTCAAAGTCTATCTCCCGAATTTGATGTCGAATCTCATCAATTCTTATATATTTGAGTGAGTTCGCAACTAACTCTGTCAGCAATCGTCGATTTACTTCCATTGAAGCCTATTGAGGGTGGTTGTCACTTCGTATTGATTGAAAATTTTCAAAGTCCATCTTCCGAATTGGAAGTCGAATCTCATCAATTCTTATATATTTGAGTGAGTTTGCAACTAACTTTGTCAGCAATCGTCGATTTACTTCCATTGAAGCCCATTGAGATCGATAGTCACTTTGTATTGATTGGAAATTTTCAAAGTCTATCTTCCAAATTCAAAGTCGAATCTCATCAATTCTTATATATTTGAGTGAGTTTGCAATTAACATTGTCAGCAATAGTCGATTTACTTCAAATGAGGCACATTGAGGTCGATTGGCACTTTGTATTGTTTGAAACTTTTCAAAGTCTACCTTCCAAATTTGAAGTCGAATCTCATCAATTCTTATATATTTGAGTGAGTTTGCAAATAACTTTGTCAGCAATTGTCGATTTACTCGCATTGAAGCCCATTGAGGTCGATTGTCACTTTGGGTTGATTGAAAATTTTCAAAGTCTAACTTCCTAATTTGATGTCGAATCTCATCAATTCTGATATATTTGAGTGAGTTTGCAACTAACTTTGTCAGCAATCTTCGATTTACTTCCATTGAAGCCTATTGAGGTCGGTTGTCACTTTGTATTGATTGAAAATTTTCAAAGTCTATCTTCCAAATCAAAGTCGAATCTCATCAATTCTTATATATTTGAAAGAGTTTGCAACTAACTTTGTCAGCAATAGTCAATTTACTTCAAATGAAACCCATTGAGGTCGATGGTCTTTTTATGTTGTTTGAAAATTTTCAAAGTCTTTCTTCCGAATTTGATGTCGAATCTCATCAATTCTTATATATTTGAGTGAGTTTACAACTAACTTTGTCAGCAATCGTCGATTTACTTCCATTGAAACCCAATGAGATCGATTGTCACTTTGTATTGATTGGAAATTTTCAGTGTCTATCTTCCGAATTTGAAGTCGAATCTCATCAACTCTCATATATTCGAGTGAGTTTGCAACTAACTTTGTCAGCAATCTTCGATTTACTTCCATTGAAGCCCATTGTGGTCGATTGTCACTTTGTATCGATTGGAAATTTTCAAAGTCTATCTTCCGAATTTGGAGTAGAATCTCATCAACTCTCATATATTCGAGTGAGTTTGCAACTAACTTTGTCAGCAATCTTCGATTTACTTCCATTGAAGCCCATTGAGGTCGATTGTCACTTTGTATTGACTGGAAATTCTCAAAGTCTATCTTCCGAATTTGAAGTCGAATCTCATCAATTCTTATATATTTGAGTGAGTTCGCAACTAACTTTGTCAGCAATCTTTGATTTACTTCCATTGAAACCCATTGAGGTCGATTGTCACTTTGTGTTGTTTGGAAATTTTCAAAGTTTATCTTCCTAATTTGATGTCGAATCTCATCAATTCCTATATATTTGAGTGAGTTTGCAACTAACTTTGTCAGCAATCGTCGATTTACTTCCATTGAAGCCCATTGAGATCGATTGTCACTTTGTATAGATTGGATATTTTCAAAGTCTATCTTCCGAATTTGAAGTCGAATCTCATCAACTCTTATATATTCTAGTGAGTTTGCAACTAACTCTGTCAGCAATCTTCGATTTACTTCCATTGAAGCCCATTGAGATCGATTGTCACTTTGTATTGACTGAAAATTTTCGAAGTCTATCCTCCTCATTTGAAGTCGAATCTCATCAATTTTTATATATTTGAGTGAGTTTGCAAATAACTTTGTCAGCAATTGTCGATTTTCTTCCATTGAAGCCCATTGAGGTCGATTGTCACTTTATGTTGTTTGAAAATTTTCAAAGTCTATCTTCCTAATTTGATAACGAATCTCATCAATTCTGATATATTTGAGTGAGTTTGCAACTAACTTTGTCAGCTATCTTCGATTTACTTCCATTGAAGCCCATTGAGGTCGATTGTTACTTTGTATTGATTGAAAATTCTCAAAGTCTATCCTCCTCATTTGATGTCGAATCTCATCAATCCTTATATATTTGAGTGAGTTTGCAAATAACTTTGTCAGCAAATGTCGATTTACTTCCATTGAAGCCCATTGAGGTCGATTGTCACTTTGTGTTGTTTGAAAATTTTCAAAGTCTATCTTCCTAATTTGATGTGGAATCTCATCAATTCTTACATATTTGAGTGAGTTTGAAACTAACTTTGTCAGCAATTGTCGATTTACTTTTATTGAAGCCCATTGAGGTCGATTGTCACTTTGTATTGATTGAAAATTCTCAAAGTCTATCTTCCGAAATTGATGTCGAATCTCATCAATTCTTATATATTTGAGTGAGTTCGCAACTAACTCTGTCAGCAATCTTTGATTTACTTCCATTGAAGCCCAATGAGGTCGATTGTCAATTTGTGTTGATTCAAAATTTTCAAAATCTATCTTCCGAATTTGAAGTCGAATCTCATCAATTCTTATATATTTGAGTGAGTTTGCAACTAACTTCGTCAGCAATCGTCGATTTACTTCCATTGAAGCCCAATGAGGTCGATTGTCACTTTGTATTGATTGAAAATTCTCAATGACTGTCTTCCGAATTTGATGTCGAATCTCATCAATTCTTATATATTTGAGTGAGTTTGCAAATAACTTTGTCAGCAATCGTCGATTTACATCCATTGAAGCCTATTGAGGTCGGTTGTCACTTTGTATTGATTGAAAATTTTCAAAGTCTATCTTCCGAATTTGAAGTCGAATCTCATCAATTCTTATATATTTGAGTGAGTTTGTAAATAACTTTGTCAGCAATCGTCGATTTACTCCAAATGAAGCCCATTGAGATCGATTGTCACTTTGGATTGATTTGAAAATTTCCAAAGTCTATCTTCCGAACTTGAAGTCGAACCTCATCAATTCTTATATATTTGAGTGAGTTCGCAACTAACTTTGTCAGCAATCTTTGATTTACTTCCATTGAAACCCATTGAGGTCGATTGTCACTTTGTGTTGTTTGAAAATTCTCAAAGTCTATCTTCCGAATTTGAAGTCGAATCTCATCAATTTTTATATATTTGAGTGAGTTTGCAACTAACTTTGTCAGCAATTGTCGATTTACTTCCATTGAAGCCCATTGAGGTCGGTTGTCACTTTGTGTTGTTTGAAAATTTTCAGAGTCTATCTTCCTCATTTGATGTCGAATCTTATCAATTCTCATATATTTGAGTGAGTTTGCAATTAACTTTGTCAGCAATCTTTGATTTACTCCAAATGGAGCCCATTGAGGTCGGTTGTCACTTTGTATTGATTGAAAATTTTCAAAGTCTATCTTCCGAATTTGAAGTCGAATCTCATCAATTCTTATATATTTGAGTGAGTTTGCAAATAACTTTGTCAGCAATCGTCGATTTACTTCAAATGAAGCCCATTGAGATCGATTGTCAGTTTGGATTGATTGAAAATTTCCAAAGTCTATCTTCCGAACTTGAAGTCGAATCTCATCAATTCTTATATATTTGAGTGAGTTTGAAACTAACTTTGTCAGCAATTGTCGATTCACTTTTATTGAAGCCCATTGAGGTCGGTTGTCACTTTGTATTGATTGAAAATTTTCAAAGTCTATCTTCCAAATTTGAAGTCGAATCTATCTCATCAATTCTTATATATTTGAGTGAGTTTGCGAATAACTTTGTCAGCAATTGTCGATTTACTTCCATTGAAGCCCATTGAGGTCGATTGTCACTTTATGTTGTTTGAAAATTTTCAAAGTCTATCTTCCTAATTTGATGTCGAATCTCATCAATTCTGATATATTTGAGTGAGTTTGCAACTAACTTTGTCAGCAATCTTCGATTTACTTCCATTGAAGCCCATTGAGGTCGATTGTCACTTTGTATTGATTGACAATTCTCAAAGTCTATCCTCCTCATTTGATGTCGAATCTCATCAATTCTTATATATTTGAGTGAGTTTGAAACTAACTTTGTCAGCAATTGTCGATTTACTTTTATTGAAGCCCATTGTGGTCGATTGTCACTTTGTATTAATTGAAAATTTTCAAAGTCTATCTTCCGAATTTGAAGTCGAATTTCATCAATTCTTATATACTTGAGTGAGTTTGCAACTAACTTTGTCAGCAATCTTCGATTTAATTCCTTTGAAGCCCAGTGAGGTCAATTGTCAATTTGTATTGATTGAAAATTTTCAAAGTCTATCCTCCTCATTTGATGTCGAATCTTATCAATTCTTATACAGTGCTTTTCAGATAAAAGAATCCACCTTTAATAACTTTTGAATTACTTTTCATATTTTTTATATAAAATTTGGATACTCCTCTTTGAGCTGATTTCAAAAATGTACAATACTTGTAGGTTAAAGTGGTTAGTTTATGAGATAAACAATTTTTCTTTTAAGAGCACAAATTTTACTTATTATTTACTTTCACCTTATTTGCCTGTACTAAAATGGGTTGTACAACAGTTCAAACTCTTTAATCTATTTAACTGTGCTATTTATTCTACTTAAAAAATCCAAACAACAGAAAACTCTACTTTTCATTAAAGTTTGACATTGTCAACTGGAATTTGTAGTCACTATTGATAGTGTAATTTGATACATTATTTATTTTGTTTCTCTGAAATGGTTTACTCTTTGCGAGAAAGAATTGAAATTGTAGGTTTATACTACCAAAATAATAATTGTGCAAGAGCTGCTGCTAGAATATTTAACGAATTACATGACGGAAGACATGCAACTCATAAGTATGTAATTCAACTGATGGAGAAATTTACCACAACAGGGTCTGTTTGCAATAAAGTGCATAAGCGAGAGGGACTCGTGAATAACGAAGCAATCCAAGTGGCAATTTTAGGGCAAGTCAGCTTAGAGGCTCAACAACCCCAATCGTTGTCAACAATAAGTAGAGCGATCGGTGTTTCATCTTCTACAGTTTTGAATGAAGATGATTTTGATCGTCGTCTAGAGTTTTGCGAATCAATGACGCAAATAATCAATAACAATCCACAATTGTTGAACAATATTTGCTTTTCTGATGAATGCTCATGGTCATTAAATGGCTTAGTAAGTAGGCATAATTGTAGATATTGGGCTGAAAGTGATCCACATATTATGCGTGAATTCCATACACAACATCCCCAAAAGTTAAACGTTTGGTGTGGTATCCTAGGTGACCACATTGTCGGACCTTTCTTCATCAACGGAAATTTAAATGGTGAATCATATCTTGAGTTACTCAGGGAAGGGGTTGACCCACGTATTACAACAATAATAGAAAATGATGATAACCTTTCCGAAGATTTACTGGTATTTCAACAAGACGGAGCTCCCCCACACTATGCTATGCCTGTCCGACATTTTTTAAACGAAACATTCCCCGCTCGTTGGATAGGTAGAAGGGGGCAGATGATGGAGTAGCCACCTAGGTCACCGGACTTAACACCCCTAGACTTCTTTTTATGGGGGTATTTAAAAACAAAAGTTTATGCTACCCAACCAGAATCCCTGGATGATTTACGAGAGAGGATAGAAAATGAATGTCGACATTTAAATCCAGCCGTATTAAGCAATGTCAGAGAGGCATTTCAAAATAGATTATACCATTGTATGGAAGTGAATGGTACTCATTTTGAACACTTATTGTAACTTCATAATAAATAGTACAGTTAAAAAGATTAAAGAGTTTGAACTGTTGTACAACCCATTTTAGTACAGGCAAATAAGGTGAAAGTAAATAATAAGTAAAATTTGTGCTCTTAAAAGAAAAATTGTTTATCTCATAAACTAACCACTTTAACCTACAAGTATTGTACATTTTTGAAATCAGCTCAAAGAGGAGTATCCAAATTTTACATAAAAAATATGAAAAGTAATTTAAAAAAATAAAGGGGATGCTGCTAGGGGTGAGGGGGTGGCTTTTCCAGTAAGTTTAAATAAGCCATAATGCTTGCCCCTTCCAACATAAATTGATGTGTTTTTGGATTTTTTCTAAATACCAGTATTACAAAAGTTATTAAAGGTGGATACTTTTATCTGAAAAGCACTGTATATTTGAGTGAGTTTGCAATTAACTTTGTCAGCAATCTTTGATTTACTCCAAATGAAGCCCATTGAGGTCGATTGTCACTTTGTGTTGTTTGAAAATTTTCAAAGTCTATCTTCCGAAATTGATGTCGAATCTCATCAATTCTTATATATTTGAGTGAGTTCGCAACTAACTCTGTCAGCAATCTTTGATTTACTTCCATTGAAGCCCAATGAGGTCGATTGTCAATTTGGGTTGATTCAAAATTTTCAAAATCTATCTTCCGAATTTGAAGTCGAATCTCATCAATTCTTATATATTCGAGTGAGTTTGCAAATAACTTTGTCAGCAATCGTCGATTTACTTCCCATGAAGCCCATGGAGGTCGATTCTCACTTTGTGTTGTTTGAAAATTCTCAAAGTCTATTTTCCGAATTTGAAGTCGAATCTCATCAATTTTTATATATTTGAGTGAGTTTGCAACTAACTTTGTCAGCAATCGTCGATTTACATCCATTGAAGCCTATTGAGGTCGGTTGTCACTTTGTATTGATTGAAAATTTTCAAAGTCTATCTTCCGAATTTGAAGTCGAATCTCATCAATTCTTATATATTTGAGTGAGTTTGCAAATAACTTTGTCAGCAATCGTCGATTTACTTCAAATGAAGCCCATTGAGATCGATTGTCACTTTGGATTGATTGAGAATTTCCAAAGTCTATCTTCCGAACTTGAAGTCGAATCTCATCAATTCTTATATATTTGAGTGAGTTCGCAACTAACTTTGTCAGCAATCTTTGATTTACTTCCATTGAAACCCATTGAGGTCGATTGTCACTTTGTGTTGTTTGAAAATTCTCAAAGTCTATCTTCCGAATTTGAAGTCGAATCTCATCAATTTTTATATATTTGAGTGAGTTTGCAACTAACTTTGTCAGCAATTGTCGATTTACTTCCATTGAAGCCCATTGAGGTCGGTTGTCACTTTGTGTTGTTTGAAAATTTTCAGAGTCTAACTTCCTCATTTGATGTCGAATCTTATCAATTCTCATATATTTGAGTGAGTTTGCAATTAACTTTGTCAGCAATCTTTGATTTACTCCAAATGGAGCCCATTGAGGTCGGTTGTCACTTTGTATTGATTGAAAATTTTCAAAGTCTATCTTCCGAATTTGAAGTCGAATCTCATCAATTCTTATATATTTGAGTGAGTTTGCAAATAACTTTGTCAGCAATCGTCGATTTACTTCAAATGAAGCCCCTTGAGATCGATTGTCACTTTGTATTGATTGGAAATTTTCAAAGTCTATCTTTCGAATTTGAAGTCGAATCTTATCAACTCTTATATATTCGAGTGAGATTGCAAGTAACTTCGTCAGCAATCTTCGATTTACTTCCATTGAAGCCTATTGAGGTCGGTTGTCACTTTGTATTGATTGAAAATTTTCAAAGTCTATCTTCCGAATTTGAAGTCGAATCTCATCAATTCTTATATATTTGAGTGAGTTTGCAAATAACTTTGTCAGCAATCGTCGATTTACTTCAAATGAAGCCCATTGAGATCGATTGTCACTTTGGATTGATTGAAAATTTCCAAAGTCTATCTTCCGAACTTGAAGTCGAATCTCATCAATTCTTATATATTTGAGTGAGTTCGCAACTAACTTTGTCAGCAATCTTTGATTTACTTCCATTGAAACCCATTGAGGTCGATTGTCACTTTGTGTTGATTGGAAATTTTCAAAGTCTATCTTCCGAATTCAATGTCGAATCTCATCAATTCTTATATATTTGAGTGAGTTTGCAATTAACTTTGTCAGCTATAGTCGATTTACTTCAAATGAGGCCCATTGATGTCGATTGTCACTTTGTGTTGTTTGAAAATTTTCAAAGTCTATCTTCCTAATTTGATGTCAGATCTCATCAATTCTGATATATTTGAGTGAGTTTGCAACCAACTTTGTCAGCAATCGTCGATTTACTTCCATCGAAGCCCATTGAGAGCGATTGTCACTTTGTATTGATTGGAAATTTTCAAAGTCTATCTTTCGAATTTGAAGTCGAATCTTATCAACTCTTATATATTCGAGTGAGATTGCAAGTAACTTCGTCAGCAATCTTCGATTTACTTCCATTGAAGCCTATTGAGGTCGGTTGTCACTTTGTATTGATTGAAAATTTTCAAAGTCTATCTTCCAAATTCAAAGTCGAATCTCATCAATTCTTATATATTTGAGTGATTTCGCAACTAAGTTTGTCAGCAATCTTTGATTTTCTTCCATTGAAACCCATTGAGGTCGATTGTCACTTCGTGTTGTTTGAAAATTCTCAAAGTCTATCTTCCCAATTTGAAGTCGAATCTCATCAATTTTTATATATTTGAGTGAGTTTGCAACTAACTTTGTCAGCAATCTTTGATTTACTTCCATTGAAGCCCATTGAGGTCGATTGTCACTTTGTATTGATTGAAAATTCTCAATGACTGTCTTCCGAATTTGATGTCGAATCTCATCAATTCTTATATATTTGAGTGAGTTTGCAAATAACTTTGTCAGCAATCGTCGATTACATCCATTAGGCCTATTGAGGTCGGTTGTCACTTTGTATTTATTGAAAATTTTCAAAGTCTATCTTCCGAATTTGAAGTCGAATCTCATCAATTCTTATATATTCGAGTGAGTTTGCAAATAACTTTGTCAGCAATCGTCGATTTACTTCCCATGAAGCCCATGGAGGTCGATTCTCACTTTGTGTTGTTTGAAAATTCTCAAAGTCTATTTTCCGAATTTGAAGTCGAATCTCATCAATTTTTATATATTTGAGTGAGTTTGCAACTAACTTTGTCAGCAATCGTCGATTTACATCCATTGAAGCCTATTGAGGTCGGTTGTCACTTTGTATTGATTGAAAATTTTCAAAGTCTATCTTCCGAATTTGAAGTCGAATCTCATCAATTCTTATATATTTGAGTGAGTTTGCAAATAACTTTGTCAGCAATCGTCGATTTACTTCAAATGAAGCCCATTGAGATCGATTGTCACTTTGGATTGATTGAGAATTTCCAAAGTCTATCTTCCGAACTTGAAGTCGAATCTCATCAATTCTTATATATTTGAGTGAGTTCGCAACTAACTTTGTCAGCAATCTTTGATTTACTTCCATTGAAACCCATTGAGGTCGATTGTCACTTTGTGTTGTTTGAAAATTCTCAAAGTCTATCTTCCGAATTTGAAGTCGAATCTCATCAATTTTTATATATTTGAGTGAGTTTGCAACTAACTTTGTCAGCAATTGTCGATTTACTTCCATTGAAGCCCATTGAGGTCGGTTGTCACTTTGTGTTGTTTGAAAATTCTCAAAGTCTATCTTCCGAATTTGAAGTGGAATCTCATCAATTCTTATATATTTGAGTGAGTTTGCAAATTACTTTGTCAGCAATCGTCGATTTACTTCAAATGAAGCCCATTGAGATCGATTGTCACTTTGGATTGATTGAGAATTTCCAAAGTCTATCTTCCGAACTTGAAGTCGAATCTCATCAATTCTTATATATTCGAGTGAGTTCGCAACTAACTTTGTCAGCAATCTTTGATTTACTTCCATTGAAACCCATTGAGGTCGATTGTCACTTTGTGTTGTTTGAAAATTCTCAAAGTCTATCTTCCGAATTTGAAGTCGAATCTCATCAATTTTTATATATTTGAGTGAGTTTGCAACTAACTTTGTCAGCAATTGTCGATTTACTTCCATTGAAGCCCATTGAGGTCGGTTGTCACTTTGTGTTGTTTGAAAATTTTCAGAGTCTATCTTCCTCATTTGATGTCGAATCTTATCAATTCTCATATATTTGAGTGAGTTTGCAATTAACTTTGTCAGCAATCTTTGATTTACTCCAAATGGAGCCCATTGAGGTCGGTTGTCACTTTGTATTGATTGAAAATTTTCAAAGTCTATCTTCCGAATTTGAAGTCGAATCTCATCAATTCTTATATATTTGAGTGAGTTTGCAAATAACTTTGTCAGCAATCGTCGATTTACTTCAAATGAAGCCCATTGAGATCGATTGTCACTTTGGATTGATTGAAAATTTCCAAAGTCTATCTTCCGAACTTGAAGTCGAATCTCATCAATTCTTATATATTTGAGTGAGTTCGCAACTAACTTTGTCAGCAATCTTTGATTTACTTCCATTGAAACCCATTGAGGTCGATTGTCACTTTGTGTTGATTGGAAATTTTCAAAGTCTATCTTCCGAATTCAATGTCGAATCTCATCAATTCTTATATATTTGAGTGAGTTTGCAATTAACTTTGTCAGCTATAGTCGATTTACTTCAAATGAGGCCCATTGATGTCGATTGGCACTTTGTATTGTTTGAAAATTTCCAAAGTCTATCTTCCAAATTTGAAGTCGAATCTCATCAATTCTTATATATTTGAGTGAGTTCGCAACTAACTTTGTCAGCAATCTTCGATTTACTTCCATTGAAACCCATTGAGGTCGATTGTCACTTTGTGTTGTTTGAAAATTCTCGAAGTCTATCTTCCGAATTTGGAGTCGAATCTCATCAATTTTTATATATTTGAGTGAGTTTGCAATTAACTTTGTCAGCTATAGTCGATTTACTTCAAATGAGGCCCATTGAGGTCGGTTGTCACTTTGTATTGATTGAAAATTTTCAAAGTCTATCTTCCAAATTCAAAGTCGAATCTCATCAATTCTTATATATTTGAGTGATTTCGCAACTAAGTTTGTCAGCAATCTTTGATTTTCTTCCATTGAAACCCATTGAGGTCGATTGTCACTTTGTATTGATTGAAAATTCTCAATGACTGTCTTCCGAATTTGATGTCGAATCTCATCAATTCTTATATATTTGAGTGAGTTTGCAAATAACTTTGTCAGCAATCGTCGATTACATCCATTAGGCCTATTGAGGTCGGTTGTCACTTTGTATTGATTGAAAATTTTCAAAGTCTATCTTCCGAATTTGAAGTCGAATCTCATCAATTTTTATATATTTGAGTGAGTTTGCAACTAACTTTGTCAGCAATCTTTGATTTACTTCCATTGAAGCCCATTGAGGTCGATTGTCACTTTGTATTGATTGAAAATTCTCAATGACTGTCTTCCGAATTTGATGTCGAATCTCATCAATTCTTATATATTTGAGTGAGTTTGCAAATAACTTTGTCAGCAATCGTCGATTACATCCATTAGGCCTATTGAGGTCGGTTGTCACTTTGTATTGATTGAAAATTTTCAAAGTCTATCTTCCGAATTTGAAGTCGAATCTCATCAATTCTTATATATTTGAGTGAGTTTGCAACTAACTTTGTCAGCAATCGTCGATTTACTTCCATTGAAGCCCATTGTGATCGATTGATACTTTGTATTGATTGGAAATTTTCAAAGTCTATCTTCCAAATTCAAAGTCGAATCTCATCAATTCTTATATATTTGAGTGAGTTTGCAATTAAGTTTGTCAGCAATTGTCGATTTACTTCCATTGAAGCCCATTGAGCTCGATTGTCACTTTGGGTTGTTTGGAAATTTTCAAAGTCTATCTTCCTAATTTTATGTCGAATCCCATCAATTCTGATATATTTGAGTGAGTTTGCAACTAACTTTGTCAGCAATCTTCGATTTACTTCTATTGAAGCGTATTGAGGTCGGTTGTCACTTTGTATTGATTGAAAATTTTCAAAGTCTATCTTCCAAATTCAAAGTCGAATCTCATCAATTCTTATATATTTGAAAGAGTTTGCAATAAACTTTGTCAGCAATCTTTGATTTACTTCCATTGAAGCCCATTGAGGTCGATTGTCACTTTGTGTTGTTTGAAAATTTTCAAAGTCTATCTTCCTCATTTGATGCCGAATCTTATCAATTCTTATATATTTGAGTTAGTTTGCAATTAACTTTGTCAGCAATCTTTGATTTACTCCAAATGAAGCCAATTGAGGTCAATTGTCACTTTGTGTTGTTTGAAAATTTTCAAAGTCTATCTTCGGAATTTGATGTCGAATCTCATCAATTCTTATATATTCCAGTGAGTTTGCAACTAACTTTGTCAGCAATCTTCGATTTACTTCCATTGAAGCACATTGAGGTCGATTGTCACTTTGTATTAAATGAAAATTCTCAAAGTCTATCTTCCGACTTTGAAGTCGAATCTCATCAATTCTTATATATTTGAGTGAGTTTGCAACTAACTTTGTCGGCAATCGTCGATTTACTTCCATTGAAGCCCATTGAGATCGATAGTCACTTTGTATTGATTGGAAATTTTCAAAGTCTATCTTCCAAATTAAAAGTCGAATCTCATCAATTCTTATATATTTGAGTGAGTTTGCAATTAACTTTGTCAGCAATAGTCGACTTACTTCAAATGAGGCCCATTGAGGTCGATTGTCACTTTGTGTTGTTTGAAAATTTTCAAAGTCTATCCTCCAAATTTGATGTCAAATCTCATCAATTCTTATATATTTGAGTGAGTTTGCGAATAACTTTGTCAGCAATCTTCGATTTAATTCCTTTGAAGCCCAGTGAGGTCAATTGTCACTTTGGGTTGTTTGAAAATTTTTAAAGTCTATCTTCCCAATTTGATGTCGAATCTCATCAATTCTGATATATTTGAGTGAGTTTGCAACTAACTTTGTCAGCAATCGTCGATTTACTTCCATTGAAGCCCATTGAGATCGATTGTCACTTTGTATTGATTGGATATTTTCAAAGTCTATCTTCCGAATTTGAAGTCGAATCTCATCAACTCTTATATATTCTAGTGAGTTTGCAACTAACTTTATCAGCAATCTTCGATTTACTTCCA
Organism: Diorhabda elongata; assembly: GCA_026230145.1. Lineage (NCBI taxonomy): Eukaryota > Metazoa > Arthropoda > Insecta > Coleoptera > Chrysomelidae > Diorhabda > Diorhabda elongata. Next base: position 34,350,462 of record CM047926.1, read on the forward strand.
TTGAAGCACATTGAGGTCGATTGTCACTTTGTATTGACTGAAAATTCTCAAAGTCTATCTTCCTAAGTTGAAGTCGAATCTCATCAATTTTTATATATTTGAGTGAGTTTGCAACTAACGTTCTCAGCAATTGTCGATTTACTTCCATTGAAGCCCATTGTGGTCGATTGTCACTTTGTATTGAATGGATATTTTCAAAGTCTATCTTCCGAATTTGAAGTCGAATCTCATCAACTCTTATATATTCCAGTGAGTTTGCAACTAACTTTGTCAGCAATCTTCGATTTACTTCCATTGAAGCACATTGAGGTCGATTGTCACTTTGTATTAACTGAAAATTCTCAAAGTCTATCTTCCGAATTTGAAGTCGAATCTCATCAATTTTTATATATTTGAGTGAGTTCGCAACTAACTTTGTCAGCAATCTTTGATTTACTTCCATTGAAACCCATTGAGGTCGATTGTCACTTTGTGTTGTTTGGAAATTTTCAAAGTCTATCTTCCTAATTTGATGTCGAATCTCATCAATTCTTATATATTTGAGTGAGTTTGCAACTAACTTTGTCAGCAATCTTTGATTTACTTCCATTGAAACCCATTGAGGTCGATTGTCACTTTGTGTTGTTTGAAAATTCTCGAAGTCTATCTTCCGAATTTGAAGTCGAATCTCATCAATTTTTATATATTTGAGTGATTTCGCAACTAAGTTTGTCAGCAATCTTTGATTTTCTTCCATTGAAACCCATTGAGGTCGATTGTCACTTCGTGTTGTTTGAAAATTCTCAAAGTCTATCTTCCCAATTTGAAGTCGAATCTCATCAATTTTTATATATTTGAGTGAGTCTGCAACTAACTTTGTCAGCAATCTTTGATTTACTTCCATTGAAGCCCATTGAGGTCGATTGTCACTTTGTATTGATTGAAAATTCTCAATGACTGTCTTCCGAATTTGATGTCGAATCTCATCAATTCTTATATATTTGAGTGAGTTTGCAAATAACTTTGTCAGCAATCGTCGATTACATCCATTAGGCCTATTGAGGTCGGTTGTCACTTTGTATTTATTGAAAATTTTCAAAGTCTATCTTCCGAATTTGAAGTCGAATCTCATCAATTCTTATATATTCGAGTGAGTTTGCAAATAACTTTGTCAGCAATCGTCGATTTACTTCCCATGAAGCCCATGGAGGTCGATTCTCACTTTGTGTTGTTTGAAAATTCTCAAAGTCTATTTTCCGAATTTGAAGTCGAATCTCATCAATTTTTATATATTTGAGTGAGTTTGCAACTAACTTTGTCAGCAATCGTCGATTTACATCCATTGAAGCCTATTGAGGTCGGTTGTCACTTTGTATTGATTGAAAATTTTCAAAGTCTATCTTCCGAATTTGAAGTCGAATCTCATCAATTCTTATATATTTGAGTGAGTTTGCAAATAACTTTGTCAGCAATCGTCGATTTACTTCAAATGAAGCCCATTGAGATCGATTGTCACTTTGGATTGATTGAGAATTTCCAAAGTCTATCTTCCGAACTTGAAGTCGAATCTCATCAATTCTTATATATTTGAGTGAGTTCGCAACTAACTTTGTCAGCAATCTTTGATTTACTTCCATTGAAACCCATTGAGGTCGATTGTCACTTTGTGTTGTTTGAAAATTCTCAAAGTCTATCTTCCGAATTTGAAGTCGAATCTCATCAATTTTTATATATTTGAGTGAGTTTGCAACTAACTTTGTCAGCAATTGTCGATTTACTTCCATTGAAGCCCATTGAGGTCGGTTGTCACTTTGTGTTGTTTGAAAATTCTCAAAGTCTATCTTCCGAATTTGAAGTCGAATCTCATCAAATTTTATATATTTGAGTGAGTTTGCAACTAACTTTGTCAGCAATCGTCGATTTACATCCATTGAAGCCTATTGAGGTCGGTTGTCACTTTGTATTGATTGAAAATTTTCGAAGTCTATCTTCCGAATTTGAAGTGGAATCTCATCAATTCTTATATATTTGAGTGAGTTTGCAAATTACTTTGTCAGCAATCGTCGATTTACTTCAAATGAAGCCCATTGAGATCGATTGTCACTTTGGATTGATTGAGAATTTCCAAAGTCTATCTTCCGAACTTGAAGTCGAATCTCATCAATTCTTATATATTTGAGTGAGTTCGCAACTAACTTTGTCAGCAATCTTTGATTTACTTCCATTGAAACCCATTGAGGTCGATTGTCACTTTGTGTTGTTTGAAAATTCTCAAAGTCTATCTTCCGAATTTGAAGTCGAATCTCATCAATTTTTATATATTTGAGTGAGTTTGCAACTAACTTTGTCAGCAATTGTCGATTTACTTCCATTGAAGCCCATTGAGGTCGGTTGTCACTTTGTGTTGTTTGAAAATTTTCAGAGTCTATCTTCCTCATTTGATGTCGAATCTTATCAATTCTCATATATTTGAGTGAGTTTGCAATTAACTTTGTCAGCAATCTTTGATTTACTCCAAATGGAGCCCATTGAGGTCGGTTGTCACTTTGTATTGATTGAAAATTTTTAAAGTCTATCTTCCGAATTTGAAGTCGAATCTCATCAATTCTTATATATTTGAGTGAGTTTGCAAATAACTTTGTCAGCAATCGTCGATTTACTTCAAATGAAGCCCATTGAGATCGATTGTCACTTTGGATTGATTGAAAATTTCCAAAGTCTATCTTCCGAACTTGAAGTCGAATCTCATCAATTCTTATATATTTGAGTGAGTTCGCAACTAACTTTGTCAGCAATCTTTGATTTACTTCCATTGAAACCCATTGAGGTCGATTGTCACTTTGTGTTGATTGGAAATTTTCAAAGTCTATCTTCCGAATTCAATGTCGAATCTCATCAATTCTTATATATTTGAGTGAGTTTGCAATTAACTTTGTCAGCTATAGTCGATTTACTTCAAATGAGGCCCATTGATGTCGATTGGCACTTTGTATTGTTTGAAAATTTCCAAAGTCTATCTTCCAAATTTGAAGTCGAATCTCATCAATTCTTATATATTTGAGTGAGTTCGCAACTAACTTTGTCAGCAATCTTTGATTTACTTCCATTGAAACCCATTGAGGTCGATTGTCACTTTGTGTTGTTTGAAAATTCTCGAAGTCTATCTTCCGAATTTGGAGTCGAATCTCATCAATTTTTATATATTTGAGTGAGTTTGCAACTAACTTGGTCAGCAATTGTCGATTTACTTCCATTGAAGCCCATTGAGGTCGATTGTCACTTTGTGTTGTTTGAAAATTTTCAAAGTCTATCTTCCTAATTTGATGTCAGATCTCATCAATTCTGATATATTTGAGTGAGTTTGCAACCAACTTTGTCAGCAATCGTCGATTTACTTCCATCGAAGCCCATTGAGAGCGATTGTCACTTTGTATTGATTGGAAATTTTCAAAGTCTATCTTTCGAATTTGAAGTCGAATCTTATCAACTCTTATATATTCGAGTGAGATTGCAAGTAACTTCGTCAGCAATCTTCGATTTACTTCCATTGAAGCCTATTGAGGTCGGTTGTCACTTTGTATTGATTGAAAATTTTCAAAGTCTATCTTCCAAATTCAAAGTCGAATCTCATCAATTCTTATATATTTGAGTGATTTCGCAACTAAGTTTGTCAGCAATCTTTGATTTTCTTCCATTGAAACCCATTGAGGTCGATTGTCACTTCGTGTTGTTTGAAAATTCTCAAAGTCTATCTTCCCAATTTGAAGTCGAATCTCATCAATTTTTATATATTTGAGTGAGTTTGCAACTAACTTTGTCAGCAATCTTTGATTTACTTCCATTGAAGCCCATTGAGGTCGATTGTCACTTTGTATTGATTGAAAATTCTCAATGACTGTCTTCCGAATTTGATGTCGAATCTCATCAATTCTTATATATTTGAGTGAGTTTGCAAATAACTTTGTCAGCAATCGTCGATTACATCCATTAGGCCTATTGAGGTCGGTTGTCACTTTGTATTGATTGAAAATTTTCAAAGTCTATCTTCCGAATTTGAAGTCGAATCTCATCAATTCTTATATATTTGAGTGAGTTTGCAACTAACTTTGTCAGCAATCGTCGATTTACTTCCATTGAAGCCCAATGTGATCGATTGTCACTTTGTATTGATTGGAAATTTTCAAAGTCTATCTTCCAAATTCAAAGTCGAATCTCATCAATTCTTATATATTTGAGTGAGTTTGCAATTAAGTTTGTCAGCAATTGTCGATTTACTTCCATTGAAGCCCATTGAGGTCGATTGTCACTTTGGGTTGTTTGGAAATTTTCAAAGTCTATCTTCCTAATTTTATGTCGAATCCCATCAATTCTGATATATTTGAGTGAGTTTGCAACTAACTTTGTCAGCAATCTTCGATTTACTTCTATTGAAGCGTATTGAGGTCGGTTGTCACTTTGTATTGATTGAAAATTTTCAAAGTCTATCTTCCAAATTCAAAGTCGAATCTCATCAATTCTTATATATTTGAAAGAGTTTGCAATAAACTTTGTCAGCAATCTTTGATTTACTTCCATTGAAGCCCATTGAGGTCGATTGTCACTTTGTGTTGTTTGAAAATTTTCAAAGTCTATCTTCCTCATTTGATGCCGAATCTTATCAATTCTTATATATTTGAGTTAGTTTGCAATTAACTTTGTCAGCAATCTTTGATTTACTCCAAATGAAGCCAATTGAGGTCAATTGTCACTTTGTGTTGTTTGAAAATTTTCAAAGTCTATCTTCCGAATTTGATGTCGAATCTCATCAATTCTTATATATTCCAGTGAGTTTGCAACTAACTTTGTCAGCAATCTTCGATTTACTTCCATTGAAGCACATTGAGGTCGATTGTCACTTTGTATTAAATGAAAATTCTCAAAGTCTATCTTCCGACTTTGAAGTCGAATCTCATCAATTCTTATATATTTGAGTGAGTTCGCAACTAACTTTGTTGGCAATCGTCGATTTACTTCCATTGAAGCCCATTGAGATCGATAGTCACTTTGTATTGATTGGAAATTTTCAAAGTCTATCTTCCAAATTAAAAGTCGAATCTCATCAATTCTTATATATTTGAGTGAGTTTGCAATTAACTTTGTCAGCAATAGTCGACTTACTTCAAATGAGGCCCATTGAGGTCGATTGTCACTTTGTGTTGTTTGAAAATTTTCAAAGTCTATCTTCCGAATTTGAAGTCGAATTTCATCAATTCTTATACATTTGAGTGAGTTTGCAACTAACTTTGTCAGCAATCTTCGATTTAATTCCTTTGAAGCCCAGTGAGGTCAATTGTCACTTTGTATTGATTGAAAATTTTCAAAGTCTATCCTCCAAATTTGATGTCAAATCTCATCAATTCTTATATATTTGAGTGAGTTTGCGAATAACTTTGTCAGCGATTGTCGATTTACTTCCATTGAAGCCCATTGCGGTCGATTGTCACTTTGGGTTGTTTGAAAATTTTTAAAGTCTATCTTCCCAATTTGATGTCGAATCTCATCAATTCTGATATATTTGAGTGAGTTTGCAACTAACTTTGTCAGCAATCGTCGATTTACTTCCATTGAAGCCCATTGAGATCGATTGTCACTTTGTATTGATTGGATATTTTCAAAGTCTATCTTCCGAATTTGAAGTCGAATCTCATCAACTCTTATATATTCTAGTGAGTTTGCAACTAACTTTATCAGCAATCTTCGATTTACTTCCATTGAAGCACATTGAGGTCGATTGTCACTTTGTATTGACTGAAAATTCTCAAAGTCTATCTTCCTAAGTTGAAGTCGAATCTCATCAATTTTTATATATTTGAGTGAGTTTGCAACTAACGTTCTCAGCAATTGTCGATTTACTTCCATTGAAGCCCATTGTGGTCGATTGTCACTTTGTATTGAATGGATATTTTCAAAGTCTATCTTCCGAATTTGAGGTCGAATCTCATCAACTCTTATATATTCCAGTGAGTTTGCAACTAACTTTGTCAGCAATCTTCGATTTACTTCCATTGAAGCACATTGAGGTCGATTGTCACTTTGTATTAACTGAAAATTCTCAAAGTCTATCTTCCGAATTTGAAGTCGAATCTCATCAATTTTTATATATTTGAGTGAGTTCGCAACTAACTTTGTCAGCAATCTTTGATTTACTTCCATTGAAACCCATTGAGGTCGATTGTCACTTTGTGTTGTTTGGAAATTTTCAAAGTCTATCTTCCGAATTTGAAGTCGAATCTCATCAATTTTTATATATTTGAGTGAGTTTGCAACTAACTTGGTCAGCAATTGTCGATTTACTTCCATTGAAGCCCATTGAGGTCGATTGTCACTTTGTGTTGTTTGAAAATTTTCAAAGTCTATCTTCCTAATTTGATGTCAGATCTCATCAATTCTGATATATTTGAGTGAGTTTGCAACCAACTTTGTCAGCAATCGTCGATTTACTTCCATCGAAGCCCATTGAGAGCGATTGTCACTTTGTATTGATTGGAAATTTTCAAAGTCTATCTTTCGAATTTGAAGTCGAATCTCATCAACTCTCATATATTCGAGTGAGATTGCAAGTAACTTCGTCAGCAATCTTCGATTTACTTCCATTGAAGCCTATTGAGGTCGGTTGTCACTTTGTATTGATTGAAAATTTTCAAAGTCTATCTTCCAAATTCAAAGTCGAATCTCATCAATTCTTATATATTTGAGTGATTTCGCAACTAAGTTTGTCAGCAATCTTTGATTTTCTTCCATTGAAACCCATTGAGGTCGATTGTCACTTCGTGTTGTTTGAAAATTCTCAAAGTCTATCTTCCCAATTTGAAGTCGAATCTCATCAATTTTCATATATTTGAGTGAGTTTGCAACTAACTTTGTCAGCAATCTTTGATTTACTTCCATTGAAGCCCATTGAGGTCGATTGTCACTTTGTATTGATTGAAAATTCTCAATGACTGTCTTCCGAATTTGATGTCGAATATCATCAATTCTTATATATTTGAGTGAGTTTGCAAATAACTTTGTCAGCAATCGTCGATTTACATCCATTAGGCCTATTTAGGTCGGTTGTCACTTTGTATTGATTGAAAATTTTCAAAGTCTATCTTCCGAATTTGAAGTCGAATCTCTTCAATTCTTATATATTTGAGTGAGTTTGCAACTAACTTTGTCAGCAATCGTCGATTTTTTTCCATTGAAGCCCATTGAGATCGATTGTCACTTTGTATTGATTGGAAATTTTCAAAGTCTATCTTCCAAATTCAAAGTCGAATCTCATCAATTCTTATATATTTGAGTGAGTTTGCAATTAAGTTTGTCAGCAATAGTCGATTTACTTCAAATGAGGCCCATTGAGGTCGATTGTCACTTTGTGTTGTTTGAAAATTCTCAAAGTCTATCTTCCGAATTTGAAGTCGAATCTCATCAATTTTTATATATATGAGAGAGTTTGCAACTAACTTTGTCAGCAATTGTCGATTTACTTCCATTGAAGCCTATTGAGGTCGGTTGTCACTTGGTATTGATTGAAAATTTTCAAAGTCTATCTTCCGACTTTGAAGTCGAATCTCATCAATTTTTATATATTTGAGTGAGTTTGCAACTAACTTTGTCAGCAATCGTCGATTTACTTCCATTGAAGCCCATTGAGATCGATAGTCACTTTGTATTGATTGAAAATTTTCAAAGTCTATCTTCCAAATTAAAAGTCGAATCTCATCAATTCTTATATATTTGAGTGAGTTTGCAATTAACTTTGTCAGCAATAGTCGATTTACTTCAAATGAGGCCCATTGAGGTCGATTGTCACTTTGTGTTGTTTGAAAATTCTCAAAGTCTATCTTCCGAATTTGAAGTCGAATCTCATCAATTTTTATATATATGAGAGAGTTTGCAACTAACTTTGTCAGCAATTGTCGATTTACTTCCATTGAAGCCTATTGAGGTCGGTTGTCACTTTGTATTGATTGAAAATTTTCAAAGTCTATCTTCCAAATTCAGAGTCGAATCTCATCAATTCTTATATATTTGAAAGAGTTTGCAATAAACTTTGTCAGCAATAGTCGATTTACTTCAAATGAAACCCATTGAGGTCGATTGTCTTTTTGTGTTGTTTGAAAATTTTCAAAGTCTATCTTCCGAATTTGAAGTCGAATTTCATCAATTCTTATACATTTGAGTGAGTTTGCAACTAACTTTGTCAGCAATCTTCGATTCAATTCCTTTGAAGCCCAAAGAGGTCAATTGTCACTTTGTATTGATTGAAAATTTTCAAAGTCTATCCTCCAAATTTGATGTCAAATCCCATCAATTCTTATATATTTGAGTGAGTTTGCGAATAACTTTGTCAGCGATTGTCGATTTACTTCCATTGAAGCACATTGAGGTCGATTGTCACTTTGTATTAACTGAAAATTCTCAAAGTCTATCTTCCGAATTTGGAGTCGAATCTCATCAACTCTCTTATATTCGAGTGAGTTTGCAACTAACTTTGTCAGCAATCGTCGATTTACTTCCATTGAAGCCCATTGAGATCGATTGTCACTTTGTATTGATTGGATATTTTCAAAGTCTATCTTCCGAATTTGAAGTCGAATCTCATCAACTCTTATATATTCTAGTGAGTTTGCAACTAACTTTGTCAGCAATCTTCGATTTACTTCCATTGAAGCACATTGAGGTCGATTGTCACTTTGTATTGACTGAAAATTCTCAAAGTCTATCTTCCTAATTTGAAGTCGAATCTCATCAATTTTTATATATTTGAGTGAGTTTGCAACTAACGTTCTCAGCAATTGTCGATTTACTTCCATTGAAGCCCATTGTGGTCGATTGTCACTTTGTATTGAATGGATATTTTCAAAGTCTATCTTCCGAATTTGAAGTCGAATCTCATCAACTCTTATATATTCCAGTGAGTTTGCAACTAACTTTGTCAGCAATCTTCGATTTACTTCCATTGAAGCACATTGAGGTCGATTGTCACTTTGTATTAACTGAAAATTCTCAAAGTCTATCTTCCGAATTTGAAGTCGAATCTCATCAATTTTTATATATTTGAGTGAGTTCGCAACTAACTTTGTCAGCAATCTTTGATTTACTTCCATTGAAACCCATTGAGGTCGATTGTCACTTTGTGTTGTTTGGAAATTTTCAAAGTCTTTCTTCCTAATTTGATGTCGAATCTCATCAATTCTTATATATTGGAGTGAGTTTGCAACTAACTTTGTCAGCAATCGTCGATTTACTTCCATTGAAGCCCATTGAGATCGATTGTCACTTTGTATTGATTGGATATTTTCAAAGTCTATCTTCCGAATTTGGAGTCGAATCTCATCAACTCTCTTATATTCGAGTGAGTTTGCAACTAACTTTGTCAGCAATCGTCGATTTACTTCCATTGAAGCCCATTGAGATCGATTGTCACTTTGTATTGATTGGATATTTTCAAAGTCTATCTTCCGAATTTGAAGTCGAATCTCATCAACTCTTATATATTCCAGTGAGTTTGCAACTAACTTTGTCAGCAATCTTCGATTTACTTCCATTGAAGCACATTGAGGTCGATTGTCACTTTGTATGAACTGAAAATTCTCAAAGTCTATCTTCCGAATTTGAAGTCGAATCTCATCAATTTTTATATATTTGAGTGAGTTCGCAACTAACTTTGTCAGCAATCTTTGATTTACTTCCATTGAAACCCATTGAGGTCGATTGTCACTTTGTGTTGTTTGGGAATTTTCAAAGTCTATCTTCCTAATTTGATGTCGAATCTCATCAATTCTTATATATTTGAGTGAGTTTGCAACTAACTTTGTTAGCAATCGTCGATTTACTTCCATTGAAGCCCATTGAGATCGATTGTCACTTTGTATTGATTGGATATTTTCAAAGTCTATCTTCCGAATTTGGAGTCGAATCTCATCAACTCTCATATATTTGAGTGGGTTCGCAACTAACTCTGTCAGCAATCGTCGATTTCCTTCCATTGAAGCCTATTGAGGTCGGTTGTCACTTGGTATTGATTGAGAATTTTCAAAGTCTATCTTCCGACTTTGAAGTCGAATCTCATCAATTTTCATATATTTGAGTGAGTTTGCAACTAACTTTGTCAGCAATCGTTGATTTACTTCCATTGAAGCCCATTGAGATCGATAGTCACTTTGTATTGATTGGAAATTTTCAAAGTCTATCTTCCAAATTAAAAGTCGAATCTCATCAATTCTTATATATTTGAGTGAGTTTGCAATTAACTTTGTCAGCAATAGTCGATTTACTTCAAATGAGGCCCATTGAGGTCGATTGTCACTTTGTGTTGTTTGAAAATTCTCAAAGTCTATCTTCCGAATTTGAAGTCGAATCTCATCAATTTTTATATATATGAGAGAGTTTGCAACTAACTTTGTCAGCAATTGTCGATTTACTTCCATTGAAGCCTATTGAGGTCGGTTGTCACTTTGTATTGATTGAAAATTTTCAAAGTCTATCTTCCAAATTCAGAGTCGAATCTCATCAATTCTTATATATTTGAAAGAGTTTGCAATAAACTTTGTCAGCAATAGTCGATTTACTTCAAATGAAACCCATTGAGGTCGATTGTCTTTTTGTGTTGTTTGGAAATTTTCAAAGTCTATCTTCCGAATTTGAAGTCGAATCTCATCAATTTTTATATATTTGAGTGAGTTCGCAACTAACTTTGTCAGCAATCTTTGATTTACTTCCATTGAAACCCATTGAGGTCGATTGTCACTTTGTGTTGTTTGGAAATTTTCAAAGTCTATCTTCCTAATTTGATGTCGAATCTCATCAATTCTTATATATTTGAGTGAGTTTGCAACTAACTTTGTCAGCAATCGTCGATTTACTTCCATTGAAGCCCATTGAGATCGATTGTCACTTTGTATTGATTGGATATTTTCAATGTCTATCTTCCGAATTTGGAGTCGAATCTCATCAACTCTCTTATATTCGAGTGAGTTTGCAACTAACTTTGTCAGCAATCGTCGATTTACTTCCATTGAAGCCCATTGAGATCGATTGTCACTTTGTATTGATTGGATATTTTCAAAGTCTATCTTCCGAATTTGAAGTCGAATATCATCAACTCTTATATATTCCAGTGAGTTTGCAACTAACTTTGTCAGCAATCTTCGATTTACTTCCATTGAAGCACATTGAGGTCGATTGTCACTTTGTATTAACTGAAAATTCTCAAAGTCTATCTTCCGAATTTGAAGTCGAATCTCATCAATTTTTATATATTTGAGTGAGTTCGCAACTAACTTTGTCAGCAATCTTTGATTTACTTCCATTGAAACCCATTGAGGTCGATTGTCACTTTGTGTTGTTTGGAAATTTTCAAAGTCTATCTTCCTAATTTGATGTCGAATCTCATCAATTCTTATATATTTGAGTGAGTTTGCAACTAACTTTGTCAGCAATCGTCGATTTACTTCCATTGAAGCCCATTGAGATCGATTGTCACTTTGTATTGATTGGATATTTTCAAAGTCTATCTTCCGAATTTGGAGTCGAATCTCATCAACTCTCATATATTCGAGTGAGTTTGCAACTAACTTTGTCAGCAATCTTCGATTTACTTCCATTGAAGCCCATTGAGGTCGATTGTCACTTTGTATTGACTGGAAATTCTCAAAGTCTATCTTCCGAATTTGAAGTCGAATCTCATCAATTTTTATATATTTGAGTGAGTTCGCAACTAACTTTGTCAGCAATCTTTGATTTACTTCCATTGAAACCCATTGAGGTCGATTGTCACTTTGTATTGACTGGAAATTCTCAAAGTCTATCTTCCGAATTTGAAGTCGAATCTCATCAATTCTTATATATTTGAGTGAGTTTGCAACTAACTTTGTCAGCAATCTTCGATTTAATTCCTTTGAAGCCCAGTGAGGTCAATTGTCACTTTGTATTGATTGAAAATTTTCAAAGTCTATCCTCCTCATTTGAAGTCGAATCCCATCAACTCTTATATATTCTAGTGAGTTTGCAACTAACTTTGTCAGCAATCTTCGATTTACTTCTATTGAAGCCTATTGAGGTCGGTTGTCACTTTGTATTGACTGAAAATTCTCAAAGTCTATCTTCCTAATTTGAAGTCGAATCTCATCAATTTTTATATATTTGAGTGAGTTTGCAACTAACGTTCTCAGCAATTGTCGATTTACTTCCATTGAAGCCCATTGTGGTCGATTGTCACTTTGTATTGAATGGATATTTTCAAAGTCTATCTTCCGAATTTGAAGTCGAATCTCATCAACTCTTATATATTCCAGTGAGTTTGCAACTAACTTTGTCAGCAATCTTCGATTTACTTCCATTGAAGCACATTGAGGTCGATTGTCACTTTGTATTAACTGAAAATTCTCAAAGTCTATCTTCCGAATTTGAAGTCGAATCTCATCAATTTTTATATATTTGAGTGAGTTCGCAACTAACTTTGTCAGCAATCTTTGATTTACTTCCATTGAAACCCATTGAGGTCGATTGTCACTTTGTGTTGTTTGGAAATTTTCAAAGTCTTTCTTCCTAATTTGATGTCGAATCTCATCAATTCTTATATATTGGAGTGAGTTTGCAACTAACTTTGTCAGCAATCGTCGATTTACTTCCATTGAAGCCCATTGAGATCGATTGTCACTTTGTATTGATTGGATATTTTCAAAGTCTATCTTCCGAATTTGGAGTCGAATCTCATCAACTCTCTTATATTCGAGTGAGTTTGCAACTAACTTTGTCAGCAATCGTCGATTTACTTCCATTGAAGCCCATTGAGATCGATTGTCACTTTGTATTGATTGGATATTTTCAAAGTCTATCTTCCGAATTTGAAGTCGAATCTCATCAACTCTTATATATTCCAGTGAGTTTGCAACTAACTTTGTCAGCAATCTTCGATTTACTTCCATTGAAGCACATTGAGGTCGATTGTCACTTTGTATGAACTGAAAATTCTCAAAGTCTATCTTCCGAATTTGAAGTCGAATCTCATCAATTTTTATATATTTGAGTGAGTTCGCAACTAACTTTGTCAGCAATCTTTGATTTACTTCCATTGAAACCCATTGAGGTCGATTGTCACTTTGTGTTGTTTGGGAATTTTCAAAGTCTATCTTCCTAATTTGATGTCGAATCTCATCAATTCTTATATATTTGAGTGAGTTTGCAACTAACTTTGTTAGCAATCGTCGATTTACTTCCATTGAAGCCCATTGAGATCGATTGTCACTTTGTATTGATTGGATATTTTCAAAGTCTATCTTCCGAATTTGGAGTCGAATCTCATCAACTCTCATATATTTGAGTGGGTTCGCAACTAACTCTGTCAGCAATCGTCGATTTCCTTCCATTGAAGCCTATTGAGGTCGGTTGTCACTTGGTATTGATTGAGAATTTTCAAAGTCTATCTTCCGACTTTGAAGTCGAATCTCATCAATTTTCATATATTTGAGTGAGTTTGCAACTAACTTTGTCAGCAATCGTTGATTTACTTCCATTGAAGCCCATTGAGATCGATAGTCACTTTGTATTGATTGGAAATTTTCAAAGTCTATCTTCCAAATTAAAAGTCGAATCTCATCAATTCTTATATATTTGAGTGAGTTTGCAATTAACTTTGTCAGCAATAGTCGATTTACTTCAAATGAGGCCCATTGAGGTCGATTGTCACTTTGTGTTGTTTGAAAATTCTCAAAGTCTATCTTCCGAATTTGAAGTCGAATCTCATCAATTTTTATATATATGAGAGAGTTTGCAACTAACTTTGTCAGCAATTGTCGATTTACTTCCATTGAAGCCTATTGAGGTCGGTTGTCACTTTGTATTGATTGAAAATTTTCAAAGTCTATCTTCCAAATTCAGAGTCGAATCTCATCAATTCTTATATATTTGAAAGAGTTTGCAATAAACTTTGTCAGCAATAGTCGATTTACTTCAAATGAAACCCATTGAGGTCGATTGTCTTTTTGTGTTGTTTGAAAATTTTCAAAGTCTATCTTCCGAATTTGAAGTCGAATCTCATCAATTTTTATATATTTGAGTGAGTTCGCAACTAACTTTGTCAGCAATCTTTGATTTACTTCCATTGAAACCCATTGAGGTCGATTGTCACTTTGTGTTGTTTGGAAATTTTCAAAGTCTATCTTCCTAATTTGATGTCGAATCTCATCAATTCTTATATATTTGAGTGAGTTTGCAACTAACTTTGTCAGCAATCGTCGATTTACTTCCATTGAAGCCCATTGAGATCGATTGTCACTTTGTATTGATTGGATATTTTCAATGTCTATCTTCCGAATTTGGAGTCGAATCTCATCAACTCTCTTATATTCGAGTGAGTTTGCAACTAACTTTGTCAGCAATCGTCGATTTACTTCCATTGAAGCCCATTGAGATCGATTGTCACTTTGTATTGATTGGATATTTTCAAAGTCTATCTTCCGAATTTGAAGTCGAATATCATCAACTCTTATATATTCCAGTGAGTTTGCAACTAACTTTGTCAGCAATCTTCGATTTACTTCCATTGAAGCACATTGAGGTCGATTGTCACTTTGTATTAACTGAAAATTCTCAAAGTCTATCTTCCGAATTTGAAGTCGAATCTCATCAATTTTTATATATTTGAGTGAGTTCGCAACTAACTTTGTCAGCAATCTTTGATTTACTTCCATTGAAACCCATTGAGGTCGATTGTCACTTTGTGTTGTTTGGAAATTTTCAAAGTCTATCTTCCTAATTTGATGTCGAATCTCATCAATTCTTATATATTTGAGTGAGTTTGCAACTAACTTTGTCAGCAATCGTCGATTTACTTCCATTGAAGCCCATTGAGATCGATTGTCACTTTGTATTGATTGGATATTTTCAAAGTCTATCTTCCGAATTTGGAGTCGAATCTCATCAACTCTCATATATTCGAGTGAGTTTGCAACTAACTTTGTCAGCAATCTTCGATTTACTTCCATTGAAGCCCATTGAGGTCGATTGTCACTTTGTATTGACTGGAAATTCTCAAAGTCTATCTTCCGAATTTGAAGTCGAATCTCATCAATTTTTATATATTTGAGTGAGTTCGCAACTAACTTTGTCAGCAATCTTTGATTTACTTCCATTGAAACCCATTGAGGTCGATTGTCACTTTGTATTGACTGGAAATTCTCAAAGTCTATCTTCCGAATTTGAAGTCGAATCTCATCAATTCTTATATATTTGAGTGAGTTTGCAACTAACTTTGTCAGCAATCTTCGATTTAATTCCTTTGAAGCCCAGTGAGGTCAATTGTCACTTTGTATTGATTGAAAATTTTCAAAGTCTATCCTCCTCATTTGAAGTCGAATCCCATCAACTCTTATATATTCTAGTGAGTTTGCAACTAACTTTGTCAGCAATCTTCGATTTACTTCTATTGAAGCCTATTGAGGTCGGTTGTCACTTTGTATTGATTGAAAATTTTCAAAGTCTATCTTCCAAATTCAAAGTCGAATCTCATCAATTCTTATATATTTGAAAGAGTTTGCAATAAACTTTGTCAGCAATCTTTGATTTACTTCCATTGAAGCCCATTGAGGTCGATTGTCACTTTGTGTTGTTTGAAAATTTTCAAAGTCTATCTTCCTCATTTGATGCCGAATCTCATCAATTCTTATATATTTGGGTTAGTTTGCAATTAACTTTGTCAGCAATCTTTGATTTACTCCAAATGAAGCCCATTGAGGTCGATTGTCACTTGGTATTGATTGAAAATTTTCAAAGTCTATCTTCCGACTTTGAAGTCGAATCTCATCAATTTTTATATATTTGAGTGAGTTTTCAACTAACTTTGTCAGCAATCGTCGATTTACTTCCATTGAAGCCCATTGAGATCGATAGTCACTTTGTATTGATTGGAAATTTTCAAAGTCTATCTTCCAAATTAAAAGTCGAATCTCATCAATTCTTATATATTTGAGTGAGTTTGCAATTAACTTTGTCAGCAATAGTCGATTTACTTCAAATGAGGCCCATTGAGGTCGATTGTCACTTTGTGTTGTTTGAAAATTTTCAAAGTCTATCTTCCAAATTCAAAGTCGAATCTCATCAATTCTTATATATTTGAAAGAGTTTGCAATAAACTTTGTCAGCAATCTTTGATTTACTTCCATTGAAGCCCATTGAGGTCGATTGTCACTTTGTGTTGTTTGAAAATTTTCAAAGTCTATCTTCCGAATTTGATGTCGAATCTCATCAATTCTTATATATTTGAGTGAGTTCGCAACTAACTCTGTCAGCAATCGTCGATTTACTTCCATTGAAGCCTATTGAGGTCGGTTGTCACTTGGTATTGATTGAAAATTTTCAAAGTCTATCTTCCGACTTTGAAGTCGAATCTCATCAATTTTTATATATTTGAGTGAGTTTTCAACTAACTTTGTCAGCAATCGTCGATTTACTTCCATTGAAGCCCATTGAGATCGATAGTCACTTTGTATTGATTGGAAATTTTCAAAGTCTATCTTCCAAATTAAAAGTCGAATCTCATCAATTCTTATATATTTGAGTGAGTTTGCAATTAACTTTGTCAGCAATAGTCGATTTACTTCAAATGAGGCCCATTGAGGTCGATTGTCACTTTGTGTTGTTTGAAAATTCTCAAAGTCTATCTTCCGAATTTGAAGTCGAATCTCATCAATTTTTATATATATGAGAGAGTTTGCAACTAACTTTGTCAGCAATTGTCGATTCACTTCCATTGAAGCCTATTGAGGTCGGTTGTCACTTTGTATTGATTGAAAATTTTCAAAGTCTATCTTCCAAATTCAAAGTCGAATCTCATCAATTCTTATATATTTGAAAGAGTTTGCAATAAACTTTGTCAGCAATAGTCGATGTACTTCAAATGAAACCCATTGAGGTCGATTGTCTTTTGGTGTTGTTTGAAAATTTTCAAAGTCTATCTTCCGAATTTGATGTCGAATCTCATCAATTCTTATATATTTGATTGAGTTTGAAACTAACTTTGTCAGCAATTGTCGATTTACTTCCATTGAAGCCCATTGTGGTCGATTGTCACTTTGTATTGATTGAAAATTTTCAAAGTCTATCTTCCGAATTTGAAGTCGAATCTCATCAATTTTTATATATTTGAGTGAGTTTGCAACTAACGTTCTCAGCAATTGTCGATTTACTTCCATTGAAGCCCATTGTGGTCGATTGTCACTTTGTATTGATTGGATATTTTCAAAGTCTATCTTCCGAATTTGGAGTCGAATCTCATCAACTCTCATATATTCGAGTGAGTTTGCAACTAACTTTGTCAGCAATCGTCGATTTACTTCCATTGAAGCCAATTGAGATCGATTGTCACTTTGTATTGATTGGATATTTTCAAAGTCTATCTTCCGAATTTGAAGTCGAATCTCATCAACTCTTATATATTCTAGTGAGTTTGCAACTAACTTTGTCAGCAATCTTCGATTTACTTCCATTGAAGCCCATTGAGGTCGATTGTCACTTTGTATTGACTGAAAATTCTCAAAGTCTATCTTCCGAATTTGAAGTCGAATCTCATCAATTTTTATATATTTGAGTGAGTTTGCAACTAACGTTCTCAGCAATTGTCGATTTACTTCCATTGAAGCCCATTGTGGTCGATTGTCACTTTGTATTTATTGGATATTTTCAAAGTCTATCTTCCTAATTTGGAGTCGAATCTCATCAACTCTCATATATTCGAGTGAGTTTGCAACTAACTTTGTCAGCAATCGTCGATTTACTTCCATTGAAGCCCATTGAGATCGATTGTCACTTTGTATTGATTGGATATTTTCAAAGTCTATCTTTCGAATTTGAAGTCGAATCTCATCAACTCTTATATATTCCAGTGAGTTTGCAACTAACTTTGTCAGCAATCTTCGATTTACTTCCATTGAAGCACATTGAGGTCGATTGTCACTTTGTATTGACTGAAAATTCTCAAAGTCTATCTTCCGAATTTGAAGTCGAATCTCATCAATTTTTATATATTTGAGTGAGTTCGCAACTAACTTTGTCAGCAATCTTTGATTTACTTCCATTGAAACCCATTGAGGTCGATTGTCACTTTGTGTTGTTTGGAAATTTTCAGAGTCTATCTTCCTAATTTGATGTCGCATCTCATCAATTCTTATATATTTGAGTGAGTTTGCAATTAACTTTGTCAGCAATCGTCGATTTACTTCCATTGAAGCCCATTGAGATCGATTGTCACTTTGTATTGATTGGATATTTTCAAAGTCTATCTTCCGAATTTGGAGTCGAATCTCATTAACTCTCATATATTCGAGTGAGTTTGCAACTAACTTTGTCAGCAATCTTCGATTTACTTCCATTGAAGCCCATTGAGGTCGATTGTCACTTTGTATTGACTGGAAATTCTCAAAGTCTATCTTCCGAATTTGAAGTCGAATCTCATCAATTCTTATATATTTGAGTGAGTTTGCAATTAACTTTGTCAGCAATCTTCGATTTAATTCCTTTGAAGCCCAGTGAGGTCAATTGTCACTTTGTATTGATTGAAAATTTTCAAAGTCTATCCTCCTCATTTGAAGTCGAATCCCATCAACTCTTATATATTCTAGTGAGTTTGCAACTAACTTTGTCAGCAATCTTCGATTTACTTCCATTGAAGCCCATTGAGGTCGATTGTCACTTTGTGTTGTTTGAAAATTTTCAAAGTCTATCTTCCTCATTTGATGCCGAATCTTATCAATTCTTATATATTTGAGTGAGTTTGCAATTAACTTTGTCAGCAATAGTCGATTTACTTCAAATGAGGCCCATTGAGGTCGATTGTCACTTTGTGTTGTTTGAAAATTCTCAATGTCTATCTTCCGAATTTGATGTCGAATCTCATCAATTCTTATATATTTGAGTGGGTTCGCAACTAACTCTATCAGCAATCGTCGATTTACTTCCATTGAAGCCTATTGAGGTCGGTTGTCACTTTGTATTGATTGGAAATTTTCAAAGTCTATCTTCCGACTTCGAAGTCGAATCTCATCAATTCTTATATATTTGAGTGAGTTTGCAACTAACGTTCTCAGCAATCGTCGATTTACTTCCATTGAAGCCCATTGAGATCGATACTCACTTTGTATTGATTGGAAATTTTCAAAGTCTATCTTCCAAATTAAAAGTCGAATCTCATCAATTCTTATATATTTGAGTGAGTTTGCAATTAACTTTGTCAGCAATAGTCGATTTACTTCAAATGAGGCCCATTGAGGTCGATTGTCACTTTGTGTTGTTTTAAAATTCTCAAAGTCTATCTTCCGAATTCAAAGTCGAATCTCATCAATTTTTATATATATGAGAGAGTTTGCAACTAACTTTGTCAGCAATTGTCGATTTACTTCCATTGAAGCCTATTGAGGTCGGTTGTCACTTTGTATTGATTGAAAATTTTCAAAGTCTATCTTCCAAATTCAAAGTCGAATCTCATCAATTCTTATATATTTGAAAGAGTTTGCAATAAACTTTCTCAGCAATAGTCGATGTACTTCAAATGAAACCCATTGAGGTCGATTGTCTTTTTGTGTTGTTTGAAAATTTTCAAAGTCTATCTTCCGAATTTGATGTCGAATCTCATCAATTCTTATATATTTGATTGAGTTTGAAACTAACTTTGTCAGCAATTGTCGATTTACTTCCATTGTCACTTTGTATTGATTGAAAATTTTCAAAGTCTATCTTCCAAATTAAAAGTCGAATCTCATCAATTTTTATATATATGAGTGAGTTTGCAACTAACTTTGTCAGCAATTGTCGATTTACTTCCATTGAAGCCTATTGAGGTCGGTTGTCACTTTGTATTGATTGAAAATTTTCAAAGTCTATCTTCCAAATTCAAAGTCGAATCTCATCAATTCTTATATATTTGAAAGAGTTTGCAATAAACTTTATCAGCAATAGTCGATGTACTTCAAATGAAACCCATTGAGGTCGATTGTCTTTTTGTGTTGTTTGAAAATTTTCAAAGTCTATCTTCCGAATTTGATGTCGAATCTCATCAATTCTTATATATTTGATTGAGTTTGAAACTAACTTTGTCAGCAATTGTCGATTTACTTCCATTGAAGCCCATTGTGGTCGATTGTCACTTTGTATTGATTGAAAATTTTCAAAGTCTATCCTCCAAATTTGATGTCAAATCTCATCAATTCTTATATATTTGAGTGAGTTTGCAAATAACTTTGTCAGCAATCATCGATTTACTTCCATTGAAGCCCATTGAGATCCATTGTCACTTTGTATTGATTGGATATTTTCAAAGTCTATCTTCCGAATTTGAAGTCGAATCTCATCAACTCTTATATATTCTAATGAGTTTGCAACTAACTTTGTCAGCAATCTTCGATTTACTTCTATTGAAGCCTATTGAGGTCGGTTGTCACTTTGTATTGATTGAAAATTTTCAAAGTCTATCTTCCAAATTCAAAGTCGAATCTCATCAATTCTTATATATTTGAAAGAGTTTGCAACTAACGTTCTCAGCAATTGTCGATTTACTTTCATTGAAGCCCATTGTGGTCGATTGTCACTTTGTATTGATTGAAAATTTTCAAAGTCTATCTTCCGAATTTGGAGTCGAATCTCATCAACTCTCATATATTTGAGTGAGTTTGCAACTAACTTTGTCAGCAATCGTCGATTTACTTCCATTGAAGCCCATTGAGATCGATTGTCACTTTGTATTGATTGGATGTTTTCAAAGTCTATCTTCCGAATTTGAAGTCGAATCTCATCAATTTTTATATATTTGAGTGAGTTCGCAACTAACTTTGTCAGCAATCTTTGATTTACTTCCATTGAAACCCATTGAGGTCGATTGTCACTTTGGGTTGTTTGGAAATTTTCAAAGTCTATCTTCCTAATTTGATGTCGAATCTCATCAACTCTCATATATTCGAGTGAGTTTGCAACTAACTTTGTCAACAATCTTCGATTTACTTCCATTGAAGCCCATTGAGGTCGATTGTCACTTTGTATTGACTGGAAATTCTCAAAGTCTATCTTCCGAATTTGAAGTCGAATCTCATCAATTCTTATATATTTGAGTGAGTTTGCAACTAACTTTGTCAGCAATCTTCGATTTAATTCCTTTGAAGCCCAGTGAGGTCAATTGTCACTTTGTATTGATTGAAAATTTTCAAAGTCTATCCTCCTCATTTGATGTCAAATCTCATCAATTCTTATATATTTGAGTGAGTTTGCAAATAACTTTGTCAGCGATTGTCGATTTACTTCCATTGAAGCCCATTGATGTCGATTGTCACTTTGGGTTGTTTGAAAATTTTTAAAGTCTATCTTCCCATTTTGATGTCGAATCTCATCAATTCTGATATATTTGAGTGAGTTTGCAACTAACTTTGTCAGCAATCGTCGATTTACTTCCATTGAAGCCCATTGAGATCGATTGTCACTTTGTATTGATTGGATATTTTCAAAGTCTATCTTCCGAATTTGAAGTCGAATCTCATCAACTCTTATATATTCTAGTGAGTTTGCAACTAACTTTGTCAGCAATCTTCGATTTACTTCCATTGAAGCCCATTGAGGTCGATTGTCACTTTGTATTGACTGAAAATTCTCAAAGTCTATCTTCCGAATTTGAAGTCGAATCTCATCAATTTTTATATATTTGAGTGAGTTTGCAACTAACGTTCTCAGCAATTGTCGATTTACTTCCATTGAAGCCCATTGTGGTCGATTGTCACTTTGTATTGATTGGATATTTTCAAAGTCTATCTTCCGAATTTGGAGTCGGATCTCATCAACTCTCATATATTCCAGTGAGTTTGCAACTAACTTTGTCAGCAATCTTCGATTTACTTCCATTGAAGCACATTGAGGTCGATTGTCACTTTGTATTAACTGAAAATTCTCAAAGTCTATCTTCCGAATTTGAAGTCGAATCTCATCAATTTTTATATATTTGAGTGAGTTCGCAACTAACTTTGTCAGCAATCTTTGATTTACTTCCATTGAAACCCATTGAGGTCGATTGTCACTTTGTGTTGTTTGGAAATTTTCAAAGTCTATCTTCCTAATTTGATGTCGAATCTCATCAATTCTGATATATTTGAGTGAGTTTGCAACTAACTTTGTCAGCAATCGTCGATTTACTTCCATTGAAGCCCATTGAGATCGATTGTCACTTTGTATTGATTGGATATTTTCAAAGTCTATCTTCCGAATTTGAAGTCGAATCTCATCAACTCTTATATATTCTAGTGAGTTTGCAACTAACTTTGTCAGCAATCTTCGATTTACTTCCATTGAAGCCCATTGAGGTCGATTGTCACTTTGTATTGACTGAAAATTCTCAAAGTCTATCTTCCGAATTTGAAGTCGAATCTCATCAATTTTTATATATTTGAGTGAGTTTGCAACTAACGTTCTCAGCAATTGTCGATTTACTTCCATTGAAGCCCATTGTGGTCGATTGTCACTTTGTATTGATTGAAAATTTTCAAAGTCTATCTTCCGAATTTGGAGTCGAATCTCATCAACTCTCATATATTTGAGTGAGTTTGCAACTAACTTTGTCAGCAATCGTCGATTTACTTCCATTGAAGCCCATTGAGATCGATTGTCACTTTGTATTGATTGGATGTTTTCAAAGTCTATCTTCCGAATTTGAAGTCGAATCTAATCAATTTTTATATATTTGAGTGAGTTCGCAACTAACTTTGTCAGCAATCTTTGATTTACTTCCATTGAAACCCATTGAGGTCGATTGTCACTTTGTATTGACTGAAAATTCTCAAAGTCTATCTTCCGAATTTGAGGTCGAATCTCATCAATTCTTATATATTTGAGTGAGTTTGCAACTAACTTTGTCAGCAATCTTCGATTTAATTCCTTTGAAGCCCAGTGAGGTCAATTGTCACTTTGTATTGATTGAAAATTTTCAAAGTCTATCCTCCTCATTTGATGTCAAATCTCATCAATTCTTATATATTTGAGTGAGTTTGCAAATAACTTTGTCAGCAATCGTCGATTTACTTCCATTGAAGCCCATTGAGATCGATTGTCACTTTGTATTGATTGGATATTTTCAAAGTCTATCTTCCGAATTTGAAGTCGAATCTCATCAACTCTTATATATTCTAGTGAGTTTGCAACTAACTTTGTCAGCAATCTTCGATTTACTTCCATTGAAGCCCATTGAGGTCGATTGTCACTTTGTATTGACTGAAAATTCTCAAAGTCTATCTTCCGAATTTGAAGTCGAATCTCATCAATTTTTATATATTTGAGTGCGTTCGCAACTAACGTTCTCAGCAATTGTCGATTTACTTCCATTGAAGCCCATTGTGGTCGATTGTCACTTTGTATTGATTGGATATTTTCGAAGTCTATCTTCCGAATTTGGAGTCGAATCTCATCAACTCTCATATATTCGAGTGAGTTTGCAACTAACTTTGTCAGCAATCGTCGATTTACTTCCATTAAAGCCCATTGAGATCGATTGTCACTTTGTATTGATTGGATATTTTCAAAGTCTATCTTCCGAATTTGAAGTCGAATCTCATCAACTCTTATATATTCTAGTGAGTTTGCAACTAACTATGTCAGCAATCTTCGATTTACTCCCATTGAAGCCCATTGAGGTCGATTGTCACTTTGTATTGACTGAAAATTCTCAAAGTCTATCTTCCGAATTTGACGTCGAATCTCATCAATTTTTATATATTTGAGTGAGTTTGCAACTAACGTTCTCAGCAATTGTCGATTCACTTCCATTGAAGCCCATTGTGGTCGATTGTCACTTTGTATTGACTGAAAATTCTCAAAGTCTATCTTCCGAATTTGAAGTCGAATCTCATCAATTTTTATATATTTGAGTGAGTTTGCAACTAACGTTCTCAGCAATTGTCGATTTACTTCCATTGAAGCCCATTGTGGTCGATTGTCACTTTGTATTGATTGAAAATTTTCAAAGTCTATCTTCCGAATTTGGAGTCGAATCTCATCAACTCTCATATATTTGAGTGAGTTTGCAACTAACTTTGTCAGCAATCGTCGATTTACTTCCATTGAAGCCCATTGAGATCGATTGTCACTTTGTATTGATTGGATGTTTTCAAAGTCTATCTTCCGAATTTGAAGTCGAATCTAATCAATTTTTATATATTTGAGTGAGTTCGCAACTAACTTTGTCAGCAATCTTTGATTTACTTCCATTGAAACCCATTGAGGTCGATTGTCACTTTGTATTGACTGAAAATTCTCAAAGTCTATCTTCCGAATTTGAGGTCGAATCTCATCAATTCTTATATATTTGAGTGAGTTTGCAACTAACTTTGTCAGCAATCTTCGATTTAATTCCTTTGAAGCCCATTGAGGTCGATTGTCACTTTGGGTTGTTTGAAAATTTTTAAAGTCTATCTTTCCAATTTGATGTCGAATCTCATCAATTCTGATATATTTGAGTGAGTTTGCAACTAACTTTGTCAGCAATCGTCGATTTACTTCCATTGAAGCCCATTGAGATCGATTGTCACTTTGTATTGATTGGATATTTTCAAAGTCTATCTTCCGAATTTGAAGTCGAATCTCATCAACTCTTATATATTCTAGTGAGTTTGCAACTAACTTTGTCAGCAATCTTCGATTTACTTCCATTGAAGCCCATTGAGGTCGATTGTCACTTTGTATTGACTGAAAATTCTCAAAGTCTATCTTCCGAATTTGAAGTCGAATCTCATCAATTTTTATATATTTGAGTGCGTTTGCAACTAACGTTCTCAGCAATTGTCGATTTACTTCCATTGAAGCCCATTGTGGTCGATTGTCACTTTGTATTGATTGGATATTTTCGAAGTCTATCTTCCGAATTTGGAGTCGAATCTCATCAACTCTCATATATTCGAGTGAGTTTGCAACTAACTTTGTCAGCAATCGTCGATTTACTTCCATTAAAGCCCATTGAGATCGATTGTCACTTTGTATTGATTGGATATTTTCAAAGTCTATCTTCCGAATTTGAAGTCGAATCTCATCAACTCTTATATATTCTAGTGAGTTTGCAACTAACTATGTCAGCAATCTTCGATTTACTCCCATTGAAGCCCATTGAGGTCGATTGTCACTTTGTATTGACTGAAAATTCTCAAAGTCTATCTTCCGAATTTGACGTCGAATCTCATCAATTTTTATATATTTGAGTGAGTTTGCAACTAACGTTCTCAGCAATTGTCGATTCACTTCCATTGAAGCCCATTGTGGTCGATTGTCACTTTGTATTGATTGGATATTTTCAAAGTCTATCTTCCGAATTTGTAGTCGAATCTCATCAACTCTCATATATTCGAGTGAGTTTGCAACTAACTTTGTCAGCAATCTTCGATTTACTTCCATTGAAGCACATTGAGGTCGATTGTCACTTTGTATTAACTGAAATTTCTCAAAGTCTATCTTCCGAATTTGAAGTCGAATCTCATCAATTTTTATATATTTGAGTGAGTTCGCAACTAACTTTGTCAGCAATCTTTGATTTACTTCCATTGAAGCCCATTGAGATCGATTGTCACTTTGTATTGATTGGAAATTTTCAAAGTCTATCTTCCGAATTTGAAGTCGAATCTCATCAACTCTCATATATTCGAGTGAGTTTGCAACTAACTTTGTCAGCAATCTTCGATTTACTTCCATTGAAGCCCATTGAGGTCGATTGTCACTTTGTATTGACTGGAAATTCTCAAAGTCTATCTTCCGAATTTGAAGTCGAATCTCATCAATTCTTATATATTCGAGTGAGTTTGCAACTAACTTTGTCAGCAATCTTCGATTTACTTCCATTGAAGCCCATTGAGATCGATTGTCACTTTGTATTGATTGGATATTTTCAAAGTCTCTCTTCCGAATTTGAAGTCGAATCCCTTCAACTCTTATATATTCTAGTGAGTTTGCAACTAACTTTGTCAGTAATCTTCGATTTACTTCTATTGAAGCCTATCGAGGTCGGTTGTCACTTTGTATTGATTGAAAATTTTCAAAGTCTATCTTCCAAATTCAAAGTCGAATCTCATCAATTCTTATATATTTGAAAGAGTTTGCAATAAACTTTGTCAGCAATCTTTGATTTACTTCCATTGAAGCCCATTGAGGTCGATTGTCACTTTGTGTTGTTTGGAAATTTTCAAAGTCTATCTTCCTAATTTGATGTCGAATCTCATCAATTCTTATATATTTGAGTGAGTTTGCAACTAACTTTGTCAGCAATCGTCGATTTACTTCCATTGAAGCCCATTGAGATCGATTGTCACTTTGTATTGATTGGATATTTTCAAAGTCTATCTTCCGAATTTGAAGTCGAATCTCATCAACTCTCATATATTCGAGTGAGTTTGCAACTAACTTTGTCAGCAATCTTCGATTTACTTCCTTTGAAGCCCAGTGAGGTCAATTGTCACTTTGTATTGATTGAAAATTTTCAAAGTCTATCCTCCTCATTTGATGTCGAATCTCATCAATTCTTATATATTTGAGTGAGTTTGCAAATAACTTTGTCAGCAATCGTCGATTTACTTCCATTGAAGCCCATTGAGATCGATTATCAATTTGTATTGATTGGATATTATCAAAGTCTCTCTTCCGAATTTGAAGTCGAATCCCTTCAACTCTTATATATTCTAGTGAGTTTGCAACTAACTTTGTCAGTAATCTTCGATTTACTTCTATTGAAGCCTATCGAGGTCGGTTGTCACTTTGTATTGATTGAAAATTTTCAAAGTCTATCTTCCAAATTCAAAGTCGAATATCATCAATTCTTATATATTTGAAAGAGTTTGCAATAAACTTTGTCAGCAATCTTTGATTTACTTCCATTGAAACCCATTGAGGTCGATTGTCACTTTGTGTTGTTTGAAAATTTTCAAAGTCTATCTTCCGACTTTGAAGTCGAATCTCATCAATTCTTATATATTTGAGTGAGTTTGCAACTAACTTTGTCAGCAATCGTCGATTTACTCCCATTGAAGCCCATTGAGATCGATAGTCACTTTGTGTTGTTTGAAAATTCTCAAAGTCTATCTTCCGAATTTGGAGTCGAATCTCATCAATTTTTATATTTATGAGAGAGTTTGCAACTAACTTTGTCAGCAATTGTCGATTTACTTCCATTGAAGCCTATTGAGGTCGGTTGTCACTTTGTATTGATTGAAAATTTTCAAAGTCTATCTTCCAAATTCAAAGTCGAATCTCATCAATTCTTATATATTTGAAAGAGTTTGCAATAAACTTTGTCAGCAATAGTCGATGTACTTCAAATGAAACCCATTGAGGTCGATTGTCTTTATGTGTTGTTTGAAAATTTTCAAAGTCTATCTTCCGAATTTGATGTCGAATCTCATCAATTCTTATATATTTGATTGAGTTTGAAACTAACTTTGTCAGCAATTGTCGATTTACTTCCATTGAAGCCCATTGTGGTCGATTGTCACTTTGTATTGATTGAAAATTTTCAAAGTCTATCTTCCGAATTTGAAGTCGAATCTCATCAACTCTTATATATTCCAGTGAGTTTGCAACTAAATTTGTCAGCAATCTTCGATTTACTTCCATTGAAGCACATTGAGGTCGATTGTCACTTTGTATTAACTGAAAATTCTCAAAGTCTATCTTCCGAATTTGAAGTCGAATCTCATCAATTTTTATATATTTGAGTGAGTTCGCAACTAACTTTGTCAGCAATCTTTGATTTACTTCCATTGAAACCCATTGAGGTCGATTGTCACTTTGTGTTGTTTGGAAATTTTCAAAGTCTATCTTCCTAATTTGATGTCGAATCTCATCAACTCTCATATATGCGAGTGAGTTTGCAACTAACTTTGTCAGCAATCTTCGATTTACTTCCATTGAAGCCCATTGAGGTCGATTGTCACTTTGTATTGACTGGAAATTCTCAAAGTCTATCTTCCGAATTTGAAGT
Organism: Diorhabda elongata; assembly: GCA_026230145.1. Taxonomy (NCBI): domain Eukaryota; kingdom Metazoa; phylum Arthropoda; class Insecta; order Coleoptera; family Chrysomelidae; genus Diorhabda; species Diorhabda elongata. The sequence continues at coordinate 34,378,441 of CM047926.1, forward strand.
CGAATCTCATCAATTCTTATATATTCGAGTGAGTTTGCAACTAACTTTGTCAGCAATCTTCGATTTAATTTCTTTGAAGCCCAGTGAGGTCAATTGTCACTTTGTATTGATTGAAAATTTTCAAAGTCTATCCTCCTCATTTGATGTCAAATCTCATCAATTCTTATATATTCGAGTGAGTTTGCAAATAACTTTGTCAGCGACTGTCGATTTACTTCCATTGAAGCCCATTGAGGTCGATTGTCACTTTGGGTTGTTTGAAAATTTTTAAAGTCTATCTTCCCAATTTGATGTCGAATCTCATCAATTCTGATATATTTGAGTGGGTTTGCAACTAACTTTGTCAGCAATCGTCGATTTACTTCCATTGAAGCCCATTGAGATCGATTGTCACTTTGTATTGATTGGATATTTTCAAAGTCTATCTTCCGAATTTGAAGTCGAATCTCATCAACTCTTATATATTCTAGTGAGTTTGCAACTAACTTTGTCAGCAATCTTCGATTTACTTCCATTGAAGCCCATTGAGGTCGATTGTCACTTTGTATTGACTGAAAATTCTCAAAGTCTATCTTCCGAATTTGAAGTCGAATCTCATCAATTTTTATATATTTGAGTGAGTTCGCAACTAACGTTCTCAGCAATTGTCGATTTACTTCCATTGAAGCCCATTGTGGTCGATTGTCACTTTGTATTGATTGGATATTTTCAAAGTCTATCTTCCGAATTTGGAGTCGAATCTCATCAACTCTCATATATTCGAGTGAGTTTGCAACTAACTTTGTCAGCAATCGTCGATTTACTTCCATTGAAGCCCATTGAGATCGATTGTCACTTTGTATTGATTGGATATTTTCAAAGTCTATCTTCCGAATTTGAAGTCGAATCTCATCAACTCTTATATATTCCAGTGAGTTTGCAACTAACTTTGTCAGCAATCTTCGATTTACTTCCATTGAAGCACATTGAGGTCGATTGTCACTTTGTATTAACTGAAAATTCTCAAAGTCTATCTTCCGAATTTGAAGTCGAATCTCATCAATTTTTATATATTCGAGTGAGTTCGCAACTAACTTTGTCAGCAATCTTTGATTTACTTCCATTGAAACCCATTGAGGTCGATTGTCACTTTGTGTTGTTTGGAAATTTTCAAAGTCTATCTTCCTAATTTGATGTCGAATCTCATCAATTCTTATATATTTGAGTGAGTTTGCAACTAACTTTGTCAGCAATCGTCGATTTACTTCCATTGAAGCCCATTGAGATCGATTGTCACTTTGTATTGATTGGATATTTTCAAAGTCTATCTTCCGAATTTGGAGTCGAATCTCATCAACTCTCATATATTCGAGTGAGTTTGCAACTAACTTTGTCAGCAATCTTCGATTTTTTTCCATTGAAGCCCATTGAGGTCGATTGTCACTTTGTATTGACTGGAAATTCTCAAAGTCTATCTTCCGAATTTGAAGTCGAATCTCATCAATTCTTATATATTTGAGTGAGTTTGCAACTAACTTTGTCAGCAATCTTCGATTTAATTCCTTTGAAGCCCAGTGAGGTCAATTGTCACTTTGTATTGATTGAAAATTTTCAAAGTCTATCCTCCTCATTTGATGTCGAATCTCATCAATTCTTATATATTTGAGTGAGTTTGCAAATAACTTTGTCAGCAATCGTCGATTTACTTCCATTGAAGCCCATTGAGATCGATTGTCACTTTGTATTGATTGGATATTTTCAAAGTCTATCTTCCGAATTTGAAGTCGAATCCCATCAACTCTTATATATTCTAGTGAGTTTGCAACTAACTTTGTCAGCAATCTTCGATTTACTTCCATTGAAGCCTATTGAGGTCGATGGTCTTTTTGTATTGACTGAAAATTCTCAAAGTCTATCTTCCTAATTTGAAGTCGAATCTCATCAATTCTTATATATTTGAGTGAGTTCGCAACTAACTTTGTCAGCAATCTTTGATTTACTTCCATTGAAACCCATTGAGGTCGATTGTCACTTTGTGTTTTTTTGAAATTTTCAAAGTCTATCTTCCGAATTTGAAGTCGAATCTCATCAACTCTTATATATTCTAGTGAGATTGCAACTAACTTTGTCAGCAATCTTCGATTTACTTCCATTGAAGCCCATTGAGGTCGATTGTCACTTCGTATTGACTGAAAATTCTCAAAGTCTATCTTCCGAATTTGAAGTCGAATCTCATCAATTTTTATATATTTGAGTGAGTTTGCAACTAACTTTTTCAGCAATCGTCGATTTACTTCCATTGAAGCCCATTGAGATCGATTGTCACTTTGTATTGATTGGATATTTTCAAAGTCTATCTTCCGAATTTGAAGTCGAATCTCATCAACTCTTATATATTCTAGTGAGTTTGCAACTTACTTTGTCAGCAATCTTCGATTTACTTCCATTGAAGCACATTGAGGTCGATTGTCACTTTGTATTAACTGAAAATTCTCAAAGTCTATCTTCCGAATTTGAAGTCGAATCTCATCAATTTTTATATATTCGAGTGAGTTCGCAACTAACTTTGTCAGCAATCTTTGATTTACTTCCATTGAAACCCATTGAGGTCGATTGTCACTTTGTGTTGTTTGGAAATTTTCAAAGTCTATCTTCCTAATTTGATGTCGAATCTCATCAATTCTTATATATTTGAGTGAGTTTGCAACTAACTTTGTCAGCAATCGTCGATTTACTTCCATTGAAGCCCATTGAGATCGATTGTCACTTTGTTTTGATTGGATATTTTCAAAGTCTATCTTCCGAATTTGGAGTCGAATCTCATCAACTCTCATATATTCGAGTGAGTTTGCAACTAACTTTGTCAGCAATCTTCGATTTTTTTCCATTGAAGCCCATTGAGGTCGATTGTCACTTTGTATTGACTGGAAATTCTCAAAGTCTATCTTCCGAATTTGAAGTCGAATCTCATCAATTCTTATATATTTGAGTGAGTTTGCAACTAACTTTGTCAGCAATCTTCGATTTAATTCCTTTGAAGCCCAGTGAGGTCAATTGTCACTTTGTATTGATTGAAAATTTTCAAAGTCTATCCTCCTCATTTGATGTCGAATCTCATCAATTCTTATATATTTGAGTGAGTTTGCAAATAACTTTGTCAGCAATCGTCGATTTACTTCCATTGAAGCCCATTGAGATCGATTGTCACTTTGTATTGATTGGATATTTTCAAAGTCTATCTTCCGAATTTGAAGTCGAATCCCATCAACTCTTATATATTCTAGTGAGTTTGCAACTAACTTTGTCAGCAATCTTCGATTTACTTCCATTGAAGCCTATTGAGGTCGATGGTCTATTTGTATTGACTGAAAATTCTCAAAGTCTATCTTCCTAATTTGAAGTCGAATCTCATCAATTCTTATATATTTGAGTGAGTTCGCAACTAACTTTGTCAGCAATCTTTGATTTACTTCCATTGAAACCCATTGAGGTCGATTGTCACTTTGTGTTTTTTTGAAATTTTCAAAGTCTATCTTCCGAATTTGAAGTCGAATCTTATCAACTCTTATATATTCTAGTGAGATTGCAACTAACTTTGTCAGCAATCTTCGATTTACTTCCATTGAAGCCCATTGAGGTCGATTGTCACTTCGTATTGACTGAAAATTCTCAAAGTCTATCTTCCGAATTTGAAGTCGAATCTCATCAATTTTTATATATTTGAGTGAGTTTGCAACTAACTTTGTCAGCAATTGTCGATTTACTTCCATTGAAGCCTATTGAGGTCGGTTGTCACTTTGTATTGATTGAAAATTTTCAAAGTCTATCTTCCAAATTCAAAGTCGAATCTCATCAATTCTTATATATTTGAAAGAGTTTGCAATAAACTTTGTCAGCAATAGTCGATGTACTTCAAATGAAACCCATTGAGGTCGATTGTCTTTATGTGTTGTTTGAAAATTTTCAAAGTCTATCTTCCGAATTTGATGTCGAATCTCATCAATTCTTATATATTTGATTGAGTTTGAAACTAACTTTGTCAGCAATTGTCGATTTACTTCCATTGAAGCCCATTGTGGTCGATTGTCACTTTGTATTGATTGAAAATTTTCAAAGTCTATCTTCCGAATTTGAAGTCGAATCTCATCAACTCTTATATATTCCAGTGAGTTTGCAACTAAATTTGTCAGCAATCTTCGATTTACTTCCATTGAAGCACATTGAGGTCGATTGTCACTTTGTATTAACTGAAAATTCTCAAAGTCTATCTTCCGAATTTGAAGTCGAATCTCATCAATTTTTATATATTTGAGTGAGTTCGCAACTAACTTTGTCAGCAATCTTTGATTTACTTCCATTGAAACCCATTGAGGTCGATTGTCACTTTGTGTTGTTTGGAAATTTTCAAAGTCTATCTTCCTAATTTGATGTCGAATCTCATCAACTCTCATATATGCGAGTGAGTTTGCAACTAACTTTGTCAGCAATCTTCGATTTACTTCCATTGAAGCCCATTGAGGTCGATTGTCACTTTGTATTGACTGGAAATTCTCAAAGTCTATCTTCCGAATTTGAAGTCGAATCTCATCAATTCTTATATATTCGAGTGAGTTTGCAACTAACTTTGTCAGCAATCTTCGATTTAATTTCTTTGAAGCCCAGTGAGGTCAATTGTCACTTTGTATTGATTGAAAATTTTCAAAGTCTATCCTCCTCATTTGATGTCAAATCTCATCAATTCTTATATATTCGAGTGAGTTTGCAAATAACTTTGTCAGCGACTGTCGATTTACTTCCATTGAAGCCCATTGAGGTCGATTGTCACTTTGGGTTGTTTGAAAATTTTTAAAGTCTATCTTCCCAATTTGATGTCGAATCTCATCAATTCTGATATATTTGAGTGGGTTTGCAACTAACTTTGTCAGCAATCGTCGATTTACTTCCATTGAAGCCCATTGAGATCGATTGTCACTTTGTATTGATTGGATATTTTCAAAGTCTATCTTCCGAATTTGAAGTCGAATCTCATCAACTCTTATATATTCTAGTGAGTTTGCAACTAACTTTGTCAGCAATCTTCGATTTACTTCCATTGAAGCCCATTGAGGTCGATTGTCACTTTGTATTGACTGAAAATTCTCAAAGTCTATCTTCCGAATTTGAAGTCGAATCTCATCAATTTTTATATATTTGAGTGAGTTCGCAACTAACGTTCTCAGCAATTGTCGATTTACTTCCATTGAAGCCCATTGTGGTCGATTGTCACTTTGTATTGATTGGATATTTTCAAAGTCTATCTTCCGAATTTGGAGTCGAATCTCATCAACTCTCATATATTCGAGTGAGTTTGCAACTAACTTTGTCAGCAATCGTCGATTTACTTCCATTGAAGCCCATTGAGATCGATTGTCACTTTGTATTGATTGGATATTTTCAAAGTCTATCTTCCGAATTTGAAGTCGAATCTCATCAACTCTTATATATTCCAGTGAGTTTGCAACTAACTTTGTCAGCAATCTTCGATTTACTTCCATTGAAGCACATTGAGGTCGATTGTCACTTTGTATTAACTGAAAATTCTCAAAGTCTATCTTCCGAATTTGAAGTCGAATCTCATCAATTTTTATATATTCGAGTGAGTTCGCAACTAACTTTGTCAGCAATCTTTGATTTACTTCCATTGAAACCCATTGAGGTCGATTGTCACTTTGTGTTGTTTGGAAATTTTCAAAGTCTATCTTCCTAATTTGATGTCGAATCTCATCAATTCTTATATATTTGAGTGAGTTTGCAACTAACTTTGTCAGCAATCGTCGATTTACTTCCATTGAAGCCCATTGAGATCGATTGTCACTTTGTATTGATTGGATATTTTCAAAGTCTATCTTCCGAATTTGGAGTCGAATCTCATCAACTCTCATATATTCGAGTGAGTTTGCAACTAACTTTGTCAGCAATCTTCGATTTTTTTCCATTGAAGCCCATTGAGGTCGATTGTCACTTTGTATTGACTGGAAATTCTCAAAGTCTATCTTCCGAATTTGAAGTCGAATCTCATCAATTCTTATATATTTGAGTGAGTTTGCAACTAACTTTGTCAGCAATCTTCGATTTAATTCCTTTGAAGCCCAGTGAGGTCAATTGTCACTTTGTATTGATTGAAAATTTTCAAAGTCTATCCTCCTCATTTGATGTCGAATCTCATCAATTCTTATATATTTGAGTGAGTTTGCAAATAACTTTGTCAGCAATCGTCGATTTACTTCCATTGAAGCCCATTGAGATCGATTGTCACTTTGTATTGATTGGATATTTTCAAAGTCTATCTTCCGAATTTGAAGTCGAATCCCATCAACTCTTATATATTCTAGTGAGTTTGCAACTAACTTTGTCAGCAATCTTCGATTTACTTCCATTGAAGCCTATTGAGGTCGATGGTCTTTTTGTATTGACTGAAAATTCTCAAAGTCTATCTTCCTAATTTGAAGTCGAATCTCATCAATTCTTATATATTTGAGTGAGTTCGCAACTAACTTTGTCAGCAATCTTTGATTTACTTCCATTGAAACCCATTGAGGTCGATTGTCACTTTGTGTTTTTTTGAAATTTTCAAAGTCTATCTTCCGAATTTGAAGTCGAATCTCATCAACTCTTATATATTCTAGTGAGATTGCAACTAACTTTGTCAGCAATCTTCGATTTACTTCCATTGAAGCCCATTGAGGTCGATTGTCACTTCGTATTGACTGAAAATTCTCAAAGTCTATCTTCCGAATTTGAAGTCGAATCTCATCAATTTTTATATATTTGAGTGAGTTTGCAACTAACTTTTTCAGCAATCGTCGATTTACTTCCATTGAAGCCCATTGAGATCGATTGTCACTTTGTATTGATTGGATATTTTCAAAGTCTATCTTCCGAATTTGAAATCGAATCTCATCAACTCTTATATATTCTAGTGAGTTTGCAACTTACTTTGTCAGCAATCTTCGATTTACTTCCATTGAAGCACATTGAGGTCGATTGTCACTTTGTATTAACTGAAAATTCTCAAAGTCTATCTTCCGAATTTGAAGTCGAATCTCATCAATTTTTATATATTCGAGTGAGTTCGCAACTAACTTTGTCAGCAATCTTTGATTTACTTCCATTGAAACCCATTGAGGTCGATTGTCACTTTGTGTTGTTTGGAAATTTTCAAAGTCTATCTTCCTAATTTGATGTCGAATCTCATCAATTCTTATATATTTGAGTGAGTTTGCAACTAACTTTGTCAGCAATCGTCGATTTACTTCCATTGAAGCCCATTGAGATCGATTGTCACTTTGTTTTGATTGGATATTTTCAAAGTCTATCTTCCGAATTTGGAGTCGAATCTCATCAACTCTCATATATTCGAGTGAGTTTGCAACTAACTTTGTCAGCAATCTTCGATTTTTTTCCATTGAAGCCCATTGAGGTCGATTGTCACTTTGTATTGACTGGAAATTCTCAAAGTCTATCTTCCGAATTTGAAGTCGAATCTCATCAATTCTTATATATTTGAGTGAGTTTGCAACTAACTTTGTCAGCAATCTTCGATTTAATTCCTTTGAAGCCCAGTGAGGTCAATTGTCACTTTGTATTGATTGAAAATTTTCAAAGTCTATCCTCCTCATTTGATGTCGAATCTCATCAATTCTTATATATTTGAGTGAGTTTGCAAATAACTTTGTCAGCAATCGTCGATTTACTTCCATTGAAGCCCATTGAGATCGATTGTCACTTTGTATTGATTGGATATTTTCAAAGTCTATCTTCCGAATTTGAAGTCGAATCCCATCAACTCTTATATATTCTAGTGAGTTTGCAACTAACTTTGTCAGCAATCTTCGATTTACTTCCATTGAAGCCTATTGAGGTCGATGGTCTATTTGTATTGACTGAAAATTCTCAAAGTCTATCTTCCTAATTTGAAGTCGAATCTCATCAATTCTTATATATTTGAGTGAGTTCGCAACTAACTTTGTCAGCAATCTTTGATTTACTTCCATTGAAACCCATTGAGGTCGATTGTCACTTTGTGTTTTTTTGAAATTTTCAAAGTCTATCTTCCGAATTTGAAGTCGAATCTTATCAACTCTTATATATTCTAGTGAGATTGCAACTAACTTTGTCAGCAATCTTCGATTTACTTCCATTGAAGCCCATTGAGGTCGATTGTCACTTCGTATTGACTGAAAATTCTCAAAGTCTATCTTCCGAATTTGAAGTCGAATCTCATCAATTTTTATATATTTGAGTGAGTTTGCAACTAACTTTGTCAGCAATCTTCGATTTACTTCCATTGAAGCCCATTGAGATCGATTGTCACTTTGTATTGATTGGATATTTTCAAAGTCTATCTTCCGAATTCAAAGTCGAATCTCATCAATTCTTATATATTTGAAAGAGTTTGCAATAAACTTTGTCAGCAATAGTCGATGTACTTCAAATGAAACCCATTGAGGTCGATTGTCTTTTTGTGTTGTTTGAAAATTTTCAAAGTCTATCTTCCGAATTTGATGTCGAATCTCATCAATTCTTATATATTTGATTGAGTTTGAAACTAACTTTGTCAGCAATTGTCGATTTACTTCCATTGAAGCCCATTGTGGTCGATTGTCACTTTGTATTGATTGAAAATCTTCAAAGTCTATCTTCCGAATTTGCAGTCGAATCTCATCAATTTTTATATATTTGAGTGAGTTTGCAACTAACGTTATCAGCAATTGTCGATTTACTTCCATTGAAGCCCATTGAGGTCGATTGTCACTTTGTATTGACTGAAAATTCTCAAAGTCTATCTTCCGAATTTGAAGTCGAATCTCATCAATTTTTATATATTTGAGTGAGTTTGCAACTAACGTTGTCAGCAATCTTCGATTTACTTCCATTGAAGCACATTGAGGTCGATTGTCACTTTGTATTGACTGGAAATTCTCAAAGTCTATCTTCCGAATTTGGAGTCGAATCTCATCAATTTTTATATATATGAGAGAGTTTGCAACTAACTTTGTCAGCAATTGTCGATTTACTTCCATTGAAGCCTATTGAGGTCGGTTGTCACTTTGTATTGATTGAAAATTTTCAAAGTCTATCTTCCAAATTCAAAGTCGAATCTCATCAATTCTTATATATTTGAAAGAGTTTGCAATAAACTTTGTCAGCAATAGTCGATGTACTTCAAATGAAACCCATTGAGATCGATTGTCTTTTTGTGTTGTTTGAAAATTTTCAAAGTCTATCTTCCGAATTTGATGTCGAATCTCATCAATTCTTATATATTTGATTGAGTTTGAAACTAACTTTGTCAGCAATTGTCGATTTACTTCCATTGAAGCCCATTGTGGTCGATTGTCACTTTGTATTGATTGAAAATCTTCAAAGTCTATCTTCCGAATTTGGAGTCGAATCTCATCAATTTTTATATATATGAGAGAGTTTGCAACTAACTTTGTCAGCAATTGTCGATTTACTTCCATTGAAGCCTATTGAGGTCGGTTGTCACTTTGTATTGATTGAAAATTTTCAAAGTCTATCTTCCAAATTCAAAGTCGAATCTCATCAATTCTTATATATTTGAAAGAGTTTGCAATAAACTTTGTCAGCAATCTTTGATTTACTTCCATTGAAGCCCATTGAGGTCGATTGTCACTTAGTATTGACTGAAAATTCTCAAAGTCTATCTTCCGAATTTGGAGTCGAATCTCATCAATTTTTATATATATGAGAGAGTTTGCAACTAACTTTGTCAGCAATTGTCGATTTACTTCCATTGAAGCCTATTGAGGTCGGTTGTCACTTTGTATTGATTGAAAATTTTCAAAGTCTATCTTCCAAATTCAAAGTCGAATCTCATCAATTCTTATATATTTGAAAGAGTTTGCAATAAACTTTGTCAGCAATAGTCGATGTACTTCAAATGAAACCCATTGAGGTCGATTGTCTTTTTGTGTTGTTTGAAAATTTTCAAAGTCTCTCTTCCTCATTTGATGCCGAATCTTATCAATTTCATATATTTGAGTTATTTTGCAATTAACTTTGTCAGCAATCTTTGATTTACTCCAAATGAAGCCCATTGAGGTCGATTGTCACTTTGTGTTGTTTGAAAATTTTCAAAGTCTATCTTCCGACTTTGAAGTCGAATCTCATCAATTCTTATATATTTGAGTGAGTTTGCAACTAACTTTGTCAGCAATCGTCGATTTACTTCCATTGAAGCCCATTGAGATCGATAGTCACTTTGTATTGATTGGATATTTTCAAAGTCTATCTTCCGAATTTGAAGTCGAATCTCATCAACTCTTATATATTCTAGTGAGTTTGCAACTAACTTTGTCAGCAATCTTCGATTTACTTCCATTGAAGCACATTGAGGTCGATTGTCACTTAGTATTGACTGAAAATTCTCAAAGTCTATCTTCCGAATTTGGAGTCGAATCTCATCAATTTTTATATATATGAGAGAGTTTGCAACTAACTTTGTCAGCAATTGTCGATTTACTTCCATTGAAGCCTATTGAGGTCGGTTGTCACTTTGTATCGATTGAAAATTTTCAAAGTCTATCTTCCAAATTCAAAGTCGAATCTCATCAATTCTTATATATTTGAAAGAGTTTGCAATAAAGTTTGTCAGCAATAGTCGATGTACTTCAAATGGAACCCATTGAGGTCGATTGTCTTTTTGTGTTGTTTGAAAATTTTCAAAGTCTATCTTCCGAATTTGATGTCGAATCTCATCAATTCTTATATATTTGATTGAGTTTGAAACTAACTTTGTCAGCAATTGTCGATTTACTTCCATTGAAGCCCATTGTGGTCGATTGTCACTTTGAATTGATTGAAAATTTCCAAAGTCTATCTTCCGAATTTGAAGTCGAATCTCATCAACTCTTATATATTCCAGTGAGTTTGCAACTAAATTTGTCAGCAATCTTCGATTTACTTCCATTGAAGCACATTGAGGTCGATTGTCACTTTGTATTAACTGAAAATTCTCAAAGTCTATCTTCCGAATTTGAAGTCGAATCTCATCAATTTTTATATATTTGAGTGAGTTCGCAACTAACTTTGTCAGCAATCTTTGATTTACTTCCATTGAAACCCATTGAGGTCGATTGTCACTTTGTGTTGTTTGGAAATTTTCAAAGTCTATCTTCCTAATTTGATGTCGAATCTCATCAACTCTCATATATGCGAGTGAGTTTGCAACTAACTTTGTCAGCAATCTTCGATTTACTTCCATTGAAGCCCATTGAGGTCGATTGTCACTTTGTATTGACTGGAAATTCTCAAAGTCTATCTTCCGAATTTGAAGTCGAATCTCATCAATTCTTATATATTTGAGTGAGTTTGCAACTAACTTTGTCAGCAATCTTCGATTTAATTCCTTTGAAGCCCAGTGAGGTCAATTGTCACTTTGTATTGATTGAAAATTTTCAAAGTCTATCCTCCTCATTTGATGTCAAATCTCATCAATTCTTATATATTCGAGTGAGTTTGCAAATAACTTTGTCAGCGACTGTCGATTTACTTCCATTGAAGCCCATTGAGGTCGATTGTCACTTTGGGTTGTTTGAAAATTTTTAAAGTCTATCTTCCCAATTTGATGTCGAATCTCATCAATTCTGATATATTTGAGTGAGTTTGCAACTAACTTTGTCAGCAATCGTCGATTTACTTCCATTGAAGCCCATTGAGATCGATTGTCACTTTGTATTGATTGGATATTTTCAAAGTCTATCTTCCGAATTCAAAGTCGAATCTCATCAATTCTTATATATTTGAAAGAGTTTGCAATAAACTTTGTCAGCAATAGTCGATGTACTTCAAATGAAACCCATTGAGGTCGATTGTCTTTTTGTGTTGTTTGAAAATTTTCAAAGTCTCTCTTCCTCATTTGATGCCGAATCTTATCAATTTCATATATTTGAGTTATTTTGCAATTAACTTTGTCAGCAATCTTTGATTTACTCCAAATGAAGCCCATTGAGGTCGATTGTCACTTTGTGTTGTTTGAAAATTTTCAAAGTCTATCTTCCGACTTTGAAGTCGAATCTCATCAATTCTTATATATTTGAGTGAGTTTGCAACTAACTTTGTCAGCAATCGTCGATTTACTTCCATTGAAGCCCATTGAGATCGATAGTCACTTTGTATTGATTGGATATTTTCAAAGTCTATCTTCCGAATTTGAAGTCGAATCTCATCAACTCTTATATATTCTAGTGAGTTTGCAACTAACTTTGTCAGCAATCTTCGATTTACTTCCATTGAAGCACATTGAGGTCGATTGTCACTTAGTATTGACTGAAACTTCTCAAAGTCTATCTTCCGAATTTGGAGTCGAATCTCATCAATTTTTATATATATGAGAGAGTTTGCAACTAACTTTGTCAGCAATTGTCGATTTACTTCCATTGAAGCCTATTGAGGTCGGTTGTCACTTTGTATTGATTGAAAATTTTCAAAGTCTATCTTCCAAATTCAAAGTCGAATCTCATCAATTCTTATATATTTGAAAGAGTTTGCAATAAAGTTTGTCAGCAATAGTCGATGTACTTCAAATGGAACCCATTGAGGTCGATTGTCTTTTTGTGTTGTTTGAAAATTTTCAAAGTCTATCTTCCGAATTTGATGTCGAATCTCATCAATTCTTATATATTTGATTGAGTTTGAAACTAACTTTGTCAGCAATTGTCGATTTACTTCCATTGAAGCCCATTGTGGTCGATTGTCACTTTGTATTGATTGAAAATTTCCAAAGTCTATCTTCCGAATTTGAAGTCGAATCTCATCAACTCTTATATATTCCAGTGAGTTTGCAACTAAATTTGTCAGCAATCTTCGATTTACTTCCATTGAAGCACATTGAGGTCGATTGTCACTTTGTATTAACTGAAAATTCTCAAAGTCTATCTTCCGAATTTGAAGTCGAATCTCATCAATTTTTATATATTTGAGTGAGTTCGCAACTAACTTTGTCAGCAATCTTTGATTTACTTCCATTGAAACCCATTGAGGTCGATTGTCACTTTGTGTTGTTTGGAAATTTTCAAAGTCTATCTTCCTAATTTGATGTCGAATCTCATCAACTCTCATATATGCGAGTGAGTTTGCAACTAACTTTGTCAGCAATCTTCGATTTACTTCCATTGAAGCCCATTGAGGTCGATTGTCACTTTGTATTGACTGGAAATTCTCAAAGTCTATCTTCCGAATTTGAAGTCGAATCTCATCAATTCTTATATATTCTAGTGAGTTTGCAACTTACTTTGTCAGCAATCTTCAATTTAATTCCTTTGAAGCCCAGTGAGGTCAATTGTCACTTTGTATTGATTGAAAATTTTCAAAGTCTATCCTCCTCATTTGATGTCAAATCTCATCAATTCTTATATATTCGAGTGAGTTTGCAAATAACTTTGTCAGCGACTGTCGATTTACTTCCATTGAAGCCCATTGAGGTCGATTGTCACTTTGGGTTGTTTGAAAATTTTTAAAGTCTATCTTCCCAATTTGATGTCGAATCTCATCAATTCTGATATATTTGAGTGAGTTTGCAACTAACTTTGTCAGCAGTCGTCGATTTACTTCCATTGAAGCCCATTGAGATCGATTGTCACTTTGTATTGATTGGATATTTTCAAAGTCTATCTTCCGAATTTGAAGTCGAATCTCATCAACTCTTATATATTCTAGTGAGTTTGCAACTAACTTTGTCAGCAATCTTCGATTTACTTCCATTGAAGCCCATTGAGGTCGATTGTCACTTTGTATTGACTGAAAATTCTCAAAGTCTATCTTCCGAATTTGAAGTCGAATCTCATCAATTTTTATATATTCGAGTGAGTTCGCAACTAACTTTGTCAGCAATCTTTGATTTACTTCCATTGAAACCCATTGAGGTCGATTGTCACTTTGTGTTGTTTGGAAATTTTCAAAGTCTATCTTCCTAATTTGATGTCGAATCTCATCAATTCTTATATATTTGAGTGAGTTTGCAACTAACTTTGTCAGCAATCGTCGATTTACTTCCATTGAAGCCCATTGAGATCGATTGTCACTTTGTATTGATTAGATATTTTCAAAGTCGATCTTCCGAATTTGGAGTCGAATCTCATCAACTCTCATATATTCGAGTGAGTTTGCAACTAACTTTGTCAGCAATCTTCGATTTTTTTCCATTGAAGCCCATTGAGGTCGATTGTCACTTTGTATTGACTGGAAATTCTCAAAGTCTATCTTCCGAATTTGAAGTCGAATCTCATCAATTCTTATATATTTGAGTGAGTTTGCAACTAACTTTGTCAGCAATCTTCGATTTAATTCCTTTGAAGCCCAGTGAGGTCAATTGTCACTTTGTATTGATTGAAAATTTTCAAAGTCTATCCTCCTCATTTGATGTCGAATCTCATCAATTCTTATATATTTGAGTGAGTTTGCAAATAACTTTGTCAGCAATCGTCGATTTACTTCCATTGAAGCCCATTGAGATCGATTGTCACTTTGTATTGATTGGATATTTTCAAAGTCTATCTTCCGAATTTGAAGTCGAATCCCATCAACTCTTATATATTCTAGTGAGTTTGCAACTAACTTTGTCAGCAACCTTCGATTTACTTCCATTGAAGCCTATTGAGGTCGATGGTCTTTTTGTATTGACTGAAAATTCTCAAAGTCTATCTTCCTAATTTGAAGTCGAATCTCATCAATTCTTATATATTTGAGTGAGTTCGCAACTAACTTTGTCAGCAATCTTTGATTTACTTCCATTGAAACCCATTGAGGTCGATTGTCACTTTGTGTTTTTTTGAAATTTTCAAAGTCTATCTTCCGAATTTGAAGTCGAATCTCATCAACTCTTATATATTCTAGTGAGATTGCAACTAACTTTGTCAGCAATCTTCGATTTACTTCCATTGAAGCCCATTGAGGTCGATTGTCACTTCGTATTGACTGAAAATTCTCAAAGTCTATCTTCCGAATTTGAAGTCGAATCTCATCAATTTTTATATATTTGAGTGAGTTTGCAACTAACTTTGTCAGCAATCGTCGATTTACTTCCATTGAAGCCCATTGAGATCGATTGTCACTTTGTATTGATTGGATATTTTCAAAGTCTATCTTCCGAATTTGAAGTCGAATCTCATCAACTCATATATATTCTAGTGAGTTTGCAACTAACTTTGTCAGCAATCTTCGATTTACTTCCATTGAAGCACATTGAGGTCGATTGTCACTTAGTATTGACTGAAAATTCTCAAAGTCTATCTTCCGAATTTGCAGTCGAATCTCATCAATTTTTATATATTTGAGTGAGTTTGCAACTAACGTTATCAGCAATTGTCGATTTACTTCCATTGAAGCCCATTGTGGTCGATTGTTACTTTGTATTGATTGAAAATTTTCAAAGTCTATCTTCCGAATTTGAAGTCGAATCTCATCAATTCTGATATATTTGAGTGAGTTTGCAACTAACTTTGTCAGCAATCTTCGATTTACTTCCATTGAAGCCCATTGAGGTCGATTGTCACTTTGTATTGACTGAAAATTCTCAAAGTCTATCCTCCTCATTTGATGTCGAATCTCATCAATTCTTATATATTTGAGTGAGGTTGCAAATAACTTAGTCAGCAAATGTCGATTTACTTCCATTGAAGCCCATTGAGGTCGATTGTCACTTTGTGTTGTTTGAAAATTTTCAAAGTCTATCTTCCTAATTTGATGTCGAATCTCATCAATTCTGATATATTTGAATGAGTTTGCAACTAGCTTTGTCAGCAATCTTCGATTTACTTCCATTGAAGCCCATTGAGGTCGATTGTCACTTTGTATTGATTGAAAATTCTCAAAGTCTATCTTCCGAATTTGAAGTCGAATCTCATCAATTCTTATATATTCGAGTGAGTTTGCAAATAACTTTGTCAGCAATCGTCGATTTACTTCCAATGAAGCACATGGAGGTCGATTCTCACTTTGTATTGTTTGAAAATTTTCAAAGCCTATCTTCCGAATTTGAAGTCGAATCTCATCAATTCTTATATATTTGAGTGAGTTCGCAACTAAGTTTGTCAGCAATCTTTGATTTACTTCCATTGAAACCCATTGAGGTCGATTGTCACTTTGTGTTGTTTGAAAATTTTCAAAGTCTATCTTCCTAATTTGATGTCGAATGTCATCAATTCTTATATATTTGATTGAGTTCGTAACTAACTCTGTCAACAATCTTTGATTTACTTCCATTAAAGCCCAATGAGGTCTATTGTCACTTTGTGTTGATTGGAAATTTTCAAAGTCTATCTTCCGGAATTAAAATCGAATCTCATCAATTCTTATATATTTGAGTGAGTTCGCAACTAACTTTGTCAGCAATCTTCGATTTACTTCCATTGAAACCCATTGAGGTCGATTGTCACTTTGTGTTGTTTGGAAATTTTCAAAGTCTATCTTCCTAATTTGATGTCGAATCTCATCAATTCTTATATATTTGAGTGAGTTTGCAACTAACTTTGTCAGCAATAGCCGATTTACTCCAAATGAAGCCCATTGAGGTTGATTGTCTTTTTGTGTTGTTTGAAAATTTTCAAAGTCTATCTTCCGAATTTGTTGTCGAATCTCATCAATTCTTATATATTTGAGTAAGTTTGCAACTAACTTTGTCAGCAATCTTCGATTTACTTCCATTGAAGCCCATTGTGGTCGATTGTCACTTTGTATTGATTGAAAATTTTCAAAGTCTATCTTCCGAATTTGAAGTCGAATTTCATCAATGCTTATATATTTGAGTGAGTTTGCAACTAACTTTGTCAGCAATCTTCGATTTAATTCCTTTGAAGCACAGTGAGGTCGATTGTCATTTTGTGTTGTTTGAAAATTTTCAAAGTCTATCCTCCTCATTTGATGTTGAATCTCATCAATTCTTATATATTTGATTGAGTTCGTAACTAACTCTGTCAGCAATCTTTGATTTACTTCCATTGAAGCCCATTGAGGTCGATTGTCACTTTGTATTGATTGAAAATTCTCAATGACTATCTTCCGAATTTGAAGTCGAATTTCATCAATTCTTATATATTTGAGTGAGTTTGCAACTAACTTTATCAGCAATCTTCGATTTAATTCCTTTGAAGCCCAGTGAGGTCGATTGTCACTTTGTGTTGTTTGAAAATTTTCAAAGTCTATCTTCCTAATTTGATGTCGAATCTCATCAATTCTTTTATATTTGATTGAGTTCGTAACTAACTCTGTCAGCAATCTTTGATTTACTTCCATTGAAGCCCATTGAGGTCGATTGTCACTTTGTATTGATTGAAAATTCTCAATGACTATCTTCCCAATTTGAAGTCGAATTTCATCAATTCTTATATATTTGAGTGAGTTTGCAATAAATTCTGTCAGCAATAGTCGATTTACTTCAAATGAAGCCCATTGAGGTTGATTGTCTTTTTGTGTTGTTTGAAAATTTTCAAAGTCTATCTTCCGAATTTGTTGTCGAATCTCATCAATTCTTATATATTTGAGTGAGTTTGCAAATAACTTTGTCAGCAATTGTCGATTTACTTCCATTGAAGCCTATTGAGGTCGGTTGTCACTTTGTATTGATTGAAAATTTTCAAAGTCTATCTTCCAAATTCAAAGTCGAATCTCATCAATTCTTATATATTTGAAAGAGTTTGCAATAAACTTTGTCAGCAATTGTCGATTTACTTCCATTGAAGCCCATTGTGGTCGATTGTCTTTTTGTGTTGTTTGAAAATTTTCAAAGTCTATCTTCCGAATTTGATGTCGAATCTCATCAATTCTTATATATTTGATTGAGTTTGAAACTAACTTTGTCAGCAATTGTCGATTTACTTCCATTGAAGCCCATTGTGGTCGATTGTCACTTTGTATTGATTGAAAATTTTCAAAGTCTATCTTCCGAATTGGAAGTCGAATCTCATCAACTCTTATATATTCCAGTGAGTTTGCAACTAACTTTGTCAGCAATCTTCGATTTACTTCCATTGAAGCACATTGAGGTCGATTGTCACTTTGTATTAACTGAAAATTCTCAAAGTCTATCTTCCGAATTTGAAGTCGAATCTCATCAATTTTTATATATTTGAGTGAGTTCGCAACTAACTTTGTCAGCAATCTTTGATTTACTTCCATTGAAACCCATTGAGGTCGATTGTCACTTTGTGTTGTTTGGAAATTTTCAAAGTCTATCTTCCTAATTTGATGTCGAATCTCATCAACTCTCATATATGCGAGTGAGTTTGCAACTAACTTTGTCAGCAATCTTCGATTTACTTCCATTGAAGCCCATTGAGGTCGATTGTCACTTTGTATTGACTGGAAATTCTCAAAGTCTATCTTCCGAATTTGAAGTCGAATCTCAACAATTCTTATATATTTGAGTGAGTTTGCAACTAACTTTGTCAGCAATCTTCGATTTAATTCCTTTGAAGCCCAGTGAGGTCAATTGTCACTTTGTATTGATTGAAAATTTTCAAAGTCTATCCTCCTCATTTGATGTCAAATCTCATCAATTCTTATATATTCGAGTGAGTTTGCAAATAACTTTGTCAGCGATTGTCGATTTACTTCCATTGAAGCACATTGAGGTCGATTGTCACTTTGGGTTGTTTGAAAATTTTTAAAGTCTATCTTCACAATTTGATGTCGAATCTCATCAATTCTGATATATTTGAGTGAGTTTGCAACTAACTTTGTCAGCAATCGTCGATTTACTTCCATTGAAGCCCATTGAGATCGATTGTCACTTTGTATTGATTGGATATTTTCAAAGTCTATCTTCCGAATTTGAAGTCGAATCTCATCAACTCTTATATATTCTAGTGAGTTTGCAACTTACTTTGTCAGCAATCTTCGATTTACTTCCATTGAAGCCCATTGAGGTCGATTGTCACTTTGTATTGACTGAAAATTCTCAAAGTCTATCTTCCGAATTGGAAGTCGAATCTCATCAATTTTTATATATTTGAGTGAGTTTGCAACTAACGTTCTCAGCAACTGTCGATTTACTTCCATTGGAGCCCATTGTGGTCGATTGTCACTTTGTATTGATTGAAAATTTTCAAAGTCTATCTTCCAAATTTGAAGTCGAATCTCATCAACTCTTATATATTCCAGTGAGTTTGCAACTAACTTTGTCAGCAATCTTCGATTTACTTCCATTGAGGTCGATTGTCACTTTGTATTAACTGAAAATTCTCAAAGTCTATCTTCCGAATTTGAAGTCGAATCCCATCAATTTTTATATATTTGAGTGAGTTCGCAACTAACTTTGTCAGCAATCTTTGATTTACTTCCATTGAAACCCATTGAGGTCGATTGTCACTTTGTGTTGTTTGGAAATTTTCAAAGTCTATCTTCCTAATTTGATGTCGAATCTCATCAACTCTCATATATGCGAGTGAGTTTGCAACTAACTTTGTCAGCAATCTTCGATTTACTTCCATTGAAGCCCATTGAGGTCGATTGTCACTTTGTATTGACTGGAAATTCTCAAAGTTTATCTTCCGAATTTGAAGTCGAATCTCATCAATTTATATATATTCGAGTGAGTTTGCAAATAACTTTGTCAGCGATTGTCGATTCACTTCTATTGAAGCCCATTGAGGTCGATTGTCACTTTGGGTTGTTTGGAAATTTTCAAAGTCTATCTTCCTAATTTGATGTCGAATCTCATCAATTCCTATATATTTGAGTGAGTTCGCAACTAACTTTGTCAGCAATCTTTGATTTACTTCCATTGAAACCCATTGAGGTCGATTGTCACTTTGTGTTGTTTGGAAATTTTCAAAGTCTATCTTCCGAATTTGATGTCGAATCTCATCAATTCTTATATATTTGAGTGAGTTCGCAACTAACTTCGTCAGCAATCTTTGATTTACTTCCATTGAAGCCCATTGAGATCGATTGTCACTTTGTATTGATTGGATATTTTCAAAGTCTATCTTCCGAATTTGAAGTCGAATCTCATCAACTCTTATATATTCTAGTGAGTTTGCAACTTACTTTGTCAGCAATCTTCGATTTACTTCCATTGAAGCCCATTGAGGTCGATTGTCACTTTGTATTGACTGAAAATTCTCAAAGTCTATCTTCCGAATTGGAAGTCGAATCTCATCAATTTTTATATATTTGAGTGAGTTTGCAACTAACGTTCTCAGCAACTGTCGATTTACTTCCATTGAAGCCCATTGTGGTCGATTGTCACTTTGTATTGATTGAAAATTTTCAAAGTCTATCTTCCAAATTTGAAGTCGAATCTCATCAACTCTTATATATTCCAGTGAGTTTGCAACTAACTTTGTCAGCAATCTTCGATTTACTTCCATTGAGGTCGATTGTCACTTTGTATTAACTGAAAATTCTCAAAGTCTATCTTCCGAATTTGAAGTCGAATCCCATCAATTTTTATATATTTGAGTGAGTTCGCAACTAACTTTGTCAGCAATCTTTGATTTACTTCCATTGAAACCCATTGAGGTCGATTGTCACTTTGTGTTGTTTGGAAATTTTCAAAGTCTATCTTCCTAATTTGATGTCGAATCTCATCAACTCTCATATATGCGAGTGAGTTTGCAACTAACTTTGTCAGCAATCTTCGATTTACTTCCATTGAAGCCCATTGAGGTCGATTGTCACTTTGTATTGACTGGAAATTCTCAAAGTTTATCTTCCGAATTTGAAGTCGAATCTCATCAATTTATATATATTCGAGTGAGTTTGCAAATAACTTTGTCAGCGATTGTCGATTCACTTCTATTGAAGCCCATTGAGGTCGATTGTCACTTTGGGTTGTTTGGAAATTTTCAAAGTCTATCTTCCTAATTTGATGTCGAATCTCATCAATTCCTATATATTTGAGTGAGTTCGCAACTAACTTTGTCAGCAATCTTTGATTTACTTCCATTGAAACCCATTGAGGTCGATTGTCACTTTGTGTTGTTTGGAAATTTTCAAAGTCTATCTTCCGAATTTGATGTCGAATCTCATCAATTCTTATATATTTGAGTGAGTTCGCAACTAACTTCGTCAGCAATCTTTGATTTACTTCCATTGAAACCCATTGAGGTCGATTGTCACTTTGTGTTTGGAAATTCTCAAAGTCTATCTTCCGAATTTGAAGTCGAATCTCATCAATTCTTATATATTTGAGTGAGTTTGCAACTAACTTTGTCAGCAATCTTCGATTTAATTCCTTTGAAGCCCAGTGAGGTCAATTGTCACTTTGTATTGATTGAAAATTTTCAAAGTCTATCCTCCTCATTTGATGTCAAATCCCATCAACTCTTATATATTCTAGTGAGTTTGCAACTAACTTTGTCAGCAATCTTCGATTTACTTCCATTGAAGCCTATTGAGGTCGATGGTCTTTTTGTATTGACTGAAAATTCTCGAAGTCTATCTTCCGAATTTAAAATCGAATCTCATCAATTCTTATATATTTGAGTGAGTTCGCAACTCACTTTGTCAGCAATCTTCGATTTACTTCCATTGAAGCCCATTGAGGTCGATTGTCACTTTGTATTGACTGGAAATTTTCAAAGCCTATCTTCCGAATTTGGAGTCGAATCTCATCAATTCTTATATATTTGAGTGAGTTCGCAACTAAGTTTGTCAGCAATAGTCGATTTACTCCAAATGAAGCCCATTGAGGTTGATTGTCTTTAGGTGTTGTTTGAAAATTTTCAAAGTCTATCTTCCGAATTTGTTGTCGAATCTCATCAATTCTTAAATATTTGAGTAAGTTTGCAACTAACTTTGTCAGCAATCTTTGATTTACTTCCATTGAAGCCCATTGTGGTCGATTGTCACTTTGTATTGATTGAAAATTTTCAAAGTCTATCTTCCGAATTTGAAGTCGAATCTCATCAATTCTGATATATTTGAGTGAGTTTGCAACTAACTTTGTCAGCAATCTTCGATTTACTTCCATTGAAGCCCATTGAGGTCGATTGTCACTTTGTATTGATTGAAAATTCTCAAAGTCTATCCTCCTCATTTGATGTCGAATCTCATCAATTCTTATATATTTGAGTGAGTTTGCAAATAACTTAGTCAGCAAATGTCGATTTACTTCCATTGAAGCCCATTGAGGTCGATTGTCACTTTGTGTTGTTTGAAAATTTTCAAAGTCTATCTTCCTAATTTGATGTCGAATCTCATCAATTCTGATATATTTGAATGAGTTTGCAACTAGCTTTGTCAGCAATCTTCGATTTACTTCCATTGAAGCCCATTGAGGTCGATTGTCACTTTGTATTGATTGAAAATTCTCAAAGTCTATCTTCCGAATTTGAAGTCGAATCTCATCAATTCTTATATATTCGAGTGAGTTTGCAAATAACTTTGTCAGCAATCGTCGATTTACTTCCAATGAAGCCCATGGAGGTCGATTCTCACTTTGTATTGTTTGAAAATTTTCAAAGCCTATCTTCCGAATTTGAAGTCGAATCTCATCAATTCTTATATATTTGAGTGAGTTCGCAACTAAGTTTGTCAGCAATCTTTGATTTACTTCCATTGAAACCCATTGAGGTCGATTGTCACTCTGTGTTGTTTGAAAATTTTCAAAGTCTATCTTCCTAATTTGATGTCGAATGTCATCAATTCTTATATATTTGATTGAGTTCGTAACTAACTCTGTCAGCAATCTTTGATCTACTTCCATTGAAGCCCAATGAGGTCTATTGTCACTTTGTGTTGATTGGAAATTTTCAAAGTCTATCTTGCGAATTTAAAATCGAATCTCATCAATTCTTATATATTTGAGTGAGTTCGCAACTAACTTTGTCAGCAATCTTCGATTTACTTCCATTGAAACCCATTGAGGTCGATTGTCACTTTGTGTTGTTTGGAAATTTTCAAAGTCTATCTTCCTAATTTGATGTCGAATCTCATCAATTCTTATATATTTGAGTGAGTTTGCAACTAACTTTGTCAGCAATAGCCGATTTACTCCAAATGAAGCCCATTGAGGTTGATTGTCTTTTTGTGTTGTTTGAAAATTCTCAAAGTCTATCTTCCGAATTTGAAGTCGAATCTCATCAATTCTTATATATTCCAGTGAGTTTGCAAATAACTTTGTCAGCAATCGTCGATTTACTTCCAATGAAGCCCATGGAGGTCGATTCTCACTTTGTATTGTTTGAAAATTTTCAAAGCCTATCTTCCGAATTTAAAATCGAATCTCATCAATTCTTATATATTTGAGTGAGTTCGCAACTAACTTTGTCAGCAATCTTCGATTTACTTCCATTGAAACCCATTGAGGTCGATTGTCACTTTGTGTTGTTTGGAAATTTTCAAAGTCTATCTTCCTAATTTGATGTCGAATCTCATCAATTCTTATATATTTGAGTGAGTTTGCAACTAACTTTGTCAGCAATAGCCGATTTACTCCAAATGAAGCCCATTGAGGTTGATTGTCTTTTTGTGTTGTTTGAAAATTTTCAAAGTCTAT
Organism: Diorhabda elongata; assembly: GCA_026230145.1. Taxonomy (NCBI): domain Eukaryota; kingdom Metazoa; phylum Arthropoda; class Insecta; order Coleoptera; family Chrysomelidae; genus Diorhabda; species Diorhabda elongata. The sequence continues at coordinate 34,401,920 of CM047926.1, forward strand.
CTTCCGAATTTGAAGTCGAATCCCATCAATTTTTATATATTTGAGTGAGTTCGCAACTAACTTTGTCAGCAATCTTTGATTTACTTCCATTGAAACCCATTGAGGTCGATTGTCACTTTGTGTTGTTTGGAAATTTTCAAAGTCTATCTTCCTAATTTGATGTCGAATCTCATCAACTCTCATATATGCGAGTGAGTTTGCAACTAACTTTGTCAGCAATCTTCGATTTACTTCCATTGAAGCCCATTGAGGTCGATTGTCACTTTGTATTGACTGGAAATTCTCAAAGTTTATCTTCCGAATTTGAAGTCGAATCTCATCAATTTATATATATTCGAGTGAGTTTGCAAATAACTTTGTCAGCGATTGTCGATTCACTTCTATTGAAGCCCATTGAGGTCGATTGTCACTTTGGGTTGTTTGGAAATTTTCAAAGTCTATCTTCCTAATTTGATGTCGAATCTCATCAATTCCTATATATTTGAGTGAGTTCGCAACTAACTTTGTCAGCAATCTTTGATTTACTTCCATTGAAACCCATGAGGTCGATTGTCACTTTGTGTTGTTTGGAAATTTTCAAAGTCTATCTTCCGAATTTGATGTCGAATCTCATCAATTCTTATATATTTGAGTGAGTTCGCAACTAACTTCGTCAGCAATCTTTGATTTACTTCCATTGAAGCCCATTGAGATCGATTGTCACTTTGTATTGATTGGATATTTTCAAAGTCTATCTTCCGAATTTGAAGTCGAATCTCATCAACTCTTATATATTCTAGTGAGTTTGCAACTTACTTTGTCAGCAATCTTCGATTTACTTCCATTGAAGCCCATTGAGGTCGATTGTCACTTTGTATTGACTGAAAATTCTCAAAGTCTATCTTCCGAATTGGAAGTCGAATCTCATCAATTTTTATATATTTGAGTGAGTTTGCAACTAACGTTCTCAGCAACTGTCGATTTACTTCCATTGAAGCCCATTGTGGTCGATTGTCACTTTGTATTGATTGAAAATTTTCAAAGTCTATCTTCCAAATTTGAAGTCGAATCTCATCAACTCTTATATATTCCAGTGAGTTTGCAACTAACTTTGTCAGCAATCTTCGATTTACTTCCATTGAGGTCGATTGTCACTTTGTATTAACTGAAAATTCTCAAAGTCTATCTTCCGAATTTGAAGTCGAATCCCATCAATTTTTATATATTTGAGTGAGTTCGCAACTAACTTTGTCAGCAATCTTTGATTTACTTCCATTGAAACCCATTGAGGTCGATTGTCACTTTGTGTTGTTTGGAAATTTTCAAAGTCTATCTTCCTAATTTGATGTCGAATCTCATCAACTCTCATATATGCGAGTGAGTTTGCAACTAACTTTGTCAGCAATCTTCGATTTACTTCCATTGAAGCCCATTGAGGTCGATTGTCACTTTGTATTGACTGGAAATTCTCAAAGTTTATCTTCCGAATTTGAAGTCGAATCTCATCAATTTATATATATTCGAGTGAGTTTGCAAATAACTTTGTCAGCGATTGTCGATTCACTTCTATTGAAGCCCATTGAGGTCGATTGTCACTTTGGGTTGTTTGGAAATTTTCAAAGTCTATCTTCCTAATTTGATGTCGAATCTCATCAATTCCTATATATTTGAGTGAGTTCGCAACTAACTTTGTCAGCAATCTTTGATTTACTTCCATTGAAACCCATTGAGGTCGATTGTCACTTTGTGTTGTTTGGAAATTTTCAAAGTCTATCTTCCGAATTTGATGTCGAATCTCATCAATTCTTATATATTTGAGTGAGTTCGCAACTAACTTCGTCAGCAATCTTTGATTTACTTCCATTGAAACCCATTGAGGTCGATTGTCACTTTGTGTTTGGAAATTCTCAAAGTCTATCTTCCGAATTTGAAGTCGAATCTCATCAATTCTTATATATTTGAGTGAGATTGCAACTAACTTTGTCAGCAATCTTCGATTTAATTCCTTTGAAGCCCAGTGAGGTCAATTGTCACTTTGTATTGATTGAAAATTTTCAAAGTCTATCCTCCTCATTTGATGTCAAATCTCATCAATTCTTACATATTTGAGTGAGTTTGCAAATAACTTTGTCAGCAATCGTCGATTTACTTCCATTGAAGCCCATTGAGATCGATTGTCACTTTGTATTGATTGGATATTTTCAAAGTCCATCTTCCGAATTTAAAATCGAATCTCATCAATTCTTATATATTTGAGTGAGTTCGCAACTCACTTTGTCAGCAATCTTCGATTTACTTCCATTGAAGCCCATTGAGGTCGATTGTCACTTTGTATTGACTGGAAATTTTCAAAGCCTATCTTCCGAATTTGGAGTCGAATCTCATCAATTCTTATATATTTGAGTGAGTTCGCAACTAAGTTTGTCAGCAATAGTCGATTTACTCCAAATGAAGCCCATTGAGGTTGATTGTCTTTAGGTGTTGTTTGAAAATTTTCAAAGTCTATCTTCCGAATTTGTTGTCGAATCTCATCAATTCTTAAATATTTGAGTAAGTTTGCAACTAACTTTGTCAGCAATCTTTGATTTACTTCCATTGAAGCCCATTGTGGTCGATTGTCACTTTGTATTGATTGAAAATTTTCAAAGTCTATCTTCCGAATTTGAAGTCGAATCTCATCAATTCTGATATATTTGAGTGAGTTTGCAACTAACTTTGTCAGCAATCTTCGATTTACTTCCATTGAAGCCCATTGAGGTCGATTGTCACTTTGTATTGATTGAAAATTCTCAAAGTCTATCCTCCTCATTTGATGTCGAATCTCATCAATTCTTATATATTTGAGTGAGTTTGCAAATAACTTAGTCAGCAAATGTCGATTTACTTCCATTGAAGCCCATTGAGGTCGATTGTCACTTTGTGTTGTTTGAAAATTTTCAAAGTCTATCTTCCTAATTTGATGTCGAATCTCATCAATTCTGATATATTTGAATGAGTTTGCAACTAGCTTTGTCAGCAATCTTCGATTTACTTCCATTGAAGCCCATTGAGGTCGATTGTCACTTTGTATTGATTGAAAATTCTCAAAGTCTATCTTCCGAATTTGAAGTCGAATCTCATCAATTCTTATATATTCGAGTGAGTTTGCAAATAACTTTGTCAGCAATCGTCGATTTACTTCCAATGAAGCCCATGGAGGTCGATTCTCACTTTGTATTGTTTGAAAATTTTCAAAGCCTATCTTCCGAATTTGAAGTCGAATCTCATCAATTCTTATATATTTGAGTGAGTTCGCAACTAAGTTTGTCAGCAATCTTTGATTTACTTCCATTGAAACCCATTGAGGTCGATTGTCACTCTGTGTTGTTTGAAAATTTTCAAAGTCTATCTTCCTAATTTGATGTCGAATGTCATCAATTCTTATATATTTGATTGAGTTCGTAACTAACTCTGTCAGCAATCTTTGATCTACTTCCATTGAAGCCCAATGAGGTCTATTGTCACTTTGTGTTGATTGGAAATTTTCAAAGTCTATCTTGCGAATTTAAAATCGAATCTCATCAATTCTTATATATTTGAGTGAGTTCGCAAATAACTTTGTCAGCAATCGTCGATTTACTTCCAATGAAGCCCATGGAGGTCGATTCTCACTTTGTATTGTTTGAAAATTTTCAAAGCCTATCTTCCGAATTTGAAGTCGAATCTCATCAATTCTTATATATTTGAGTGAGTTCGCAACTAAGTTTGTCAGCAATCTTTGATTTACTTCCATTGAAACCCATTGAGGTCGATTGTCACTCTGTGTTGTTTGAAAATTTTCAAAGTCTATCTTCCTAATTTGATGTCGAATGTCATCAATTCTTATATATTTGATTGAGTTCGTAACTAACTCTGTCAGCAATCTTTGATCTACTTCCATTGAAGCCCAATGAGGTCTATTGTCACTTTGTGTTGATTGGAAATTTTCAAAGTCTATCTTGCGAATTTAAAATCGAATCTCATCAATTCTTATATATTTGAGTGAGTTTGCAACTAACTTTGTCAGCAATAGCCGATTTACTCCAAATGAAGCCCATTGAGGTTGATTGTCTTTTTGTGTTGTTTGAAAATTCTCAAAGTCTATCTTCCGAATTTGAAGTCGAATCTCATCAATTCTTATATATTCCAGTGAGTTTGCAAATAACTTTGTCAGCAATCGTCGATTTACTTCCAATGAAGCCCATGGAGGTCGATTCTCACTTTGTATTGTTTGAAAATTTTCAAAGCCTATCTTCCGAATTTAAAATCGAATCTCATCAATTCTTATATATTTGAGTGAGTTCGCAACTAACTTTGTCAGCAATCTTCGATTTACTTCCATTGAAACCCATTGAGGTCGATTGTCACTTTGTGTTGTTTGGAAATTTTCAAAGTCTATCTTCCTAATTTGATGTCGAATCTCATCAATTCTTATATATTTGAGTGAGTTTGCAACTAACTTTGTCAGCAATAGCCGATTTACTCCAAATGAAGCCCATTGCGGTTGATTGTCTTTTTGTGTTGTTTGAAAATTTTCAAAGTCTATCTTCCGAATTTGTTGTCGAATCTCATCAATTCTTATATATTTGAGTAAGTTTGCAACTAACTTTGTCAGCAATCTTCGATTTACTTCCATTGAAGCCCATTGTGGTCGATTGTCACTTTGTATTGATTGAAAATTTTCAAAGTCTATCTTCCGAATTTGAAGTCGAATTTCATCAATGCTTATATATTTGAGTGAGTTTGCAACTAACTTTGTCAGCAATCTTCGATTTAATTCCTTCGAAGCCCAGTGAGGTCGATTGTCATTTTGTGTTGTTTGAAAATTTTCAAAGTCTATCCTCCTCATTTGATGTTGAATCTCATCAATTCTTATATATTTGATTGAGTTCGTAACTAACTCTGTCAGCAATCTTTGATTTACTTCCATTGAAGCCCATTGAGGTCGATTGTCACTTTGTATTGATTGAAAATTCTCAATGACTATCTTCCGAATTTGAAGTCGAATTTCATCAATTATCATATATTTGAGTGAGTTTGCAACTAACTTTGTCAGCAATCTTCGATTTAATTCCTTTGAAGCCCAGTGAGGTCGATTGTCACTTTGTATTGATTGAAAATTCTCAATGACTATCTTCCGAATTTGAAGTCGAATTTCATCAATTCTTATATATTTGAGTGAGTTTGCAACTAACTTTATCAGCAATCTTCGATTTAATTCCTTTGAAGCCCAGTGAGGTCGATTGTCACTTTGTGTTGTTTGAAAATTTTCAAAGTCTATCTTCCTAATTTGATGTCGAATCTCATCAATTCTTATATATTTGATTGAGTTCGTAACTAACTCTGTCAGCAATCTTTGATTTACTTCCATTGAAGCCCATTGAGGTCGATTGTCACTTTGTATTGATTGAAAATTCTCAATGACTATCTTCCGAATTTGAAGTCGAATTTCATCAATTATCATATATTTGAGTGAGTTTGCAACTAACTTTGTCAGCAATCTTCGATTTAATTCCTTTGAAGCCCATTGAGGTCGATTGTCACTTTGTATTGATTGAAAATTCTCAATGACTATCTTCCGAATTTGAAGTCGAATTTCATCAATTCTTATATATTTGAGTGAGTTTGCATCTAACTTTGTCACCAATCTTTGATTTAATTTCTTTGAAGCCCAGTGAGGTCGATTGTCACTTTGTATTAATTGAAAATTTTCAAAGTCTATCTTCCAAATTCAATTTGAATCTCATCAATTCTTATATATTTGAGTGAGTTTGCAATAAATTTTGTCAGCAATAGTCGATTTACTTCAAATGAAGCCCATTGAGGTTGATTGTCTTTTTGTGTTGTTTGAAAATTTTCAAAGTCTATCTTCCGAATTTGTTGTCGAATCTCATCAATTCTTATATATTTGAGTGAGTTTGCAAATAACTTTTTCAGCAATTGTCGATTTACTTCCATTGAAGCCTATTGAGGTCGGTTGTCACTTTGTATTGATTGAAAATTTTCAAAGTCTATCTTCCAAATTCAAAGTCGAATCTCATCAATTCTTATATATTTGAAAGAGTTTGCAATAAACTTTGTCAGAAATTGTCGATTTACTTCCATTGAAGCCCATTGTGGTCGATTGTCTTTTTGTGTTGTTTGAAAATTTTCAAAGTCTATCTTCCGAATTTTATGTCGAATCTCATCAATTCTCATATATTTGATTGAGTTTGAAACTAACTTTGTCAGCAATTGTCGATTTACTTCCATTGAAGCCCATTGTGGTCGATTGTCACTTTGTATTGATTGAAAATTTTCAAAGTCTCTCTTCCGAATTTGAAGTCGAATCTCATCAACTCTTATAATTTCCAGTGAGTTTGCAACTAACTTTGTCAGCAATCTTCGATTTACTTCCATTGAAGCACATTGAGGTCGATTGTCACTTTGTATTAACTGAAAATTCTCAAAGTCTATCTTCCGAATTTGAAGTCGAATCTCATCAATTTTTATATATTTGAGTGAGTTCGCAACTAACTTTGTCAGCAATCTTTGATTTACTTCCATTGAAACCCATTGAGGTCGATTGTCACTTTGTGTTGTTTGGAAATTTTCAAAGTCTATCTTCCTAATTTGATGTCGAATCTCATCAACTCTCATATATGCGAGTGAGTTTGCAACTAACTTTGTCAGCAATCTTCGATTTACTTCCATTGAAGCCCATTGAGGTCGATTGTCACTTTGTATTGACTGGAAATTCTCAAAGTCTATCTTCCGAATTTGAAGTCGAATCTCAACAATTCTTATATATTTGAGTGAGTTTGCAACTAACTTTGTCAGCAATCTTCGATTTAATTCCTTTGAAGCCCAGTGAGGTCAATTGTCACTTTGTATTGATTGAAAATTTTCAAAGTCTATCCTCCTCATTTGATGTCAAATCTCATCAATTCTTATATATTCGAGTGAGTTTGCAAATAACTTTGTCAGCGATTGTCGATTTACTTCCATTGAAGCACATTGAGGTCGATTGTCACTTTGGGTTGTTTGAAAATTTTTAAAGTCTATCTTCCCAATTTGATGTCGAATCTCATCAATTCTGATATATTTGAGTGAGTTTGCAACTAACTTTGTCAGCAATCGTCGATTTACTTCCATTGAAGCCCATTGAGATCGATTGTCACTTTGTATTGATTGGATATTTTCAAAGTCTATCTTCCGAATTTGAAGTCGAATCTCATCAACTCTTATATATTCTAGTGAGTTTGCAACTAACTTTGTCAGCAATCTTCGATTTACTTCCATTGAAGCCCATTGAGGTCGAATGTCACTTTGTATTGACTGAAAATTCTCAAAGTCTATCTTTCGAATTTGAAGTCGAATCTCATCAATTTTCATATATTTGAGTGAGTTTGCAACTAACGTTCTCAGCAATTGTCGATTTACTTCCATTGAAGCCCATTGTGGTCGATTGTCACTTTGGATTGATTGAAAATTTTCAAAGTCTATCTTCCGAATTTGAAGTCGAATCTCATCAACTCTTATATATTCCAGTGAGTTTGCAACTAACTTTGTCAGCAATCTTCGATTTACTTCCATTGAGGTCGATTGTCACTTTGTATTAACTGAAAATTCTCAAAGTCTATCTTCCGAATTTGAAGTCGAATCTCATCAATTTTTATATATTTGAGTGAGTTCGCAACTAACTTTGTCAGCAATCTTTGATTTACTTCCATTGAAACCCATTGAGGTCGATTGTCACTTTGTGTTGTTTGGAAATTTTCAAAGTCTATCTTCCTAATTTGATGTCGAATCTCATCAACTCTCATATATGCGAGTGAGTTTGCAACTAACTTTGTCAGCAATCTTCGATTTACTTCCATTGAAGCCCATTGAGGTCGATTGTCACTTTGTATTGACTGGAAATTCTCAAAGTTTATCTTCCGAATTTGAAGTCGAATCTCATCAATTCTTATATATTTGAGTGAGTTTGCAACTAACTTTGTCAGCAATCTTCGATTTAATTCCTTTGAAGCCCAGTGAGGTCAATTGTCACTTTGTATTGATTGAAAATTTTCAAAGTCTATCCTCCTCATTTGATGTCAAATCCCATCAATTCTTATATATTCGAGTGAGTTTGCAAATAACTTTGTCAGCGATTGTCGATTTACTTCCATTGAAGCCCATTGAGGTCGATTGTCACTTTGGGTTTTTTGAAAATTTTTAAAGTCTATCTTCCCAATTTGATGTCGAATCTCATCAATTCTGATATATTTGAGTGAGTTTGCAACTAACTTTGTCAGCAATCTTCGATTTACTTCCATTGAAGCCCATTGAGGTCGATTGTCACTTTGTATTGACTGAAAATTCTCAAAGTCTATCTTCCGAATTTGAAGTCGAATCTCATCAATTTTTATATATTTGAGTGAGTTTGCAACTAACGTTCTCAGCAATTGTCGATTTACTTCCATTGAAGCCCATTGTGGTCGATTGTCACTTTGTATTGATTGGATATTTTCAAAGTCTATCTTCCGAATTTGAAGTCGAATCTCATCAACTCTTATATATTCCAGTGAGTTTGCAACTAACTTTGTCAGCAATCTTCGATTTACTTCCATTGAAGCACATTGAGGTCGATTGTCACTTTGTATTAACTGAAAATTCTCAAAGTCTATCTTCCTAATTTGATGTCGAATCTCATCAATTCTTATATATTTGAGTGAGTTTGCAACTAACTTTGTCAGCAATCGTCGATTTACTTCCATTGAAGCCCATTGAGATCGATTGTCACTTTGTATTGATTGGATATTTTCAAAGTCTATCTTCCGAATTTGGAGTCGAATCTCATCAACTCTCATATATTCGAGTGAGTTTGCAACTAACTTTGTCAGCAATCTTCGATTTACTTCCATTGAAGCCCATTGAGGTCGATTGTCACTTTGTATTGACTGGAAATTCTCAAAGTCTATCTTCCGAATTTGAAGTCGAATCTCATCAATTCTTATATATTTGAGTGAGTTTGCAAATAACTTTGTCAGCAATCGTCGATTTACTTCCATTGAAGCCCATTGAGATCGATTGTCACTTTGTATTGATTGGATATTTTCAAAGTCTATCTTCCGAATTTGAAGTCGAATCCCATCAACTCTTATATATTTGAGTGAGTTTGCAACTAACTTTGTCAGCAATCTTCGATTTACTTCCATTGAAGCCTATTGAGGTCGATGGTCTTTTTGTATTGACTGAAAATTCTCAAAGTCTATCTTCCGAATTTGAAGTCGAATCTCATCAATTCTTATATATTTGAGTGAGTTCGCAACTAACTTTGTCAGCAATCTTTGATTTACTTCCATTGAAACCCATTGAGGTCGATTGTCACTTTGTGTTTTTTTGAAATTTTCAAAGTCTACCTTCCGAATTTGGAGTCGAATCTCATCAACTCTCATATATTTGAGTGAGTTTGCAACTAACTTTGTCAGCAATCGTCGATTTACTTCCATTGAAGCCCATTGAGATCGATTGTCACTTTGTATTCATTGGATATTTTCAAAGTCTATCTTCCGAATTTGAAGTCGAATCTCATCAACTCTTATATATTCTAGAGAGTTTGCAACTAACTTTGTCAGCAATCTTCGATTTACTTCCATTGAAGCCCATTGAGGTCGATTGTCACTTCGTATTGACTGAAAATTCTCAAAGTCTATCTTCCGAATTTGAAGTCGAATCTCATCAATTTTTATATATTTGAGTGAGTTTGCAACTAACGTTGTCAGCAATTGTCGATTTACTTCCATTGAAGCCCATTGTGGTCGATTGTCACTTTGTATTGATTGAAAATTTTCAAAGTCTATCTTCCGAATTTGGAGTCGAATCTCATCAACTCTCATATATTTGAGTGAGTTTGCAACTAACTTTGTCAGCAATCGTCGATTTACTTCCATTGAAGCCCATTGAGATCGATTGTCACTTTGTATTGATTGGATATTTTCAAAGTCTATCTTCCGAATTTGAAGTCGAATCTCATCAACTCTTATATATTCTAGTGAGTTTGCAACTAACTTTGTCAGCAATCTTCGATTTACTTCCATTGAAGCACATTGAGGTCGATTGTCACTTAGTATTGACTGAAAATTCTCAAAGTCTATCTTCCGAATTTGCAGTCAAATCTCATCAATTTTTATATATTTGAGTGAGTTTGCAACTAACGTTATCAGCAATTGTCGATTTACTTCTATTGAAGCCCATTGAGGTCGATTGTCACTTTGTATTGACTGAAAATTCTCAAAGTCTATCTTCCGAATTTGAAGTCGAATCTCATCAATTTTTATATATTTGAGTGAGTTTGCAACTAACGTTGTCAGCAATTGTCGATTTACTTCCATTGAAGCCCATTGTGGTCGATTGTCACTTTGTATTGATTGAAAATTCTCAAAGTCTATCTTCCGAATTTGGAGTCGAATCTCATCAACTCTCATATATTTGAGTGAGTTTGCAACTTAATTTGTCAGCAATCGTCGATTTACTTCCATTGAAGCCCATTGAGATCGATTATCACTTTGTATTGATTGGATATTTTCAAAGTCTATCTTCCGAATTTGAAGTCGAATCTCATCAACTCTTATATATTCTAGTGAGTTTGCAACTGACTTTGTCAGCAATCTTCGATTTACTTCCATTGAAGCACATTGAGGTCGATTGTCACTTTGTGTTTGGAAATTCTCAAAGTCTATCTTCCGAATTTGAAGTCGAATCTCATCAATTCTTATATATTTGAGTGAGTTTGCAACTAACTTTGTCAGCAATCTTCGATTTAATTCCTTTGAAGCCCAGTGAGGTCAATTGTCACTTTGTATTGATTGAAAATTTTCAAAGTCTATCCTCCTCATTTGATGTCGAATCTCATCAATTCTTACATATTTGAGTGAGTTCGCAACTAACTTTGTCAGCAATCTTTGATTTACTTCCATTGGAACCCATTGAGGTCGATTGTCACTTTGTGTTGTTTGGAAATTTTCAAAGTCTATCTTCCTAATTTGATGTCGAATCTCATCAATTCCTATATATTTGAGTGAGTTCGCAACTAACTTTGTCAGCAATCTTTGATTTACTTCCATTGAAACCCATTGAGGTCGATTGTCACTTTGTGTTGTTTGGAAATTTTCAAAGTCTATCTTCCGAATTTGATGTCGAATCTCATCAATTCTTATATATTTGAGTGAGTTCGCAACTAACTTTGTCAGCAATCTTTGATTTACTTCCATTGAAACCCATTGAGGTCGATTGTCACTTTGTGTTTGGAAATTCTCAAAGTCTATCTTCCTAATTTGATGTCGAATCTCATCAATTCCTATATATTTGAGTGAGTTCGCAACTAACTTTGTCAGCAATCTTTGATTTACTTCCATCGAAACCCATTGAGGTCGATTGTCACTTTGTGTTGTTTGGAAATTTTCAAAGTCTATCTTCCGAATTTGATGTCGAATCTCATCAATTCTTATATATTTGAGTGAGTTCGCAACTAACTTTGTCAGCAATCTTTGATTTACTTCCATTGAAACCCATTGAGGTCGATTGTCACTTTGTGTTTGGAAATTCTCAAAGTCTATCTTCCGAATTTGCAGTCGAATCTCATCAATTTTTATATATTTGAGTGAGTTCGCAACTAACTTTGTCAGCAATCGTCGATTTACTTCCATTGAAGCCCATTGAGATCGATTGTCACTTTGTATTGATTGGATATTTTCAAAGTCCATCTTCCGAATTTGGAGTCGAATCCCATCAACTCTTATATATTCTAGTGAGTTTGCAACTAACTTGTCAGCAATCTTCGATTTACTTCCATTGAAGCCTATTGAGGTCGATGGTCTTTTTGTATTGACTGAAAATTCTCAAAGTCTATCTTCCGAATTTAAAATCGAATCTCATCAATTCTTATATATTTGAGTGAGTTCGCAACTTACTTTGTCAGCAATCTTCGATTTACTTCCATTGAAGCCCATTGAGGTCGATTGTCACTTTGTATTGACTGGAAATTTTCAAAGCCTATCTTCCGAATTTGGAGTCGAATCTCATCAATTCTGATATATTTGAGTGAGTTTGCAACTAACTTTGTCAGCAATCTTCGATTTACTTCCATTGAAGCCCATTGAGGTCGATTGTCACTTTGTATTGATTGAAAATTCTCAAAGTCTATCCTCCTCATTTGATGTCGAATCTCATCAATTCTTATATATTTGAGTGAGTTTGCAAATAACTTGGTCAGCAAATGTCGATTTACTTCCATTGAAGCCCATTGAGGTCGATTGTCACTTTGTGTTGTTTGAAAATTTTCAAAGGCTATCTTCCTAATTTGATGTCGAATCTCATCAATTCTGATATATTTGAATCAGTTTGCAACTAGCTCTGTCAGCAATCTTCGATTTACTTCCATTGAAGCCCATTGAGGTCGATTGTCACTTTGTATTGATTGAAAATTCTCAAAGTCTATCTTCCGAATTTGAAGTCGAATCTCATCAATTCTTATATATTCGAGTGAGTTTGCAAATAACTTTGTCAGCAATCGTCGATTTACTTCCAATGAAGCCCATGGAGGTCGATTCTCACTTTGTATTGTTTGAAAATTTTCAAAGCCTATCTTCCGAATTTGAAGTCGAATCTCATCAATTCTTATATATTTGAGTGAGTTCGCAACTAAGTTTGTCAGCAATCTTTGATTTACTTCCATTGAAACCCATTCTTATATATTTGAGTGAGTTTGCAATAAATTTTGTCAGCAATAGTCGATTTACTTCAAATGAAGCCCATCGAGGTTGATTGTCTTTTTGTGTTGTTTGAAAGTTTTCAAAGTCTATCTTCCGAATTTGATGTCGAATCTCATCAATTCTTATATATTTGAGTGAGTTTGCAAATAACTTTGTCAGCAATTGTCGATTTACTCCCATTGAAGCCTATTGAGGTCGGTTGTCACTTTGTATTGATTGAAAATTTTCAAAGTCTATCTTCCAAATTCAATGTCGAATCGCATCAATTCTTATATATTTGAAAGAGTTTGCAATAAACTTTGTCAGCAATTGTCGATTTACTTCCATTGAAGCCCATTGTGGTCGATTGTCACTTTGTATTGATTGAAAATTTTCAAAGTCTATCTTCCGAATTTGAAGTCGAATTTCATCAATTCTTTCATATTTGAGTGAGTTTGCAACTAACTCTGTCAGCAATCTCCGATTTTATTCCTTTGAAGCCCAGTGAGGTCAATTGTCACTTTGTATTGATTGAAAATTTTCAAATTCTATCTTCCTAATTTGATGTCGAATTTCATCAATTCTTATATATTTCAGTGAGTTTGCAACTAACTTTGTCAGCAATCTTCGATTTAATTCCTTTGAAGCCCAGTGAGGTCGATTGTCACTTTGTATAGATTGGATATTTTCAAAGTCTATCTTCCGAATTTGAAGTCGAATCTCATCAATTCTTATATATTTGAGTGAGTTTGCAACTAACTTTGTCAGCAATCTTCGATTTACTTCCATTGAAGCCCATTGAGGTCGATTGTCACTTTGTATTGATTGAAAATTCTCAATGAGTATCTTCCGAATTTGAAGTAGAATTTCATCAATTCTTATATATTTGAGTGAGTTTGCAAGTAACTTTGTCAGCAATCTTTGATTCAATTCCTTTGAAGCCCAGTGAGGTCGATTGTCACTTTGTATTAATTGAAAATTTTCAAAGTCTATCTTCCAAATTCAATTTGAATCTCATCAATTTTTATATATTTGAAAGAGTTTGCAATAAACTTTGTCAGCAATAGTCGATTTACTTCAAATGAAACCCATTGAGGTCGATTGTCTTTTTGTGTTGTTTGAAAATTTTCAAAGTCTATCTTCCGAATTTGATGTCGAATCTCATCAATTCTTATATATTTGAGTGAGTTTGAAACTAACTTTGTCAGCAATTGTCGATTTACTTCCATTGAAGCCCATTGTGGTCGATTGTCACTTTGTATTGATTGAAAATTTTCAAAGTCTATCTTCCGAATTTGAAGTCGAATTTCATCAATTCTTTCATATTTGAGTGAGTTCGCAACTAACTCTGTCAGCAATCTCCGATTTTATTCCTTTGAAGCCCAGTGAGGTCAATTGTCACTTTGTATTGATTGAAAATTTTCAAAGTCTATCTTCCTAATTTGATGTCGAATCTCATCAATTCTTATATATTTGAATGAGTTTGCAACTAACTTTGTCAGCAATCTTCGATTTAATTTCTTTGAAGCCCAGTGAGGTCGATTGTCATTTTGTATTGATTGAAAACTCTCAAAGTCTATCCTCCTCATTTGATGTCGAATCTCATCAATTCTTATATATTTGAGTGAGTTCGCAACTAACTTTGTCAGCAATCGTCGATTTACTTCCATTGAAACCCATTGAGGTCGATTGTCACTTGGTATAGATTGGATATTTTCAAAGTCTATCTTCCGAATTTGAAGTCGAATCTCATCAATTCTGATATATTTGAGTGAGTTTGCAACTAACTTTGTCAGCAATCTTCGATTTACTTCCATTGAAGCCCATTGAGGTCGATTGTCACTTTGTATTGATTGAAAATTCTCAAAGTCTATCCTCCTCATTTGATGTCGAATCTCATCAATTCTTATATATTTGAGTGAGTTTGCAAATAACTTTGTCAGCAAATGTCGATTTACTTCCATTGAAGCCCATTGAGGTCGATTGTCACTTTGTGTTGTTTGAAAATTTTCAAAGTCTATCTTCCTAATTTGATGTCGAACCTCATCAATTCTGATATATTAGAATGAGTTTGCAACTAGCTTTGTCAGCAATAGTCGATTTACTTCCAATGAAGCCCATGGAGGTCTATTCTCACTTTGTATTGTTTGAAAATTCTCAAAGTCTATCTTCCGAATTTGCAGTCGAATCTCATCAATTTTTATATATTTGAGTGAGTTCGCAACTAACTTTGTCAGCAATCTTCGATTTACTTCCATTGAAGCCCATTGTGGTCGATTGTCACTTTGTATTGATTGAAAATTTTCAAAGTCTATCTTCCGAATTTGAAGTCGAATTTCATCAATGCTTATATATTTGAGTGAGTTTGCAACTAACTTTGTCAGCAATCTTCGATTTAATTCCTTTGAAGCCCAGTGAGGTCGATTGTCACTTTGTATTGATTGAAAATTCTCAATGACTATCTTCCGAATGTGAGGTCGAATTTCATCATTTATCATATATTTGAGTGAGTTTGCAACTAACTTTGTCAGCAATCTTCGATTTAATTCCTTTGAAGCCCAGTGAGGTCGATTGTCACTTTGTATTGATTGAAAATTCTCAATGACTATCTTCCGAATTTGAAGTCGAATTTCATCAATTCTTATATATTTGAGTGAGTTTGCAACTAACTTTATCAGCATTCTTCGATTCAATTCCTTTGAAGCCCAGTGAGGTCGATTGTCACTTTGTGTTGTTTGAAAATTTTCAAAGTCTATCTTCCTAATTTGATGTCGAATCTCATCAATTCTTATATATTTGAGTGAGTTTGCAATAAATTTTGTCAGCAATAGTCGATTTACTTCAAATGAAGCCCATTGAGGTTGATTGTCTTTTTGTGTTGTTTGAAAATTTTTAAAGTCTATCTTCCGAATTTGTTGTCGAATCTCATCAATTCTTATATATTTGAAAGAGTTTGCAATAAACTTTGTCAGCAATTGTCGATTTACTTCCATTGAAGCCCATTGTGGTCGATTGTCACTTTGTATTGATTGAAAATTTTCAAAGTCTATCTTCCGAATTTGAAGTCGAATTTCATCAATTCTTTTATATTTGAGTGAGTTTGCAACTAACTCAGTCAGCAATCTTCGATTTTATTCCTTTGAAGCCCAGTGAGGTCAATTGTCACTTTGTATAGATTGGATATTTTCAAAGTCTATCTTCCGAATTTGAAGTCGAATCTCATCAATTCTGATATATTTGAGTGAGTTTGCAACTAACTTTGTCAGCAATCTTCGATTTAATTTCTTTGAAGCCCAGTGAGGTCGATTGTCATTTTGTATTGATTGAAAACTTTCAAAGTCTATCCTCCTCATTTGATGTCGAATCTCATCAATTCTTTTATATTTGAGTGAATTTGCAAATAACTTTGTCACCAATCGTCGATTTACTTCCATTGAAGCCCATTGAGGTTGATTGTCACTTTGTACTGATTGAAAATTTTCAAAGTCTATCTTCCGAATTTGAAGTCGAATCTCATCAATTTTTATATATTTGAGTGAGTTTGCAACTAACGTTCTCAGCAATTGTCGATTTACTTCCATTGAAGCCCATTGTGGTCGATTGTCACTTTGTATTGATTGAAAATTTTCAAAGTCTATCTTCCGAATTTGAAGTCGAATTTCATCAATTCTTTCATATTTGAGTGAGTTTGCAACTAACTCTGTCAGCAATCTCCGATTTTATTCCTTTGAAGCCCAGTGAGGTCAATTGTCACTTTGTATTGATTGAAAATTTTCAAATTCTATCTTCCTAATTTGATGTCGAATTTCATCAATTCTTATATATTTCAGTGAGTTTGCAACTAACTTTGTCAGCAATCTTCGATTTAATTCCTTTGAAGCCCAGTGAGGTCGATTGTCACTTTGTATAGATTGGATATTTTCAAAGTCTATCTTCCGAATTTGAAGTCGAATCTCATCAATTCTGATATATTTGAGTGAGTTTGCAACTAACTTTGTCAGCAATCTTCGATTTACTTCCATTGAAGCCCATTGAGGTCGATTGTCACTTTGTATTGATTGAAAATTCTCAATGAGTATCTTCCGAATTTGAAGTAGAATTTCATCAATTCTTATATATTTGAGTGAGTTTGCAACTAACTTTGTCAGCAATCTTTGATTCAATTCCTTTGAAGCCCATTGAGGTCGATTGTCACTTTGTATTGATTGAAAATTCTCAAAGTCTATCTTCCGAATTTGAAGTTGAATCTCATCAATTCTTATATATTCGAGTGAGTTTGCAAATAACTTTGTCAGCAATCGTCGATTTACTTCCATTGAAGCCCATTGTGGTCGATTGTCACTTTGTATTGATTGAAAATTTTCAAAGTCTATCTTCCGAATTTGAAGTCGAATTTCATCAATTCTTTTATATTTGAGTGAGTTTGCAACTAACTCAGTCAGCAATCTTCGATTTTATTCCTTTGAAGCCCAGTGAGGTCAATTGTCACTTTGTATAGATTGGATATTTTCAAAGTCTATCTTCCGAATTTGAAGTCGAATCTCATCAATTCTGATATATTTGAGTGAGTTTGCAACTAACTTTGTCAGCAATCTTCGATTTAATTTCTTTGAAGCCCAGTGAGGTCGATTGTCATTTTGTATTGATTGAAAACTTTCAAAGTCTATCCTCCTCATTTGATGTCGAATCTCATCAATTCTTTTATATTTGAGTGAATTTGCAAATAACTTTGTCAGCAATCGTCGATTTACTTCCATTGAAGCCCATTGAGGTTGATTGTCACTTTGTACTGATTGAAAATTTTCAAAGTCTATCTTCCGAATTTGAAGTCGAATCTCATCAATTTTTATATATTTGAGTGAGTTTGCAACTAACGTTCTCAGCAATTGTCGATTTACTTCCATTGAAGCCCATTGTGGTCGATTGTCACTTTGTATTGATTGAAAATTTTCAAAGTCTATCTTCCGAATTTGAAGTCGAATTTCATCAATTCTTTCATATTTGAGTGAGTTTGCAACTAACTCTGTCAGCAATCTCCGATTTTATTCCTTTGAAGCCCAGTGAGGTCAATTGTCACTTTGTATTGATTGAAAATTTTCAAATTCTATCTTCCTAATTTGATGTCGAATTTCATCAATTCTTATATATTTCAGTGAGTTTGCAACTAACTTTGTCAGCAATCTTCGATTTAATTCCTTTGAAGCCCAGTGAGGTCGATTGTCACTTTGTATAGATTGGATATTTTCAAAGTCTATCTTCCGAATTTGATGTCGAATCTCATCAATTCTGATATATTTGAGTGAGTTTGCAACTAACTTTGTCAGCAATCTTCGATTTACTTCCATTGAAGCCCATTGAGGTCGATTGTCACTTTGTATTGATTGAAAATTCTCAATGAGTATCTTCCGAATTTGAAGTAGAATTTCATCAATTCTTATATATTTGAGTGAGTTTGCAACTAACTTTGTCAGCAATCTTTGATTCAATTCCTTTGAAGCCCATTGAGGTCGATTGTCACTTTGTATTGATTGAAAATTCTCAAAGTCTATCTTCCGAATTTGAAGTCGAATCTCATCAATTCTTATATATTCGAGTGAGTTTGCAAATAACTTTGTCAGCAATCGTCGATTTACTTCCAATGAAGCCCATGGAGGTCGATTCTCACTTTGTATTGTTTGAAAATTTTCAAAGCCTATCTTCCGAATTTGAAGTCGAATCTCATCAATTCTTATATATTTGAGTGAGTTCGCAACTAAGTTTGTCAGCAATCTTTGATTTACTTCCATTGAAACCCATTCTTATATATTTGAGTGAGTTTGCAATAAATTTTGTCAGCAATAGTCGATTTACTTCAAATGAAGCCCATCGAGGTTGATTGTCTTTTTGTGTTGTTTGAAAGTTTTCAAAGTCTATCTTCCGAATTTGTTGTCGAATCTCATCAATTCTTATATATTTGAGTGAGTTTGCAAATAACTTTGTCAGCAATTGTCGATTTACTCCCATTGAAGCCTATTGAGGTCGGTTGTCACTTTGTATTGATTGAAAATTTTCAAAGTCTATCTTCCAAATTCAATGTCGAATCTCATCAATTCTTATATATTTGGAAGAGTTTGCAATAAACTTTGTCAGCAATTGTCGATTTACTTCCATTGAAGCCCATTGTGGTCGATTGTCACTTTGTATTGATTGAAAATTTTCAAAGTCTTTCTTCCGAATTTGAAGTCGAATTTCATCAATTCTTTCATATTTGAGTGAGTTTGCAACTAACTCTGTCAGCAATCTCCGATTTTATTCCTTTGAAGCCCAGTGAGGTCAATTGTCACTTTGTATTGATTGAAAATTTTCAAATTCAATCTTCCTAATTTGATGTCGAATTTCATCAATTCTTATATATTTCAGTGAGTTTGCAACTAACTTTGTCAGCAATCTTCGATTTAATTCCTTTGAAGCCCAGTGAGGTCGATTGTCACTTTGTATAGATTGGATATTTTCAAAGTCTATCTTCCGAATTTGAAGTCGAATCTCATCAATTCTGATATATTTGAGTGAGTTTGCAACTAACTTTGTCAGCAATCTTCGATTTACTTCCATTGAAGCCCATTGAGGTCGATTGTCACTTTGTATTGATTGAAAATTCTCAATGAGTATCTTCCGAATTTGAAGTAGAATTTCATCAATTCTTATATATTTGAGTGAGTTTGCAACTAACTTTGTCAGCAATCTTCGATTTAATTCCTTTGAAGCCCAGTGAGGTCGATTGTCACTTTGTATAGATTGGATATTTTCAAAGTCTATCTTCCGAATTTGAAGTCGAATCTCATCAATTCTGATATATTTGAGTGAGTTTGCAACTAACTTTGTCAGCAATCTTTGATTCAATTCCTTTGAAGCCCAGTGAGGTCGATTGTCACTTTGTATTAATTGAAAATTTTCAAAGTCTATCTTCCAAATTCAATTTGAATCTCATCAATTTTTATATATTTGAAAGAGTTTGCAATAAACTTTGTCAGCAATAGTCGATTTACTTCAAATGAAACCCATTGAGGTCGATTGTCTTTTTGTGTTGTTTGAAAATTTTCAAAGTCTATCTTCCGAATTTGATGTCGAATCTCATCAATTCTTATATATTTGAGTGAGTTTGAAACTAACTTTGTCAGCAATTGTCGATTTACTTCCATTGAAGCCCATTGTGGTCGATTGTCACTTTGTATTGATTGATAAATTTTCAAAGTCTATCTTCCGAATTTGAAGTCGAATTTCATCAATTCTTTCATATTTGAGTGAGTTCGCAACTAACTCTGTCAGCAATCTCCGATTTTATTTCTTTGAAGCCCAGTGAGGTCAATTGTCACTTTGTATTGATTGAAAATTTTCAAAGTCTATCTTCCTAATTTGATGTCGAATCTCATCAACTCTTATATATTTGAATGAGTTTGCAACTAACTTTGTCAGCAATCTTCGATTTAATTTCTTTGAAGCCCAGTGAGGTCGATTGTCATTTTGTATTGATTGAAAACTCTCAAAGTCTATCCTCCTCATTTGATGTCGAATCTCATCAATTCTTATATATTTGAGTGAGTTCGCAACTAACTTTGTCAGCAATCGTCGATTTACTTCCATTGAAACCCATTGAGGTCGATTGTCACTTTGTACTGATTGAAAATTTTCAAATTCTATCTTCCTAATTTGATGTCGAATTTCATCAATTCTTATATATTTCAGTGAGTTTGCAACTAACTTTGTCAGCAATCTTCGATTTAATTCCTTTGAAGCCCAGTGAGGTCGATTGTCACTTTGTATAGATTGGATATTTTCAAAGTCTATCTTCCGAATTTGAAGTCGAATCTCATCAATTCTGATATATTTGAGTGAGTTTGCAACTAACTTTATCAGCAATCGTCGATTTACTTCCAATGAAGCCCATGGAGGTCGATTCTCACTTTGTATTGTTTGAAAATTTTCAAAGCCTATCTTCCGAATTTGAAGTCGAATCTCATCAATTCTTTTATATTTGAGTGAGTTCGCAACTAAGTTTGTCAGCAATCTTTGATTTACTTCCATTGAAACCCATTCTTATATATTTGAGTGAGTTTGCAATAAATTTTGTCAGCAATAGTCGATTTACTTCAAATGAAGCCCATCGAGGTTGATTGTCTTTTTGTGTTGTTTGAAAGTTTTCAAAGTCTATCTTCCGAATTTGTTGTCGAATCTCATCAATTCTTATATATTTGAGTGAGTTTGCAAATAACTTTGTCAGCAATTGTCGATTTACTCCCATTGAAGCCTATTGAGGTCGGTTGTCACTTTGTATTGATTGAAAATTTTCGAAGTCTATCTTCCAAATTCAATGTCGAATCTCATCAATTCTTATATATTTGAAAGAGTTTGCAATAAACTTTGTCAGCAATTGTCGATTTACTTCCATTGAAGCCCATTGTGGTCGATTGTCACTTTGTATTGATTGAAAATTTTCAAAGTCTATCTTCCGAATTTGAAGTCGAATTTCATCAATTCTTTCATATTTGAGTGAGTTTGCAACTAACTCTGTCAGCAATCTCCGATTTTATTCCTTTGAAGCCCAGTGAGGTCAATTGTCACTTTGTATTGATTGAAAATTTTCAAATTCTATCTTCCTAATTTGATGTCGAATTTCATCAATTCTTATATATTTCAGTGAGTTTGCAACTAACTTTGTCAGCAATCTTCGATTTAATTCCAATGAAGCCCATGGAGGTCGATTCTCACTTTGTATTGTTTGAAAATTTTCAAAGCCTATCTTCCGAATTTGAAGTCGAATCTCATCAATTCTTTTATATTTGAGTGAGTTCGCAACTAAGTTTGTCAGCAATCTTTGATTTACTTCCATTGAAACCCATTCTTATATATTTGAGTGAGTTTGCAATAAATTTTGTCAGCAATAGTCGATTTACTTCAAATGAAGCCCATCGAGGTTGATTGTCTTTTTGTGTTGTTTGAAAGTTTTCAAAGTCTATCTTCCGAATTTGTTGTCGAATCTCATCAATTCTTATATATTTGAGTGAGTTTGCAAATAACTTTGTCAGCAATTGTCGATTTACTCCCATTGAAGCCTATTGAGGTCGGTTGTCACTTTGTATTGATTGAAAATTTTCAAAGTCTATCTTCCAAATTCAATGTCGAATCTCATCAATTCTTATATATTTGAAAGAGTTTGCAATAAACTTTGTCAGCAATTGTCGATTTACTTCCATTGAAGCCCATTGTGGTCGATTGTCACTTTGTATTGATTGAAAATTTTCAAAGTCTATCTTCCGAATTTGAAGTCGAATTTCATCAATTCTTTCATATTTGAGTGAGTTTGCAACTAACTCTGTCAGCAATCTCCGATTTTATTCCTTTGAAGCCCAGTGAGGTCAATTGTCACTTTGTATTGATTGAAAATTTTCAAATTCTATCTTCCTAATTTGATGTCGAATTTCATCAATTCTTATATATTTCAGTGAGTTTGCAACTAACTTTGTCAGCAATCTTCGATTTAATTCCTTTGAAGCCCAGTGAGGTCGATTGTCACTTTGTATAGATTGGATATTTTCAAAGTCTATCTTCCGAATTTGAAGTCGAATCTCATCAATTCTGATATATTTGAGTGAGTTTGCAACTAACTTTGTCAGCAATCTTCGATTTACTTCCATTGAAGCCCATTGAGGTCGATTGTCACTTTGTATTGATTGAAAATTCTCAATGAGTATCTTCCGAATTTGAAGTAGAATTTCATCAATTCTTATATATTTGAGTGAGTTTGCAACTAACTTTGTCAGCAATCTTTGATTCAATTCCTTTGAAGCCCAGTGAGGTCGATTGTCACTTTGTATTAATTGAAAATTTTCAAAGTCTATCTTCCAAATTCAATTTGAATCTCATCAATTTTTATATATTTGAAAGAGTTTGCAATAAACTTTGTCAGCAATAGTCGATTTACTTCAAATGAAACCCATTGAGGTCGATTGTCTTTTTGTGTTGTTTGAAAATTTTCAAAGTCTATCTTCCGAATTTGATGTCGAATCTCATCAATTCTTATATATTTGAATGAGTTTGCAACTAACTTTGTCAGCAATCTTCGATTTAATTTCTTTGAAGCCCAGTGAGGTCGATTGTCATTTTGTATTGATTGAAAACTCTCAAAGTCTATCCTCCTCATTTGATGTCGAATCTCATCAATTCTTATATATTTGAGTGAGTTCGCAACTAACTTTGTCAGCAATCGTCGATTTACTTCCATTGAAACCCATTGAGGTCGATTGTCACTTTGTACTGATTGAAAATTTTCAAATTCTATCTTCCTAATTTGATGTCGAATTTCATCAATTCTTATATATTTCAGTGAGTTTGCAACTAACTTTGTCAGCAATCTTCGATTTAATTCCTTTGAAGCCCAGTGAGGTCGATTGTCACTTTGTATAGATTGGATATTTTCAAAGTCTATCTTTCGAATTTGAAGTCGAATCTCATCAATTCTGATATATTTGAGTGAGTTTGCAACTAACTTTGTCAGCAATCTTCGATTTACTTCCATTGAAGCCCATTGAGGTCGATTGTCACTTTGTATTGATTGAAAATTCTCAAAGTCTATCCTCCTCATTTGATGTCGAATCTCATCAATTCTTATATATTTGAGTGAGTTTGCAAATAACTTTGTCAGCAAATGTCGATTTACTTCCATTGAAGCCCATTGAGGTCGATTGTCACTTTGTGTTGTTTGAAAATTTTCAAAGTCTATCTTCCTAATTTGATGTCGAATCTCATCAATTCTGATATATTAGAATGAGTTTGCAACTAGCTTTGTCAGCAATAGTCGATTTACTTCCAATGAAGCCCATGGAGGTCTATTCTCACTTTGTATTGTTTGAAAATTCTCAAAGTCTATCTTCCGAATTCGCAGTCGAATCTCATCAATTTTTATATATTTGTGTGAGTTCGCAACTAACTTTGTCAGCAATCTTTGATTTACTTCCATTGAAACCCATTGAGGTCGATTGTCACTTTGTGTTGTTTGGAAATTTTCAAAGTCTATCTTCCGAATTTGATGTCGAATCTCATCAATTCTCATATATTTGAGTGAGTTCGCAACTAACTTTGTCAGCAATCTTTGATTTACTTCCATTGAAACCCATTGAGGTCGATTGTCACTTTGGGTTGTTTGAAAATTTTTAAAGTCTATCTTCCCAATTTGATGTCGAATCTCATCAATTCTGATATATTTGAGTGAGTTTGCAACTAACTTTGTCAGCAATCGTCGATTTACTTCCATTGAAGCCCATTGAGATCGATTGTCACTTTGTATTGATTGGATATTTTCAAAGTCTATCTTCCGAATTTGAAGTCGAATCTCATCAACTCTTATATATTCTAGTGAGTTTGCAACTAACTTTGTCAGCAATCTTCGATTTACTTCCATTGAAGCCCATTGAGGTCGATTGTCACTTTGTATTGACTGAAAATTCTCAAAGTCTATCTTCCGAATTTGAAGTCGAATCTCATCAATTTTTATATATTTGAGTGAGTTTGCAACTAACGTTCTCAGCAATTGTCGATTTACTTCCATTGAAGCCCATTGTGGTCGATTGTCACTTTGTATTGATTGGATATTTTCAAAGTCTATCTTCCGAATTTGAAGTCGAATCTCATCAACTCTTATATATTCCAGTGAGTTTGCAACTAACTTTGTCAGCAATCTTCGATTTACTTCCATTGAAGCACATTGAGGTCGATTGTCACTTTGTATTAACTGAAAATTCTCAAAGTCTATCTTCCGAATTTGAAGTCGAATCTCATCAATTTTTATATATTCGAGTGAGTTCGCAACTAACTTTGTCAGCAATCTTTGATTTACTTCCATTGAAACCCATTGAGGTCGATTGTCACTTTGTGTTGTTTGGAAATTTTCAAAGTCTATCTTCCTAATTTGATGTCGAATCTCATCAATTCTTATATATTTGAGTGAGTTTGCAACTAACTTTGTCAGCAATCGTCGATTTACTTCCATTGAAGCCCATTGAGATCGATTGTCACTTTGTATTGATTGGATATTTTCAAAGTCTATCTTCCGAATTTGAAGTCGAATCCCATCAACTCTTATATATTCTAATGAGTTTGCAACTAACTTTGTCAGCAATCTTCGATTTACTTCCATTGAAGCCTATTGAGGTCGATGGTCTTTTTGTATTGACTGAAAATTCTCAAAGTCTATCTTCCGAATTTGAAGTCGAATCTCATCAATTCTTATATATTTGAGTGAGTTCGCAACTAACTTTGTCAGCAATCTTTGATTTACTTCCATTGAAACCCATTGAGGTCGATTGTCACTTTGTGTTTTTTTGAAATTTTCAAAGTCTATCTTCCGAATTTGGAGTCGAATCTCATCAACTCTCATATATTTGAGTGAGTTTGCAACTAACTTTGTCAGCAATCGTCGATTTACTTCCATTGAAGCCCATTGAGATCGATTGTCACTTTGTATTGATTGGATATTTTCAAAGTCTATCTTCCGAATTTGAAGTCGAATCTCATCAACTCTTATATATTTGAGTGAGTTTGCAAATAACTTTGTCAGCAATCGTCGATTTACTTCCATTGAAGCCCATTGAGATCGATTGTCACTTTGTATTGATTGAAAATTTTCAAAGTCTATCTTCCGAATTTGATGTCGAATCTCATCAATTCTTATATATTTGAATGAGTTTGCAACTAACTTTGTCAGCAATCTTCGATTTAATTTCTTTGAAGCCCAGTGAGGTCGATTGTCATTTTGTATTGATTGAAAACTCTCAAAGTCTATCCTCCTCATTTGATGTCGAATCTCATCAATTCTTATATATTTGAGTGAGTTCGCAACTAACTTTGTCAGCAATCGTCGATTTACTTCCATTGAAACCCATTGAGGTCGATTGTCACTTTGTACTGATTGAAAATTTTCAAATTCTATCTTCCTAATTTGATGTCGAATTTCATCAATTCTTATATATTTCAGTGAGTTTGCAACTAACTTTGTCAGCAATCTTCGATTTAATTCCTTTGAAGCTCAGTGAGGTCGATTGTCACTTTGTATAGATTGGATATTTTCAAAGTCTATCTTTCGAATTTGAAGTCGAATCTCATCAATTCTGATATATTTGAGTGAGTTTGCAACTAACTTTGTCAGCAATCTTCGATTTACTTCCATTGAAGCCCATTGAGGTCGATTGTCACTTTGTATTGATTGAAAATTCTCAAAGTCTATCCTCCTCATTTGATGTCGAATCTCATCAATTCTTATATATTTGAGTGAGTTTGCAAATAACTTTGTCAGCAAATGTCGATTTACTTCCATTGAAGCCCATTGAGGTCGATTGTCACTTTGTGTTGTTTGAAAATTTTCAAAGTCTATCTTCCTAATTTGATGTCGAATCTCATCAATTCTGATATATTAGAATGAGTTTGCAACTAGCTTTGTCAGCAATAGTCGATTTACTTCCAATGAAGCCCATGGAGGTCTATTCTCACTTTGTATTGTTTGAAAATTCTCAAAGTCTATCTTCCGAATTCGCAGTCGAATCTCATCAATTTTTATATATTTGAGTGAGTTCGCAACTAACTTTGTCAGCAATCTTTGATTTACTTCCATTGAAACCCATTGAGGTCGATTGTCACTTTGTGTTGTTTGGAAATTTTCAAAGTCTATCTTCCGAATTTGATGTCGAATCTCATCAATTCTCATATATTTGAGTGAGTTCGCAACTAACTTTGTCAGCAATCTTTGATTTACTTCCATTGAAACCCATTGAGGTCGATTGTCACTTTGGGTTGTTTGAAAATTTTTAAAGTCTATCTTCCCAATTTGATGTCGAATCTCATCAATTCTGATATATTTGAGTGAGTTTGCAACTAACTTTGTCAGCAATCGTCGATTTACTTCCATTGAAGCCCATTGAGATCGATTGTCACTTTGTATTGATTGGATATTTTCAAAGTCTATCTTCCGAATTTGAAGTCGAATCTCATCAACTCTTATATATTCTAGTGAGTTTGCAACTAACTTTGTCAGCAATCTTCGATTTACTTCCATTGAAGCCCATTGAGGTCGATTGTCACTTTGTATTGACTGAAAATTCTCAAAGTCTATCTTCCGAATTTGAAGTCGAATCTCATCAATTTTTATATATTTGAGTGAGTTTGCAACTAACGTTCTCAGCAATTGTCGATTTACTTCCATTGAAGCCCATTGTGGTCGATTGTCACTTTGTATTGATTGGATATTTTCAAAGTCTATCTTCCGAATTTGAAGTCGAATCTCATCAACTCTTATATATTCCAGTGAGTTTGCAACTAACTTTGTCAGCAATCTTCGATTTACTTCCATTGAAGCACATTGAGGTCGATTGTCACTTTGTATTAACTGAAAATTCTCAAAGTCTATCTTCCGAATTTGAAGTCGAATCTCATCAATTTTTATATATTCGAGTGAGTTCGCAACTAACTTTGTCAGCAATCTTTGATTTACTTCCATTGAAACCCATTGAGGTCGATTGTCACTTTGTGTTGTTTGGAAATTTTCAAAGTCTATCTTCCTAATTTGATGTCGAATCTCATCAATTCTTATATATTTGAGTGAGTTTGCAACTAACTTTGTCAGCAATCGTCGATTTAATTCCATTGAAGCCCATTGAGATCGATTGTCACTTTGTATTGATTGGATATTTTCAAAGTCTATCTTCCGAATTTGAAGTCGAATCCCATCAACTCTTATATATTCTAATGAGTTTGCAACTAACTTTGTCAGCAATCTTCGATTTACTTCCATTGAAGCCTATTGAGGTCGATGGTCTTTTTGTATTGACTGAAAATTCTCAAAGTCTATCTTCCGAATTTGAAGTCGAATCTCATCAATTCTTATATATTTGAGTGAGTTCGCAACTAACTTTGTCAGCAATCTTTGATTTACTTCCATTGAAACCCATTGAGGTCGATTGTCACTTTGTGTTTTTTTGAAATTTTCAAAGTCTATCTTCCGAATTTGGAGTCGAATCTCATCAACTCTCATATATTTGAGTGAGTTTGCAACTAACTTTGTCAGCAATCGTCGATTTACTTCCATTGAAGCCCATTGAGATCGATTGTCACTTTGTATTGATTGGATATTTTCAAAGTCTATCTTCCGAATTTGAAGTCGAATCTCATCAACTCTTATATATTTGAGTGAGTTTGCAAATAACTTTGTCAGCAATCGTCGATTTACTTCCATTGAAGCCCATTGAGATCGATTGTCACTTTGTATTGATTGGATATTTTCAAAGTCTATCTTCCGAATTTGAAGTCGAATCCCATCAACTCTTATATATTCTAATGAGTTTGCAACTAACTTTGTCAGCAATCTTCGATTTACTTCCATTGAAGCCTATTGAGGTCGATGGTCTTTTTGTATTGACTGAAAATTCTCAAAGTCTATCTTCCGAATTTGAAGTCGAATCTCATCAATTCTTATATATTTGAGTGAGTTCGCAACTAACTTTGTCAGCAATCTTTGATTTACTTCCATTGAAACCCATTGAGGTCGATTGTCACTTTGTGTTTTTTTGAAATTTTCAAAGTCTATCTTCCGAATTTGGAGTCGAATCTCATCAACTCTCATATATTTGAGTGAGTTTGCAACTAACTTTGTCAGCAATCGTCGATTTACTTCCATTGAAGCCCATTGAGATCGATTGTCACTTTGTATTGATTGGATATTTTCAAAGTCTATCTTCCGAATTTGAAGTCGAATCTCATCAAATCTTATATATTCTAGAGAGTTTGCAACTAACTTTGTCAGCAATCTTCGATTTACTTCCATTGAAGCCCATTGAGGTCGATTGTCACTTCGTATTGACTGAAAATTCTCAAAGTCTATCTTCCGAATTTGAAGTCGAATCTCATCAATTTTTATATATTTGAGTGAGTTTGCAACTAACGTTGTCAGCAATTGTCGATTTACTTCCATTGAAGCCAATTGTGCTCGATTGTCACTTTGTATTGATTGAAAATTTTCAAAGTCTATCTTCCGAATTTGGAGTCGAATCTCATCAACTCTCATATATTTGAGTGAGTTTGCAACTAACTTTGTCAGCAATCGTCGATTTACTTCCATTGAAGCCCATTGAGATCGATTGTCACTTTGTATTGATTGGATATTTTCAAAGTCTATCTTCCGAATTTGAAGTCGAATCTCATCAACTCTTATATATTCTAGTGAGTTTGCAACTAACTTTGTCAGCAATCTTCGATTTACTTCCATTGAAGCACATTGAGGTCGATTGTCACTTAGTATTGACTGAAAATTCTCAAAGTCTATCTTCCGAATTTGCAGTCAAATCTCATCAATTTTTATATATTTGAGTGAGTTTGCAACTAACGTTATCAGCAATTGTCGATTTACTTCCATTGAAGCCCATTGAGGTCGATTGTCAATTTGTATTGACTGAAAATTCTCAAAGTCTATCTTCCGAATTTGAAGTCGAATCTCATCAATTTTTATATATTTGAGTGAGTTTGCAACTAACGTTGTCAGCAATTGTCGATTTACTCCATTGAAGCCCATTGTGGTCGATTGTCACTTTGTATTGATTGAAAATTCTCAAAGTCTATCTTCCGAATTTGGAGTCGAATCTCATCAACTCTCATATATTTGAGTGAGTTTGCAACTTACTTTGTCAGCAATCGTCGATTTACTTCCATTGAAGCCCATTGAGATCGATTGTCACTTTGTATTGATTGGATATTTTCAAAGTCTATCTTCCGAATTTGAAGTCGAATCTCATCAACTCTTATATATTCTAGTGAGTTTGCAACTGACTTTGTCAGCAATCTTCGATTTACTTCCATTGAAGCACATTGAGGTCGATTGTCACTTTGTATTGACTGAAAATTCTCAAAGTCTATCTTCCGAATTTGCAGTCGAATCTCATCAATTTTTATATATTTGAGTGAGTTCGCAACTAACTTTGTCAGCAATCTTTGATTTACTTCCATTGAAACCCATTGAGGTCGATTGTCACTTTGTGTTGTTTGGAAATTTTCAAAGTCTATCTTCCGAATTTGATGTCGAATCTCATCAATTCTTATATATTTGAGTGAGTTCGCAACTAACTTTGTCAGCAATCTTTGATTTACTTCCATTGAAACCCATTGAGGTCGATTCTCACTTTGTGTTGTTTGGAAATTTTCAAAGTCTATCTTCCTAATTTGATGTCGAATCTCATCAATTCCTATATATTTGAGTGAGTTCGCAACTAACTTTGTCAGCAATCTTTGATTTACTTCCATTGAAACCCATTGAGGTCGATTGTCACTTTGAGTTGTTTGGAAATTTCCAAAGTCTATCTTCCGAACTTGATGTCGAATCTCATCAATTCTTATATATTTGAGTGAGTTCGCAACTAACTTTGTCAGCAATCTTTGATTTACTTCCATTGAAACCCATTGAGGTCGATTGTCACTTTGTGTTTGGAAATTCTCAAAGTCTATCTTCCGAATTTGAAGTCGAATCTCATCAATTCTTATATATTTGAGTGAGTTTGCAACTAACTTTGTCAGCAATCTTCGATTTAATTCCTCTGAAGCCCAGTGAGGTCAATTGTCACTTTGTATTGATTGCAAATTTTCAAAGTCTATCCTCCTCATTTGATGTCGAATCTCATCAATTCTTACATATTTGAGTGAGTTCGCAACTAACTTTGTCAGCAATCTTTGATTTACTTCCATTGAAACCCATTGAGGTCGATTGTCACTTTGTGTTGTTTGGAAATTTTCAAAGTCTATCTTCCTAATTTGATGTCGAATCTCATCAATTCCTATATATTTGAGTGAGTTCGCAACTAACTTTGTCAGCAATCTTTGATTTACTTCCATTGAAACCCATTGAGGTCGATTGTCACTTTGTGTTGTTTGGAAATTTTCAAAGTCTATCTTCCGAATTTGATGTCGAATCTCATCAATTCTTATATATTTGAGTGAGTTCGCAACTAACTTTGTCAGCAATCTTTGATTTACTTCCATTGAAACCCATTGAGGTCGATTGTCACTTTGTGTTTGGAAATTCTCAAAGTCTATCTTCCGAATTTGAAGTCGAATCTCATCAATTCTTATATATTTGAGTGAGTTTGCAACTAACTTTGTCAGCAATCTTCGATTTAATTCCTCTGAAGCCCAGTGAGGTCAATTGTCACTTTGTATTGATTGAAAATTTTCAAAGTCTATCCTCCTCATTTGATGTCGAATCTCATCAATTCTTACATATTTGAGTGAGTTCGCAACTAACTTTGTCAGCAATCTTTGATTTACTTCCATTGAAACCCATTGAGGTCGATTGTCACTTTGTGTTGTTTGGAAATTTTCAAAGTCTATCTTCCTAATTTGATGTCGAATCTCATCAATTCCTATATATTTGAGTGAGTTCGCAACTAACTTTGTCAGCAATCTTTGATTTACTTCCATTGAAACCCATTGAGGTCGATTGTCACTTTGTGTTGTTTGGAAATTTTCAAAGTCTATCTTCCGAATTTGATGTCGAATCTCATCAATTCTTATATATTTGAGTGAGTTCGCAACTAACTTTGTCAGCAATCTTTGATTTACTTCCATTGAAACCCATTGAGGTCGATTGTCACTTTGTGTTTGGAAATTCTCAAAGTCTATCTTCCGAATTTGCAGTCGAATCTCATCAATTTTTATATATTTGAGTGAGTTCGCAACTAACTTTGTCAGCAATCGTCGATTTACTTCCATTGAAGCCCATTGAGATCGATTGTCACTTTGTATTGATTGGATATTTTCAAAGTCCATCTTCCGAATTTGGAGTCGAATCCCATCAACTCTTATATATTCTAGTGAGTTTGCAACTAACTTTGTCAGCAATCTTCGATTTACTTCCATTGAAGCCTATTGAGGTCGATGGTCTTTTTGTATTGACTGAAAATTCTCAAAGTCTATCTTCCGAATTTAAAATCGAATCTCATCAATTCTTATATATTTGAGTGAGTTCGCAACTTACTTTGTCAGCAATCTTCGATTTACTTCCATTGAAGCCCATTGAGGTCGATTGTCACTTTGTATTGACTGGAAATTTTCAAAGCCTATCTTCCGAATTTGGAGTCGAATCTCATCAATTCTGATATATTTGAGTGAGTTTGCAACTAACTTTGTCAGCAATCTTCGATTTACTTCCATTGAAGCCCATTGAGGTCGATTGTCACTTTGTATTGATTGAAAATTCTCAAAGTCTATCCTCCTCATTTGATGTCGAATCTCATCAATTCTTATATATTTGAGTGAGTTTGCAAATAACTTGGTCAGCAAATGTCGATTTACTTCCATTGAAGCCCATTGAGGTCGATTGTCACTTTGTGTTGTTTGAAAATTTTCAAAGGCTATCTTCCTAATTTGATGTCGAATCTCATCAATTCTGATATATTTGAATCAGTTTGCAACTAGCTCTGTCAGCAATCTTCGATTTACTTCCATTGAAGCCCATTGAGGTCGATTGTCACTTTGTATTGATTGAAAATTCTCAAAGTCTATCTTCCGAATTTGAAGTCGAATCTCATCAATTCTTATATATTCGAGTGAGTTTGCAAATAACTTTGTCAGCAATCGTCGATTTACTTCCAATGAAGCCCATGGAGGTCGATTCTCACTTTGTATTGTTTGAGAATTTTCAAAGCCTATCTTCCGAATTTGAAGTCGAATCTCATCAATCAATTTGAGTGAGTTCGCAACTAAGTTTGTCAGCAATCTTTGATTTACTTCCATTGAAACCCATTCTTATATATTTGAGTGAGTTTGCAATAAATTTTGTCAGCAATAGTCGATTTACTTCAAATGAAGCCCATAGAGGTTGATTGTCTTTTTGTGTTGTTTGAAAGTTTTCAAAGTCTATCTTCCGAATTTGTTGTCGAATCTCATCAATTCTTATATATTTGAGTGAGTTAGCAAATAACTTTGTCAGCAATTGTCGATTTACTCCCATTGAAGCCTATTGAAGTCGGTTGTCACTTTGTATTGATTGAAAATTTTCAAAGTCTATCTTCCAAATTCAATGTCGAATCTCATCAATTCTTATATATTTGAAAGAGTTTGCAATAAACTTTGTCAGCAATTGTCGATTTACTTCCATTGAAGCCCATTGTGGTCGATTGTCACTTTGTATTGATTGAAAATTTTCAAAGTCTATCTTCCGAATTTGAAGTCGAATTTCATCAATTCTTTCATTTTTGAGTGAGTTTGCAACTAACTCTGTCAGCAATCTCCGATTTTATTCCTTTGAAGCCCAGTGAGGTCAATTGTCACTGTGTATTGATTGAAAATTTTCAAATTCTATCTTCCTAATTTGATGTCGAATTTCATCAATTCTTATATATTTCAGTGAGTTTGCAACTAACTTTGTCAGCAATCTTCGATTTAATTCCTTTGAAGCCCAGTGAGGTCGATTGTCACTTTGTATAGATTTGAAGTCGAATCTCATCAATTCTGATATATTTGAGTGAGTTTGCAACTAACTTTGTCAGCAATCTTCGATTTACTTCCATTGAAGCCCATTGAGGTCGATTGTCACTTTGTATTGATTGAAAATTCTCAATGAGTATCTTCCGAATTTGAAGTAGAATTTCATCAATTCTTATATATTTGAGTGAGTTTGCAACTAACTTTGTCAGCAATCTTTGATTCAATTCCTTTGAAGCCCAGTGAGGTCGATTGTCACTTTGTATTAATTGAAAATTTTCAAAGTCTATCTTCCAAATTCAATTTGAATCTCATCAATTTTTATATATTTGAAAGAGTTTGCAATAAACTTTGTCAGCAATAGTCGATTTACTTCAAATGAAACCCATTGAGGTCGATTGTCTTTTTGTGTTGTTTGAAAATTTTCAAAGTCTATCTTCCGAATTTGATGTCGAATCTCATCAATTCTTATATATTTGAGTGAGTTTGAAACTAACTTTGTCAGCAATTGTCGATTTACTTCCATTGAAGCCCATTGTGGTCGATTGTCACTTTGTATTGATTGAAAATTTTCAAAGTCTATCTTCCGAATTTGAAGTCGAATTTCATCAATTCTTTCATATTTGAGTGAGTTCGCAACTAACTCTGTCAGCAATCTCCGATTTTATTCCTTTGAAGCCCAGTGAGGTCAATTGTCACTTTGTATTGATTGAAAATTTTCAAAGTCTATCTTCCTAATTTGATGTCGAATCTCATCAATTCTTATATATTTGAATGAGTTTGCAACTAACTTTGTCAGCAATCTTCGATTTAATTTCTTTGAAGCCCAGTGAGGTCGATTGTCATTTTGTATTGATTGAAAACTCTCAAAGTCTATCCTCCTCATTTGATGTCGAATCTCATCAATTCTTATATATTTGAGTGAGTTCGCAACTAACTTTGTCAGCAATCGTCGATTTACTTCCATTGAAACCCATTGAGGTCGATTGTCACTTTGTACTGATTGAAAATTTTCAAATTCTATCTTCCTAATTTGATGTCGAATTTCATCAATTCTTATATATTTCAGTGAGTTTGCAACTAACTTTGTCAGCAATCTTCGATTTAATTTCTTTGAAGCCCAGTGAGGTCGATTGTCACTTTGTATAGATTGGATATTTTCAAAGTCTATCTTCCGAATTTGAAGTCGAATCTCATCAATTCTGATATATTTGAGTGAGTTTGCAACTAACTTTGTCAGCAATCTTCGATTTACTTCCATTGAAGCCCATTGAGGTCGATTGTCACTTTGTATTGATTGAAAATTCTCAAAGTCTATCCTCCTCATTTGATGTCGAATCTCATCAATTCTTATATATTTGAGTGAGTTTGCAAATAACTTTGTCAGCAAATGTCGATTTACTTCCATTGAAGCCCATTGAGGTCGATTGTCACTTTGTGTTGTTTGAAAATTTTCAAAGTCTATCTTCCTAATTTGATGTCGAATCTCATCAATTCTGATATATTAGAATGAGTTTGCAACTAGCTTTGTCAGCAATAGTCGATTTATTTCCAATGAAGCCCATGGAGGTCTATTCTCACTTTGTATTGTTTGAAAATTCTCAAAGTCTATCTTCCGAATTTGCAGTCGAATCTCATCAAATTTTATATATTTGAGTGAGTTCGCAACTAACTTTGTCAGCAATCTTTGATTTACTTCCATTGAAACCCATTGAGGTCGATTGTCACTTTGTGTTGTTTGGAAATTTTCAAAGTCTATCTTCCGAATTTGATGTCGAATCTCATCAATTCTCATATATTTGAGTGAGTTCGCAACTAACTTTGTCAGCAATCTTTGATTTACTTCCATTGAAACCCATTGAGGTCGATTGTCACTTTGTGTTGTTTGGTAATTTTCAAAGTCTATCTTCCTAATTTGATGTCGAATCTCATCAATTCCTATATATTTGAGTGAGTTCGCAACTAACTTTGTCAGCAATCTTTGATTTACTTCCATTGAAACCCATTGAGGTCGATTGTCACTTTGTGTTGTTTGGAAATTTTCAAAGTCTATCTTCCGAATTTGATGTCGAATCTCATCAATTCTTATATATTTGAGTGAGTTCGCAACTAACTTTGTCAGCAATCTTTGATTTACTTCCATTGAAACCCATTGAGGTCGATTGTCACTTTGGGTTTGGAAATTCTCAAAGTCTATCTTCCGAATTTGAAGTCGAATCTCATCAATTCTTATATATTTGAGTGAGTTTGCAACTAACTTTGTCAGCAATCTTCGATTTAATTCCTTTGAAGCCCAGTGAGGTCAATTGTCACTTTGTATTGATTGAAAATTTTCAAAGTCTATCCTCCTCATTTGATGTCGAATCTCATCAATTCTTACATATTTGAGTGAGTTTGCAAATAACTTTGTCAGCAATCGTCGATTTACTTCCATTGAAGCCCATTGAGATCGATTGTCACTTTGTATTGACTGGAAATTTTCAAAGCCTATCTTCCGAATTTGGAGTCGAATCTCATCAATTCTTATATATTTGAGTGAGTTCGCAACTAAGTTTGTCAGCAATAGTCGATTTACTCCAAATGAAGCCCATTGATGTTGATTGTCTTTTTATGTTGTTTGAAAATTTTCAAAGTCTATCTTCCGAATTTGTTGTCGAATCTCATCAATTCTTAAATATTTGAGTAAGTTTGCAACTAACTTTGTCAGCAATCTTTGATTTACTTCCATTGAAGCCCATTGTGGTCGATTGTCACTTTGTATTGATTGAAAATTTTCAAAGTCTATCTTCCGAATTTGAAGTCGAATCTCATCAATTCTGATATATTTGAGTGAGTTTGCAACTAACTTTGTCAGCAATCTTCGATTTACTTCCATTGAAGCCCATTGAGGTCGATTGTCACTTTGTATTGATTGAAAATTCTCAAAGTCTATCCTCCTCATTTGATGTCGAATCTCATCAATTCTTATATATTTGAGTGAGTTTGCAAATAACTTAGTCAGCAAATGTCGATTTACTTCCATTGAAGCCCATTGAGGTCGATTGTCACTTTGTGTTGTTTGAAAATTTTCAAAGTCTATCTTCCTAATTTGATGTCGAATCTCATCAATTCTGATATATTTGAATGAGTTTGCAACTAGCTTTGTCAGCAATCTTCGATTTACTTCCATTGAAGCCCATTGAGGTCGATTGTCACTTTGTATTGATTGAAAATTCTCAAAGTCTATCTTCCGAATTTGAAGTCGAATCTCATCAATTCTTATATATTCGAGTGAGTTTGCAAATAACTTTGTCAGCAATCGTCGATTTACTTCCAATGAAGCCCATGGAGGTCGATTCTCACTTTGTATTGTTTGAAAATTTTCAAAGCCTATCTTCCGAATTTGAAGTCGAATCTCATCAATTCTTATATATTTGAGTGAGTTCGCAACTAAGTTTGTCAGCAATCTTTGATTTACTTCCATTGAAACCCATTGAGGTCGATTGTCACTTTGTGTTGTTTGAAAATTTTCAAAGTCTATCTTCCTAATTTGATGTCGAATGTCATCAATTCTTATATATTTGATTGAGTTCGTAACTAACTCTGTCAGCAATCTTTGATTTACTTCCATTGAAGCCCAATGAGGTCTATTGTCACTTTGTGTTGATTGGAAATTTTCAAAGTCTATCTTCCGAATTTAAAATCGAATCTCATCAATTCTTATATATTTGAGTGAGTTCGCAACTAACTTTGTCAGCAATCTTTGATTTACTTCCATTGAAGCCCAATGAGGTCTATTGTCACTTTGTGTTGTTTGGAAATTTTCAAAGTCTATCTTCCGAATTTGATGTCGAATCTCATCAATTCTCATATATTTGAGTGAGTTCGCAACTAACTTTGTCAGCAATCTTTGATTTACTTCCATTGAAACCCATTGAGGTCGATTGTCACTTTGTGTTGTTTGGTAATTTTCAAAGTCTATCTTCCTAATTTGATGTCGAATCTCATCAATTCCTATATATTTGAGTGAGTTCGCAACTAACTTTGTCAGCAATCTTTGATTTACTTCCATTGAAACCCATTGAGGTCGATTGTCACTTTGTGTTGTTTGGAAATTTTCAAAGTCTATCTTCCGAATTTGATGTCGAATCTCATCAATTCTTATATATTTGAGTGAGTTCGCAACTAACTTTGTCAGCAATCTTTGATTTACTTCCATTGAAACCCATTGAGGTCGATTGTCACTTTGGGTTTGGAAATTCTCAAAGTCTATCTTCCGAATTTGAAGTCGAATCTCATCAATTCTTATATATTTGAGTGAGTTTGCAACTAACTTTGTCAGCAATCTTCGATTTAATTCCTTTGAAGCCCAGTGAGGTCAATTGTCACTTTGTATTGATTGAAAATTTTCAAAGTCTATCCTCCTCATTTGATGTCGAATCTCATCAATTCTTACATATTTGAGTGAGTTTGCAAATAACTTTGTCAGCAATCGTCGATTTACTTCCATTGAAGCCCATTGAGATCGATTGTCACTTTGTATTGACTGGAAATTTTCAAAGCCTATCTTCCGAATTTGGAGTCGAATCTCATCAATTCTTATATATTTGAGTGAGTTCGCAACTAAGTTTGTCAGCAATAGTCGATTTACTCCAAATGAAGCCCATTGATGTTGATTGTCTTTTTATGTTGTTTGAAAATTTTCAAAGTCTATCTTCCGAATTTGTTGTCGAATCTCATCAATTCTTAAATATTTGAGTAAGTTTGCAACTAACTTTGTCAGCAATCTTTGATTTACTTCCATTGAAGCCCATTGTGGTCGATTGTCACTTTGTATTGATTGAAAATTTTCAAAGTCTATCTTCCGAATTTGAAGTCGAATCTCATCAATTCTGATATATTTGAGTGAGTTTGCAACTAACTTTGTCAGCAATCTTCGATTTACTTCCATTGAAGCCCATTGAGGTCGATTGTCACTTTGTATTGATTGAAAATTCTCAAAGTCTATCCTCCTCATTTGATGTCGAATCTCATCAATTCTTATATATTTGAGTGAGTTTGCAAATAACTTAGTCAGCAAATGTCGATTTACTTCCATTGAAGCCCATTGAGGTCGATTGTCACTTTGTGTTGTTTGAAAATTTTCAAAGTCTATCTTCCTAATTTGATGTCGAATCTCATCAATTCTGATATATTTGAATGAGTTTGCAACTAGCTTTGTCAGCAATCTTCGATTTACTTCCATTGAAGCCCATTGAGGTCGATTGTCACTTTGTATTGATTGAAAATTCTCAAAGTCTATCTTCCGAATTTGAAGTCGAATCTCATCAATTCTTATATATTCGAGTGAGTTTGCAAATAACTTTGTCAGCAATCGTCGATTTACTTCCAATGAAGCCCATGGAGGTCGATTCTCACTTTGTATTGTTTGAAAATTTTCAAAGCCTATCTTCCGAATTTGAAGTCGAATCTCATCAATTCTTATATATTTGAGTGAGTTCGCAACTAAGTTTGTCAGCAATCTTTGATTTACTTCCATTGAAACCCATTGAGGTCGATTGTCACTTTGTGTTGTTTGAAAATTTTCAAAGTCTATCTTCCTAATTTGATGTCGAATGTCATCAATTCTTATATATTTGATTGAGTTCGTAACTAACTCTGTCAGCAATCTTTGATTTACTTCCATTGAAGCCCAATGAGGTCTATTGTCACTTTGTGTTGATTGGAAATTTTCAAAGTCTATCTTCCGAATTTAAAATCGAATCTCATCAATTCTTATATATTTGAGTGAGTTCGCAACTAACTTTGTCAGCAATCTTCGATTTACTTCCATTGAAGCCTATTGAGGTCGATTGTCACTTTGTATTGACTGGAAATTTTCAAAGCCTATCTTCCGAATTTGGAGTCGAATCTCATCAATTCTTATATATTTGAGTGAGCTCGCAACTAAGTTTGTCAGCAATAGTCGATTTACTCCAAAGAAGCCCATTGAGGTTGATTGTCTCTTTGTGTTGTTTGAAAATTTTCAAAGTCTATCTTCCGAATTTGTTGTCGGATCTCATCAATTCTTATATATTTGAGTAAGTTTGCAACTAACTTTGTCAGCAATCTTCGATTTACTTCCATTGAAGCCCATTGTGGTCGATTGTCACTTTGTATTGATTGAAAATTTTCAAAGTCTATCTTCCGAATTTGAAGTCGAATTTCATCAATGCTTATATATTTGAGTGAGTTTGCAACTAACTTTGTCAGCAATCTTCGATTTAATTCCTTTGAAGCCCAGTGAGGTCGATTGTCACTTTGTATTGATTGAAAATTCTCAATGACTATCTTCCGAATTTGAGGTCGAATTTCATCATTTATCATATATTTGAGTGAGTTTGCAACTAACTTTGTCAGCAATCTTCGATTTAATTCCTTTGAAGCCCAGTGAGGTCGATTGTCACTTTGTATTGATTGAAAATTCTCAATGACTATCTTCCGAATTTGAAGTCGAAATTCATCAATTCTTATATATTTGAGTGAGTTTGCAACTAACTTTGTCAGCAATCTTCGATTTAATTCCTTTGAAGCCCAGTGAGGTCGATTGTCACTTTGTATTGATTGAAAATTCTCAATGACTATCTTCCGAATTTGAAGTCGAATTTCATCAATTCTTATATATTTGAGTGAGTTTGCAACTAACTTTATCAGCATTCTTCGATTTAATTCCTTTGAAGCCCAGTGAGGTCGATTGTCACTTTGTGTTGTTTGAAAATTTTCAAAGTCTATCTTCCTAATTTGATGTCGAATCTCATCAATTCTTATATATTTGAGTGAGTTTGCAATAAATTTTGTCAGCAATAGTCGATTTACTTCAAATGAAGCCCATTGAGGTTGATTGTCTTTTTGTGTTGTTTGAAAATTTTTAAAGTCTATCTTCCGAATTTGTTGTCGAATCTCATCAATTCTTATATATTTGAGTGAGTTTGCAAATAAATTTGTCAGCAATTGTCGATTTACTTCCATTGAAGCCTATTGAGGTCGGTTGTCACTTTGTATTGATTGAAAATTTTCAAAGTCTATCTTCCAAATTCAAAGTCGAATCTCATCAATTCTTATATATTTGAAAGAGTTTGCAATAAACTTTGTCAGCAATTGTCGATTTACTTCCATTGAAGCCCATTGTGGTCGATTGTCACTTTGTATTGTTTGAAAATTTTCAAAGTCTATCTTCCGAATTTGAAGTCGAATTTCATCAATCCTTTTATATTTGAGTGAGTTTGCAACTAACTCAGTCAGCAATCTTCGATTTTATTCCTTTGAAGCCCAGTGAGGTCAATTGTCACTTTGTATAGATTGGATATTTTCAAAGTCTATCTTCCGAATTTGAAGTCGAACCTCATCAATTCTGATATATTTGAGTGAGTTTGCAACTAACTTTGTCAGCAATCTTCGATTTAATTTCTTTGAAGCCCAGTGAGGTCGATTGTCATTTTGTATTGATTGAAAACTTTCAAAGTCTATCCTCCTCATTTGATGTCGAATCTCATCAATTCTTTTATATTTGAGTGAATTTGCAAATAACTTTGTCAGCAATCGTCGATTTACTTCCATTGAAGCCCATTGAGGTTGATTGTCACTTTGTACTGATTGAAAATTTTCAAAGTCTATCTTCCAAATTCAAAGTCGAATCTTATTAATTCTTATATATTTGAGTGAGTTCGCAACTAACTTTGTCAGCAATCTTTGATTTACTTCCATTGAAACCCATTGAGGTCGATTGTCACTTTGTGTTGTTTGAAAATTTTCAAATTCTATCTTTCTAATTTGATGTCGAATTTCATCAATTCTTATATATTTCAGTGAGTTTGCAACTAACCTTGTCAGCAATCTTCGATTTAATTCCTTTGAAGCCCAGTGAGGTCGATTGTCACTTTGTATTGACTGAAAATTCTCAAAGTCTATCTTCCGAATTTGAA
Organism: Diorhabda elongata; assembly: GCA_026230145.1. Lineage (NCBI taxonomy): Eukaryota > Metazoa > Arthropoda > Insecta > Coleoptera > Chrysomelidae > Diorhabda > Diorhabda elongata. The sequence continues at coordinate 34,443,060 of CM047926.1, forward strand.
GTCGAATCTCATCAATTTTTATATATTTGAGTGAGTTTGCAACTAACGTTCTCAGCAATTGTCGATTTACTTCCATTGAAGCCCATTGTGGTCGATTGTCACTTTGTATTGATTGAAAATTTTCAAAGTCTATCTTCCGAATTTGAAGTCGAATTTCATCAATTCTTTCATATTTGAGTGAGTTTGCAACTAACTCTGTCAGCAATCTCCGATTTTATTCCTTTGAAGCCCAGTGAGGTCAATTGTCACTTTGTATTGATTGAAAATTTTCAAATTCTATCTTCCTAATTTGATGTCGAATTTCATCAATTCTTATATATTTCAGTGAGTTTGCAACTAACTTTGTCAGCAATCTTCGATTTAATTCCTTTGAAGCCCAGTGAGGTCGATTGTCACTTTGTATAGATTGGATATTTTCAAAGTCTATCTTCCGAATTTGAAGTCGAATCTCATCAATTCTGATATATTTGAGTGAGTTTGCAACTAACTTTGTCAGCAATCTTCGATTTACTTCCATTGAAGCCCATTGAGGTCGATTGTCACTTTGTATTGATTGAAAATTCTCAATGAGTATCTTCCGAATTTGAAGTAGAATTTCATCAATTCTTATATATTTGAGTGAGTTTGCAACTAACTTTGTCAGCAATCTTTGATTCAATTCCTTTGAAGCCCATTGAGGTCGATTGTCACTTTGTATTGATTGAAAATTCTCAAAGTCTATCTTCCGAATTTGAAGTCGAATCTCATCAATTCTTATATATTCGAGTGAGTTTGCAAATAACTTTGTCAGCAATCGTCGATTTACTTCCAATGAAGCCTATGGAGGTCGATTCTCACTTTGTATTGTTTGAAAATTTTCAAAGCCTATCTTCCGAATTTGAAGTCGAATCTCATCAATTCTTATATATTTGAGTGAGTTCGCAACTAAGTTTGTCAGCAATCTTTGATTTACTTCCATTGAAACCCATTCTTATATATTTGAGTGAGTTTGCAATAAATTTTGTCAGCAATAGTCGATTTACTTCAAATGAAGCCCATCGAGGTTGATTGTCTTTTTGTGTTGTTTGAAAGTTTTCAAAGTCTATCTTCCGAATTTGTTGTCGAATCTCATCAATTCTTATATATTTGAGTGAGTTTGCAAATAACTTTGTCAGCAATTGTCGATTTACTCCCATTGAAGCCTATTGAGGTCGGTTGTCACTTTGTATTGATTGAAAATTTTCGAAGTCTATCTTCCAAATTTAATGTCGAATCTCATCAATTCTTATATATTTGAAAGAGTTTGCAATAAACTTTGTCAGCATTTGTCGATTTACTTCCATTGAAGCCCATTGTGGTCGATTGTCACTTTGTATTGATTGAAAATTTTCAAAGTCTATCTTCCGAATTTGAAGTCGAATTTCATCAATTCTTTCATATTTGAGTGAGTTTGCAACTAACTCTGTCAGCAATCTCCGATTTTATTCCTTTGAAGCCCAGTGAGGTCAATTGTCACTTTGTATTGATTGAAAATTTTCAAATTCTATCTTCCTAATTTGATGTCGAATTTCATCAATTCTTATATATTTCAGTGAGTTTGCAACTAACTTTGTCAGCAATCTTCGATTTAATTCCTTTGAAGCCCAGTGAGGTCGATTGTCACTTTGTATAGATTGGATATTTTCAAAGTCTATCTTCCGAATTTGAAGTCGAATCTCATCAATTCTGATATATTTGAGTGAGTTTGCAACTAACTTTGTCAGCAATCTTCGATTTACTTCCATTGAAGCCCATTGAGGTCGATTGTCACTTTGTATTGATTGAAAATTCTCAATGAGTATCTTCCGAATTTGAAGTAGAATTTCATCAATTCTTATATATTTGAGTGAGTTTGCAACTAACTTTGTCAGCAATCTTTGATTCAATTCCTTTGAAGCCCAGTGAGGTCGATTGTCACTTTGTATTAATTGAAAATTTTCAAAGTCTATCTTCCAAATTCAATTTGAATCTCATCAATTTTTATATATTTGAAAGAGTTTGCAATAAACTTTGTCAGCAATAGTCGATTTACTTCAAATGAAACCCATTGAGGTCGATTGTCTTTTTGTGTTGTTTGAAAATTTTCAAAGTCTATCTTCCGAATTTGATGTCGAATCTCATCAATTCTTATATATTTGAGTGAGTTCGCAACTAACTCTGTCAGCAATCTCCGATTTTATTCCTTTGAAGCCCAGTGAGGTCAATTGTCACTTTGTATTGATTGAAAATTTTCAAAGTCTATCTTCCTAATTTGATGTCGAATCTCATCAATTCTTATATATTTGAATGAGTTTGCAACTAACTTTGTCAGCAATCTTCGATTTAATTTCTTTGAAGCCCAGTGAGGTCGATTGTCATTTTGTATTGATTGAAAACTCTCAAAGTCTATCCTCCTCATTTGATGTCGAATCTCATCAATTCCTATATATTTGAGTGAGTTCGCAACTAACTTTGTCAGCAATCGTCGATTTACTTCCATTGAAACCCATTGAGGTCGATTGTCACTTTGTACTGATTGAAAATTTTCAAATTCTATCTTCCTAATTTGATGTCGAATTTCATCAATTCTTATATATTTCAGTGAGTTTGCAACTAACTTTGTCAGCAATCTTCGATTTAATTCCTTTGAAGCCCAGTGAGGTCGATTGTCACTTTGTATAGATTGGATATTTTCAAAGTCTATCTTCCGAATTTGAAGTCGAATCTCATCAATTCTGATATATTTGAGTGAGTTTGCAACTAACTTTGTCAGCAATCGTCGATTTACTTCCAATGAAGCCCATTGAGGTCGATTGTCACTTTGTATTGATTGAAAATTCTCAAAGTCTATCCTCCTCATTTGATGTCGAATCTCATCAATTCTTATATATTTGAGTGAGTTTGCAAATAACTTTGTCAGCAAATGTCGATTTACTTCCATTGAAGCCCATTGAGGTCGATTGTCACTTTGTGTTGTTTGAAAATTTTCAAAGTCTATCATCCTAATTTGATGTCGAATCTCATCAATTCTGATATATTAGAATGAGTTTGCAACTAGCTTTGTCAGCAATAGTCGATTTACTTCCAATGAAGCCCATGGAGGTCTATTCTCACTTTGTATTGTTTGAAAATTCTCAAAGTCTATCTTCCGAATTCGCAGTCGAATCTCATCAATTTTTATATATTTGAGTGAGTTCGCAACTAACTTTGTCAGCAATCTTTGATTTACTTCCATTGAAACCCATTGAGGTCGATTGTCACTTTGTGTTGTTTGGAAATTTTCAAAGTCTATCTTCCTAATTTGATGTCGAATTTCATCAATTCTTATATATTTCAGTGAGTTTGCAACTAACTTTGTCAGCAATCTTCGATTTAATTCCTTTGAAGCCCAGTGAGGTCGATTGTCACTTTGTATAGATTGGATATTTTCAAAGTCTATCTTCCGAATTTGAAGTCGAATCTCATCAATTCTGATATATTTGAGTGAGTTTGCAACTAACTTTGTCAGCAATCTTCGATTTACTTCCATTGAAGCCCATTGAGGTCGATTGTCACTTTGTATTGATTGAAAATTCTCAATGAGTATCTTCCGAATTTGAAGTAGAATTTCATCAATTCTTATATATTTGAGTGAGTTTGCAACTAACTTTGTCAGCAATCTTTGATTCAATTCCTTTGAAGCCCAGTGAGGTCGATTGTCACTTTGTATTAATTGAAAATTTTCAAAGTCTATCCTCCTCATTTGATGTCGAATCTCATCAATTCTTACATATTTGAGTGAGTTTGCAAATAACTTTGTCAGCAATCGTCGATTTACTTCCATTGAAGCCCATTGAGATCGATTGTCACTTTGTATTGATTGGATATTTTCAAAGTCCATCTTCCGAATTTGGAGTCGAATCCCATCAACTCTTATATATTCTAGTGAGTTTGCAACTAACTTTGTCAGCAATCTTCGATTTACTTCCATTGAAGCCTATTGAGGTCGATGGTCTTTTTGTATTGACTGAAAATTCTCAAAGTCTATCTTCCGAATTTAAAATCGAATCTCATCAATTCTTATATATTTGAGTGAGTTCGCAACTTACTTTGTCAGCAATAGTCGATTTACTCCAAATGAAGCCCATTGAGGTTGATTGTCTTTTTATGTTGTTTGAAAATTTTCAAAGTCTATCTTCCGAATTTGTTGTCGAATCTCATCAATTCTTAAATATTTGAGTAAGTTTGCAACTAACTTTGTCAGCAATCTTTGATTTACTTCCATTGAAGCCCATTGTGGTCGATTGTCACTTTGTATTGATTGAAAATTTTCAAAGTCTATCTTCCGAATTTGAAGTCGAATCTCATCAATTCTGATATATTTGAGTGAGTTTGCAACTAACTTTGTCAGCAATCTTCGATTTACTTCCATTGAAGCCCATTGAGGTCGATTGTCACTTTGTATTGATTGAAAATTCTCAAAGTCTATCCTCCTCATTTGATGTCGAATCTCATCAATTCTTATATATTTGAGTGAGTTTGCAAATAACTTAGTCAGCAAATGTCGATTTACTTCCATTGAAGCCCATTGAGGTCGATTGTCACTTTGTGTTGTTTGAAAATTTCCAAAGTCTATCTTCCTAATTTGATGTCGAATCTCATCAATTCTGATATATTTGAATGAGTTTGCAACTAGCTTTGTCAGCAATCTTCGATTTACTTCCATTGAAGCCCATTGAGGTCGATTGTCACTTTGTATTGATTGAAAATTCTCAAAGTCTATCTTCCGAATTTGAAGTCGAATCTCATCAATTCTTATATATTCGAGTGAGTTTGCAAATAACTTTGTCAGCAATCGTCGATTTACTTCCAATGAAGCCCATGGAGGTCGATTCTCACTTTGTATTGTTTGAAAATTTTCAAAGCCTATCTTCCGAATTTGAAGTCGAATCTCATCAATTCTTATATATTTGAGTGAGTTCGCAACTAAGTTTGTCAGCAATCTTTGATTTACTTCCATTGAAACCCATTGAGGTCGATTGTCACTTTGTGTTGTTTGAAAATTTTCAAAGTCTATCTTCCTAATTTGATGTCGAATGTCATCAATTCTTACATATTTGATTGAGTTCGTAACTAACTCTGTCAGCAATCTTTGATTCACTTCCATTGAAGCCCAATGAGGTCTATTGTCACTTTGTGTTGATTGGAAATTTTCAAAGTCTATCTTCCGAATTTAAAATCGAATCTCATCAATTCTTATATATTTGAGTGAGTTCGCAACTAACTTTGTCAGCAATCTTCGATTTACTTCCATTGAAGCCTATTGAGGTCGATTGTCACTTTGTATTGACTGGAAATTTTCAAAGCCTATCTTCCGAATTTGGAGTCGAATCTCATCAATTCTTATATATTTGAGTGAGCTCGCAACTAAGTTTGTCAGCAATAGTCGATTTACTCCAAATGAAGCCCATTGAGGTTGATTGTCTCTTTGTGTTGTTTGAAAATTTTCAAAGTCTATCTTCCGAATTTTTTGTCGAATCTCATCAATTCTTATATATTTGAGTAAGTTTGCAACTAACTTTGTCAGCAATCTTCGATTTACTTCCATTGAAGCCCATTGTGGTCGATTGTCACTTTGTATTGATTGAAAATTTTCAAAGTCTATCTTCCGAATTTGAAGTCGAATTTCATCAATGCTTATATATTTGAGTGAGTTTGCAACTAACTTTGTCAGCAATCTTCGATTTAATTCCTTTGAAGCCCAGTGAGGTCGATTGTCACTTTGTATTGATTGAAAATTCTCAATGACTATCTTCCGAATTTGAGGTCGAATTTCATCATTTATCATATATTTGAGTGAGTTTGCAACTAACTTTGTCAGCAATCTTCGATTTAATTCCTTTGAAGCCCAGTGAGGTCGATTGTCACTTTGTATTGATTGAAAATTCTCAATGACTATCTTCCGAATTTGAAGTCGAATTTCATCAATTCTTATATATTTGAGTGAGTTTGCAACTAACTTTATCAGCATTCTTCGATTTAATTCCTTTGAAGCCCAGTGAGGTCGATTGTCACTTTGTGTTGTTTGAAAATTTTCAAAGTCTATCTTCCTAATTTGATGTCGAATCTCATCAATTCTTATATATTTGAGTGAGTTTGCAATAAATTTTGTCAGCAATAGTCGATTTACTTCAAATGAAGCCCATTGAGGTTGATTGTCTTTTTGTGTTGTTTGAAAATTTTCAAAGTCTATCTTCCGAATTTGTTGTCGAATCTCATCAATTCTTATATATTTGAGTGAGTTTGCAAATAAATTTGTCAGCAATTGTCGATTTACTTCCATTGAAGCCTATTGAGGTCGGTTGTCACTTTGTATTGATTGAAAATTTTCAAAGTCTATCTTCCAAATTCAAAGTCGAATCTCATCAATTCTTATATATTTGAAAGAGTTTGCAATAAACTTTGTCAGCAATTGTCGATTTACTTCCATTGAAGCCCATTGTGGTCGATTGTCACTTTGTATTGATTGAAAATTTTCAAAGTCTATCTTCCGAATTTGAAGTCGAATTTCATCAATTCTTTTATATTTGAGTGAGTTTGCAACTAACTCAGTCAGCAATCTTCGATTTTATTCCTTTGAAGCCCAGTGAGGTCAATTGTCACTTTGTATAGATTGGATATTTTCAAAGTCTATCTTCCGAATTTGAAGTCGAATCTCATCAATTCTGATATATTTGAGTGAGTTTGCAACTAACTTTGTCAGCAATCTTCGATTTAATTTCTTTGAAGCCCAGTGAGGTCGATTGTCATTTTGTATTGATTGAAAACTTTCAAAGTCTATCCTCCTCATTTGATGTCGAATCTCATCAATTCTTTTATATTTGAGTGAATTTGCAAATAACTTTGTCAGCAATCGTCGATTTACTTCCATTGAAGCCCATTGAGGTTGATTGTCACTTTGTACTGATTGAAAATTTTCAAAGTCTATCTTCCAAATTCAAAGTCGAATCTTATTAATTCTTATATATTTGAGTGAGTTCGCAACTAACTTTGTCAGCAATCTTTGATTTACTTCCATTGAAACCCATTGAGGTCGATTGTCACTTTGTGTTGTTTGAAAATTTTCAAATTCTATCTTTCTAATTTGATGTCGAATTTCATCAATTCTTATATATTTCAGTGAGTTTGCAACTAACCTTGTCAGCAATCTTCGATTTAATTCCTTTGAAGCCCAGTGAGGTCGATTGTCACTTTGTATTGACTGAAAATTCTCAAAGTCTATCTTCCGAATTTGAAGTCGAATCTCATCAATTTTTATATATTTGAGTGAGTTTGCAACTAACGTTCCCAGCAATTGTCGATTTACTTCCATTGAAGCCCATTGTGGTCGATTCTCACTTTGTGTTGTTTGAAAATTTTCAAAGCCTATCTTCCGATTTTGGATTCGAATCTCATCAATTCTTATATATTTGAGTGAGTTCGCAACTAAGTTTGTCAGCAATCTCTGATTTACTTCCATTGAAACCCATTGAGGTCGATTGTCACTTTCTGTTGTTTGAAAATTTTCAAAGTCTATCTTCCTAATTTGATGTCGAATCTCATCAATTTTTATATATTTGATTGAGTTCGTAACTAACTTTGTCAGCAATCTTCGATTTAATTCCTTTGCAGCCCAGTGAGGTCGATTGTCACTTTGTATTGATTGAAAATTCTCAATGACTATCTTCCGAATTTGAAGTCGAATTTCATCAATTTTTATATATTTGAGTGAGTTTGCAACTAAATTTGTCAGCAATCTTTGATTTAATTCCTTTGAAGCCCAGTGAGGTCGATTGTCACTTTGTATTAATTGAAAATTTTCAAAGTCTATCTTCCAAATTCAATTTGAATCTCATCAATTTTTATATATTTGAAAGAGTTTGCAATGAATTTTGTCAGCAATAGTCGATTTACTTCAAATGAAACCCATTGAGGTCGATTGTCTTTTTGTGTTGTTTGAAAATTTTCAAAGTCTATCTTCCGAATTTGATGTCGAATCTCAACAATCCTTATATATTTGAGTGAGTTTGAAACTAACTTTGTCAGCACTTGTCGATTTACTTCCATTGAAGCCCATTGTGGTCGATTGTCACTTTGTATTGATTGAAAATTTTCAAAGTCTATCTTCCGAATTTGAAGTCGAATTTCATCAATTCTTTCATATTTGAGTGAGTTTGCAACTACCTCTGTCAGCAATCTCCGATTTTATTCCTTTGAAGCCCAGTGAGGTCAATTGTCACTTTGTATTGATTGAAAATTTTCAAAGTCTATCTTCCGAATTTGAAGTCGAATCTCATCAATTCTTATATATTTGAATGAGTTTGCAACTAACTTTGTCAGCAATCTTCGATTTAATTTCATTGAAGCCCAGTGAGGTCGATTGTCATTTTGTATTGATTGAAAACTTTCAAAGTCTATCCTCCTCATTTGATGTCGAATCTCATCAATTCTTTTATATTTGAGTGAATTTGCAAATAACTTTGTCAGCAATCGTCGATTTACTTCCATTGAAACCCATTGAGGTCGATTGTCACTTTGTACTGATTGAAAATTTTCAAATTCTATCTTCCTAATTTGATGTCGAATTTCATCAATTCTTATATATTTCAGTGAGTTTGCAACTAACTTTGTCAGCAATCTTCGATTTAATTCCTTTGAAGCCCAGTGAGGTCGATTGTCACTTTGTATAGATTGGATATTTTCAAAGTCTATCTTCCGAATTTGAAGTCGAATCTCATCAATTCTGATATATTTGAGTGGGTTTGCAACTAACTTTGTCAGCAATCTTCGATTTACTTCCATTGAAGCCCATTGAGGTCGATTGTCACTTTGTATTGACTGGAAATTCTCAAAGTCTCTCTTCCCAATTTGAAGTCGAATCTCATCAATTCTTATATATTTGAGTGAGTTCGCAACTAACTTTGTGCAGCAATCTTCGATTTAATTTCTTCGAAGCCCAGTGAGGTCGATTGTCATTTTGTATTGATTGAAAACTTTCGAAGTCTATCCCCCTCATTTGATGTCGAATCTCATCAATTCTTTCATATTTGAGTGAATTTGCAAATAACTTTGTCAGCAATCGTCGATTTACTTCCATTGAAGCCCATTGAGGTCGAATGTCACTTTGTACTGATTGAAAATTTTCAAAGTCTATCTTCCAAATTCAAAGTCGAATCTCATTAATTCTTATATATTTGAGTGAGTTCGCAACTAACTTTGTCAGCAATCTTTGATTTACTTCCATTGAAACCCATTGAGGTCGATTGTCACTTTGTTTTGTTTGAAAATTTTCAAAGTCTATCTTCCTAATTTGATGTCGAATTTCATCAATTCTTATATATTTCAGTGAGTTTGCAACTAACTTTGTCAGCAATCTTCGATTTAATTCCTTAGAAGCCCAGTGGGAACGATTGTCACTTTGTGTTGTTTGAAAATTCTCAATGACTATCTTCCGAATTTGGACTCGAATCTCATCAATTCTTTTTTATTTGAGTGAGTTCGCAACTAAGTTTGTCAGCAATCTTTGATTTACTTCCATTGAAATCCATTGAGGTCGATTGTCACTTTGTGTTGTTTGAAAATTTTCAAAGTCTATCTTCCTAATTTGATGTCGAATGTCATCAATTCTTATATATTTGATTGAGTTCGTAACTAACTCTGTCAGCAATCTTTGATTTAATTCCTTTGAAGCCCAGTGAGGTCGATTGTCACTTTGTATTAATTGAAAATTTTCAAAGTCTATCTTCCAAATTCAATTTGAATCTCATCAATTTTTTTATATTTGAAAGAGTTTGCAATGAACTTTGTCAGCAATAGTCGATTTACTTCAAATGAAACCCATTGAGGTCGATTGTCTTTTTGTGTTGTTTGAAAATTTTCAAAGTCTATCTTCCGAATTTGATGTCGAATCTCAACAATTCTTATATATTTGAGTGAGTTTGAAACTAACTTTGTCAGCAATTGTCGATTTACTTCCATTGAAGCCCATTGTGGTCGATTGTCACTTTGTATTGATTGGAAATTTTCAAAGTCTATCTTCCGAATTTGAAGTCGAATTTTATCAATTCTTTCATATTTGAGTGAGTTTGCAACTAACTCTGTCAGCAATCTCCGATTTTATTCCTTTGAAGCCCAGTGAGGTCAATTGTCACTTTGTATTGATTGAAAATTTTCAAAGTCTATCTTCCGAATTTGAAGTCGAATCTCATCAATTCTTATATATTTGAATGAGTTTGCAACTAACTTTGTCAGCAATCTTCGATTTAATTTCTTTGAAGCCCAGTGAGGTCGATTGTCATTTTGTATTGATTGAAAACTTTCAAAGTCTATCCTCCTCATTTGATGTCGAATCTCATCAATTCTTTTATATTTGAGTGAATTTGCAAATAACTTTGTCAGCAATCGTCGATTTACTTCCATTGAAGCCCCATGAGGTCTATTGTCACTTTGTGTTGATTGAAAATTTTCAAAGTCTATCTTCCTAATTTGATGTCGAATTTCATCAATTCTCATATATTTCAGTGAGTTTGCAACTAACTTTGTCAGCAATCTTCGATTTAATTCCTTTGAAGCCCAGTGAGGTCGATTGTCACTTTGTATAGATTGGATATTTTCAAAGTCTATCTTCCGAATTTGAAGTCGAATCTCATCAATTCTGATATATTTGAGTGAGTTTGCAACTAACTTTGTCAGCAATCTTCGATTTACTTCCATTGAAGCCCATTGAGGTCGATTGTCACTTTGTATTGATTGAAAATTCTCAATGACTATCTTCCGAATTTGAAGTAGAATTTCATCAATTCTTATATATTTGAGTGAGTTTGCAACTAACTTTGTCAGCAATCTTTGATTTAATTCCTTTGAAGCCCAGTGAGGTCGATTGTCACTTTGTATTAATTGAAAATTTTCAAAGTCTATCTTCCTAATTTGATGTCGAATCTCATCAATTCTGATATATTAGAATGAGTTTGCAACTAGCTTTGTCAGCAATCGTCGATTTACTTCCAATGAAGCCCATGGAGGTCGATTCTCACTTTGTATTGTTTGAAAATTTTCAAAGTCGATCTTCCTAATTTGATGTCGAATGTCATCAATTCTTATATATTTGATTGAGTTCGTAACTAACTCTGTCAGCAATCTTTGATTTACTTCCATTGAAGCCCCATGAGGTCTATTGTCACTTTGTGTTAATTGAAAATTTTCAAAGTCTATCTTCCGAATTTAAAGTCGAATCTCATCAATTCTTATATATTTGAGTGAGTTCGCAACTAAGTTTGTCATCAATCTTTGATTTACTTCCATTGAAACCCATTGAGGTCGATTGTCACTTTGTGTTGTTTGAAAATTTTCAAAGTCTATCTTCCTAATTTGATGTCGAATGTCATCAATTCTTATATATTTGATTGAGTTCGTAACAAACTCTGTCAGCAATCTTTGATTTACTTCCATTGAAGCCCCATGAGGTCTATTGTCACTTTGTGTTGATTGAAAATTTTCAAAGTCTATCTTCCGAATTTAAAGTCGAATCTCATCAATTCTTATATATTTGAGTGAGTTCGCAACTAACTTTGTGCAGCAATCTTCGATTTAATTTCTTCGAAGCCCAGTGAGGTCGATTGTCATTTTGTATTGATTGAAAACTTTCAAAGTCTATCCTCCTCATTTGATGTCGAATCTCATCAATTCTTTTATATTTGAGTGAATTTGCAAATAACTTTGTCAGCAATTGTCGATTTACTTCCATTGAAGCCCATTGAGGTCGATTGTCACTTTGTACTGATTGAAAATTTTCAAAGTCTATCTTCCAGATTCAAAGTCGAATCTCATCAATTCTTATATATTCCAGTGAGTTTGCAACTAACTTTTTCAGCAATCTTCGATTTAATTCCTTTGAAGCCCAGTGAGGTCGATTGTCACTTTGTGTTGTTTGAAAATTCTCAATGACTATCTTCCGAATTTGAAGTCGAATTTCATCAATTCTTATATATTTGAGTGAGATTGCAACTAACTTTGTCAGCAATCTTTGATTCAATTCCTTTGAAGCCCATGGAGGTCGATTCTCACTTTGTGTTGTTTGAAAATTTTCAAAGCCTATCTTCCGAATTTGGAGTCGAATCTCATCAATTCTTATATATTTGAGTGAGTTCGCAACTAAGTTTGTCAGCAATCTTTGATTTACTTCCATTGAAACCCATTGAGGTCGATTGTCACTTTGTGTTGTTTGAAAATTTTCAAAGTCTATCTTCCTAATTTGATGTCGAATGTCATCAATTCTTATATATTTGATTGAGTTCGTAACGAACTCTGTCAGCAATCTTTGATTTACTTCCATTGAAGCCCCATGAGGTCTATTGTCACTTTGTGTTGATTGAAAATTTTCAAAGTCTATCTTCCAAATTCAATTTGAATCTCATCAATTTTTATATATTTGAAAGAGTTTGCAATGAACTTTGTCAGCAATAGTCGATTTACTTCCAATGAAGCCCATGGAGGTCGATTCTAACTTTGTATTGTTTGAAAATTTTCAAAGCCTATCTTCCGAATTTGAAGTCGAATCTCATCAATTCTTATATATTTGAGTGAGTTCGCAACTAAGTTTGTCAGCAATCTTTGATTTACTTCCATTGAAACCCATTGAGGTCGATTGTCTTTTTGTGTTGTTTGAAAATTTTCAAAGTCTATCTTCCGAATTTGAAGTCGAATTTCATCAATTCTTTCATATTTGAGTGAGTTTGCAACTAACTCTGTCAGCAATCTCCGATTTTATTCCTTTGAAGCCCAGTGAGGTCAATTGTCACTTTGTATTGATTGAAAATTTTCAAAGTCTATCTTCCGAATTTGAAGTCGAATCCCATCAATTCTTATATATTTGAATGAGTTTGCAACTAACTTTGTCAGCAATCTTCGATTTAATTTCTTTGAAGCCCAGTGAGGTCGATTGTCATTTTGTATTGATTGAAAACTTTCAAAGTCTATCCTCCTCATTTGATGTCGAATCTCATCAATTCTTCTATATTTGAGTGAATTTGCGAATAACTTTGTCAGCAATCGTCGATTTACTTCCATTGAAACCCATTGAGGTCGATTGTCACTTTGTACTGATTGAAAATTTTCAAATTCTATCTTCCTAATTTGATGTCGAATTTCATCAATTCTTATATATTTCAGTGAGTTTGCAACTAACTTCGTCAGCAATCTTCGATTTAATTCCTTTGAAGCCCAGTGAGGTCGATTGTCACTTTGTATAGATTGGATATTTTCTAAGTCTATCTTCCGAATTTGAAGTCGAATCTCATCAATTCTGATATATTTGAGTGAGTTTGCAACTAACTTTGTCAGCAATCTTCGATTTACTTCCATTGAAGCCCATTGAGGTCGATTCTCACTTTGTATTGTTTGAAAATTTTCAAAGCCTATCTTCCGAATTTGAAGTCGAATCTCATCAATTCTTATATATTTGAGTGAGTTCGCAACTAAGTTTGTCAGCAATCTTTGATTTACTTCCATTGAAACCCATTGAGGTCGATTGTCACTTTGTGTTGTTTGAAAATTTTCAAAGTCTATCTTCCTAATTTGATGTCGAATCTCATCAATTCTGATATATTAGAATGAGTTTGCAACTAGCTTTGTCAGCAATCGTCGATTTACTTCCAATGAAGCCCATGGAGGTCGATTCTCACTTTGTATTGTTTGAAAATTTTCAAAGCCTATCTTCCGAATTTGAAGTCGAATCTCATCAATTCTTATATATTTGATTGAGTTCGTAACTAACTCTGTCAGCAATCTTTGATTTACTTCCATTGAAGCCCCATGAGGTCTATTGTCACTTTGTGTTGATAGAAAATTTTCAAAGTCTATCTTCCGAATTTAAAGTCGAATCTCATCAATTCTTATATATTTGAGTGAGTTCGCAACTAAGTTTGTCAGCAATCTTTGATTTACTTCCATTGAAACCCATTGAGGTCTATTGTCACTTTGTGTTGATTGAAAATTTTCAAAGTCTATCTTCCAAATTCAAAGTCGAATCTCATTTATTCTTATATATTTGAGTGAGTTCGCAACTAACTTTGTCAGCAATCTTTGATTTACTTCCATTGAAACCCATTGAGGTCGATTGTCACTTTGTGTTGTTTGAAAATTTTCAAAGTCTATCTTCCTAATTTGATGTCGAATTTCATCAATTCTTATATATTTCATAGAGTTTGCAACTAACTTTGTCAGCAATCTTCGATTTAATTCCTTTGAAGCCCAGTGAGGTCGATTGTCACTTTGTGTTGTTTGAAAATTCTCAATGACTATCTTCCGAATTTGAAGTCGAATTTCATCAATTCTTATATATTTGAGTGAGTTTGCAACTAACTTTGTCAGCAATCTTTGATTCAATTCCTTTGAAGCCCATGGAGGTCGATTCTCACTTTGTGTTGATTGAAAATTTTCAAAGTCTATCTTCCGAATTTAAAGTCGAATCTCATCAATTCTTATATATTTGAGTGAGTTCGCAACTAACTTTGTCAGCAATCTTCGATTTACTTCCATTGAAGCCCATTGAGGTCGATTGTCACTTTGTATTGACTGGAAATTCTCAAAGTCTATCTTCCTAATTTGATGGCGAATGTCATCAATTCTTATATATTTGATTGAGTTCGTAACTAACTCTGTCAGCAATCTTTGATTTACTTCCATTGAAGCCCCATGAGGTCTATTGTCACTTTGTGTTGATAGAAAATTTTCAAAGTCTATCTTCCGAATTTAAAGTCGAATCTCATCAATTCTTATATATTTGAGTGAGTTCGCAACTAAGTTTGTCAGCAATCTTTGATTTACTTCCATTGAAACCCATTGAGGTCTATTGTCACTTTGTGTTGATTGAAAATTTTCAAAGTCTATCTTCCGAATTTAAAGTCGAATCTCATCAATTCTTATATATTTGAGTGAGTTCGCAACTAACTTTGTGCAGCAATCTTCGATTCAATTTCTTCGAAGCCCAGTGAGGTCGATTGTCATTTTGTATTGATTGAAAACTTTCAAAGTCTATCCTCCTCATTTGATGTCGAATCTCATCAATTCTTTTATATTTGAGTGAATTTGCAAATAACTTTGTCAGCAATCGTCGATTTACTTCCATTGAAGCCCATTGAGGTCGATTGTCACTTTGTACTGATTGAAAATTTTCAAAGTCTATCTTCCAAATTCAAAGTCGAATCTCATTAATTCTTATATATTTGAGTGAGTTCGCAACTAACTTTGTCAGCAATCTTTGATTTACTTCCATTGAAACCCATTGAGGTCGATTGTCACTTTGTGTTGTTTGAAAATTTTCAAAGTCTATCTTCCTAATTTGATGTCGAATTTCATCAATTCTTATATATTTCATAGAGTTTGCAACTAACTTTGTCAGCAATCTTCGATTTAATTCCTTTGAAGCCCAGTGAGGTCGATTGTCACTTTGTGTTGTTTGAAAATTCTCAATGACTATCTTCCGAATTTGAAGTCGAATTTCATCAATTCTTATATATTTGAGTGAGTTTGCAACTAACTTTGTCAGCAATCTTTGATTCAATTCCTTTGAAGCCCATGGAGGTCGATTCTCACTTTGTGTTGTTTGAAAATTTTCAAAGCCTATCTTCCGAATTTGGAGTCGAATCTCATCAATTCTTATATATTTGAGTGAGTTCGCAACTAAGTATGTCAGCAATCTTTGATTTACTTCTATTGAAACCCATTGAGGTCGATTGTCACTTTGTGTTGTTTGAAAATTTTCAAAGTCTATCTTCCTAATTTGATGTCGAATGTCATCAATTCTTATATATTTGATTGAGTTCGTAACTAACTCTGTCAGCAATCTTCGATTTAATTTCTTTGAAGCCCAGTGAGGTCGATTGTCATTTTGTATTGATTGAAAACTTTCAAAGTCTATCCTCCTCATTTGATGTCAAATCTCATCAATTCTTTTATATTTGAGTGATTTTGCACATAACTTTGTCAGCAATCGTCGATTTACTTCCATTGAAACCCATTGAGGTCGATTGTCACTTTGTACTGATTGAAAATTTTCAAATTCTATCTTCCCAATTTGATGTCGAATTTCATCAATTCTTATATATTTCAGTGAGTTTGCAACTAACTTTGTCAGCAATCTTCGATTTAATTCCTTTGAAGCCCAGTGAGGTCGATTGTCACTTTGTATAGATTGGATATTTTCAAAGTCTATCTTCCGAATTTGAAGTCGAATCTCATCAATTCTGATATATTTGAGTGAGTTTGCAACTAACTTTGTCAGCAATAGTCGATTTACTTCAAATGAAACCCATTGAGGTCGATTGTCTTTTTGTGTTGTTTGAAAATTTTCAAAGTCTATCTTCCTAATTTGATGTCGAATGTCATCAATTCTTATATATTTGATTGAGTTCGTAACAAACTCTGTCAGCAATCTTTGATTTAATTCCTTTGAAGCCCAGTGGAGTCGATTGTCACTTTGTATTAATTGAAAATTTTCAAAGTCTATCTTCCAAATTAAATTTGAATCTCATCAATTTTTATATATTTGAAAGAGTTTGCAATGAACTTTGTCAGCAATAGTCGATTTACTTCAAATGAAACCCATTGAGGTCGATTGTCTTTTTGTGTTTTTTGAAAATTTTCAAAGTCTATCTTCCGAATTTGATGTCGAATCTCAACAATTCTTATATATTTGAGTGAGTTTGAAACTAACTTTGTCAGCAATTGTCGATTTACTTCCATTGAAGCCCATTGAGGTCGATTGTCACTTTGTATTGATTGAAAATTCTCAAAGTCTATCCTCCTCATTTGATGTCGGATCTCATCAACTCTTATATATTTGAGTGAGTTTGCAAATAACTTTGTCAGCAAATGTCGATTTACTTCCATTGAAGCCCATTGAGGTCGATTGTCACTTTGTGTTGTTTGAAAATTTTCAAAGTCTATCTTCCTAATTTGATGTCGAATCTCATCAATTCTGATATATTAGAATGAGTTTGCAACTAGCTTTGTCAGCAATCGTCGATTTACTTCCAATGAAGCCCATGAAGGTCGATTCTAACTTTGTATTGTTTGAAAATTTTCTAAGCCTATCTTCCGAATTTGAAGTCGAATTTCATCAATTCTTTCATATTTGAGTGAGTTTGCAACTAACTCTGTCAGCAATCTCCGATTTCATTCCTTTGAAGCCCAGTGAGGTCAATTGTCACTTTGTATTGATTGAAAATTTTCAAAGTCTATCTTCCGAATTTGAAGTCGAATCTCATCAATTCTTATATATTTGAATGAGTTTGCAACTAACTTTGTCAGCAATCTTCGATTTAATTTCTTTGAAGCCCAGTGAGGTCGATTGTCATTTTGTATTGATTGAAAACTTTCAAAGTCTATCCTCCTCATTTGATGTCAAATCTCATCAATTCTTTTATATTTGAGTGAATTTGCAAATAACTTTGTCAGCAATCGTCGATTTACTTCCATTGAAACCCATTGAGGTCGATTGTCACTTTGTACTGATTGAAAATTTTCAAATTCTATCTTCCCAATTTGATGTCGAATTTCATCAATTCTTATATATTTCAGTGAGTTTGCAACTAACTTTGTCAGCAATCTTCGATTTAATTCCTTTGAAGCCCAGTGAGGTCGATTGTCACTTTGTATAGATTGGATATTTTCAAAGTCTATCTTCCGAATTTGAAGTCGAATCTCATCAATTCTGATATATTTGAGTGAGTTTGCAAATAACTTTGTCAGCAAATGTCGATTTACTTCCATTGAAGCCCATTGAGGTCGATTGTCACTTTGTGTTGTTTGAAAATTTTCAAAGTCTATCTTCCTAATTTGATGTCAAATCTCATCAATTCTGATATATTAGAATGAGTTTGCAACTAGCTTTGTCAGCAATCGTCGATTTACTTCCAATGAAGCCCATGGAGGTCGATTCTCACTTTGTATTGTTTGAAAATTTTCAAAGCCTATCTTCCGAATTTGAAGTCGAATCTTATCAATTCTTATATATTTGAGTGAGTTCGCAACTAAGTTTGTCAGCAATCTTTGATTTACTTCCATTGAAACCCATTGAGGTCGATTGTCACTTTGTGTTGTTTGAAAATTTTCAAAGTCTATCTTCCTAATTTGATGTCGAATGTCATCAATTCTTATATATTTGATTGAGTTCGTAACTAACTCTGTCAGCAATCTTTGATTTACTTCCATTGAAGCCCCATGAGGTCTATTGTCACTTTGTGTTGATTGAGAATTTTCAAAGTCTATCTTCCGAATTTAAAGTCGAATCTCATCAATTCTTATATATTTGAGTGAGTTCGCAACTAACTTTGTCAGCAATCTTCGATTTACTTCCATTGAAGCCCATTGAGGTCGATTGTCACTTTGTATTGACTGGAAATTCTCAAAGTATATCTTCCGAATTTGAAGTCGAATCTCATCAATTCTTATATATTTGAGTGAGTTCGCAACTAACTTTGTGCAGCAATCTTCGATTTAATTTCTTCGAAGCCCAGTGAGGTCGATTGTCATTTTGTATTGATTGAAAACTTTCAAAGTCTATCCTCCTCATTTGATGTCGAATCTCATCAATTCTTTTATATTTGAGTGAATTTGCAAATAACTTTGTCAGCAATCGTCGATTTACTTCCATTGAAGCCCATTGAGGTCGATTGTCACTTTGTGTTGTTTGAAAATTTTCAAAGTCTATCTTCCTAATTTGATGTCGAATTTCATCAATTCTTATATATTTCAGTGAGTTTGCAACTAACTTTGTCAGCAATCTTCGATTTAATTCCTTTGAAGCCCAGTGAGGTCGATTGTCACTTTGTGTTGTTTGAAAATTCTCAATGACTATCTTCCGAATTTGAAGTCGAATTTCATCAATTCTTATATATTTGAGTGAGTTTGCAACTAACTTTGTCAGCAATCTTTGATTCAATTCCTTTGAAGCTCATGGAGGTCGATTCTCACTTTGTGTTGTTTGAAAATTTTCAAAGCCTATCTTCCGAATTTGGAGTCGAATCTCATCAATTCTTATATATTTGAGTGAGTTCGCAACTAAGTTTGTCAGCAATAGTCGATTTACTCCAAATGAAGCCCATTGAGGTTGATTGTCTTTTTGTGTTGTTTGAAAATTTTCAAAGTCTATCTTCCGAATTTGTTGTCGAATCTCATCAATTCTTATATATTTGAGTAAGTTTGCAACTAACTTTGTCAGCAATCTTCGATTTAATTCCTTTGAAGCCCAGTGAGGTCGATTGTCACTTTGTGTTGTTTGAAAATTTTCAAAGTCTATCTTCCTAATTTGATGTCGAATCTCATCAATTCTTATATATTTGATTGAGTTCGTAACTAACTCTGTCAGCAATCTTTGATTTACTTCCATTGAAGCCCATTGAGGTCGATTGTCACTTTGTATTGATTGAAAATTCTCAATGACTATCTTCCGAATTTGAAGTCGAATTTCATCAATTCTTATATATTTGAGTGAGTTTGCAACTAACTTTGTCAGCAATCTTTGATTTAATTTCTTTGAAGCCCAGTGAGGTCGATTGTCACTTTGTATTAATTGAAAATTTTCAAAGTCTATCTTCCAAATTCAATTTGAATCTCATCAATTCTTATATATTTGAGTGAGTTTGCAATAAATTTTGTCAGCAATAGTCGATTTACTTCAAATGAAGCCCATTGAGGTTGATTGTCTTTTTGTATTGATTGAAAATTTTCAAAGTCTATCTTCCGAATTTGAAGTCGAATCTCATCAATTCTTATATATTTGAGTGAGTTTGCAAATAACTTTGTCTGCAATCTTTGATTTACTTCCATTGATACCCATTGAGGTCGATTGTCATTTTGTGTTGTTTGAAAATTTTCAAATTCTATCTTCCTAATTTGATGTCGAATTTCATCAATTCTTATATATTTCAGTGAGTTTGCAACTAACTTTGTCAGCAATCTTCGATTTAATTCCTTTGAAGCCCAGTGAGGTCGATTGTCACTTTGTGTTGTTTGAAAATTCTCAAATTCTATCTTCCGAATTTGATGTCGAATCTCATCAATTCTTCTATATTCGAGTAAGTTTGCAAATAACTTTGTCAGCAATCGTCGATTTACTTCCAATGAAGCCCATGAAGGTCGATTCTCACTTTGTGTTGTTTGAAAATTTTCAAAGCCTATCTTCCGATTTTGGATTCGAATCTCATCAATTCTTATATATTTGAGTGAGTTTGCAAATAACTTTGTCAGCAATTGTCGATTTACTTCCATTGAAGCCCATTGTGGTTGATTGTCACTTTGTATTGATTGAAAATTTTCAAAGTCTATCTTCCGAATTTGAAGTCGAATTTCATCAATTCTTTTATATTTGAGTGAGTTTGCAACTAACTCTGTCAGCAATCTTCGATTTTATTCCTTTGAAACCCAGTGAGGTCAATTGTCACTTTGTATTGATTGAAAATTTTCAAAGTCTATCTTCCGAATTTGAAGTCGAATCTCATCAATTCTTATATATTTGAGTGAGTTTGCAACTAACTTTGTCAGCAATCTTCGATTTAATTTCTTTGAAGCCCAGTGAGGTCGATTGTCATTTTGTGTTGTTTGAAAATTTTCAAAGTCTATCTTCCTAATTTGATGTCGAATCTCATCAATTCTTATATATTTGATTGAGTTCGTAACTAACTCTTTCAGCAATCTTTGATTTACTTCCATTGAATCCCATTGAGGTCGATTGTCACTTTGTATTGATTGAAAATTCTCAATGACTATCTTCCGAATTTGAAGTCGAATTTCATCAATTCTTATATATTTGAGTGAGTTTGCAACTACCTTTGTCAGCAATCTTTGATTTAATTCCTTTGAAGCCCAGTGAGGTCGATTGTCACTTTGTGTTGTTTGAAAATTTTCAAAGCCTATCTTCCGATTTTGGATTCGAATCTCATCAATTCTTATATATTTGAGTGAGTTCGCAACTAAGTTTGTCAGCAATCTATGATTTACTTCCATTGAAACCCATTGAGGTCGATTGTCACTTTCTGTTGTTTGAAAATTTTCAAAGTCTATCTTCCTAATTTGATGTCGAATCTCATCAATTTTTATATATTTGATTGAGTTCGTAACTAACTCTGTCAGCAATCTTCGATTTACTTCCATTGAATCCCATTGAGGTTGATTGTCACTTTGTATTGATTGAAAATTCTCAATGACTATCTTCCGAATTTGAAGTCGAATTTCATCAATTCTTATATATTTGAGTGAGTTTGCAACTAACTTTGTCAGCAATCTTTGATTTAATTTCTTTGAAGCCCAGTGAGGTCGATTGTCACTTTGTATTAATTGAAAATTTTCAAAGTCTATCTTCCAAATTCAATTTGAATCTCATCAATTCTTATATATTCGAGTGAGTTTGCAAATAACTTCGTCAGCAATCGTCGATTTACTTCCAATGAAGCCCATGGAGGTCGATTCTCACTTTGTGTTGTTTGAAAATTTTCAAAGCCTATCTTCCGATTTTGGATTCGAATCTCATCAATTCTTATATATTTGAGTGAGTTCGCAACTAAGTTTGTCAGCAATCTATGATTTACTTCCATTGAAACCCATTGAGGTCGATTGTCACTTTCTGTTGTTTGGAAATTTTCAAAGTCTATCTTCCTAATTTGATGTCGAATTTCATCAATTTTTATATATTTGATTGAGTTCGTAACTAACTCTGTCAGCAATCTTTGATTTACTTCCATTGAATCCCATTGAGGTCGATTGTCACTTTGTATTGATTGAAAATTCTCAATGACTATCTTCCGATTTGAAGTCGAATTTCATCAATTCTTATATATTTGAGTGAGTTTGCAACTAACTTTGTCAGCAATCTTTGATTTAATTCCTTTGAAGCCCAGTGAGGTCGATTGTCACTTTGTATTAATTGAAAATTTTCAAAGTCTATCTTCCAAATTCAATTTGAATCTCATCAATTCTTATATATTTGAAAGAGTTTGCAATAAACTTTGTCAGCAATAGTCGATTTACTTCAAATGAAACCCATTGAGGTCGATTGTCTTTTTGTGTTGTTTGAAAATTTTCAAAGTCTATCTTCCGAATTTGATGTCGAATCTCATCAATTCTTATATATTCGAGTGAGTTTGCAAATAACTTTGTCAGCAATCGTCGATTTACTTCCAATGAAGCCCATGGAGGTCGATTCTCACTTTGTGTTGTTTGAAAATTTTCAAAGCCTATCTTCCAATTTTGGATTCGAATCTCATCAATTCTTATATATTTGAGTGAGTTCGCAACTAAGTTTTTCAGCAATCTCTGATTTACTTCCATTGAAACCCATTGAGGTCGATTGTCACTTTCTGTTGTTTGAAAATTTTCAAAGTCTATCTTCCTAATTTGATGTCGAATCTCATCAATTTTTATATATTTGATTGAGTTCGTAACTAACTCTGTCAGCAATCTTTGATTTACTTCCATTGAAGCCCATTGAGGTCGATTGTCACTTTGTATTGATTGAAAATTCTCAATGACTATCTTCCGAATTTGGAGTCGAATTTCATCAATTCTTATATATTTGAGTGAGTTTGCAA
This sequence comes from Diorhabda elongata, assembly GCA_026230145.1. NCBI lineage: Eukaryota > Metazoa > Arthropoda > Insecta > Coleoptera > Chrysomelidae > Diorhabda > Diorhabda elongata. The sequence continues at coordinate 34,465,658 of CM047926.1, forward strand.
CTAACTTTGTCAGCAATCTTTGATTTAATTCCTTTGAAGCCCAGTGAGGTCGATTGTCACTTTGTATTAATTGAAAATTTTCAAAGTCTATCTTCCAAATTCAATTTGAATCTCATCAATTCTTATATATTTGAAAGAGTTTGCAATAAACTTTGTCAGCAATAGTCGATTTACTTCAAATGAAACCCATTGAGGTCGATTGTCTTTTTGTGTTGTTTGAAAATTTTCAAAGTCTATCTTCCGAATTTGATGTCGAATCTCATCAATTCTTATATATTCGAGTGAGTTTGCAAATAACTTTGTCAGCAATCGTCGATTTACTTCCAATGAAGCCCATGGAGGTCGATTCTCACTTTGTGTTGTTTGAAAATTTTCAAAGCCTATCTTCCAATTTTGGATTCGAATCTCATCAATTCTTATATATTTGAGTGAGTTCGCAACTAAGTTTTTCAGCAATCTCTGATTTACTTCCATTGAAACCCATTGAGGTCGATTGTCACTTTCTGTTGTTTGAAAATTTTCAAAGTCTATCTTCCTAATTTGATGTCGAATCTCATCAATTTTTATATATTTGATTGAGTTCGTAACTAACTCTGTCAGCAATCTTTGATTTACTTCCATTGAAGCCCATTGAGGTCGATTGTCACTTTGTATTGATTGAAAATTCTCAATGACTATCTTCCGAATTTGGAGTCGAATTTCATCAATTCTTATATATTTGAGTGAGTTTGCAACTAACTTTGTCAGCAATCTTTGATTTAATTCCTTTGAAGCCCAGTGAGGTCGATTGTCACTTTGTATTAATTGAAAATTTTCAAAGTCTATCTTCCAAATTCAATTTTAATCTCATCAATTCTTATATATTTGAAAGAGTTTGCAATAAACTTTGTCAGCAATAGTCGATTTACTTCAAATGAAACCCATTGAGGTCGATTGTCTTTTTGTGTTGTTTGAAAATTTTCAAAGTCTATCTTCCGAATTTGATGTCGAATCTCATCAATTCTTATATATTTGAGTGAGTTTGAAACTAACTTTGTCAGCAATTGTCGATTTACTTCCATTGAAGCCCATTGTGGTCGATTGTCACTTTGTATTGATTGAAAATTTTCAAAGTCTATCTTCCGAATTTGAAGTCGAATTTCATCAATTCTTTTATATTTGAGTGAGTTTGCAACTAACTCTGTCAGCAATCTTCGATTTTATTCCTTTGAAGCCCAGTGAGGTCAATTGTCACTTTGTATTGATTGAAAATTTTCAAAGTCTATCTTCCGAATTTGAAGTCGAATCTCATCAATTCTTATATATTTGAGTGAGTTTGCAACTAACTTTGTCACATTTTGTATTGATTGAAAACTTTCAAAGTCTATCCTCCTCATTTGATGTCGAATCTCATCAATTCTTTTATATTTGAGTGAATTTGCAAATAACTTTGTCAGCAATCGTCGATTTACTTCCATTGAAGCCCATTGAGGTCGATAGTCACTTTGTACTGATTGAAAATTTTCAAAGTCTATCTTCCAAATTCAAAGTCGAATCTCATCAACTCTTATATATTTGAGTGAGTTCGCAACTAACTTTGTCAGCAATCTTTGATTTACTTCCATTCAAACCCATTGAGGTCGATTGTCACTTTGTGTTGTTTGAAAATTTTCAAATTCTATCTTCCTAATTTGATGTCGAATTTCGTCAATTCTTATATATTTCAGTGAGTTTGCAACTAACTTTGTCAGCAATCTCCGATTTAATTCCTTTGAAGCCCAGTGAGGTCGATTGTCACTTTGTGTTGTTTGAAAATTTTCAAAGTCTATCTTCCGAATTTGAAGTCGAATTTCATCAATTCTTTTATATTTGAGTGAGTTTGCAACTAACTCTGTCAGCAATCTTCGATTTTATTCCTTTGAAACCCAGTGAGGTCAATTGTCACTTTGTATTGATTGAAAATTTTCAAAGTCTATCTTCCGAATTTGAAGTCGAATCTCATCAATTCTTATATATTTGAGTGAGTTTGCAACTTACTTTGTCAGCAATTGTCGATTTACTTCCATTGAAGCCTATTGAGGTCGGTTGTCACTTTGTATTGATTGGAAATTTTCAAAGTCTATCTTCCAAATTCAAAGTCGAATCTCATCAATTCTTATATATTTGAAAGAGTTTGCAATAAACTTTGTCAGCAATTGTCGATTTACTTCCATTGAAGCCCATTGTGGTCGATTGTCACTTTGTATTGATTGAAAATTTTCAAAGTCTATCTTCCGAATTTGGAGTCGAATTTCATCAATTCTTTTATATTTGAGTGAGTTTGCAACTAACTCTGTCAGCAATCTTCGATTTTATTCCTTTGAAACCCAGTGAGGTCAATTGTCACTTTGTGTTGTTTGGAAATTTTCAAAGTCTATCCTCCTCATTTGATGTCGAATCTCATAAATTCTTTTATATTTGAGTGAATTTGCAAATAACTTTGTCAGCAATCGTCGATTTACTTCCATTGAAGCCCATTGAGGTCGATTGTCACTTTGTGTTGTTTGAAAATTTTCTAATTCTATCTTCCTAATTTGATGTCGAATTTCATCAATTCTTATATATTTCAGTGAGTTTGCAACTAACTTTGTCAGCAATCTTCGATTTAATTCCTTTGAAGCCCAGTGAGGTCGATTGTCACTTTGTGTTGTTTGAAAATTCTCAAATTCTATCTTCCGAATTTGATGTCGAATCTCATCAATTCTTATATATTCGAGTGAGTTTGCAAATAACTTCGTCAGCAATCGTCGATTTACTTCCAATGAAGCCCATGGAGGTCGATTCTCACTTTGTGTTGTTTGAAAATTTTCAAAGCCTATCTTCCGATTTTGGATTCGAATCTCATCAATTCTTATATATTTGAGAGAGTTCGCAACTAAGTTTGTCAGCAATCTATGATTTACTTCCATTGAAACCCATTGAGGTCGATTGTCACTTTCTGTTGTTTGAAAATTTTCAAAGTCTATCTTCCTAATTTGATGTCGAATCTCATCAATTTTTATATATTTGATTGAGTTCGTAACTAACTCTGTCAGCAATCTTTGATTTACTTCCATTGAATCCCATTGAGGTCGATTGTCACTTTGTATTGATTGAAAATTCTCAATGACTATCTTCCGAATTTGAAGTCGAATTTCATCAATTCTTATATATTTGAGTGAGTTTGCAACTAAGTTTGTCAGCAATCTTTGATTTAATTCCTTGGAAGCCCAGTGAGGTCGATTGTCACTTTGTATTAATTGAAAATTTTCAAAGTCTATCTTCCAAATTCAATTTGAATTTCATCAATTCTCATATATTTGAGTGAGGTTGCAATAAATTTTGTCAGCAATAGTCGATTTACTTCAAATGAAGCCCATTGAGGTTGATTGTCTTTTTGTGTTGTTTGAAAATTTTCAAAGTCTATCCTCCTCATTTGATGACGAATCTCATCAATTCTTATATATTTGAGTGAGTTCGCAACTAACTTTGTCAGCAATCTTTGATTTACTTCCATTGAAACCCATTGAGGTCGATTGTCACTTTGTGTTGTTTGGAAATTTTCAAAGTCTATCTTCCGAATTTGGAGTCGAATCTCATCAACTCTCATATATTCGAGTGAGTTTGCAACTAACTTCGTCAGCAATCTTCGATTTTTTTCCAATGAAGCCCATTGAGGTCGATTGTCACTTTGTATTGACTGGAAATTCTCAAAGTCTATCTTCCGAATTTGAAGTCGAATCTCATCAATTCTTATATATTTGAGTGAGTTCGCAACTGACTTTGTCAGCAATCTTTGATTTACTTCCATTGAAACCCATTGAGGTCGATTGTCCCTTTGTGTTGATATAATATTTTCAAAGTCTATCTTCCTAATTTGATGTCGAATCTCATCAATTCCTATATATTTGAGTGAGTTTGCAACTAACTTTGTCAGCAATCGTCGATTTACTTCCATTGAAACCCATTCAGGTCGATTGTCACTTTGTGTTGTTTGAAAATTTTCAAAGTCTATCTTCCAAATTTGATGTCGAATTTCATAAATTCTTATATATTTCAGTGAGTTTGCAACTAACTTTGTCAGCAATCTTTGATTTACTTCCATTGAAACCCATTCAGGTCGATTGTCACTTTCTGTTGTTTGAAAATTTTCAAAGTCTATCTTCCTAATTTGATGTCGAATTTCATAAATTCTTATATATTTCAGTGAGTTTGCAACTAACTTTGTCAGCAATCTTCGATTTAATTCCTTTGAAGCCCAGTGAGGTCGATTGTCACTTTGTGTTGTTTGAAAATTTTCAAAGTCTATCTTCCTAATTTGATGTCGAATCTCATCAATTTTTATATATTTTATTGAGTTCGTAACTAACTCTGTCAGCAATCTTTGATTTACTTCAAATGAAGCCCATTGAGGTCGATTGTCACTTTGTATTGACTGAAAATTCTCAAAGTCTATCTTCCGAATTTGAAGTCGAATCTCATCAATTTTTATATATTTGAGTAAGTTCGCAACTAACTTTGTCAGCAATCTTTGATTTACTTCCATTGAAACCCATTCAGGTCGATTGTCACTTTGTGTTGTTTGAAAATTTTCAAAGTCTATCTTCCTAATTTGATGTCGAATTTCATAAATTCTTATATATTTCAGTGATTTTGCAACTAACTTTGTCAGCAATCTTCGATTTAATTCCTTTGAAGCCCAGTGAGGTCGATTGTCACTTTGTGTTGTTTGAAAATTTTCAAAGCCTATCTTCCGAATTTGGAGTCGAATCTCATCAATTCTTATATATTTGATTGAGTTCGCAACTAAGTTTGTCAGCAATCTTTGATTTACTTCCATTGAAACCCATTGAGGTCGATTGTCACTTTGTGTTGTTTGAAAATTTTTAAAGTCTATCTTCCTAATTTGATGTCGAATCTCATCAATTCTTATATATTTGATTGAGTTCGTAACTAACTTTGTCAGCAATCTTTGATTTACTTCCATTGAAGCCCATTGAGGTCGATTGTCACTTTGTATTGATTGAAAATTCTCAATGACTATCTTCCGAATTTGAAGTCCAATTTCATCAATTCTTATATATTTGAGTGAGTTTGCAACTAACTTTGTCAGCAATCTTTGATTTAATTCTTTTGAAGCCCAGTGAGGTCGATTGTCACTTTGTATTAATTGAAAATTTTCGAAGTCTATCTTCCAAATTCGATTTGAATCTCATCAATTCTTATATATTTGAGTGAGTTTGCAATAAATTTTGTCAGCAATAGTCGATTTACTTCAAATGAAGCCCATTGAGGTTGATTGTCACTTTGTGTTGTTTGAAAATTTTCAAAGTCTATCTTCCTAATTTGATGTCGAATCTCATCAATTCTTATATATTTGATTGAGTTCGTAACTAACACTGTCAGCAATCTTTGATTTACTTCCATTGAAGCCCATTGAGGTCGATTGTCACTTTGTATTGATTGAAAATTCTCAATGACTATCTTCCGAATTTGAAGTCGAATTTCATCAATTCTTATATATTTGAGTGAGTTTGCAACTAACTTTGTCAGCAATCTTTGATTCAACTCCTTGGAAGCCCAGTGAGGTCGATTGTCACTTTGTATTAATTGAAAATTTTCAAAGTCTATCTTCCAAATTCAATTTGAATCTCATCAATTCTCATATATTTGAGTGAGGTTGCAATAAATTTTGTCAGCAATCTTTGATTTACTTCCATTGAAACCCATTCAGGTCGATTGTCACTTTGTGTTGTTTGAAAATTTTCAAAGTCTATCCTCCTCATTTGATGACGAATCTCATCAATTCTTATATATTTGAGTGAGTTCGCAATTAACTTTGTCAGCAATCTTTGATTTACTTCAAATGAAGCCCATTGAGGTCGATTGTCACTTTGTATTGACTGAAAATTCTCAAAGTCTATCTTCCGAATTTGAAGTCGAATCTCATCAATTTTTATATATCTGAGTAAGTTCGCAACTAACTTTGTCAGCAATCTTTGATTTACTTCCATTGAAACCCATTGAGTTCGATTGTCACTTTGTGTTGATTGGAAATTTTCAAAGTCTATCTTCCGAATTTGGAGTCGAATCTCATCAACTCTCATATATTCGAGTGAATTTGCAACTAACTTCGTCAGCAATCTTCGATTTTTTTCCAATGAAGCCCAATGAGGTCGATTGTCACTTTGTATTGACTGGAAATTCTCAAAGTCTATCTTCCGAATTTGAAGTCGAATCTCATCAATTCTTATATATTTGAGTGAGTTCGCAACTAACTTTGTCAGCAATCTTTGATTTACTTCCATTGAAACCCATTGAGGTCGATTGTCACTTTGTGTTGATACAAAATTTTCAAAGTCTATCTTCCTAATTTGATGTCGAATCTCATCAATTCCTATATATTTGAGTGAGTTTGCAACTAACTTTGTCAGCAATCGTCGATTTACTTCCATTGAAACCAATTCAGGTCGATTGTCACTTTTTGTTGTTTGAAAATTTTCAAAGTCTATCTTCCAAATTTGATGTCGAATTCCATAAATTCTTATATATTTCAGTGAGTTTGCAACTAACTTTGTCAGCAATCTTTGATTTACTTCCATTGAAACCCATTCAGGTCGATTGTCACTTTGTGTTGTTTGAAAATTTTCAAAGTCTATCTTCCTAATTTGATGTCGAATTTCATAAATTCTTATATATTTCAGTGAGTTTGCAACTAACTTTGTCAGCAATCTTCGATTTAATTCCTTTGAAGCCCAGTGAGGTCGATTGTCACTTTGTGTTGTTTGAAAATTCTCGAAGTCTATCTTCCAAATTCAAAGTCGAATCTCATTAATTCTTATATATTTGAGTGAGTTCGCAACTAACTTTGTCAGCAATCTTTGATTTACTTCCATTGAAACCCATTCAGGTCGATTGTCACTTTGTGTTGTTTGAAAATTTTCAAAGTCTATCTTCCTAATTTGATGTCGAATTTCATAAATTCTTATATATTTCAGTGAGTTTGCAACTAACTTTGTCAGCAATCTTCGATTTAATTCCTTTGAAGCCCAGTGAGGTCGATTGTCACTTTGTGTTGTTTGAAAATTCGCAAATTCTATCTTCCGAATTTGATGTCGAATCTCATCAATTCTTATATATTCGAGTGAGTTTGCAAATAACTTTGTCAGCAATCGTCGATTTACTTCCAATGAAGCCCATGGAGGTCAATTCTCACTTTGTGTTGTTTGAAAATTTTCAAAGTCTATCTTCCTAATTTGATGTCGAATCTCATCAATTCCTATATATTTGAGTGAGTTTGCAACTAACTTTGTCAGCAATCGTCGATTTACTTCCATTGAAACCCATTCATGTCGATTGTCACTTTTTGTTGTTTGAAAATTTTCAAAGTCTATCTTCCAAATTTGATGTCGAATTCCATAAATTCTTATATATTTCAGTGAGTTTGCAACTAACTTTGTCAGCAATCTTTGATTTACTTCCATTGAAACCCATTCAGGTCGATTGTCACTTTGTGTTGTTTGAAAATTTTCAAAGTCTATCTTCCTAATTTGATGTCGAATTTCATAAATTCTTATATATTTCAGTGAGTTTGCAACTAACTTTGTCAGCAATCTTCGATTTAATTCCTTTGAAGCCCAGTGAGGTCGATTGTCACTTTGTGTTGTTTGAAAATTCTCAAAGTCTATCTTCCAAATTCAAAGTCGAATCTCATTAATTCTTATATATTTGAGTGAGTTCGCAACTAACTTTGTCAGCAATCTTTGATTTACTTCCATTGAAACCCATTCAGGTCGATTGTCACTTTGTGTTGTTTGAAAATTTTCAAAGTCTATCTTCCTAATTTGATGTCGAATTTCATAAATTCTTATATATTTCAGTGAGTTTGCAACTAACTTTGTCAGCAATCTTCGATTTAATTCCTTTGAAGCCCAGTGAGGTCGATTGTCACTTTGTGTTGTTTGAAAATTCGCAAATTCTATCTTCCGAATTTGATGTCGAATCTCATCAATTCTTATATATTCGAGTGAGTTTGCAAATAACTTTGTCAGCAATCGTCGATTTACTTCCAATGAAGCCCATGGAGGTCAATTCTCACTTTGTGTTGTTTGAAAATTTTCAAAGTCTATCTTCCAAATTTGATGTCGAATTCCATAAATTCTTATATATTTCAGTGAGTTTGCAACTAACTTTGTCAGCAATCTTTGATTTACTTCCATTGAAACCCATTCAGGTCGATTGTCACTTTGTGTTGTTTGAAAATTTTCAAAGTCTATCTTCCTAATTTAATGTCGAATTTCATAAATTCTTATATATTTCAGTGAGTTTGCAACTAACTTTGTCAGCAATCTTCGATTTAATTCCTTTGAAGCCCAGTGAGGTCGATTGTCACTTTGTGTTGTTTGAAAATTTTCAAAGTCTATCTTCCAAATTCAAAGTCGAATCTCATTAATTCTTATATATTTGAGTGAGTTCGCAACTAACTTTGTCAGCAATCTTTGATTTACTTCCATTGAAACCCATTCAGGTCGATTGTCACTTTCTGTTGTTTGAAAATTTTCAAAGTCTATCTTCCTAATTTGATGTCGAATTTCATAAATTCTTATATATTTCAGTGAGTTTGCAACTAACTTTGTCAGCAATCTTCGATTTAATTCCTTTGAAGCCCAGTGAGGTCGATTGTCACTTTGTGTTGTTTGAAAATTCGCAAATTCTATCTTCCGAATTTGATGTCGAATCTCATCAATTCTTATATATTCGAGTGAGTTTGCAAATAACTTTGTCAGCAATCGTCGATTTACTTCCAATGAAGCCCATGGAGGTCAATTCTCACTTTGTGTTGTTTGAAAATTTTCAAAGTCTATCTTCCTAATTTGATGTCGATTCTCATCAATTCCTATATATTTGAGTGAGTTTGCAACTAACTTTGTCAGCAATCGTCGATTTACTTCTATTGAAACCCATTCATGTCGATTGTCACTTTTTGTTGTTTGAAAATTTTCAAAGTCTATCTTCCAAATTTGATGTCGAATTCCATAAATTCTTATATATTTCAGTGAGTTTGCAACTAACTTTGTCAGCAATCTTTGATTTACTTCCATTGAAACCCATTCAGGTCGATTGTCACTTTGTGTTGTTTGAAAATTTTCAAAGTCTATCTTCCTAATTTGATGTCGAATTTCATAAATTCTTATATATTTCAGTGAGTTTGCAACTAACTTTGTCAGCAATCTTCGATTTAATTCCTTCGAAGCCCATTGAGGTCGATTGTCACTTTGTATTGATTGAAAATTCTCAATGACTATCTTCCGAATTTGAAGTCGAATTTCATCACTTCTTATATATTTGAAAGAGTTTGCAACTAACTTTGTCAGCAATCTTCGATTTAATTCCTTCGAAGCCCAGTGAGGTCGATTGTCACTTTGTGTTGTTTGAAAATTCTCAGTCTATCTTCCTAATTTGATGTCGAATTTCATAAATTCTTATATATTTCAGTGAGTTTGCAACTAACTTTGTCAGCAATCTTCGATTTAATTCCTTTGAAGCCCAGTGAGGTCGATTGTCACTTTGTGTTGTTTGAAAATTCTCAAATTCTATCTTCCGAATTTGATGTCGAATCTCATCAATTCTTATATATTCGAGTGAGTTTGCAAATAACTTTGTCAGCAATCGTCGATTTACTTCCAATGAAGCCCATGGAGGTCAATTCTCACTTTGTGTTGTTTGAAAATTTTCAAAGCCTATCTTCCGAATTTGGAGTCGAATCTCATCAATTCTTATATATTTGATAGAGTTCGCAACTAAGTTTGTCAGCAATCTTTGATTTACTTCCATTGAAACCCATTCAGGTCGATTGTCACTTTCTGTTGTTTGAAAATTTTCAAAGTCTATCTTCCTAATTTGATGTCGAATTTCATAAATTCTTATATATTTCAGTGAGTTTGCAACTAACTTTGTCAGCAATCTTCGATTTAATTCCTTTGAAGCCCAGTGAGGTCGATTGTCACTTTGTGTTGTTTGAAAATTCGCAAATTCTATCTTCCGAATTTGATGTCGAATCTCATCAATTCTTATATATTCGAGTGAGTTTGCAAATAACTTTGTCAGCAATCGTCGATTTACTTCCAATGAAGCCCATGGAGGTCAATTCTCACTTTGTGTTGTTTGAAAATTTTCAAAGTCTATCTTCCTAATTTGATGTCGATTCTCATCAATTCCTATATATTTGAGTGAGTTTGCAACTAACTTTGTCAGCAATCGTCGATTTACTTCTATTGAAACCCATTCATGTCGATTGTCACTTTTTGTTGTTTGAAAATTTTCAAAGTCTATCTTCCAAATTTGATGTCGAATTCCATAAATTCTTATATATTTCAGTGAGTTTGCAACTAACTTTGTCAGCAATCTTTGATTTACTTCCATTGAAACCCATTCAGGTCGATTGTCACTTTGTGTTGTTTGAAAATTTTCAAAGTCTATCTTCCTAATTTGATGTCGAATTTCATAAATTCTTATATATTTCAGTGAGTTTGCAACTAACTTTGTCAGCAATCTTCGATTTAATTCCTTCGAAGCCCATTGAGGTCGATTGTCACTTTGTATTGATTGAAAATTCTCAATGACTATCTTCCGAATTTGAAGTCGAATTTCATCACTTCTTATATATTTGAAAGAGTTTGCAACTAACTTTGTCAGCAATCTTCGATTTAATTCCTTCGAAGCCCAGTGAGGTCGATTGTCACTTTGTGTTGTTTGAAAATTCTCAGTCTATCTTCCTAATTTGATGTCGAATTTCATAAATTCTTATATATTTCAGTGAGTTTGCAACTAACTTTGTCAGCAATCTTCGATTTAATTCCTTTGAAGCCCAGTGAGGTCGATTGTCACTTTGTGTTGTTTGAAAATTCTCAAATTCTATCTTCCGAATTTGATGTCGAATCTCATCAATTCTTATATATTCGAGTGAGTTTGCAAATAACTTTGTCAGCAATCGTCGATTTACTTCCAATGAAGCCCATGGAGGTCAATTCTCACTTTGTGTTGTTTGAAAATTTTCAAAGCCTATCTTCCGAATTTGGAGTCGAATCTCATCAATTCTTATATATTTGATAGAGTTCGCAACTAAGTTTGTCAGCAATCTTTGATTTAATTCCATTGAAACCCATTGAGGTCGATTGTCACTTTGTGTTGTTTGAAAATTTTTAAAGTCTATCTTCCTAATTTGATGTCGAATCTCATCAATTCTTATATATTTGATTGAGTTCGTAACTAACTTTGTCAGCAATCTTTGATTTACTTCCATTGAAGCCCATTGAGGTCGATTGTCACTTTGTATTGATTGAAAATTCTCAATGACTATCTTCCGAATTTGAAGTCCAATTTCATCAATTCTTATATATTTGAGTGAGTTTGCAACTAACTTTTTCAGCAATCTTTGATTTAATTCTATTGAAGCCCAGTGAGGTCGATTGTCACTTTGTATTAATTGAAAATTTTCGAAGTCTATCTTCCAAATTCGATTTGAATCTCATCAATTCTTATATATTTGAGTGAGTTTGCAATAAATTTTGTCAGCAATAGTCGATTTACTTCAAATGAAGCCCATGGAGGTCAATTCTCACTTTGTGTTGTTTGAAAATTTTCAAAGCCTATCTTCCGAATTTGGAGTCGAATCTCATCAATTCTTATATATTTGATAGAGTTCGCAACTAAGTTTGTCAGCAATCTTTGATTTAATTCCATTGAAACCCATTGAGGTCGATTGTCACTTTGTGTTGTTTGAAAATTTTTAAAGTCTATCTTCCTAATTTGATGTCGAATCTCATCAATTCTTATATATTTGAGTGAGTTTGCAACTAACTTTGTCAGCAATCTTTGATTCAACTCCTTGGAAGCCCAGTGAGGTCGATTGTCACTTTGTATTAATTGAAAATTTTCAAAGTCTATCTTCCAAATTCAATTTGAATCTCATCAATTCTCATATATTTGAGTGAGGTTGCAATAAATTTTGTCAGCAATAGTCGATTTACTTCAAATGAAGCCCATTGAGGTTGATTGTCTTTTTGTGTTGTTTGAAAATTTTCAAAGTCTATCCTCCTCATTTGATGACGAATCTCATCAATTCTTATATATTTGAGTGAGTTCGCAATTAACTTTGTCAGCAATCTTTGATTTACTTCAAATGAAGCCCATTGAGGTCGATTGTCACTTTGTATTGACTGAAAATTCTCAAAGTCTATCTTCCGAATTTGAAGTCGAATCTCATCAATTTTTATATATTTGAGTAAGTTCGCAACTAACTTTGTCAGCAATCTTTGATTTACTTCCATTGAAACCCATTGAGGTCGATTGTCACTTTGTGTTGTTTGGAAATTTTCAAAGTCTATCTTCCGAATTTGGAGTCGAATCTCATCAACTCTCATATATTCGAGTGAGTTTGCAACTAACTTCGTCAGCAATCTTCGATTTTTTTCCAATGAAGCCCATTGAGGTCGATTGTCACTTTGTATTGACTGGAAATTCTCAAAGTCTATCTTCCGAATTTGAAGTCGAATCTCATCAATTCTTATATATTTGAGTGAGATCGCAACTGACTTTGTCAGCAATCTTTGATTTACTTCCATTGAAACCCATTGAGGTCGATTGTCACTTTGTGTTGATACAAAATTTTCAAAGTCTATCTTCCAAATTTGATGTCGAATTTCATAAATTCTTATATATTTCAGTGAGTTTGCAACTAACTTTGTCAGCAATCTTTGATTTACTTCCATTGAAACCCATTCAGGTCGATTGTCACTTTGTGTTGTTTGAAAATTTTCAAAGTCTATCTTCCTAATTTGATGTCGAATTTCATAAATTCTTATATATTTCAGTGAGTTTGCAACTAACTTTGTCAGCAATCTTCGATTTAATTCCTTTGAAGCCCAGTGAGGTCGATTGTCACTTTGTGTTGTTTGAAAATTTTCAAAGTCTATCTTCCTAATTTGATGTCGAATCTCATCAATTTTTATATATTTTATTGAGTTCGTAACTAACTCTGTCAGCAATCTTTGATTTACTTCAAATGAAGCCCATTGAGGTTGATTGTCTTTTTGTGTTGTTTGAAAATTTTCAAAGTCTATCCTCCTCATTTGATGACGAATCTCATCAATTCTTATATATTTGAGTGAGTTCGCAATTAACTTTGTCAGCAATCTTTGATTTACTTCAAATGAAGCCCATTGAGGTCGATTGTCACTTTGTATTGACTGAAAATTCTCAAAGTCTATCTTCCGAATTTGAAGTCGAATCTCATCAATTTTTATATATTTGAGTAAGTTCGCAACTAACTTTGTCAGCAATCTTTGATTTACTTCCATTGAAACCCATTCAGGTCGATTGTCACTTTGTGTTGTTTGAAAATTTTCAAAGTCTATCTTCCTAATTTGATGTCGAATTTCATAAATTCTTATATATTTCAGTGAGTTTGCAACTAACTTTGTCAGCAATCTTCGATTTAATTCCTTTGAAGCCCAGTGAGGTCGATTGTCACTTTGTGTTGTTTGAAAATTTTCAAAGTCTATCTTCCTAATTTGATGTCGAATCTCATCAATTTTTATATATTTTATTGAGTTCGTAACTAACTCTGTCAGCAATCTTTGATTTACTTCAAATGAAGCCCATTGAGGTTGATTGTCTTTTTGTGTTGTTTGAAAATTTTCAAAGTCTATCCTCCTCATTTGATGACGAATCTCATCAATTCTTATATATTTGAGTGAGTTCGCAATTAACTTTGTCAGCAATCTTTGATTTACTTCAAATGAAGCCCATTGAGGTCGATTGTCACTTTGTATTGACTGAAAATTCTCAAAGTCTATCTTCCGAATTTGAAGTCGAATCTCATCAATTTTTATATATTTGAGTAAGTTCGCAACTAACTTTGTCAGCAATCTTTGATTTACTTCCATTGAAACCCATTCAGGTCGATTGTCACTTTGTGTTGTTTGAAAATTTTCAAAGTCTATCTTCCTAATTTGATGTCGAATTTCATAAATTCTTATATATTTCAGTGAGTTTGCAACTAACTTTGTCAGCAATCTTCGATTTAATTCCTTTGAAGCCCAGTGAGGTCGATTGTCACTTTGTGTTGTTTGAAAATTCTCAAATTCTATCTTCCGAATTTGATGTCGAATCTCATCAATTCTTATATATTCGAGTGAGTTTGCAAATAACTTTGTCAGCAATCGTCGATTTACTTCCAATGAAGCCCATGGAGGTCAATTCTCACTTTGTGTTGTTTGAAAATTTTCAAAGCCTATCTTCCGAATTTGGAGTCGAATCTCATCAATTCTTATATATTTGATAGAGTTCGCAACTAAGTTTGTCAGCAATCTTTGATTTAATTCCATTGAAACCCATTGAGGTCGATTGTCACTTTGTGTTGTTTGAAAATTTTTAAAGTCTATCTTCCTAATTTGATGTCGAATCTCATCAATTCTTATATATTTGATTGAGTTCGTAACTAACTTTGTCAGCAATCTTTGATTTACTTCCATTGAAGCCCATTGAGGTCGATTGTCACTTTGTATTGATTGAAAATTCTCAATGACTATCTTCCGAATTTGAAGTCCAATTTCATCAATTCTTATATATTTGAGTGAGTTTGCAACTAACTTTTTCAGCAATCTTTGATTTAATTCTTTTGAAGCCCAGTGAGGTCGATTGTCACTTTGTATTAATTGAAAATTTTCGAAGTCTATCTTCCAAATTCGATTTGAATCTCATCAATTCTTATATATTTGAGTGAGTTTGCAATAAATTTTGTCAGCAATAGTCGATTTACTTCAAATGAAGCCCATTGAGGTTGATTGTCACTTTGTGTTGTTTGAAAATTTTCAAAGTCTATCTTCCTAATTTGATGTCGAATCTCATCAATTCTTATATATTTGATTGAGTTCGTAACTAACACTGTCAGCAATCTTTGATTTACTTCCATTGAAGCCCATTGAGGTCGATTGTCACTTTGTATTGATTGAAAATTCTCAATGACTATCTTCCGAATTTGAAGTCGAATTTCATCAATTCTTATATATTTGAGTGAGTTTGCAACTAACTTTGTCAGCAATCTTTGATTCAACTCCTTGGAAGCCCAGTGAGGTCGATTGTCACTTTGTATTAATTGAAAATTTTCAAAGTCTATCTTCCAAATTCAATTTGAATCTCATCAATTCTCATATATTTGAGTGAGGTTGCAATAAATTTTGTCAGCAATAGTCGATTTACTTCAAATGAAGCCCATTGAGGTTGATTGTCTTTTTGTGTTGTTTGAAAATTTTCAAAGTCTATCCTCCTCATTTGATGACGAATCTCATCAATTCTTATATATTTGAGTGAGTTCGCAATTAACTTTGTCAGCAATCTTTGATTTACTTCAAATGAAGCCCATTGAGGTCGATTGTCACTTTGTATTGACTGAAAATTCTCAAAGTCTATCTTCCGAATTTGAAGTCGAATCTCATCAATTTTTATATATTTGAGTAAGTTCGCAACTAACTTTGTCAGCAATCTTTGATTTACTTCCATTGAAACCCATTGAGGTCGATTGTCACTTTGTGTTGTTTGGAAATTTTCAAAGTCTATCTTCCGAATTTGGAGTCGAATCTCATCAACTCTCATATATTCGAGTGAGTTTGCAACTAACTTCGTCAGCAATCTTCGATTTTTTTCCAATGAAGCCCATTGAGGTCGATTGTCACTTTGTATTGACTGGAAATTCTCAAAGTCTATCTTCCGAATTTGAAGTCGAATCTCATCAATTCTTATATATTTGAGTGAGTTCGCAACTGACTTTGTCAGCAGTCTTTGATTTACTTCCATTGAAACCCATTGAGGTCGATTGTCACTTTGTGTTGATACAAAATTTTCAAAGTCTATCTTCCAAATTTGATGTCGAATTTCATAAATTCTTATATATTTCAGTGAGTTTGCAACTAACTTTGTCAGCAATCTTTGATTTACTTCCATTGAAACCCATTCAGGTCGATTGTCACTTTGTGTTGTTTGAAAATTTTCAAAGTCTATCTTCCTAATTTGATGTCGAATTTCATAAATTCTTATATATTTCAGTGAGTTTGCAACTAACTTTGTCAGCAATCTTCGATTTAATTCCTTTGAAGCCCAGTGAGGTCGATTGTCACTTTGTGTTGTTTGAAAATTTTCAAAGTCTATCTTCCTAATGTGATGTCGAATCTCATCAATTTCTATATATTTTATTGAGTTCGTAACTAACTCTGTCAGCAATCTTTGATTTACTTCAAATGAAGCCCATTGAGGTTGATTGTCTTTTTGTGTTGTTTGAAAATTTTCAAAGTCTATCCTCCTCATTTGATGACGAATCTCATCAATTCTTATATATTTGAGTGAGTTCGCAATTAACTTTGTCAGCAATCTTTGATTTACTTCAAATGAAGCCCATTGAGGTCGATTGTCACTTTGTATTGACTGAAAATTCTCAAAGTCTATCTTCCGAATTTGAAGTCGAATCTCATCAATTTTTATATATTTGAGTAAGTTCGCAACTAACTTTGTCAGCAATCTTTGATTTACTTCCATTGAAACCCATTGAGGTCGATTGTCACTTTGTGTTGTTTGGAAATTTTCAAAGTCTATCTTCCGAATTTGGAGTCGAATCTCATCAACTCTCATATATTCGAGTGAGTTTGCAACTAACTTCGTCAGCAATCTTCGATTTTTTTCCAATGAAGCCCATTGAGGTCGATTGTCACTTTGTATTGACTGGAAATTCTCAAAGTCTATCTTCCGAATTTGAAGTCGAATCTCATCAATTCTTATATATTTGAGTGAGTTCGCAACTGACTTTGTCAGCAATCTTTGATTTACTTCCATTGAAACCCATTGAGGTCGATTGTCACTTTGTGTTGATACAAAATTTTCAAAGTCTATCTTCCAAATTTGATGTCGAATTTCATAAATTCTTATATATTTCAGTGAGTTTGCAACTAACTTTGTCAGCAATCTTTGATTTACTTCCATTGAAACCCATTCAGGTCGATTGTCACTTTGTGTTGTTTGAAAATTTTCAAAGTCTATCTTCCTAATTTGATGTCGAATTTCATAAATTCTTATATATTTCAGTGAGTTTGCAACTAACTTTGTCAGCAATCTTCGATTTAATTCCTTTGAAGCCCAGTGAGGTCGATTGTCACTTTGTGTTGTTTGAAAATTTTCAAAGTCTATCTTCCTAATGTGATGTCGAATCTCATCAATTTCTATATATTTTATTGAGTTCGTAACTAACTCTGTCAGCAATCTTTGATTTACTTCAAATGAAGCCCATTGAGGTTGATTGTCTTTTTGTGTTGTTTGAAAATTTTCAAAGTCTATCCTCCTCATTTGATGACGAATCTCATCAATTCTTATATATTTGAGTGAGTTCGCAATTAACTTTGTCAGCAATCTTTGATTTACTTCAAATGAAGCCCATTGAGGTCGGTTGTCACTTTGTATTGACTGAAAATTCTCAAAGTCTATCTTCCGAATTTGAAGTCGAATCTCATCAATTTTTATATATTTGAGTAAGTTCGCAACTAACTTTGTCAGCAATCTTTGATTTACTTCCATTGAAACCCATTCAGGTCGATTGTCACTTTGTGTTGTTTGAAAATTTTCAAAGTCTATCTTCCTAATTTGATGTCGAATTTCATAAATTCTTATATATTTCAGTGAGTTTGCAAGTAACTTTGTCAGCAATCTTCGATTTAATTCCTTTGAAGCCCAGTGAGGTCGATTGTCACTTTGTGTTGTTTGAAAATTTTCAAAGCCTATCTTCCGAATTTGGAGTCGAATCTCATCAATTCTTATATATTTGATTGAGTTCGCAACTAAGTTTGTCAGCAATCTTTGATTTACTTCCATTGAAACCCATTGAGGTCGATTGTCACTTTGTGTTGTTTGAAAATTTTTAAAGTCTATCTTCCTAATTTGATGTCGAATCTCATCAATTCTTATATATTTGATTGAGTTCGTAACTAACTTTGTCAGCAATCTTTGATTTACTTCCATTGAAGCCCATTGAGGTCGATTGTCACTTTGTATTGATTGAAAATTCTCAATGACTATCTTCCGAATTTGAAGTCCAATTTCATCAATTCTTATATATTTGAGTGAGTTTGCAACTAACTTTGTCAGCAATCTTTGATTTAATTCTTTTGAAGCCCAGTGAGGTCGATTGTCACTTTGTATTAATTGAAAATTTTCGAAGTCTATCTTCCAAATTCGATTTGAATCTCATCAATTCTTATATATTTGAGTGAGTTTGCAATAAATTTTGTCAGCAATAGTCGATTTACTTCAAATGAAGCCCATTAAGGTTGATTGTCACTTTGTGTTGTTTGAAAATTTTCAAAGTCTATCTTCCTAATTTGATGTCGAATCTCATCAATTCTTATATATTTGATTGAGTTCGTAACTAACACTGTCAGCAATCTTTGATTTACTTCCAATGAAGCCCATTGAGGTCGATTGTCACTTTGTATTGATTGAAAATTCTCAATGACTATCTTCCGAATTTGAAGTCGAATTTCATCAATTCTTATATATTTGAGTGAGTTTGCAACTAACTTTGTCAGCAATCTTTGATTCAACTCCTTGGAAGCCCAGTGAGGTCGATTGTCACTTTGTATTAATTGAAAATTTTCAAAGTCTATCTTCCAAATTCAATTTGAATCTCATCAATTCTCATATATTTGAGTGAGGTTGCAATAAATTTTGTCAGCAATCTTTGATTTACTTCCATTGAAACCCATTCAGGTCGATTGTCACTTTGTGTTGTTTGAAAATTTTCAAAGTCTATCCTCCTCATTTGATGACGAATCTCATCAATTCTTATATATTTGAGTGAGTTCGCAATTAACTTTGTCAGCAATCTTTGATTTACTTCAAATGAAGCCCATTGAGGTCGATTATCACTTTGTATTGACTGAAAATTCTCAAAGTCTATCTTCCGAATTTGAAGTCGAATCTCATCAATTTTTATATATCTGAGTGAGTTCGCAACTAACTTTGTCAGCAATCTTTGATTTACTTCCATTGAAACCCATTGAGGTCGATTGTCACTTTGTGTTGATTGGAAATTTTCAAAGTCTATCTTCCGAATTTGGAGTCGAATCTCATCAACTCTCATATATTCGAGTGAATTTGCAACTAACTTCGTCAGCAATCTTCGATTTTTTTCCAATGAAGCCCATTGAGGTCGATTGTCACTTTGTATTGACTGGAAATTCTCAAAGTCTATCTTCCGAATTTGAAGTCGAATCTCATCAATTCTTATATATTTGAGTGAGTTCGCAACTAACTTTGTCAGCAATCTTTGATTTACTTCCATTGAAACCCATTGAGGTCGATTGTCACTTTGTGTTGATACAAAATTTTCAAAGTCTATCTTCCTAATTTGATGTCGAATCTCATCAATTCCTATATATTTGAGTGAGTTTGCAACTAACTTTGTCAGCAATCGTCGATTTACTTCCATTGAAACCCATTCAGGTCGATTGTCACTTTGTGTTGTTTGAAAATTTTCAAAGTCTATCTTCCTAATTTGATGTCGAATTTCATAAATTCTTATATATTTCAGTGAGTTTGCAACTAACTTTGTCAGCAATCTTCGATTTAATTCCTTTGAAGCCCATTGAGGTCGATTGTCACTTTGTGTTGATACAAAATTTTCAAAGTCTATCTTCCTAATTTGATGTCGAATCTCATCAATTCCTATATATTTGAGTGAGTTTGCAACTAACTTTGTCAGCAATCGTCGATTTACTTCCATTGAAACCCATTCAGGTCGATTGTCACTTTTTGTTGTTTGAAAATTTTCAAAGTCTATCTTCCAAATTTGATGTCGAATTCCATAAATTCTTATATATTTCAGTGAGTTTGCAACTAACTTTGTCAGCAATCTTTGATTTACTTCCATTGAAACCCATTCAGGTCGATTGTCACTTTGTGTTGTTTGAAAATTTTCAAAGTCTATCTTCCTAATTTGATGTCGAATTTCATAAATTCTTATATATTTCAGTGAGTTTGCAACTAAATTTGTCAGCAATCTTCGATTTAATTCCTTTGAAGCCCAGTGAGGTCGATTGTCACTTTGTGTTGTTTGAAAATTCGCAAATTCTATCTTCCGAATTTGATGTCGAATCTCATCAATTCTTATATATTCGAGTGAGTTTGCAAATAACTTTGTCAGCAATCGTCGATTTACTTCCAATGAAGCCCATGGAGGTCAATTCTCACTTTGTGTTGTTTGAAAATTTTCAAAGTCTATCTTCCTATTTTGATGTCGAATCTCATCAATTCCTATATATTTGAGTGAGTTTGCAACTAACTTTGTCAGCAATCGTCGATTTACTTCCATTGAAACCCATTCATGTCGATTGTCACTTTTTGTTGTTTGAAAATTTTCAAAGTCTATCTTCCAAATTTGATGTCGAATTCCATAAATTCTTATATATTTCAGTGAGTTTGCAACTAACTTTGTCAGCAATCTTTGATTTACTTCCATTGAAACCCATTCAGGTCGATTGTCACTTTGTGTTGTTTGAGAATTTTCAAAGTCTATCTTCCTAATTTGATGTCGAATTTCATAAATTCTTATATATTTCAGTGAGTTTGCAACTAACTTTGTCAGCAATCTTCGATTTAATTCCTTTGAAGCCCATTGAGGTCGATTGTCACTTTGTGTTGATACAAAATTTTCAAAGTCTATCTTCCTAATTTGATGTCGAATCTCATCAATTCCTATATATTTGAGTGAGTTTGCAACTAACTTTGTCAGCAATCGTCGATTTACTTCCATTGAAACCCATTCAGGTCGATTGTCACTTTTTGTTGTTTGAAAATTTTCAAAGTCTATCTTCCAAATTTGATGTCGAATTCCATAAATTCTTATATATTTCAGTGAGTTTGCAACTAACTTTGTCAGCAATCTTTGATTTACTTCCATTGAAACCCATTCAGGTCGATTGTCACTTTGTGTTGTTTGAAAATTTTCAAAGTCTATCTTCCTAATTTGATGTCGAATTTCATAAATTCTTATATATTTCAGTGAGTTTGCAACTAACTTTGTCAGCAATCTTCGATTTAATTCCTTTGAAGCCCAGTGAGGTCGATTGTCACTTTGTGTTGTTTGAAAATTCTCAAAGTCTATCTTCCAAATTCAAAGTCGAATGTCATTAATTCTTATATATTTGAGTGAGTTCGCAACTAACTTTTTCAGCAATCTTTGATTTACTTCCATTGAAACCCATTCAGGTCGATTGTCACTTTGTGTTGTTTGAAAATTTTCAAAGTCTATCTTCCTAATTTGATGTCGAATTTCATAAATTCTTATATATTTCAGTGAGTTTGCAACTAAATTTGTCAGCAATCTTCGATTTAATTCCTTTGAAGCCCAGTGAGGTCGATTGTCACTTTGTGTTGTTTGAAAATTCGCAAATTCTATCTTCCGAATTTGATGTCGAATCTCATCAATTCTTATATATTCGAGTGAGTTTGCAAATAAATTTGTCAGCAATCGTCGATTTACTTCCAATGAAGCCCATGGAGGTCAATTCTCACTTTGTGTTGTTTGAAAATTTTCAAAGTCTATCTTCCTAATTTGATGTCGAATCTCATCAATTCCTATATATTTGAGTGAGTTTGCAACTAACTTTGTCAGCAATCGTCGATTTACTTCCATTGAAACCCATTCATGTCGATTGTCACTTTTTGTTGTTTGAAAATTTTCAAAGTCTATCTTCCAAATTTGATGTCGAATTCCATAAATTCTTATATATTTCAGTGAGTTTGCAACTAACTTTGTCAGCAATCTTTGATTTACTTCCATTGAAACCCATTCAGGTCGATTGTCACTTTGTGTTGTTTGAAAATTTTCAAAGTCTATCTTCCTAATTTGATGTCGAATTTCATAAATTCTTATATATTTCAGTGAGTTTGCAACTAACTTTGTCAGCAATCTTCGATTTAATTCCTTTGAAGCCCAGTGAGGTCGATTGTCACTTTGTGTTGTTTGAAAATTCTCAAAGTCTATCTTCCAAATTCAAAGTCGAATCTCATTAATTCTTATATATTTGAGTGAGTTCGCAACTAACTTTGTCAGCAATCTTTGATTTACTTCCATTGAAACCCATTCAGGTCGATTGTCACTTTGTGTTGTTTGAAAATTTTCAAAGTCTATCTTCCTAATTTGATGTCGAATTTCATAAATTCTTATATATTTCAGTGAGTTTGCAACTAACTTTGTCAGCAATCTTCGATTTAATTCCTTTGAAGCCCAGTGAGGTCGATTGTCACTTTGTGTTGTTTGAAAATTCGCAAATTCTATCTTCCGAATTTGATGTCGAATCTCATCAATTCTTATATATTCGAGTGAGTTTGCAACTAACTTTGTCAGCAATCGTCGATTTACTTCCAATGAAGCCCATGGAGGTCAATTCTCACTTTGTGTTGTTTGAAAATTTTCAAAGTCTATCTTCCTAATTTGATGTCGAATCTCATCAATTCTTATATATTTGATTGAGTTCGTAACTAACTCTGTCAGCAATCTTTGATTTACTTCCATTGAAGCCCATTGAGGTCGATTGTCACTTTGTATTGATTGAAAATTCTCAATGACTATCTTCCGAATTTGAAGTCCAATTTCATCAATTCTTATATATTTGAGTGAGTTTGCAACTAACTTTGTCAGCAATCTTTGATTTAATTCTTTTGAAGCCCAGTGAGGTCGATTGTCACTTTGTATTAATTGAAAATTTTCGAAGTCTATCTTCCAAATTCAATTTGAATCTCATCAATTCTTATATATTTGAGTGAGTTTGCAATAAATTTTGTCAGCAATAGTCGATTTACTTCAAATGAAGCCCATTGAGGTTGATTGTCACTTTGTGTTGTTTGAAAATTTTCAAAGTCTATCTTCCTAATTTGATGTCGAATCTCATCAATTCTTATATATTTGATTGAGTTCGTAACTAACTTTGTCAGCAATCTTTGATTCACTTCCATTGAAGCCCATTGAGATCGATTGTCACTTTGTATTGATTGGATATTTTCAAAGTCTATCTTCCGAATTTGGAGTCGAATCTCATCAACTCTCATATATTCGAGTGAGTTTGCAACTAACTTCGTCAGCAATCTTCGATTTTTTTCCAATGAAGCCCATTGAGGTCGATTGTCTTTTTGTATTGACTGGAAATTCTCAAATTCTATCTTCCGAATTTGAAGTCGAATTTCATCAATTCTTATATATTTGAGTGAGTTTGCAACTAACTTTGTCAGCAATCCTTGATTCAACTCCTTGGAAGCCCAGTGAGGTCGATTGTCACTTTGTATTAATTGAAAATTTTCAAAGTCTATCTTCCAAATTCAATTTGAATCTCATCAATTCTCATATATTTGAGTGAGGTTGCAATAAATTTTGTCAGCAATAGTCGGTTTACTTCAAATGAAGCCCATTGAGGTTGATTGTCTTTTTGTGTTGTTTGAAAATTTTCAAAGTCTATCCTCCTCATTTGATGACGAATCTCATCAATTCTTATATATTTGAGTGAGTTCGCAATTAACTTTGTCAGCAATCTTTGATTTACTTCAAATGAAGCCCATTGAGGTCGATTGTCACTTTGTATTGACTGAAAATTCTCAAAGTCTATCTTCCGAATTTGAAGTCGAATCTCATCAATTTTTATATATTTGAGTAAGTTCGCAACTAACTTTGTCAGCAATCTTTGATTTACTTCCATTGAAACCCATTGAGGTCGATTGTCACTTTGTGTTGTTTGGAAATTTTCAAAGTCTATCTTCCGAATTTGGTTTCGAATCTCATCAACTCTCATATATTCGAGTGAGTTTGCAACTAACTTCGTCAGCAATCTTCGATTTTTTTCCAATGAAGCCCATTGAGGTCGATTGTCACTTTGTATTGACTGGAAATTCTCAAAGTCTATCTTCCGAATTTGAAGTCGAATCTCATCAATTCTTATATATTTGAGTGAGTTCGCAACTAACTTTGTCAGCAATCTTTGATTTACTTCCATTGAAACCCATTGAGGTCGATTGTCACTTTGTGTTGATACAAAATTTTCAAAGTCTATCTTCCTAATTTGATGTCGAATCTCATCAATTCCTATATATTTGAGTGAGTTTGCAACTTACTTTGTCAGCAATCGTCGATTTACTTCCATTGAAACCCATTCAGGTCGATTGTCACTTTGTGTTGTTTGAAAATTTTCAAAGTCTATCTTCCAAATTTGATGTCGAATTCCATAAATTCTTATATATTTCAGTGAGTTTGCAACTAACTTTGTCAGCAATCTTTGATTTACTTCCATTGAAACCCATTCAGGTCGATTGTCACTTTGTGTTGTTTGAAAATTTTCAAAGTCTATCTTCCTAATTTGATGTCGAATTTCATAAATTCTTATATATTTCAGTGAGTTTGCAACTAACTTTGTCAGCAATCTTCGATTTAATTCCTTTGAAGCCCAGTGAGGTCGATTGTCACTTTGTGTTGTTTGAAAATTCTCAAAGTCTATCTTCCAAATTCAAAGTCGAATCTCATTAATTCTTATATATTTGAGTGAGTTCGCAACTAACTTTGTCAGCAATCTTTGATTTACTTCCATTGAAACCCATTCAGGTCGATTGTCACTTTGTGTTGTTTGAAAATTTTCAAAGTCTATCTTCCTAATTTGATGTCGAATTTCATAAATTCTTATATATTTCAGTGAGTTTGCAACTAACTTTGTCAGCAATCTTCGATTTAATTCCTTTGAAGCCCAGTGAGGTCGATTGTCACTTTGTGTTGTTTGAAAATTCGCAAATTCTATCTTCCGAATTTGATGTCGAATCTCATCAATTCTTATATATTCGAGTGAGTTTGCAAATAACTTTGTCAGCAATCGTCGATTTTCTTCCAATGAAGCCCATGGAGGTCAATTCTCACTTTGTGTTGTTTGAAAATTTTCAAAGTCTATCTTCCTAATTTGATGTCGAATCTCATCAATTCTTATATATTTGATTGAGTTCGTAACTAACTCTGTCAGCAATCTTTGATTTACTTCCATTGAAGCCCATTGAGGTCGATTGTCACTTTGTGTTGATACAAAATTTTCAAAGTCTATCTTCCGAATTTGAAGTCGAATTTCATCAATTCTTATATATTTGAGTGAATTTGCAACTAACTTTGTCAGCAATCTTCGATTTACTTCCATTGAAGCCCATTGTGGTCGATTGTCACTTTGTATTGATTGAAAATTTTCAAAGTCTATCTTCCGAATTTGGAGTCGAATTTCATCAATTCTTATATATTTGAGTGAGTTTGCAACTAACTTTGTCAGCAATCTTCGATTTAATTCCTTTGAAGCCCAGTGAGGTTGATTGTCTCTTTGTGTTGTTTGAAAATTTTCAAAGTCTATCCTCCTCATTTGATGTCGAATCTCATCAATTCTTATATATTTGAGTGAGTTAGCAACTAACTCTGTCAGCAATCTTTGATTTACTTCCATTGAAGCCCAATGAGGTCGATTGTCACTTTGTGTTGATACAAAATTTTCAAAGTCTATTTTCCGCATTTGAAGTCGAATCCCATCAATTCTTATATATTTGAGTGAGTTTGCAACTAACTTTGTCAGCAATCTTCGATTTAATTCCTTTGAAGCCCAGTGAGATCGATTGTCACTTTGTGTTGTTTGAGAATTTTCAAAGTCTATCCTCCTCATTTGATGTCGAATCTCATCAATTCTTATATATTTGAGTGAGATCGCAATTAACTTTGTCAGCAATCTTTGATTCACTCCAAATGAAGCCAATTGAGGTCGATTGTCACTTTGTGTTGTTTGAAAATTTTCAAAGTCTATCTTCCGAATTTGATGTCGAATCTCATCAATTCTTATATATTTGAGTGAGTTCGCAACTAATTTTGTCAGCAATCTTTGATTTACTTCCATTGAAGCCCAATGAGGTCGATTGTCACTTTGTGTTGATACAAAATTTTCAAAGTCTATCTTCCGCATTTGAAGTCGAATCCCATCAATTCTTATATATTTGAGTGAGTTTGCAACTAACTTCGTCAGCAATCTTCGATTTAATTCCTTTGAAGCCCAGTGAGGTCGATTGTCACTTTGTGTTGTTTGAAAATTTTCAAAGTCTATCCTCCTCATTTGATGTCGAATCTAATCAATTCTTATATATTTGAGTGAGTTAGCAACTAACTCTGTCAGCAATCTTTGATTTACTTCCATTGAAGCCCAATGAGGTCGATTGTCACTTTGTGTTGATACAAAATTTTCAAAGTCCATTTTCCGCATTTGAACTCGAATCCCATCAATTCTTATATATTTGAGTGAGTTTGCAACTAACTTTGTCAGCAATCTTCGATTTAATTCCTTTGAAGCCAATTGAGGTCGATTGTCACTTTGTGTTGTTTGAGAATTTCCAAAGTCTATCCTCCTCATTTGATGTCGAATCTCATCAATTCTTATATATTTGAGTGAGTTCGCAACTAATTTTGTCAGCAATCTTTGATTTACTTCCATTGAAGCCCAATGAGGTCGATTGTCACTTTGTGTTGATACAAAATTTTCAAAGTCTATCTTCCGCATTTGAGGTCGAATCCCATCAATTCTTATATATTTGAGTGAGTTTGCAACTAACTTCGTCAGCAATCTTCGATTTAATTCCTTTGAAGCCCAGTGAGGCCGATTGTCACTTTGTGTTGTTTGAAAATTTTCAAAGTCTATCCTCCTCATTTGATGTCGAATCTCATCAATTCTTATATATATGAGTGAGTTCGCAATTAACTTTGTCAGCAATCTTTGATTTACTTCAAATGAAGCCAATTGAGGTCGATTGTCACTTTGTGTTGTTTGAGAATTTTCAAAGTCTATCTTCCGAATTTGATGTCGAATCTCATCAATTCTTATATATTTGAGTGAGTTTGCAACTAACTCTGTCAGCAATCTTTGATTTACTTCCATTGAAGCCCATTGAGGTCGATTGTCACTTTGTGTTGTTTGGAAATTTTTAAAGTCTATCTTCCTAATTTGATGTCGAATCTCATCAATTCTCATATATTTGGGTGAGTTTGCAACTAACTTTGTCAGCAATCTTCGATTTAATTCCTTTGAAGCCCAGTGAGGTCGATTGTCACTTTGTGTTGTTTGAAAATTTTCAAAGTCTATCCTCCTCATTTGATGTCGAATCTAATCAATTCTTATATATTTGAGTGAGTTAGCAACTAACTCTGTCAGCAATCTTTGATTTACTTCCATTAAAGCCCAATGAGGTCGATTGTCACTTTGTGTTGATACAAAATTTTCAAAGTCTATTTTCCGCATTTGAAGTCGAATCCCATCAATTCTTATATATTTGAGTGAGTTTGCAACTAACTTTGTCAGCAATCTTCGATTTAATTCCTTTGAAGCCCAGTGAGGTCGATTGTCACTTTGTGTTGTTTGAGAATTTTCAAAGTCTATCCTCCTCATTTGATGTCGAATCTCATCAATTCTTATATATTTGAGTGAGTTCGCAATTAACTTTGTCAGCAATCTTTGATTCACTTCAATTGAAGCCAATTGAGGTCGATTGTCACTTTGTGTTGTTTGAAAATTTTCAAAGTCTATCTTCCGAATTTGATGTCGAATCTCATCAATTCTTATATATTTGAGTGAGTTCGCAACTAATTTTGTCAGCAATCTTTGATTTACTTCCATTGAAGCCCAATGAGGTCGATTGTCACTTTGTGTTGATACAAAATTTTCAAAGTCTATCTTCCGCATTTGAAGTCGAATCCCATCAATTCTTATATATTTGAGTGAGTTTGCAACTAACTTCGTCAGCAATCTTCGATTTAATTCCTTTGAAGCCCAGTGAGGCCGATTGTCACTTTGTGTTGTTTGAAAATTTTCAAAGTCTATCCTCCTCATTTGATGTCGAATCTCATCAATTCTTATATATATGAGTGAGTTCGCAATTAACTTTGTCAGCAATCTTTGATTTACTTCAAATGAAGCCAATTGAGGTCGATTGTCACTTTGTGTTGTTTGAGAATTTTCAAAGTCTATCTTCCGAATTTGATGTCGAATCTCATCAATTCTTATATATTCGAGTGAGTTTGCAACTAACTTTGTCAGCAATCTTTGATTTACTTCCATTGAAGACCATTGTGTTCGATTGTCACTTTGTATTGATTGAAAATTTTCAAAGTCTATCTTCCGAATTTGAAGTCGAATCTCATCAATTCTTATATATTTGAGTGAGTTTGCTACTAACTTTGTCAGCAATCTTCGATTTACTTCCATTGAAGCCCATTGTGGTCGATTGTCACAGTGTATTGATTGAAAATTTTCAAAGTCTATCCTCCTCATTTGATGTCGAATCTCATCAATTCTTATATATTTGAGAGAGTTCGCAATTAACTTTGTCAGCAATCTTTGATTTACTTCAAATGAAGCCAATTGAGGTCGATTGTCACTTTGTGTTGTTTGAAAATTTTAAAGTCTATCTTCCGAATTTGAGGTCGAATCTCATCAATTCTTATATATTTGAGTGAGTTCGCAACTAACTCTGTCAGCAATCTTTGATTTACTTCCATTGAAGCCCATTGAGGTCGATTGTCAATTTGTGTTGTTTGGAAATTTTTAAAGTCTATCTTCCTAATTTGATGTCGAATCTCATCAATTCTTATATATTTGGGTGAGTTTGCAACTAACTTTGTCAGCAATCTTCGATTTAATTCCTTTGAAGCCCAGTAAGTCGATTGTCACTTTGTGTTGTTTGAAAATTTTTAAAGTCTATCCTCCTTATTTGATGTCGAATCTCATCAATTCTTATATATATGAGTGAGTTCGCAATTAACTTTGTCAGCAATCTTTGATTTACTTCAAATGAAGCCAATTGAGGTCGATTGTCAGTTTGTGTTGTTTGAGAATTTTCAAAGTCTATCTTCCGAATTTGAGGTCGAATCTCATCAATTCTTATATATTTGAGTGAGTTCGCAACTAACTCTGTCAGCAATCTTTGATTTACTTCCATTGAAGCCCATTGAGGTCGATTGTCACTTTGTGTTGTTTGGAAATTTTTAAAGTCTATCTTCCTAATTTGATGTCGAATCTCATCAATTCTTATATATTTGGGTGAGTTTGCAACTAACTTTGTCAGCAATCTTCGATTTAATTCCTTTGAAGCCCAGTGAGGTCGATTGTCACTTTGTGTTGTTTGAAAATTTTTAAAGTCTATCCTCCTCATTTGATGTCGAATCTCATCAATTCTTATATATATGAGTGAGTTCGCAATTAACTTTGTCAGCAATCTTTGATTTACTTCAAATGAAGCCAATTGAGGTCGATTGTCACTTTGTGTTGTTTGAGAATTTTCAAAGTCTATCTTCCGAATTTGATGTCGAATCTCATCAATTCTTATATATTTGAGTGAGTTCGCAACTAATTTTGTCAGCAATCTCTGATTTACTTCCATTGAAGCCCAATGAGGTCGATTGTCACTTTGTGTTGATACAAAATTTTCAAAGTCTATCTTCCGCATTTGAAGTCGAATCCCATCAATTCTTATATATTTGAGTGAGTTTGCAACTAACTTCGTCAGCAATCTTCGATTTAATTCCTTTGAAGCCCAGTGAGGCCGATTGTCACTTTGTGTTGTTTGAAAATTTTCAAAGTCTATCCTCCTCATTTGATGTCGAATCTCATCAATTCTTATATATATGAGTGAGTTCGCAATTAACTTTGTCAGCAATCTTTGATTTACTTCAAATGAAGCCAATTGAGGTCGATTGTCACTTTGTGTTGTTTGAGAATTTTCAAAGTCTATCTTCCGAATTTGATGTCGAATCTCATCAATTCTTATATATTTGAGTGAGTTTGCAACTAACTTTGTCAGCAATCTTTGATTTACTTCCATTGAAGACCATTATGTTCGATTGTCACTTTGTATTGATTGAAAATTTTCAAAGTCTATCTTCCGAATTTGAAGTCGAATCTCATCAATTCTTATATATTTGAGTGAGTTTGCTACTAACTTTGTCAGCAATCTTCGATTTACTTCCATTGAAGCCCATTGTGGTCGATTGTCACAATGTATTGATTGAAAATTTTCAAAGTCTATCCTCCTCATTTGATGTCGAATCTCATCAATTCTTATATATTTGAGAGAGTTCGCAATTAACTTTGTCAGCAATCTTTGATTTACTTCAAATGAAGCCAATTGAGGTCGATTGTCACTTTGTGTTGTTTGAAAATTTTAAAGTCTATCTTCCGAATTTGAGGTCGAATCTCATCAATTCTTATATATTTGAGTGAGTTCGCAACTAACTCTGTCAGCAATCTTTGATTTACTTCCATTGAAGCCCATTGAGGTCGATTGTCAATTTGTGTTGTTTGGAAATTTTTAAAGTCTATCTTCCTAATTTGATGTCGAATCTCATCAATTCTTATATATTTGGGTGAGTTTGCAAATAACTTTGTCAGCAATCTTCGATTTAATTCCTTTGAAGCCCAGTGAGGTCGATTGTCACTTTGTGTTGTTTGAAAATTTTTAAAGTCTATCCTCCTTATTTGATGTCGAATCTCATCAATTCTTATATATATGAGTGAGTTCGCAATTAACTTTGTCAGCAATCTTTGATTTACTTCAAATGAAGCCAATTGAGGTCGATTGTCACTTTGTGTTGTTTGAGAATTTTCAAAGTCTATCTTCCGAATTTGATGTCGAATCTCATCAATTCTTATATATTTGAGTGAGTTTGCAACTAACTTCGTCAGCAATCTTTGATTTACTTCCAATGAAGCCCATTGTGTTCGATTGTCACTTTGTATTGATTGAAAATTTTCAAAGTCTATCTTCCGAATTTGAAGTCGAATTTCATCAATTCTTATATATTTGAGTGAGTTTGCTACTAACTTTGTCAGCAATCTTCGATTTACTTCCATTGAAGCCCATTGTGGTCGATTGTCACATTGTATTGATTGAAAATTTTCAAAGTCTATCCCCCTCATTTGATGTCGAATCTCATCAATTCTTATATATTTGAGAGAGTTCGCAATTAACTTTGTCAGCAATCTTTGATTTACTTCAAATGAAGCCAATTGAGGTCGATTGTCACTTTGTGTTGTTTGAAAATTTTAAAGTCTATCTTCCGAATTTGAGGTCGAATTTCATCAATTCATATATATTTGAGTGAGTTCGCAACTAATTCTTTCAGCAATCTTTGATTTACTTCCATTGAAGCCCATTGAGGTCGATTGTCACTTTGTGTTGTTTGGAAATTTTTAAAGTCTATCCTCCTCATTTGATGTCGAATCTCATCAATTCTTATATATATGAGTGAGTTCGCAATTAACTTTGTCAGCAATCTTTGATTTACTTCAAATGAAGCCAATTGAGGTCGATTGTCAGTTTGTGTTGTTTGAGAATTTTCAAAGTCTATCTTCCGAATTTGAGGTCGAATCTCATCAATTCTTATATATTTGAGTGAGTTCGCAACTAACTCTGTCAGCAATCTTTGATTTACTTCCATTGAAGCCCATTGAGGTCGATTGTCACTTTGTGTTGTTTGGAAATTTTTAAAGTCTATCTTCCTAATTTGATGTCGAATCTCATCAATTCTTATATATTTGGGTGAGTTTGCAACTAACTTTGTCAGCAATCTTCGATTTAATTCCTTTGAAGCCCAGTGAGGTCGATTGTCACTTTGTGTTGTTTGAAAATATTTAAAGTCTATCCCCCTCATTTGATGTCGAATCTCATCAATTCTTATATATATGAGTGAGTTCGCAATTAACTTTGTCAGCAATCTTTGATTTACTTCAAATGAAGCCAATTGAGGTCGATTGTCACTTTGTGTTGTTTGAGAATTTTCAAAGTCTAATGTCGAATCTCATCAATTCTTATATATTTGAGTGAGTTTGCTACTAACTTTGTCAGCAATCTTCGATTTACTTCCATTGAAGCCCATTGTGGTCGATTGTCACATTGTATTGATTGAAAATTTTCAAAGTCTATCCTCCTCATTTGATGTGGAATCTCATCAATTCTTATATATTTGAGAGAGTTCGCAATTAACTTTGTCAGCAATCTTTGATTTACTTCAAATGAAGCCAATTGAGGTCGATTGTCACTTTGTGTTGTTTGAAAATTTTCAAAGTCTATCTTCCGAATTTGAGGTCGAATCTCATCAATTCTTATATATTTGAGTGAGTTTGCAACTAACTTTGTCAGCAATCTTCGATGTAATTCCATTGAAGCCCATTGTGTTCGATTGTCACTTTGTATTGATTGAAAATTTTCAAAGTCTATCTTCCGAATTTGAGGTCGAATTTCATCAATTCTTATATATTTGAGTGAGTTTGCAACTAACTTTGTCAGCAATCTTCGATTTAATTCCTTTGAAGCCCAGTGAGGTCGATTGTCACTTTGTGTTGTTTGAAAATTTTCAAAGTCTATCCTCCTCATTTGATGTCGAATCTCATCAATTCTTATATATTTGAGAGAGTTCGCAATTAACTTTGTCAGCAATCTTTGATTTACTTCAAATGAAGCCAATTGAGGTCGATTTTCACTTTGTGTTGTTTCAAAATTTTAAAGTCTATCTTCCGAATTTGAGGTCGAATCTCATCAATTCTTATATATTTGAGTGAGTTTGCAACTAACTTTGTCAGCAATCTTCGATTTAATTCCTTTGAAGCCCAGTGAGGTCGATTGTCACTATGTGTTGTTTGAATATTTTCAAAGTCTATCCTCCTCATTTGATGTCGAATCTCATCAATTCTTATATATTTGAGAGAGTTTGCTACTAACTTTGTCAGCAATCTTCGATTTACTTCCATTGAAGCCCATTGTGGTCGATTGTCACTTTGTATTGATTGAAAATTTTCAAAGTCTATCTTCCGAATTTGAGGTCGAATTTCATCAATTCTTATATATTTGAGTGAGTTTGCAACTAACTTTGTCAGCAATCTTCGATTTAATTCCTTTGAAGCCCAGTGAGGTCGATTGTCACTTTGTGTTGTTTGAGAATTTTCAAAGTCTATCCTCCTCATTTGATGTCGAATCTCATCAATTCTTATATATTTGAGTGAGTTCGCAATTAACTTTGTCAGCAATCTTTGATTCACTTCAAATGAAGCCAATTGAGGTCGATTGTCACTTTGTGTTGTTTGAAAATTTTCAAAGTCTATCTTCCGAATTTGATGTCAAATCTCATCAATTCTTATATATTTGAGTGAGTTCGCAACTAACTTGTCAGCAATCTTCGATTTAATTCCTTTGAAGCCCAGTGAGGTCGATTGTCACTTTGTGTTGTTTGAAAATTTTCAAAGTCTATCTTCCGAATTTGAGGTCGAGTCTCATCAATTCTTATATATTTGAGTGAGTTCGCAACTAACTCTGTCAGCAATCTTTGATTCACTTCCATTGAAGCCCATTGAGGATGATTGTCTTTTTGTGTTGTTTGAAAATTTTCAAAGTCTATCTTCCGAATTTGAAGTCGAATTTCATCAATTCTTATATATATGAGTGAGTTCGCAATTAACTTTGTCAGCAATCTTTGATTTACTTCAAATGAAGCCAATTGAGGTCGATTGTCACTTTGTGTTGTTTGAAAATTTTCAAAGTCTATCTTCGGAATTTGATGTCTATTCTCATCAATTCTTATATATTTGAGTGAGTTCGCAACTAACTCTGTCAGCAATCTTTGATTTACTTCCATTGAAGCCCAATGAGGTCGATTGTCACTTTGTGTTGATACAAAATTTTCGAAGTCTATCCTCCTCATTTGATGTCGAATCTCATCAATTCTTATATATTTGAGAGAGTTCGCAATCAACTTTGTCAGCAATCTTCGATTTACTTCCATTGAAGCCCATTGTGTTCGATTGTCACTTTGTATTGATTGAAAATTTTCAAAGTCTATCTTCCGAATTTGAAGTCGAATTCCATCAATTCTTATATATTTGAGTGAGTTTGCTACTAACTTTGTCAGCAATCTTCGATTTACTTCCATTGAAGCCGATTGTGGTCGATTGTCACTTTGTATTGATTGAAAATTTTCAAAGTCTATCTTCCGAATTTGAGGTCGAATTTCATCAATTCTTATATATTTGAGTGAGTTTGCAACTAACTTTGTCAGCAATCTTCGATTTAATTCCTTTGAAGCCCAGTGAGGTCGATTGTCACTTTGTGTTGTTTGAGAATTTTCAAAGTCTATCCTCCTCATTTGATGTCGAATCTCATCAATTCTTATATATTTGAGTGAGTTCGCAATTAACTTTGTCAGCAATCTTTGATTCACTTCAAATGAAGCCAATTGAGGTCGATTGTCACTTTGTGTTGTTTGAAAATTTTCAAAGTCTATCTTCCGAATTTGATGTCGAATCTCATCAATTCTTATATATTTGAGTGAGTTTGCAACTAATTTTGTCAGCAATCTTTGATTTACTTCCATTGAAGCCCAATGAGGTCGATTGTCACTTTGTGTTGATACAAAATTTTCAAAGTCTATCTTCCGAATTTGAGGTCGAATCTCATCAATTCTTATATATTCGAGTGAGTTCGCAACTAACTCTGTCAGCAATCTTTGATTCACTTCCATTGAAGCCCATTGAGGTTGATTGTCTTTTTGTGTTGTTTGAAAATTTTCAAAGTCTATTTTCCGAATTTGTTGTCGAATCTCATCAATTCTTATATATTTGAGTGAGTTTGCAACTAACTTTGTCAGCAATCTTCGATTTACTTCCATTGAAGCCCATTGTGTTCGATTGTCACTTTGTATTGATTGAAAATTTTCAAAGTCTATCTTCCGAATTTGAAGTCGAATTTCATCAATTCTTATATATATGAGTGAGTTCGCAATTAACTTTGTCAGCAATCTTTGATTTACTTCAAATGAAGCCAATTGAGGTCGATTGTCACTTTGTGTTGTTTGAAAATTTTCAAAGTCTATCTTCCGAATTTGATGTCGAATCTCATCAATCCTTATATATTTGAGTGAGTTCGCAACTAACTCTGTCAGCAATCTTTGATTTACTTCCATTGAAGCCCAATGAGGTCGATTGTCACTTTGTGTTGATTGGATATTTTCAAAGTCTATCTTCCGCATTTGAAGTCGAATCCCATCAATTCTTATATATTTGAGTGAGTTTGCAACTAACTTGTCAGCAATCTTCGATTCAATTCCTTTGAAGCCCAGTGAGGTCGATTGTCACTTTGTGTTGTTTGAAAATTTTCAAAGTCTATCCTCCTCATTTGATGTCGAATCTCATCAATTCTTATATATTTGAGAGAGTTCGCAATTAACTTTGTCAGCAATCTTTGATTTACTTCAAATGAAGCCAATTGAGGTCGATTGTCACTTTGTGTTGTTTGAAAATTTTAAAGTCTATCTTCCGAATTTGGGGTCGAATCTCATCAATTCTTATATATTTGAGTGAGTTCGCAACTAACTCTGTCAGCAATCTTTGATTAACTTCCATTGAAGCCCATTGAGGTCGATTGTCACTTTGTGTTGTTTGGAAATTTTTAAAGTCTATCTTCCTAATTTGATGTCGAATCTCATCAATTCTTATATATTTGAGTGAGTTTGCAACTAACTTTGTCAACAATCTTCGATTTACTTCCATTGAAGCCCATTGTGGTCGTTTGTCACTTTGTATTGATTGAAAATTTTCAAAGTCTATCTTCCGAATTTGTTGTCGAATCTCATCAATTCCTATATATTTGAGTGAGTTCGCAACTAACTTTGTCAGCAATCTTTGATTTACATCCATTGAAACCCATTGAGGTCGATTGTCACTTTGTGTTGTTTGAAAATTTTCAAAGTCTATCTTCCTAATTTGATGTCGAATCTCATCAATTCTTATATATTTGATTGAGTTCGTAACTAACTCTGTCAGCAATCTTTGATTTACTTCCATTGAAGCCCATTGTGGTCGATTGTCACATTGTATTGATTGAAAATTTTCAAAGTCTATCCTCCTCATTTGATGTCGAATCTCATCAATTCTTATATATTTGAGAGAGTTCGCAATTAACTTTGTCAGCAATCTTTGATTTACTTCAAATGAAGCCAATTGAGGTCGATTGTCACTTTGTGTTGTTTGAAAATTTTCAAAGTCTATCTTCCGAATTTGAGGTCGAATCTCATCAATTCTTATATATTTGAGTGAGTTTGCAACTAACTTTGTCAGCAATCTTCGATGTAATTCCATTGAAGCCCATTGTGTTCGATTGTCACTTTGTATTGATTGAAAATTTTCAAAGTCTATCTTCCGAATTTGAGGTCGAATTTCATCAATTCTTATATATTTGAGTGAGTTTGCAACTAACTTTGTCAGCAATCTTCGATTTAATTCCTTTGAAGCCC
Source organism: Diorhabda elongata (assembly GCA_026230145.1). Classification (NCBI taxonomy): domain Eukaryota; kingdom Metazoa; phylum Arthropoda; class Insecta; order Coleoptera; family Chrysomelidae; genus Diorhabda; species Diorhabda elongata. The sequence goes on from CM047926.1 coordinate 34,502,073, forward strand.
AGTGAGGTCGATTGTCACTTTGTGTTGTTTGAAAATTTTCAAAGTCTATCTTCCGAATTTGAGGTCGAATTTAATCAATTCTTATATATTTGAGTGAGTTTGCAACTAACTTTGTCAGCAATCTTCGATGTAATTCCATTGAAGCCCATTGTGTTCGATTGTCACTTTGTATTGATTGAAAATTTTCAAAGTCTATCTTCCGAATTTGAGGTCGAATTTCATCAATTCTTATATATTTGAGTGAGTTTGCTACTAACTTTGTCAGCAATCTTCGATTTACTTCCATTGAAGCCCATTGTGGTCGATTGTCACATTGTATTGATTGAAAATTTTCAAAGTCTATCCTCCTCATTTGATGTCGAATCTCATCAATTCTTATATATTTGAGAGAGTTCGCAATTAACTTTGTCAGCAATCTTTGATTTACTTCAAATGAAGCCAATTGAGGTCGATTGTCACTTTGTGTTGTTTGAAAATTTTCAAAGTCTATCTTCCGAATTTGAGGTCGAATCTCATCAATTCTTATATATTTGAGTGAGTTTGCAACTAACTTTGTCAGCAATCTTCGATGTAATTCCATTGAAGCCCATTGTGTTCGATTGTCACTTTGTATTGATTGAAAATTTTCAAAGTCTATCTTCCGAATTTGAGGTCGAATTTCATCAATTCTTATATATTTGAGTGAGTTTGCAACTAACTTTGTCAGCAATCTTCGATTTAATTCCTTTGAAGCCCAGTGAGGTCGATTGTCACTTTGTGTTGTTTGAAAATTTTCAAAGTCTATCCTCCTCATTTGATGTCGAATCTCATCAATTCTTATATATTTGAGAGAGTTCGCAATTAACTTTGTCAGCAATCTTTGATTTACTTCAAATGAAGCCAATTGAGGTCGATTTTCACTTTGTGTTGTTTCAAAATTTTAAAGTCTATCTTCCGAATTTGAGGTCGAATCTCATCAATTCTTATATATTTGAGTGAGTTTGCAACTAACTTTGTCAGCAATCTTCGATTTAATTCCTTTGAAGCCCAGTGAGGTCGATTGTCACTATGTGTTGTTTGAATATTTTCAAAGTCTATCCTCCTCATTTGATGTCGAATCTCATCAATTCTTATATATTTGAGAGAGTTTGCTACTAACTTTGTCAGCAATCTTCGATTTACTTCCATTGAAGCCCATTGTGGTCGATTGTCACTTTGTATTGATTGAAAATTTTCAAAGTCTATCTTCCGAATTTGAGGTCGAATTTCATCAATTCTTATATATTTGAGTGAGTTTGCAACTAACTTTGTCAGCAATCTTCGATTTAATTCCTTTGAAGCCCAGTGAGGTCGATTGTCACTTTGTGTTGTTTGAGAATTTTCAAAGTCTATCCTCCTCATTTGATGTCGAATCTCATCAATTCTTATATATTTGAGTGAGTTCGCAATTAACTTTGTCAGCAATCTTTGATTCACTTCAAATGAAGCCAATTGAGGTCGATTGTCACTTTGTGTTGTTTGAAGATTTTCAAAGTCTATCTTCCGAATTTGATGTCAAATCTCATCAATTCTTATATATTTGAGTGAGTTTGCAACTAACTTGTCAGCAATCTTCGATTTAATTCCTTTGAAGCCCAGTGAGGTCGATTGTCACTTTGTGTTGTTTGAAAATTTTCAAAGTCTATCTTCCGAATTTGAGGTCGAGTCTCATCAATTCTTATATATTTGAGTGAGTTCGCAACTAACTCTGTCAGCAATCTTTGATTCACTTCCATTGAAGCCCATTGAGGATGATTGTCTTTTTGTGTTGTTTGAAAATTTTCAAAGTCTATCTTCCGAATTTGAAGTCGAATTTCATCAATTCTTATATATATGAGTGAGTTCGCAATTAACTTTGTCAGCAATCTTTGATTTACTTCAAATGAAGCCAATTGAGGTCGATTGTCACTTTGTGTTGTTTGAAAATTTTCAAAGTCTATCTTCGGAATTTGATGTCTATTCTCATCAATTCTTATATATTTGAGTGAGTTCGCAACTAACTCTGTCAGCAATCTTTGATTTACTTCCATTGAAGCCCAATGAGGTCGATTGTCACTTTGTGTTGATACAAAATTTTCGAAGTCTATCCTCCTCATTTGATGTCGAATCTCATCAATTCTTATATATTTGAGAGAGTTCGCAATCAACTTTGTCAGCAATCTTCGATTTACTTCCATTGAAGCCCATTGTGTTCGATTGTCACTTTGTATTGATTGAAAATTTTCAAAGTCTATCTTCCGAATTTGAAGTCGAATTCCATCAATTCTTATATATTTGAGTGAGTTTGCTACTAACTTTGTCAGCAATCTTCGATTTACTTCCATTGAAGCCGATTGTGGTCGATTGTCACTTTGTATTGATTGAAAATTTTCAAAGTCTATCTTCCGAATTTGAGGTCGAATTTCATCAATTCTTATATATTTGAGTGAGTTTGCAACTAACTTTGTCAGCAATCTTCGATTTAATTCCTTTGAAGCCCAGTGAGGTCGATTGTCACTTTGTGTTGTTTGAGAATTTTCAAAGTCTATCCTCCTCATTTGATGTCGAATCTCATCAATTCTTATATATTTGAGTGAGTTCGCAATTAACTTTGTCAGCAATCTTTGATTCACTTCAAATGAAGCCAATTGAGGTCGATTGTCACTTTGTGTTGTTTGAAAATTTTCAAAGTCTATCTTCCGAATTTGATGTCGAATCTCATCAATTCTTATATATTTGAGTGAGTTTGCAACTAATTTTGTCAGCAATCTTTGATTTACTTCCATTGAAGCCCAATGAGGTCGATTGTCACTTTGTGTTGATACAAAATTTTCAAAGTCTATCTTCCGCATTTGAAGTCGAATCCCATCAATTCTTATATATTTGAGTGAGTTTGCAACTAACTTCGTCAGCAATCTTCGATTTAATTCCTTTGAAGCCCAGTGAGGTCGATTGTCACTTTGTGTTGTTGAAAATTTTCAAAGTCTATCTTCCGAATTTGAGGTCGAATCTCATCAATTCTTATATATTCGAGTGAGTTCGCAACTAACTCTGTCAGCAATCTTTGATTCACTTCCATTGAAGCCCATTGAGGTTGATTGTCTTTTTGTGTTGTTTGAAAATTTTCAAAGTCTATTTTCCGAATTTGTTGTCGAATCTCATCAATTCTTATATATTTGAGTGAGTTTGCAACTAACTTAGTCAGCAATCTTCGATTTACTTCCATTGAAGCCCATTGTGTTCGATTGTCACTTTGTATTGATTGAAAATTTTCAAAGTCTATCTTCCGAATTTGAAGTCGAATTTCATCAATTCTTATATATATATGAGTCAGTTCGCAATTAACTTTGTCAGCAATCTTCGATTTACTTCCATTGAAGCCCATTGTGTTCGATTGTCACTTTGTATTGATTGAAAATTTTCAAAGTCTATCTTCCGAATTTGAAGTCGAATTTCATCAATTCTTATATATATGAGTGAGTTCGCAATTAACTTTGTCAGCAATCTTTGATTTACTTCAAATGAAGCCAATTGAGGTCGATTGTCACTTTGTGTTGTTTGAAAATTTTCAAAGTCTATCTTCCGAATTTGATGTCGAATCTCATCAATCCTTATATATTTGAGTGAGTTCGCAACTAACTCTGTCAGCAATCTTTGATTTACTTCAAATGAAGCCAATTGAGGTCGATTGTCACTTTGTGTTGTTTGAAAATTTTCAAAGTCTATCTTCCGAATTTGATGTCGAATCTCATCAATCCTTATATATTTGAGTGAGTTCGCAACTAACTCTGTCAGCAATCTTTGATTTACTTCCATTGAAGCCCAATGAGGTCGATTGTCACTTTGTGTTGTTTGAAAATTTTCAAAGTCTATCCTCCTCATTTGATGTCGAATCTCATCAATTCTTATATATTTGAGAGAGTTCGCAATTAACTTTGTCAGCAATCTTTGATTTACTTCAAATGAAGCCAATTGAGGTCGATTGTCACTTTGTGTTGTTTGAAAATTTTAAAGTCTATCTTCCGAATTTGGGGTCGAATCTCATCAATTCTTATATATTTGAGTGAGTTCGCAACTAACTCTGTCAGCAATCTTTGATTAACTTCCATTGAAGCCCATTGAGGTCGATTGTCACTTTGTGTTGTTTGGAAATTTTTAAAGTCTATCTTCCTGATTTGATGTCGAATCTCATCAATTCTTATATATTTGAGTGAGTTTGCAACTAACTTTGTCAGCAATCTTCGATTTACTTCCATTGAAGCCCATTGTGTTCGATTGTCACTTTGTATTGATTGAAAATTTTCAAAGTCTATCTTCCGAATTTGAAGTCGAATTTCATCAATTCTTATATATATGAGTGAGTTCGCAATTAACTTTGTCAGCAATCTTTGATTTACTTCAAATGAAGCCAATTGAGGTCGATTGTCACTTTGTGTTGTTTGAAAATTTTCAAAGTCTATCTTCCGAATTTGATGTCGAATCTCATCAATCCTTATATATTTGAGTGAGTTCGCAACTAACTCTGTCAGCAATCTTTGATTTACTTCCATTGAAGCCCAATGAGGTCGATTGTCACTTTGTGTTGATTGGATATTTTCAAAGTCTATCTTCCGCATTTGAAGTCGAATCCCATCAATTCTTATATATTTGAGTGAGTTTGCAACTAACTTGTCAGCAATCTTCGATTCAATTCCTTTGAAGCCCAGTGAGGTCGATTGTCACTTTGTGTTGTTTGAAAATTTTCAAAGTCTATCCTCCTCATTTGATGTCGAATCTCATCAATTCTTATATATTTGAGAGAGTTCGCAATTAACTTTGTCAGCAATCTTTGATTTACTTCAAATGAAGCCAATTGAGGTCGATTGTCACTTTGTGTTGTTTGAAAATTTTAAAGTCTATCTTCCGAATTTGGGGTCGAATCTCATCAATTCTTATATATTTGAGTGAGTTCGCAACTAACTCTGTCAGCAATCTTTGATTAACTTCCATTGAAGCCCATTGAGGTCGATTGTCACTTTGTGTTGTTTGGAAATTTTTAAAGTCTATCTTCCTAATTTGATGTCGAATCTCATCAATTCTTATATATTTGAGTGAGTTTGCAACTAACTTTGTCAACAATCTTCGATTTACTTCCATTGAAGCCCATTGTGGTCGTTTGTCACTTTGTATTGATTGAAAATTTTCAAAGTCTATCTTCCGAATTTGTTGTCAAATCTCATCAATTCCTATATATTTGAGTGAGTTCGCAACTAACTTTGCCAGCAATCTTTGATTTACATCCATTGAAACCCATTGAGGTCGATTGTCACTTTGTGTTGTTTGAAAATTTTCAAAGTCTATCTTCCTAATTTGATGTCGAATCTCATCAATTCTTATATATTTGATTGAGTTCGTAACTAACTCTGTCAGCAATCTTTGATTTACTTCCATTGAAGCCCATTGAGGTCGATTGTCACTTTGTATTGATTGAAAATTCTCAATGACTATCTTCCGAATTTGATGTCGTATCTCATCAATTCTTATATATTTGAGTGATCTTGCAAATAACTTTGTCAGTAATCTTTGATTTACTTCCATTGAAACCCATTGAGGTCGATTGTCACTTTGTGTTGTTTGGAAATTTTCAAAGTCTATCTTCCTAATTTGATGTCGAATCTCATCAATTCTTATATATTTGAATGAGTTTGCAACTAACTTTTTCAGCAATCTTCGATTTAATTCCTTTGAAGCCCAGTGAGGTCGATTGTCACTTTGTATTGATTAAAAATTTTCAAAGTCTATCTTCCGAATTTGAAGTCGAATTTCATCAATTCTTATATATATATGAGTGAGTTCGCAATTAACTTTGTCAGCAATCTTCGATTTACTTCCATTGAAGCCCATTGTGTTCGATTGTCACTTTGTATTGATTGAAAATTTTCAAAGTCTATCTTCCGAATTTGAAGTCGAATTTCATCAATTCTTATATATATGAGTGAGTTCGCAATTAACTTTGTCAGCAATCTTTGATTTACTTCAAATGAAGCCAATTGAGGTCGATTGTCACTTTGTGTTGTTTGAAAATTTTCAAAGTCTATCTTCCGAATTTGATGTCGAATCTCATCAATTCTTATATATTTGAGTGAGTTCGCAACTAACTCTGTCAGCAATCTTTGATTTACTTCCATTGAAGCCCAATGAGGTCGATTGTCACTTTGTGTTGATACAAAATTTTCAAAGTCTATCTTCCGCATTTGAAGTCGAATCCCATCAATTCTTATATATTTGAGTGAGTTTGCAACTAACTTGTCAGCAATCTTCGATTCAATTCCTTTGAAGCCCAGTGAGGTCGATTGTCACTTTGTGTTGTTTGAAAATTTTCAAAGTCTATCCTCCTCATTTGATGTCGAATCTCATCAATTCTTATATATTTGAGAGAGTTCGCAATTAACTTTGTCAGCAATCTTTGATTTACTTCAAATGAAGCCAATTGAGGTCGATTGTCACTTTGTGTTGTTTGAAAATTTTAAAGTCTATCTTCCGAATTTGGGGTCGAATCTCATCAATTCTTATATATTTGAGTGAGTTCGCAACTAACTCTGTCAGCAATCTTTGATTAACTTCCATTGAAGCCCATTGAGGTCGATTGTCACTTTGTGTTGTTTGAAAATTTTAAAGTCTATCTTCCGAATTTGATGTCGTATCTCATCAATTCTTATATATTTGAGTGATCTTGCAAATAACTTTGTCAGTAATCTTTGATTTACTTCCATTGAAACCCATTGAGGTCGATTGTCACTTTGTGTTGTTTGGAAATTTTCAAAGTCTATCTTCCTAATTTGATGTCGAATCTCATCAATTCTTATATATTTGAATGAGTTTGCAACTAACTTTTTCAGCAATCTTCGATTTAATTCCTTTGAAGCCCAGTGAGGTCGATTGTCACTTTGTATTGATTAAAAATTTTCAAAGTCTATCTTCCAAATTCAATTTGAATCTCATCAATTCTTATATATTTGAGTGAGTTTGCAATGAACTTTGTCAGCAATAGTCGATTTACTTCAAATGAAGCCCATTGAGGTTGATTGTCTTTCTGTGTTGTTTGAAAATTTTCAAAGTCTATCTTCCGAATTTGAAGTCGAATTCCATCAATTCTTATATATTTGAGTGAGTTTGCAACTAACTTTGTCAGCAATCTTCGATTTAATTCCTTTGAAGCCCAATGAGGTCGATTGTCACTTTGTGTTGTTTGAGAATTTTCAAAGTCTATCCTCCTCATTTGATGTCGAATCTCATCAATTCTTATATATTTGAGTGAGTTCGCAATTAACTTTGTCAGCAATCTTTGATTCACTTCAAATGAAGCCAATTGAGGTCGATTGTCACTTTGTGTTGTTTGAAAATTTTCAAAGTCTATCTTCCGAATTTGATGTCGAATCTCATCAATTCTTATATATTTGAGTGAGTTCGCAACTAATTTTGTCAGCAATCTTTGATTTACTTCCATTGAAGCCCAATGAGGTCGATTGTCACTTTGTGTTGATACACAATTTTCAAAGTCTATCTTCCGCATTTGAAGTCGAATCCCATCAATTCTTATATATTTGAGTGAGTTTGCAACTAACTTCGTCAGCAATCTTCGATTTAATTCCTTTGAAGCCCAGTGAGGGCGATTGTCACTTTGTGTTGTTTGAACATTTTCAAAGTCTATCTTCCGAATTTGAGGTCGAATCTCATCAATTCTTATATATTTGAGTTTGTTTGCAACTAACTTTGTCAGCAATCTTCGATTTACTTGCATTGAAGCCCATTGTGTTCGATTGTCACTTTGTATTGATTGAAAATTTTCAAAGTCTATCTTCCGAATTTAAAGTCGAATTTCATCAATTCTTATATATATGAGTGAGTTCGCAATTAACTTTGTCAGCAATCTTCGATTTACTTCCATTGAAGCCCATTGTGTTCGATTGTCACTTTGTATTGATTGAAAATTTTCAAAGTCTATCTTCCGAATTTGAAGTCGAATTTCATCAATCCTTATATATATGAGTGAGTTCGCAATTAACTTTGTCAGCAATCTTTGATTTATTTCAAATGAAGCCAATTGAGGTCGATTGTCACTTTGTGTTGTTTGAAAATTTTCAAAGTCTATCTTCCGAATTTGATGTCGAATCTCATCAATTCTTATATATTTGAGTGAGTTCGCAACTAACTCTGTCAGCAATCTTTGATTTACTTCCATTGAAGCCCAATGAGGTCGATTGTCACTTTGTGTTGATACAAAATTTTCGAAGTCTATCTTCCGCATTTGAAGTCGAATCCCATCAATTCTTATATATTTGAGTGAGTTTGCAACTAACTTGTCAGCAATCTTCGATTCAATTCCTTTGAAGCCCAGTGAGGTCGATTGTCACTTTGTGTTGTTTGAAAATTTTCAAAGTCTATCCTCCTCATTTGATGTCGAATCTCATCAATTCTTATATATTTGAGAGAGTTCGCAATTAACATTGTCAGCAATCTTTGATTTACTTCAAATGAAGCCAATTGAGGTCGATTGTCACTTTGTGTTGTTTGAAAATTTTAAAGTCTATCTTCCGAATTTGAGGTCGAATCTCATCAATTCTTATATATTTGAGTGAGTTCGCAACTAACTCTGTCAGCAATCTTTGATTTACTTCCATTGAAGCCCATTGAGGTCGATTGTCACTTTGTGTTGTTTGGAAATTTTTAAAGTCTATCTTCCTAATTTGATGTCGAATCTCATCAATTCTTATATATTTCGGTGAGTTTGCAACTAACTTTAACAGCAATCTTCGATTTAATTCCTTTGAAGCCCAGTGAGGTCGATTGTCACTTTGTATTGATTGAAAATTTTCAAAGTCTATCTTCCAAATTCAATTTGAATCCCATCAATTCTTATATATTTGAGTGAGTTTGCAATAAACTTTCTCAGCAATAGTCGATTTACTTCAAATGAAGCCCATTGAGGTTGATTGTCTTTTTGTGTTGTTTGAAAATTTTCAAAGTCTGTCTTCCGAATTTGTTGTCGAATCTCATCAATTCTTATATATTTGAGTGAGTTTGCAACTAACTTTGTCAGCAATCTTCGATTTACTTCCATTGATGCCCATTGTGGTCGATTGTCACTTTGTATTGATTGAAAATTTTTAAAGTCTATCTTCCTAATTTGATGTCGAATCTCATCAATTCTCATATATTTGGGTGAGTTTGCAGCTGATTTTGTCAGCAATCTTCGATTTAATTCCTTTGAAGCCCAGTGAGGTCGATTGTCACTTTGTATTGATTGAAAATTCTCAATGACTATCTTCCGAATTTGAAGTCGAATTTCATCAATTCTTATATATTTGAGTGAGTTTGCAACTAATTTTGTCAGCAATCTTCGATTTAATTCCTTTGAAGCCCAGTGAGGTCGATTGTCACTTCGTGTTGTTTGAAAATTTTCGAAGTCTATCTTCCGAAATTGAGGTCTAATTTCATCAATTCTTATATATTTGAGTGAGTTTGCAACTAACTTTGTCAGCAATCTTCGATTCAATTCCTTTGAAGCCCAGTGAGGTCGATTGTCACTTTGTATTGATTGAAAATTTTCAAAGTCTACCTTCCAAATTCAATTTGAATCCCATCAATTCTTATATATTTGAGTGAGTTTGCAATAAACTTTGTCAGCAATAGTCGATTTACTTCAAATGAAGCCCATTGAGGTTGATTGTCTTTTTGTGTTGTTTGAAAATTTTCAAAGTCTATATTCCGAATTTGTTGTCGAATCTCATCAATTCTTATATATTTGAGTGAGTTTGCAACTAACTTTGTCAGCAATCTTCGATTTACTTCCGTTGAAGCCCATTGTGGTCGATTGTCACTTTGTATTGATTGAAAATTTTCAAAGTCTATCTTCCGAATTTGTTGTCGAATCTCATCAATTCCTATATATTTGAGTGAGTTCGCAACTAACTCTGTCAGCAATCTTTGATTTACATCCATTGAAACCCATTGAGGTCGATTGTCACTTTGTGTTGTTTGAAAATTTTCAAAGTCTATCTTCCTAATTTGATGTCGAATCTCATCAATTCTTATATATTTGATTGAGTTCGTAACTAACTCTGTCAGCAATCTTTGATTTACTTCCATTGAAGCCCATTAAGCTCGATTGTCACTTTGTATTGTTTGAAAATTCTCAATGACTATCTTCCGAATTTGATGTCGTATCTCATCAATTCTTATATATTTGAGTGATCTTGCAAATAACTTTGTCAGCAATCTTTGATTTACTTCCATTGAAACCCATTGAGGTCGATTGTCACTTTGTGTTGTTTGGAAATTTTCAAAGTCTATCTTCCTAATTTGATGTCGAATCTCATCAATTCTTATATATTTGAATGAGTTTGCAACTAACTTTGTCAGCAATCTTCGATTTAATTCCTTTGAAGCCCAGTGAGGTCGATTGTCACTTTGTATTGATTAAAAATTTTCAAAGTCTATCTTCCAAATTCAATTTGAATCTCATCAATTCTTATATATTTGAATGAGTTTGCAATGAACTTTGTCAGCAATAGTCGATTTACTTCAAATGAAGCCCATTGAGGTTGATTGTCTTTCTGTGTTGTTTGAAAATTTTCAAAGTCTATCTTTCGAATTTGTTGTCGAATCTCATCAATTCTTATATATTCGAGTGAGTTTGCAACTAACTTTGTCAAATGAAGCCAATTGAGGTCGATTGTCACTTTGTGTTGTTTGAAAATTTTCAAAGTCTATCTTCCGAATTTGATGTCGAATCTCATCAGTTCTTATATATTTGAGTGAGTTCGCAACTAACTCTGTCAGCAATCTTTGATTTACTTCCATTGAAGCCCAATGAGGTCGATTGTCACTTTGTGTTGATACAAAATTTTCAAAGTCTATCTTCCGCATTTGAAGTCGAATCCCATCAATTCTTATATATTTGAGTGAGTTTGCAACTAACTTGTCAGCAATCTTCGATTCAATTCCTTTGAAGCCCAGTGAGGTCGATTGTCACTTTGTGTTGTTTGAGGATTTTCAAAGTCTATCCTCCTCATTTGATGTCGAATCTCATCAATTCTTATATATTTGAGAGAGTACGCAATTAACTTTGTCAGCAATCTTTGATTTACTTCAAATGAAGCCAATTGAGGTCGATTGTCACTTTGTGTTGTTTAAAAATTTTAAAGTCTATCTTCCGAATTTGAGGTCGAATCTCATCAATTCTTATATATTTTAGTGAGTTCGCAACTAAGTCTGTCAGCAATCTTTGATTTACTTCCATTGAAGCCCATTGAGGTCGATTGTCACTTTGTGTTGATACAAAATTTTCGAAGTCTATCTTCCGCATTTGAAGTCGAATCCCATCAATTCTTATATATTTGAGTGAGTTTGCAACTAACTTGTCAGCAATCTTCGATTCAATTCCTTTGAAGCCCAGTGAGGTCGATTGTCACTTTGTGTTGTTTGAAAATTTTCAAAGTCTATCCTCCTCATTTGATGTCGAATCTCATCAATTCTTATATATTTGAGAGAGTTCGCAATTAACATTGTCAGCAATCTTTGATTTACTTCAAATGAAGCCAATTGAGGTCGATTGTCACTTTGTGTTGTTTGAAAATTTTAAAGTCTATCTTCCGAATTTGAGGTCGAATCTCATCAATTCTTATATATTTGAGTGAGTTCGCAACTAACTCTGTCAGCAATCTTTGATTTACTTCCATTGAAGCCCATTGAGGTCGATTGTCACTTTGTGTTGTTTGGAAATTTTTAAAGTCTATCTTCCTAATTTGATGTCGAATCTCATCAATTCTTATATATTTCGGTGAGTTTGCAACTAACTTTAACAGCAATCTTCGATTTAATTCCTTTGAAGCCCAGTGAGGTCGATTGTCACTTTGTATTGATTGAAAATTTTCAAAGTCTATCTTCCAAATTCAATTTGAATCCCATCAATTCTTATATATTTGAGTGAGTTTGCAATAAACTTTCTCAGCAATAGTCGATTTACTTCAAATGAAGCCCATTGAGGTTGATTGTCTTTTTGTGTTGTTTGAAAATTTTCAAAGTCTGTCTTCCGAATTTGTTGTCGAATCTCATCAATTCTTATATATTTGAGTGAGTTTGCAACTAACTTTGTCAGCAATCTTCGATTTACTTCCATTGATGCCCATTGTGGTCGATTGTCACTTTGTATTGATTGAAAATTTTTAAAGTCTATCTTCCTAATTTGATGTCGAATCTCATCAATTCTCATATATTTGGGTGAGTTTGCAGCTGATTTTGTCAGCAATCTTCGATTTAATTCCTTTGAAGCCCAGTGAGGTCGATTGTCACTTTGTATTGATTGAAAATTCTCAATGACTATCTTCCGAATTTGAAGTCGAATTTCATCAATTCTTATATATTTGAGTGAGTTTGCAACTAATTTTGTCAGCAATCTTCGATTTAATTCCTTTGAAGCCCAGTGAGGTCGATTGTCACTTCGTGTTGTTTGAAAATTTTCGAAGTCTATCTTCCGAAATTGAGGTCTAATTTCATCAATTCTTATATATTTGAGTGAGTTTGCAACTAACTTTGTCAGCAATCTTCGATTCAATTCCTTTGAAGCCCAGTGAGGTCGATTGTCACTTTGTATTGATTGAAAATTTTCAAAGTCTACCTTCCAAATTCAATTTGAATCCCATCAATTCTTATATATTTGAGTGAGTTTGCAATAAACTTTGTCAGCAATAGTCGATTTACTTCAAATGAAGCCCATTGAGGTTGATTGTCTTTTTGTGTTGTTTGAAAATTTTCAAAGTCTATATTCCGAATTTGTTGTCGAATCTCATCAATTCTTATATATTTGAGTGAGTTTGCAACTAACTTTGTCAGCAATCTTCGATTTACTTCCGTTGAAGCCCATTGTGGTCGATTGTCACTTTGTATTGATTGAAAATTTTCAAAGTCTATCTTCCGAATTTGTTGTCGAATCTCATCAATTCCTATATATTTGAGTGAGTTCGCAACTAACTCTGTCAGCAATCTTTGATTTACATCCATTGAAACCCATTGAGGTCGATTGTCACTTTGTGTTGTTTGAAAATTTTCAAAGTCTATCTTCCTAATTTGATGTCGAATCTCATCAATTCTTATATATTTGATTGAGTTCGTAACTAACTCTGTCAGCAATCTTTGATTTACTTCCATTGAAGCCCATTAAGCTCGATTGTCACTTTGTATTGTTTGAAAATTCTCAATGACTATCTTCCGAATTTGATGTCGTATCTCATCAATTCTTATATATTTGAGTGATCTTGCAAATAACTTTGTCAGCAATCTTTGATTTACTTCCATTGAAACCCATTGAGGTCGATTGTCACTTTGTGTTGTTTGGAAATTTTCAAAGTCTATCTTCCTAATTTGATGTCGAATCTCATCAATTCTTATATATTTGAATGAGTTTGCAACTAACTTTGTCAGCAATCTTCGATTTAATTCCTTTGAAGCCCAGTGAGGTCGATTGTCACTTTGTATTGATTAAAAATTTTCAAAGTCTATCTTCCAAATTCAATTTGAATCTCATCAATTCTTATATATTTGAATGAGTTTGCAATGAACTTTGTCAGCAATAGTCGATTTACTTCAAATGAAGCCCATTGAGGTTGATTGTCTTTCTGTGTTGTTTGAAAATTTTCAAAGTCTATCTTTCGAATTTGTTGTCGAATCTCATCAATTCTTATATATTCGAGTGAGTTTGCAACTAACTTTGTCAACAATCTTCGATTTAATTCCTTTGAAGCCCAGTGAGGTCGATTGTCACTTTGTGTTGTTTGAAAATTTTCAAAGTCTATCCTCCTCATTTGATGTCGAATCTCATCAATTCTTATATATTTGAGTGAGTTCGCAATTAACTTTGTCAGCAATCTTTGATTTACTCCAAATGAAGCCAATTGAGGTCGATTGTCACTTTGTGTTGTTTGAAAATTTTCAAAGTCTATCTTCCGAATTTGAGGTCGAATCTCGTCAATTCTTATATATTTGAGTGAGTACGCAACTAACTCTGTCAGCAATCTTTGATTTACTTCCATTGAAGCCCATTAAGGTCGATTGTCACTTTGTATTGGTTGAAAATTTTCAAAGTCTATCTTCCAAATTCAATTTGAATCCCATCAATTCTTATATATTTGAGTGAGTTTGCAATAAACTTTGTCAGCAATAGTCGATTTACTTCAAATGAAGCCCATTGAGGTTGATTGTCTTTTTGTGTTGTTTGAAAATTTTCAAAGTCTATCTTCCGGAATTGTTGTCGAATCTCATCAATTCTTATATATTTGAGTGAGTTTGCAACTAACTTTGTCAGCAATCTTCGATTTACTTCCATTGAAGCCCATTGTGGTCGATTGTCACTTTGTATTGATTGAAAATTTTCAAAGTCTATCTCCCGAATTTGAAGTCGAATTTCATCAATTCTTATATATTTGAGTGAGTTTGCAACTAACTTTGTCAGCAATCTTCGATTTACTTCCATTGAAGCCCATTGTGGTCGATTGTCACTTTGTATTGATTGAAAATTTTCAAAGTCTATCTTCCGAATTTGAAGTCGAATTTCATCAATTCTTATATATTTGAGTGAGTTTGCTACTAACTTTGTCAGCAATCTTCGATTTACTTCCATTGAAGCCCATTGTGGTCGATTGTCACTTTGTATTGATTGAAAATTTTCGAAGTCTATCTTCCGAATTTGAAGTCGAATTTCATGAATTCTTATATATTTGAGTGAGTTTGCAACTAACTTTGTCAGCAATCTTCGATTTAATTCCTTTGAAGCCCAGTGAGGTCGATTGTCACTTTGTGTTGTTTGAAAATTTTCAAAGTCTATCCTCCTCATTTGATGTCGAATCTCATCAATTCTTATATATATGAGTGAGTTCGCAATTAACTTTGTCAGCAATCTTTGATTTACTTCAAATGAAGCCAATTGAGGTCGATTGTCACTTTGTGTTGTTTGAAAATTTTCAAAGTCTATCTTCCGAATTTGATGTCGAATCTCATCAGTTCTTATATATTTGAGTGAGTTCGCAACTAACTCTGTCAGCAATCTTTGATTTACTTCCATTGAAGCCCAATGAGGTCGATTGTCACTTTGTGTTCATACAAAATTTTCAAAGTCTATCTTCCGCATTTGAAGTCGAATCCCATCAATTCTTATATATTTGAGTGAGTTTGCAACTAACTTTGTCAGCAATCTTCGATTTACTTCCATTGAAGCCCATTGTGGTCGATTGTCACTTTGTATTGATTGAAAATTTTCAAAGTCTATCTTCCGAATTTGAAGTCGAATTTCATCAATTCTTATATATTTGAGTGAGTTTGCTACTAACTTTGTCAGCAATCTTCGATTTACTTCCATTGAAGCCCATTGTGGTCGATTGTCACTTTGTATTGATTGAAAATTTTCGAAGTCTATCTTCCGAATTTGAAGTCGAATTTCATGAATTCTTATATATTTGAGTGAGTTTGCAACTAACTTTGTCAGCAATCTTCGATTTAATTCCTTTGAAGCCCAGTGAGGTCGATTGTCACTTTGTGTTGTTTGAAAATTTTCAAAGTCTATCCTCCTCATTTGATGTCGAATCTCATCAATTCTTATATATATGAGTGAGTTCGCAATTAACTTTGTCAGCAATCTTTGATTTACTTCAAATGAAGCCAATTGAGGTCGATTGTCACTTTGTGTTGTTTGAAAATTTTCAAAGTCTATCTTCCGCATTTGAAGTCGAATCCCATCAATTCTTATATATTTGAGTGAGTTTGCAACTAACTTGTCAGCAATCTTCGATTCAATTCCTTTGAAGCCCAGTGAGGTCGATTGTCACTTTGTGTTGTTTGAGGATTTTCAAAGTCTATCCTCCTCATTTGATGTCGAATCTCATCAATTCTTATATATTTGAGAGAGTACGCAATTAACTTTGTCAGCAATCTTTGATTTACTTCAAATGAAGCCAATTGAGGTCGATTGTCACTTTGTGTTGTTTGAAAATTTTAAAGTCTATCTTCCGAATTTGAGGTCGAATCTCATCAATTCTTATATATTTTAGTGAGTTCGCAACTAAGTCTGTCAGCAATCTTTGATTTACTTCCATTGAAGCCCATTGAGGTCGATTGTCACTTTGTGTTGATTGAAAATTTTCAAAGTCTATCTTCCGCATTTGAAGTCGAATCCCATCAATTCTTATATATTTGGGTGAGTTTGCAACTAACTTTGTCAGCAATCTTCGATTTAATTCCTTTGAAGCCCAGTGAGGTCGATTGTCACTTTGTATTGATTGAAAATTTTCAAAGTCTATCTTCCAAATTCAATTTGAATCCCATCAATTCTTATATATTTGAGTGAGTTCGCAATAAACTTTGTCAGCAATAGTCGATTTACTTCAAATGAAGCCCATTGAGGTTGACTGTCTTTTTGTGTTGTTTGAAAATTTTCAAAGTCTATCTTCCGAATTTGTTGTCGAATCTCATCAATTCTTATATATTTGAGTGAGTTTGCAACTAACTTTGTCAGCAATCTTCGATTTACTTCCATTAAAGCCCATTGTGGTCGATTGTCACTTTGTATTGATTGAAAATTCTCAATGACTATCGTGCGAATTTGAAGTCGAATTTCATCAATTCTTATATATTTGAGTGAGTTTGCAACTAACTTTGTCAGCAATCTTCGATTCAATTCCTTTGAAGCCCAGTGAGTTCGATTGTCACTTTGTGTTGTTGAAAATTTTCAAAGTCTATCTTCCGAATTTGAGGTCGAATCTCATCAATTCTTATATATTTGAGTGAGTTCGCAACTAACTCTGTCAGCAATCTTTGATTTACTTCCATTGAAGCCCATTGAGGTCGATTGTCACTTTGTGTTGTTTGGAAATTTTCAAAGTCTATCTTCCTAATTTGATGTCGAATCTCATCAATTCTTATATATTTGAGTGAGTTTGCAACTAACTTTGTCAGCAATCTTCGATTTACTTCCGTTGAAGCCCATTGAGGTGGATTGTCACTTTGTATTGATTGAAAATTTTCAGAGTCTATCTTCCGAATTTGATGTCGAATCTCATCAACTCTCATATATTCGAGTGAGTTTGCAACTAACATTGTCAACAATCTTCGATTTACTTCCATTGAAGCTCATTGAGATCGATTGTCACTTTGTATAGATTGGATATTTTCAAAGTCTATCTTCCGAATTTGAAGTCGAATCTCATCAACTCTTATATATTCTAGTGAGTTTGCAACTAACTCTGTCAGCAATCTTCGATTTATTTCCATTGAAGCCCATTGTGGTCGATTGGCACTTTGTGTTGTTTGAAAATTTTCAAAGTCTATCTTCCGAACTTGAAGTCGAATCTCATCAATTCTTATATATTTGAGTGAGTTCGCAACTAACTTTGTCAGCAATCTTTGATTTACTTCCATTGAATCCCATTGAGGTCGATTGTCACTTTGTGTTGTTTGAAAATTCTCAAAGTCTATCTTCCTAATTTGATGTCGAATCTCATCAATTTTTATATATTTGAGTGAGTTTGCAACTAACTTTGTCAGCAATTGTCGATATACTTCCATTGAAGCCCATTGTGGTCGATTGTCACTTTGTATTGATTGAAAATTTTCAAAGTCTATCTCCCGAATTTGAAGTCGAATTTCATCAATTCTTATATATTTGAATGAGTTTGCAAATTACTTTGTCAGCAATCGTCGATTTACTTCCATTGAAGCCTATTGGGGTCGGTTGTCACTTTGTATTGATTGAAAATTTTCAAAGTCTATCTTCCGAATTTGAAGTCGAATCTCATCAATTTTTATTTATTTGAGTGAGTTTGCAACTAACTTTGTCAGCAATCGTCGATTTACTTCCATTGAAGCTCATTGAGATTGATAGTCACTTTGTATTGATTGGAAATTTCCAAAGTCTATCTTCCAAATTCAAAGTCGAATCTCATCAATTCTTATATATTTCAGTGAGTTTGCAATTAACTTTGTCAGCAATCTTCGATTTACTTCCATTGAAGCCTATTGAGGTCGGTTGTCACTTTGTATTGATTGAAAATTTTCAAAGTCTATCTTCCGAATTTGAAGTCGAATCTCATCAATTTTTATATATTTGAGTGAGTTTGCAACTAACTTTGTCAGCAATTGTCGATTTACTTCCATTGAAGCCCATTGTGGTCGATTGTCACTTTGAATTGATCGAAAATTTTCAATGTCTATCTTTCGAATTTGAAGTCGAAACTCATCAACTCTTATATATTCGAGTGAGTTTGCAATTAACTTTGTCAGCAATCTTCGATTTACTTCCATTGATGCCTATTGAGGTCGGTTGTCACTTTGTATTGATTGAAAATTTTCAAAGTATATCTTCCAAATTCAAAGTCGAATTTCATCAATTCTTATATATTTGAGTGAGTTTGCAACTAACTTTGTCAGCAATCTTCGATTTACTTCCGTTGAAGCCCATTGAGGTGGATTGTCACTTTGTATTGATTGAAAATTTTCAGAGTCTATCTTCCGAATTTGATGTCGAATCTCATCAACTCTCATATATTTGAGTGAGTTTGCAACTAACATTGTCAACAATCTTCGATTTACTTCCATTGAAGCTCATTGAGATCGATTGTCACTTTGTATAGATTGGATATTTTCAAAGTCTATCTTCCGAATTTGAAGTCGAATCTCATCAACTTTTATATATTCTAGTGAGTTTGCAACTAACATTGTCAACAATCTTCGATTTACTTCCATTGAAGCTCATTGTGGTCGATTGTCACTTTGTGTTGTTTGGAAATTTTCAAAGCCTCTCTTCCGAATTTGAAGTCGAATCTCATCAATTCTTATATATTTGAGTGAGTTTGCAACTAACTTTGTCAGCAATCGTCGATTTACTTCCATTGTAGCCCATTGAGATCGATTGTCACTTTGTTTAGATTGGATATTTTCAAAGTCTATCTTCCGAATTTGAAGTCGAATCTCATCAACTCTTATATATTCTAGTGAGTTTGCAACTAACTCTGTCAGCAATCTTCGATTTACCTCCATTGAAGCCCATTGAGGTCGATTGTCACTTTGTATTGACTGAAAATTCTCAAAGTCTATCTTCCGAATTTGAAGTCGAATCTCATCAATTTTTATATATTTGAGTGAGTTTGCAACTAACTTTGTCAGCAATTGTCGATTTACTTCCATTGAAGCCCATTGTGGTCGATTGTCACTTTGTATTGATTGAAAATTTTCAAAGTCTATCTTCCGAATTTGAAGTCGAATTTCATCAATTCTTATATATTCGAGTGAGTTTGCAACTAACTTTGTCAGCAATCTTCGATTTAATTCCTTTGAAGCCCAGTGAGGTCGATTGTCACTTTGTATTGATTGAAAATTTTCAAAGTCTATCTTCCGAATTTGAAGTCGAATTTCATCAATTCTTATATATTTGAGTGAGTTTGCAACTAACTTTGTCAGCAATCGTCGATTTACTTCCATTGAAGCCCATTGAGATCGATTGTCACTTTGTATTGATTGGATATTTTCAAAGTCTATCTTCCGAATTTTAAGTCGAATCTCATCAACTTTTATATATTCGAGTGAGTTTGCAACTAACTTTGTCAGCATTCTTCGATCCACTTCCATTGAAGCCCATTGAGGTCGATTGTCACTCTGTATTGACTGAAAATTCTCTAAGTCTATCTTCCGAATTTGACGTCGAATCTCATCAATTCTTATATATTTGAGTGAGTTTGCAACTAACTTTGTCAGCAATCTTCGATTTACTTCCGTTGAAGCCCATTGAGGTGGATTGTCACTTTGTATTGATTGAAAATTTTCAGAGTCTATCTTCCGAATTTGATGTCGAATCTCATCAACTCTCATATATTCGAGTGAGTTTGCAACTAACATTGTCAACAATCTTCGATTTACTTCCATTGAAGCTCATTGAGATCGATTGTCACTTTGTATAGATTGGATATTTTCAAAGTCTATCTTCCGAATTTGAAGTCGAATCTCATCAACTCTTATATATTCTAGTGAGTTTGCAACTAACTCTGTCAGCAATCTTCGATTTATTTCCATTGAAGCCCATTGTGGTCGATTGGCACTTTGTGTTGTTTGAAAATTTTCAAAGTCTATCTTCCGAACTTGAAGTCGAATCTCATCAATTCTTATATATTTGAGTGAGTTCGCAACTAACTTTGTCAGCAATCTTTGATTTACTTCCATTGAATCCCATTGAGGTCGATTGTCACTTTGTGTTGTTTGAAAATTCTCAAAGTCTATCTTCCTAATTTGATGTCGAATCTCATCAATTTTTATATATTTGAGTGAGTTTGCAACTAACTTTGTCAGCAATTGTCGATATACTTCCATTGAAGCCCATTGTGGTCGATTGTCACTTTGTATTGATTGAAAATTTTCAAAGTCTATCTCCCGAATTTGAAGTCGAATTTCATCAATTCTTATATATTTGAATGAGTTTGCAAATTACTTTGTCAGCAATCGTCGATTTACTTCCATTGAAGCCTATTGGGGTCGGTTGTCACTTTGTATTGATTGAAAATTTTCAAAGTCTATCTTCCGAATTTGAAGTCGAATCTCATCAATTCTTATTTATTTGAGTGAGTTTGCAACTAACTTTGTCAGCAATCGTCGATTTACTTCCATTGAAGCTCATTGAGATTGATAGTCACTTTGTATTGATTGGAAATTTCCAAAGTCTATCTTCCAAATTCAAAGTCGAATCTCATCAATTCTTATATATTTGGGTGAGTTTGCAATTAACTTTGTCAGCAATCTTCGATTTACTTCCATTGAAGCCTATTGAGGTCGGTTGTCACTTTGTATTGATTGAAAATTTTCAAAGTCTATCTTCCGAATTTGAAGTCGAATCTCATCAATTTTTATATATTTGAGTGAGTTTGCAACTAACTTTGTCAGCAATTGTCGATTTACTTCCATTGAAGCCCATTGTGGTCGATTGTCACTTTGAATTGATCGAAAATTTTCAATGTCTATCTTTCGAATTTGAAGTCGAAACTCATCAACTCTTATATATTCGAGTGAGTTTGCAATTAACTTTGTCAGCAATCTTCGATTTACTTCCATTGATGCCTATTGAGGTCGGTTGTCACTTTGTATTGATTGAAAATTTTCAAAGTATATCTTCCAAATTCAAAGTCGAATCTCATCAATTCTTATATATTTGAGTGAGTTTGCAATAAACTTTGTCAGCAATAGTCGATTTACTTTCATTGAAGTCCATTGAGATCGATTGTCACTTTGTATTGATTGGAAATTTTCAAAGTCTATCTTTCGAATTTGAAGTCGAATTTCATCAATTCTTATATATTTGAGTGAGTTTGCAACTAACTTTGTCAGCAATCTTCGATTTACTTCCGTTGAAGCCCATTGAGGTGGATTGTCACTTTGTATTGATTGAAAATTTTCAGAGTCTATCTTCCGAATTTGATGTCGAATCTCATCAACTCTCATATATTTGATTGAGTTTGCAACTAACATTGTCAACAATCTTCGATTTACTTCCATTGAAGCTCATTGAGATCGATTGTCACTTTGTATAGATTGGATATTTTCAAAGTCTATCTTCCGAATTTGAAGTCGAATCTCATCAACTCTTATATATTCTAGTGAGTTTGCAACTAACATTGTCAACAATCCTCGATTTACTTCCATTGAAGCTCATTGTGGTCGATTGTCACTTTGTGTTGTTTGGAAATTTTCAAAGCCTCTCTTCCGAATTTGAAGTCGAATCTCATCAATTCTTATATATTTGAGTGTGTTTGCAACTAACTTTGTCAGCAATCGTCGATTTACTTCCATTGTAGCCCATTGAGATCGATTGTCACTTTGTATAGATTGGATATTTTCAAAGTCTATCTTCCGAATTTGAAGTCGAATCTCATCAACTCTTATATATTCTAGTGAGTTTGCAACTAACTCTGTCAGCAATCTTCGATTTACCTCCATTGAAGCCCATTGAGGTCGATTGTCACTTTGTATTGACTGAAAATTCTCAAAGTCTATCTTCCGAATTTGAAGTCGAATCTCATCAATTTTTATATATTTGAGTGAGTTTGCAACTAACTTTGTCAGCAATTGTCGATTTACTTCCATTGAAGCCCATTGTGGTCGATTGTCACTTTGTATTGATTGAAAATTTTCAAAGTCTATCTTCCGAATTTGAAGTCGAATTTCATCAATTCTTATATATTCGAGTGAGTTTGCAACTAACTTTGTCAGCAATCTTCGATTTAATTCCTTTGAAGCCCAGTGAAGTCGATTGTCACTTTGTATTGATTGAAAATTTTCAAAGTCTATCTTCCGAATTTGAAGTCGAATTTCATCAATTCTTATATATTTGAGTGAGTTTGCAACTAACTTTGTCAGCAATCGTCGATTTACTTCCATTGAAGCCCATTGAGATCGATTGTCACTTTGTATTGATTGGATATTTTCAAAGTCTATCTTCCGAATTTTAAGTCGAATCTCATCAACTTTTATATATTCGAGTGAGTTTGCAACTAACTTTGTCAGCATTCTTCGATCTACTTCCATTGAAGCCCATTGAGGTCGATTGTCACTCTGTATTGACTGAAAATTCTCTAAGTCTATCTTCCGAATTTGACGTCGAATCTCATCAATTTTTATATATTTGAGTGAGTTTGCAACTAACTTTGTCAGCAATTGTCGATTTACTTCCATTGAAGCCCATTGAGGTCGATTGTCACTTTGTATTGACTGAAAATTCTCTAAGTCTATCTTCCGAATTTGACGTCGAATCTCATCAATTTTTATATATTTGAGTGAGTTTGCAACTAACTTTGTCAGCAATCTTCGATTTAATTCCTTTGAAGCCCAGTGAGGTCGATGTTCACTTTGTATTGATTGAAAATTTTCAAAGTCTATCTTCCGAATTTGAAGTCGAATTTCATCAATTCTTATATATTTGAGTGAGTTTGCAACTAAATTTGTCAGCAATCTTCGATTCAATTCCTTTGAAGCCCAGTGAGTTCGATTGTCACTTTGTGTTGTTTGAAAATTTTCAAAGTCTATCTTCCGAATTTGAGGTCGAATCTCATCAATTCTTATATATTTGAGTGAGTTCGCAACTAACTCTGTCAGCAATCTTTGATTTACTTCCATTGAAGCCCATTGAGGTCGATTGTCACTTTGTGTTGTTTGGAAATTTTCAAAGTCTATCTTCCTAATTTGATGTCGAATCTCATCAATTCTTATATATTTGAGTGAGTTTGCAACTAACTTTGTCAGCAATCTTCGATTTACTTCCGTTGAAGCCCATTGAGGTGGATTGTCACTTTGTATTGATTGAAAATTTTCAGAGTCTATCTTCCGAATTTGATGTCGAATCTCATCAACTCTCATATATTCGAGTGAGTTTGCAACTAACATTGTCAACAATCTTCGATTTACTTCCATTGAAGCTCATTGAGATCGATTGTCACTTTGTATAGATTGGATATTTTCAAAGTCTATCTTCCGAATTTGAAGTCGAATCTCATCAACTCTTATATATTCTAGTGAGTTTGCAACTAACTCTGTCAGCAATCTTCGATTAATTTCCATTGAAGCCCATTGTGGTCGATTGGCACTTTGTGTTGTTTGAAAATTTTCAAAGTCTATCTTCCGAACTTGAAGTCGAATCTCATCAATTCTTATATATTTGAGTGAGTTCGCAACTAACTTTGTCAGCAATCTTTGATTTACTTCCATTGAATCCCATTGAGGTCGATTGTCACTTTGTGTTGTTTGAAAATTCTCAAAGTCTATCTTCCTAATTTGATGTCGAATCTCATCAATTTTTATATATTTGAGTGAGTTTGCAACTAACTTTGTCAGCAATTGTCGATATACTTCCATTGAAGCCCATTGTGGTCGATTGTCACTTTGTATTGATTGAAAATTTTCAAACTCTATCTCCCGAATTTGAAGTCGAATTTCATCAATTCTTATATATTTGAATGAGTTTGCAAATTACTTTGTCAGCAATCGTCGATTTACTTCCATTGAAGCCTATTGGGGTCGGTTGTCACTTTGTATTGATTGAAAATTTTCAAAGTCTCTCTTCCGAATTTGAAGTCGAATCTCATCAATTCTTATTAACTTCCATTGAAGCCTATTGAGGTCGGTTGTCACTTTGTATTGATTGAAAATTTTCAAAGTCTATCTTCCGAATTTGAAGTCGAATCTCATCAATTTTTATATATTTGAGTGAGTTTGCAACTAACTTTGTCAGCAATTGTCGATTTACTTCCATTGAAGCCCATTGTGGTCGATTGTCACTTTGAATTGATCGAAAATTTTCAATGTCTATCTTTCGAATTTGAAGTCGAAACTCATCAACTCTTATATATTCGAGTGAGTTTGCAATTAACTTTGTCAGCAATCTTCGATTTACTTCCATTGATGCCTATTGAGGTCGGTTGTCACTTTGTATTAATTGAAAATTTTCAAAGTATAACTTCCAAATTCAAAGTCGAATCTCATCAATTCTTATATATTTGAGTGAGTTTGCAATAAACTTTGTCAGCAATAGTCGATTTACTTTCTTTGAAGTCCATTGAGATCGATTGTCACTTTGTATTGATTGGAAATTTTCAAAGTCTATCTTTCGAATTTGAAGTCGAATTTCATCAATTCTTATATATTTGAGTGAGTTTGCAACTAACTTTGTCAGCAATCTTCGATTTAATTCCTTTGAAGCCCAGTGAGGTCAATTGTCACTTTGTATTGATTGAAAATTTTCAAAGTCTATCCTCCTCATTTGATGTCGAATCTCATCAATTCTTATATATTTGAGTGAGTTCGCAAATAACTTCGTCAGCAATTGTCGATTTACTTCCATTGAAGCCCATTGTGGTCGATTGTCACTTTGTATTGATTGAAAATTTTCAAAGTCTATCTTCCGAATTTGAAGTCGAATTTCATCAATTCTTATATATTCGAGTGATTTTGCAACTAACTTTGTCAGCAATCTTCGATTTAATTCCTTTGAAGCCCAGTGAAGTCGATTGTCACTTTGTATTGATTGAAAATTTTCAAAGTCTATCTTCCGAATTTGAAGTCGAATTTCATCAATTCTTATATATTTGAGTGAGTTTGCAACTAACTTTGTCAGCAATCGTCGATTTACTTCCATTGAAGCCCATTGTGGTCGATTGTCACTTTGTATTGATTGAAAATTTTCAAAGTCTATCTTCCGAATTTGAAGTCGAATTTCATCAATTCTTATATATTCGAGTGAGTTTGCAACTAACTTTGTCAGCAATCTTCGATTTAATTCCTTTGAAGCCCAGTGAAGTCGATTGTCACTTTGTATTGATTGGATATTTTCAAAGTCTATCTTCCGAATTTTAAGTCGAATCTCATCAACTTTTATATATTCGAGTGAGTTTGCAACTAACTTTGTCAGCATTCTTCGATCTACTTCCATTGAAGCCCATTGAGGTCGATTGTCACTCTGTATTGACTGAAAATTCTCTAAGTCTATCTTCCGAATTTGACGTCGAATCTCATCAATTTTTATATATTTGAGTGAGTTTGCAACTAACTTTGTCAGCAATTGTCGATTTACTTCCATTGAAGCCCATTGAGGTCGATTGTCACTTTGTATTGACTGAAAATTCTCTAAGTCTATCTTCCGAATTTGACGTCGAATCTCATCAATTTTTATATATTTGAGTGAGTTTGCAACTAACTTTGTCAGCAATCTTCGATTTAATTCCTTTGAAGCCCAGTGAGGTCGATGTTCACTTTGTATTGATTGAAAATTTTCAAAGTCTATCTTCCGAATTTGAAGTCGAATTTCATCAATTCTTATATATTTGAGTGAGTTTGCAACTAAATTTGTCAGCAATCTTCGATTCAATTCCTTTGAAGCCCAGTGAGTTCGATTGTCACTTTGTGTTGTTTGAAAATTTTCAAAGTCTATCTTCCGAATTTGAGGTCGAATCTCATCAATTCTTATATATTTGAGTGAGTTCGCAACTAACTCTGTCAGCAATCTTTGATTTACTTCCATTGAAGCCCATTGAGGTCGATTGTCACTTTGTGTTGTTTGGAAATTTTCAAAGTCTATCTTCCTAATTTGATGTCGAATCTCATCAATTCTTATATATTTGAGTGAGTTTGCAACTAACTTTGTCAGCAATCTTCGATTTACTTCCGTTGAAGCCCATTGAGGTGGATTGTCACTTTGTATTGATTGAAAATTTTCAGAGTCTATCTTCCGAATTTGATGTCGAATCTCATCAACTCTCATATATTCGAGTGAGTTTGCAACTAACATTGTCAACAATCTTCGATTTACTTCCATTGAAGCTCATTGAGATCGATTGTCACTTTGTATAGATTGGATATTTTCAAAGTCTATCTTCCGAATTTGAAGTCGAATCTCATCAACTCTTATATATTCTAGTGAGTTTGCAACTAACTCTGTCAGCAATCTTCGATTTATTTCCATTGAAGCCCATTGTGGTCGATTGGCACTTTGTGTTGTTTGAAAATTTTCAAAGTCTATCTTCCGAACTTGAAGTCGAATCTCATCAATTCTTATATATTTGAGTGAGTTCGCAACTAACTTTGTCAGCAATCTTTGATTTACTTCCATTGAATCCCATTGAGGTCGATTGTCACTTTGTGTTGTTTGAAAATTCTCAAAGTCTATCTTCCTAATTTGATGTAGAATCTCATCAATTTTTATATATTTGAGTGAGTTTGCAACTAACTTTGTCAGCAATTGTCGATATACTTCCATTGAAGCCCATTGTGGTCGATTGTCACTTTGTATTGATTGAAAATTTTCAAACTCTATCTCCCGAATTTGAAGTCGAATTTCATCAATTCTTATATATTTGAATGAGTTTGCAAATTACTTTGTCAGCAATCGTCGATTTACTTCCATTGAAGCCTATTGGGGTCGGTTGTCACTTTGTATTGATTGAAAATATTCAAAGTCTCTCTTCCGAATTTGAAGTCGAATCTCATCAATTCTTATTTACTTCCATTGAAGCCTATTGAGGTCGGTTGTCACTTTGTATTGATTGAAAATTTTCAAAGTCTATCTTCCGAATTTGAAGTCGAATCTCATCAATTTTTATATATTTGAGTGAGTTTGCAACTAACTTTGTCAGCAATTGTCGATTTACTTCCATTGAAGCCCATTGTGGTCGATTGTCACTTTGAATTGATCGAAAATTTTCAATGTCTATCTTTCGAATTTGAAGTCGAAACTCATCAACTCTTATATATTCGAGTGAGTTTGCAATTAACTTTGTCAGCAATCTTCGATTTACTTCCATTGATGCCTATTGAGGTCGGTTGTCACTTTGTATTAATTGAAAATTTTCAAAGTATATCTTCCAAATTCAAAGTCGAATCTCATCAATTCTTATATATTTGAGTGAGTTTGCAATAAACTTTGTCAGCAATAGTCGATTTACTTTCTTTGAAGTCCATTGAGATCGATTGTCACTTTGTATTGATTGGAAATTTTCAAAGTCTATCTTTCGAATTTGAAGTCGAATTTCATCAATTCTTATATATTTGAGTGAGTTTGCAACTAACTTTGTCAGCAATCTTCGATTTAATTCCTTTGAAGCCCAGTGAGGTCAATTGTCACTTTGTATTGATTGAAAATTTTCAAAGTCTATCCTCCTCATTTGATGTCGAATCTCATCAATTCTTATATATTTGAGTGAGTTCGCAAATAACTTCGTCAGCAATTGTCGATTTACTTCCATTGAAGCCCATTGAGGTCGATTGTCACTTTGGGTTGTTTGAAAATTTTCAAAGTCTATCTTCCTAATTTGATGTCGAATCTCATCAATTCTGATATATTTGAATGAGTTTGCAACTAACTTTGTCAGTAATCGTCGATTTACTTCCATTGAAGCCTATTGAGATCGATTGTCACTTTGTATTGATTGGAAATTTTCAGTGTCTATCTTCCGAATTTGGAGTCGAATCTCATCAACTCTCATATATTCGAGTGAGTTTGCAACTAACATTGTCAACAATCTTCGATTTACTTCCATTGAAGCCCATTGAGGTCGATTGTCACTTTGTATTGACTGAAAATTCTCAAAGTCTATCTTCCTAATTTGATGTCGAATCTCATCAATTCCTATATATTTGAGTGAGTTTGCAACTAACTTTGTCAGCAATCGTCGATTTACTTCCATTGAAGCCCATTGAGGTCGATTGTCACTTTGTATTGACTGAAAATTCTCAAAGTCTATCTTCCGAATTTGAAGTCGAATCTCATCAATTCCTATATATTTGAGTGAGTTTGCTACTAACTTTGTCAGCAATTGTCGATTTACTTCCATTGAAGCCCATCGTGGTCGATTGTCACTTTGTATTGATTGAAAATTTTCAAAGTCTATCTTCCGAATTTGAAGTCGAATTTCATCAACTCTTATATATTCGAGTGAGTTTGCAACTAACTTTGTCAGCAATCTTCGATTTAATTCCTTTGAAGCCCATTGAGATCGATTGCCACTTTGTATTGTTTGGATATTTTCAAAGTCTATCTTCCGAATTTGAAGTCGAATCTCATCAACTCTTATATATTCGAGTGAGTTTGCAACTAACTTTTCAGCAATCTTTGATTTACTTCCATTGAAGCCCATTGAGATCGATTGTCACTTTGTATTGATTGGATATTTTCAAAGTCTATCTTCCGAATTTGAAGTCGAATTTCATCAACTCTTATATATTCGAGTGAGTTTGCAACTAACTTTGTCAGCAATCTTCGATTTAATTCCTTTGAAGCCCATTGAGATCGATTGCCACTTTGTATTGTTTGGATATTTTCAAAGTCTATCTTCCGAATTTGAAGTCGAATCTCATCAACTCTTATATATTCGAGTGAGTTTGCAACTAACTTTTCAGCAATCTTTGATTTACTTCCATTGAAACCCATTGAGGTCGATTGTCACTTTGTGTTGTTTGGAAATTTTCAAAGCCTCTCTTCCGAATTTGAAGTCGAATCTCATCAATTCTTATATATTTGAGTGAGTTCGCAACTAACTTTGTCAGCAATCTTTGATTTACTTCCATTGAATCCCATTGAGGTCGATTGTCACTTTGTGTTGTTTGAAAATTCTCAAAGTCTATCTTCCTAATTTGATGTAGAATCTCATCAATTCCTATATATTTGAGTGAGTTTGCTACTAACTTTGTCAGCAATTGTCGATTTACTTCCATTGAAGCCCATCGTGGTCGATTGTCACTTTGTATTGATTGAAAATTTTCAAAGTCTATCTTCCGAATTTGAAGTCGAATTTCATCAACTCTTATATATTCGAGTGAGTTTGCAACTAACTTTGTCAGCAATCTTCGATTTAATTCCTTTGAAGCCCATTGAGATCGATTGCCACTTTGTATTGTTTGGATATTTTCAAAGTCTATCTTCCGAATTTGAAGTCGAATCTCATCAACTCTTATATATTCGAGTGAGTTTGCAACTAACTTTTCAGCAATCTTTGATTTACTTCCATTGAAACCCATTGAGGTCGATTGTCACTTTGTGTTGTTTGGAAATTTTCAAAGCCTCTCTTCCGAATTTGAAGTCGAATCTCATCAATTCTTATATATTTGAGTGAGTTTGCAACTAACTTTGTCAGCAATCGTCGATTTACTTCCATTGTAGCCCATTGAGATCGATTGTCACTTTGAAAAGATTGGATATTTTCAAAGTCTATCTTCCGAATTTGAAGTCGAATCTCATCAACTCTTATATATTCTAGTGAGTTTGCAACTAACTCTGTCAGCAATCTTCGATTTACCTCCATTGAAGCCCATTGAGGTCGATTGTCACTTTGTATTGACTGAAAATTCTCAAAGTCTATCTTCCGAATTTGAAGTCGAATCTCATCAATTTTTATATATTTGAGTGAGTTTGCAACTAACTTTGTCAGCAATTGTCGATTTACTTCCATTGAAGCCCATTGTGGTCGATTGTCACTTTGTATTGATTGAAAATTTTCAAAGTCTATCTTCCGAATTTGAAGTCGAATTTCATCAATTCTTATATATTCGAGTGAGTTTGCAACTAACTTTGTCAGCAATCTTCGATTTAATTCCTTTGAAGCCCAGTGAGGTCGATTGTCACTTTGTATTGATTGAAAATTTTCAAAGTCTATCTTCCGAATTTGAAGTCGAATTTCATCAATTCTTATATATTTGAGTGAGTTTGCAACTAACTTTGTCAGCAATCGTCGATTTACTTCCATTGAAGCCCATTGAGATCGATTGTCACTTTGTATTGATTGGATATTTTCAAAGTCTATCTTCCGAATTTTAAGTCGAATCTCATCAACTTTTATATATTCGAGTGAGTTTGCAACTAACTTTGTCAGCATTCTTCGATCTACTTCCATTGAAGCCCATTGAGGTCGATTGTCACTCTGTATTGACTGAAAATTCTCTAAGTCTATCTTCCGAATTTGACGTCGAATCTCATCAATTTTTATATATTTGAGTGAGTTTGCAACTAACTTTGTCAGCAATTGTCGATTTACTTCCATTGAAGCCCATTGAGGTCGATTGTCACTTTGTATTGACTGAAAATTCTCTAAGTCTATCTTCCGAATTTGACGTCGAATCTCATCAATTTTTATATATTTGAGTGAGTTTGCAACTAACTTTGTCAGCAATCTTCGATTTAATTCCTTTGAAGCCCAGTGAGGTCGATGTTCACTTTGTATTGATTGAAAATCTTCAAAGTCTATCTTCCGAATTTGAAGTCGAATTTCATCAATTCTTATATATTTGAGTGAGTTTGCAACTAACTTTGTCAGCAATTTTCGATTTAATTCCATTGAAGCCCATTGAGATCGATTGTCACTTTGTATTGTTTGGATATTTTCAAAGTCTATCTTCCGAATTTGAAGTCGAATCTCATCAACTCTTATATATTCGAGTGAGTTTGCAACTAACTTTTCAGCAATCTTTGATTTACTTCCATTGAAACCCATTGAGGTCGATTGTCACTTTGTGTTGTTTGGAAATTTTCAAAGCCTCTCTTCCGAATTTGAAGTCGAATCTCATCAATTCTTATATATTTGAGTGAGTTTGCAACTAACTTTGTCAGCAATCGTCGATTTACTTCCATTGTAGCCCATTGAGATCGATTGTCACTTTGTATAGATTGGATATTTTCAAAGTCTATCTTCCGAATTTGAAGTCGAATCTCATCAACTCTTATATATTCTAGTGAGTTTGCAACTAACTCTGTCAGCAATCTTCGATTTACTTCCATTGAAGCCCATTGAGGTCGATTGTCACTTTGTATTGATTGAAAATTTTCAAAGTCTATCTTCCGAATTTGAAGTCGAATTTCATCAATTTTTATATATTTGAGTGAGTTTGCAACTAACTTTGTCAGCAATCTTCGATTTAATTCCTTTGAAGCCCAGTGAGGTCGATGTTCACTTTGTATTGATTGAAAATCTTCAAAGTCTATCTTCCGAATTTGAAGTCGAATTTCATCAATTCTTATATATTTGAGTGAGTTTGCAACTAACTTTGTCAGCAATTTTCGATTTAATTCCATTGAAGCCCATTGAGATCGATTGTCACTTTGTATTGTTTGGATATTTTCAAAGTCTATCTTCCGAATTTGAAGTCGAATCTCATCAACTCTTATATATTCGAGTGAGTTTGCAACTAACTTTTCAGCAATCTTTGATTTACTTCCATTGAAACCCATTGAGGTCGATTGTCACTTTGTGTTGTTTGGAAATTTTCAAAGCCTCTCTTCCGAATTTGAAGTCGAATCTCATCAATTCTTATATATTTGAGTGAGTTTGCAACTAACTTTGTCAGCAATCGTCGATTTACTTCCATTGTAGCCCATTGAGATCGATTGTCACTTTGTATAGATTGGATATTTTCAAAGTCTATCTTCCGAATTTGAAGTCGAATCTCATCAACTCTTATATATTCTAGTGAGTTTGCAACTAACTCTGTCAGCAATCTTCGATTTACTTCCATTGAAGCCCATTGAGGTCGATTGTCACTTTGTATTGACTGAAAATTCTCTAAGTCTATCTTCCGAATTTGACGTCGAATCTCATCAATTTTTATATATTTGAGTGAGTTTGCAACTAACTTTGTCAGCAATCTTCGATTTAATTCCTTTGAAGCCCAGTGAGGTCGATGTTCACTTTGTATTGATTGAAAATCTTCAAAGTCTATCTTCCGAATTTGAAGTCGAATTTCATCAATTCTTATATATTTGAGTGAGTTTGCAACTAACTTTGTCAGCAATTTTCGATTTAATTCCATTGAAGCCCATTGAGATCGATTGTCACTTTGTATTGTTTGGATATTTTCAAAGTCTATCTTCCGAATTTGAAGTCGAATCTCATCAACTCTTATATATTCGAGTGAGTTTGCAACTAACTTTTCAGCAATCTTTGATTTACTTCCATTGAAGCCCATTGTGGTCGATTGGCACTTTGTGTTGTTTGAAAATTTTCAAAGTCTATCTTCCGAATTTGAAGTCGAATCTCATCAACTCTTATATATTCTAGTGAGTTTGCAACTAACTCTGTCAGCAATCTTCGATTTACTTCCATTGAAGCCCATTGAGGTCGATTGTCACTTTGTATTGACTGAAAATTCTCAAAGTCTATCTTCCGAATTTGAAGTCGAATCTCATCAATTTTTATATATTTGAGTGAGTTTGCAACTAACTTTGTCAGCAATTGTCGATTTACTTCCATTGAAGCCCATTGTGGTCGATTGTCACTTTGTATTGATTGAAAATTTTCAAAGTCTATCTTCCGAATTTGAAGTCGAATTTCATCAATTCTTATATATTCGAGTGAGTTTGCAACTAACTTTGTCAGCAATCTTCGATTTAATTCCTTTGAAGCCCAGTGAGGTCGATTGTCACTTTGTATTGATTGAAAATTTTCAAAGTCTATCTTCCGAATTTGAAGTCGAATTTCATCAATTCTTATATATTTGAGTGAGTTTGCAACTAACTTTGTCAGCAATCGTCGATTTACTTCCATTGAAGCCCATTGAGATCGATTGTCACTTTGTATTGATTGGATATTTTCAAAGTCTATCTCCCGAATTTTAAGTCGAATCTCATCAACTCTTATATATTCGAGTGAGTTTGCAACTAACTTTGTCAGCATTCTTCGATCTACTTCCATTGAAGCCCATTGAGGTCGATTGTCACTCTGTATTGACTGAAAATTCTCAAAGTCTATCTTCCGAATTTGAAGTCGAATCTCATCAATTTTTATATATTTGAGTGAGTTTGCAACTAACTTTGTCAGCAATTGTCGATTTACTTCCATTGAAGCCCATTGTGGTCGATTGTCACTTTGTATTGATTGAAAATTTTCAAAGTCTATCTTCCGAATTTGAAGTCGAATTTCATCAATTCTTATATATTCGAGTGAGTTTGCAACTAACTTTGTCAGCAATCTTCGATTTAATTCCTTTGAAGCCCAGTGAGGTCGATTGTCACTTTGTATTGATTGAAAATTTTCAAAGTCTATCTTCCGAATTCGAAGTCGAATTTCATCAATTCTTATATATTTGAGTGAGTTTGCAACTAACTTTGTCAGCAATCGTCGATTTACTTCCATTGAAGCCCATTGAGATCGATTGTCACTTTGTATTGATTGGATATTTTCAAAGTCTATCTTCCGAATTTTAAGTCGAATCTCATCAACTCTTATATATTCGAGTGAGTTTGCAACTAACTTTGTCAGCATTCTTCGATCTACTTCCATTGAAGCCCATTGAGGTCGATTGTCACTCTGTATTGACTGAAAATTCTCAAAGTCTATCTTCCGAATTTGAAGTCGAATCTCATCAATTTTTATATATTTGAGTGAGTTTGCAACTAACTTTGTCAGCAATTGTCGATTTACTTCCATTGAAGCCCATTGTGGTCGATTGTCACTTTGTATTGATTGAAAATTTTCAAAGTCTATCTTCCGAATTTGAAGTCGAATTTCATCAATTCTTATATATTCGAGTGAGTTTGCAACTAACTTTGTCAGCAATCTTCGATTTAATTCCTTTGAAGCCCAGTGAGGTCGATTGTCACTTTGTATTGATTGAAAATTTTCAAAGTCTATCTTCCGAATTTGAAGTCGAATTTCATCAATTCTTATATATTTGAGTGAGTTTGCAACTAACTTTGTCAGCATTCTTCGATCTACTTCCACTGAAGCCCATTGAGGTCGATTGTCACTCTGTATTGACTGAAAATTCTCTAAGTCTATCTTCCGAATTTGACGTCGAATCTCATCAATTTTTATATATTTGAGTGAGTTTGCAACTAACTTTGTCAGCAATTGTCGATTTACTTCCATTGAAGCCCATTGAGGTCGATTGTCACTTTGTATTGACTGAAAATTCTCTAAGTCTATCTTCCGAATTTGACGTCGAATCTCATCAATTTTTATATATTTGAGTGAGTTTGCAACTAACTTTGTCAGCAATCTTCGATTTAATTCCTTTGAAGCCCAGTGAGGTCGATTGTCACTTTGTATTGATTGAAAATTTTCAAAGTCTATCTTCCGAATTTGAAGTCGAATTTCATCAATTCTTATATATTTGAGTGAGTTTGCAACTAACTTTGTCAGCAATCGTCGATTTTCTTCCATTGAAGCCCATTGAGATCGATTGTCACTTTGTATTGATTGGATATTTTCAAAGTCTATCTTCCGAATTTTAAGTCGAATCTCATCAACTTTTATATATTCGAGTGAGTTTGCAACTAACTTTGTCAGCATTCTTCGATCTACTTCCATTGAAGCCCATTGAGGTCGATTGTCACTCTGTATTGACTGAAAATTCTCTAAGTCTATCTTCCGAATTTGACGTCGAATCTCATCAATTTTTATATATTTGAGTGAGTTTGCAACTAACTTTGTCAGCAATTGTCGATTTACTTCCATTGAAGCCCATTGAGGTCGATTGTCACTTTGTATTGACTGAAAATTCTCTAAGTCTATCTTCCGAATTTGACGTCGAATCTCATCAATTTTTATATATTTGAGTGAGTTTGCAACTAACTTTGTCAGCAATCTTCGATTTAATTCCTTTGAAGCCCAGTGAGGTCGATGTTCACTTTGTATTGATTGAAAATTTTCAAAGTCTATCTTCCGAATTTGAAGTCGAATTTCATCAATTCTTATATATTTGAGTGAGTTTGCAACTAACTTTGTCAGCAATTTTCGATTTAATTCCATTGAAGCCCATTGAGATCGATTGTCACTTTGTATTGTTTGGATATTTTCAAAGTCTATCTTCCGAATTTGAAGTCGAATCTCATCAACTCTTATATATTCGAGTGAGTTTGCAACTAACTTTTCAGCAATCTTTGATTTACTTCCATTGAAACCCATTGAGGTCGATTGTCACTTTGTGTTGTTTGGAAATTTTCAAAGCCTCTCTTCCGAATTTGAAGTCGAATCTCATCAATTCTTATATATTTGAGTGAGTTTGCAACTAACTTTGTCAGCAATCGTCGATTTACTTCCATTGTAGCCCATTGAGATCGATTGTCACTTTGTATAGATTGGATATTTTCAAAGTCTATCTTCCGAATTTGAAGTCGAATCTCATCAACTCTTATATATTCTAGTGAGTTTGCAACTAACTCTGTCAGCAATCTTCGATTTACTTCCATTGAAGCCCATTGAGGTCGATTGTCACTTTGTATTGACTGAAAATTCTCAAAGTCTATCTTCCGAATTTGAAGTCGAATCTCATCAATTTTTATATATTTGAGTGAGTTTGCAACTAACTTTGTCAGCAATTGTCGATTTACTTCCATTGAAGCCCATTGTGGTCGATTGTCACTTTGTATTGATTGGATATTTTCAAAGTCTATCTTCCGAATTTTAAGTCGAATCTCATCAACTTTTATATATTCGAGTGAGTTTGCAACTAACTTTGTCAGCATTCTTCGATCTACTTCCATTGAAGCCCATTGAGGTCGATTGTCACTCTGTATTGACTGAAAATTCTCTAAGTCTATCTTCCGAATTTGACGTCAATTCTCATCAATTTTTATATATTTGAGTGAGTTTGCAACTAACTTTGTCAGCAATTGTCGATTTACTTCCATTGAAGCCCATTGAGGTCGATTGTCACTTTGTATTGACTGAAAATTCTCTAAGTCTATCTTCCGAATTTGACGTCGAATCTCATCAATTTTTATATATTTGAGTGAGTTTGCAACTAACTTTGTCAGCAATCTTCGATTTAATTCCTTTGAAGCCCAGTGAGGTCGATTGTCACTTTGTATTGATTGAAAATTTTCAAAGTCCATCTTCCGAATTTGAAGTCGAATTTCATCAATTCTTATATATTTGAGTGAGTTTGCAACTAACTTTGTCAGCAATCGTCGATTTTCTTCCATTGAAGCCCATTGAGATCGATTGTCACTTTGTATTGATTGGATATTTTCAAAGTCTATCTTCCGAATTTTAAGTCGAATCTCATCAACTTTTATATATTCGAGTGAGTTTGCAACTAACTTTGTCAGCATTCTTCGATCTACTTCCATTGAAGCCCATTGAGGTCGATTGTCACTCTGTATTGACTGAAAATTCTCTAAGTCTATCTTCCGAATTTGACGTCGAATCTCATCAATTTTTATATATTTGAGTGAGTTTGCAACTAACTTTGTCAGCAATTGTCGATTTACTTCCATTGAAGCCCATTGAGGTCGATTGTCACTTTGTATTGACTGAAAATTCTCTAAGTCTATCTTCCGAATTTGACGTCGAATCTCATCAATTTTTATATATTTGAGTGAGTTTGCAACTAACTTTGTCAGCAATCTTCGATTTAATTCCTTTGAAGCCCAGTGAGGTCGATGTTCACTTTGTATTGATTGAAAATTTTCAAAGTCTATCTTCCGAATTTGAAGTCGAATTTCATCAATTCTTATATATTTGAGTGAGTTTGCAACTAACTTTGTCAGCAATTTTCGATTTAATTCCATTGAAGCCCATTGAGATCGATTGTCACTTTGTATTGTTTGGATATTTTCAAAGTCTATCTTCCGAATTTGAAGTCGAATCTCATCAACTCTTATATATTCGAGTGAGTTTGCAACTAACTTTTCAGCAATCTTTGATTTACTTCCATTGAAACCCATTGAGGTCGATTGTCACTTTGTGTTGTTTGGAAATTTTCAAAGCCTCTCTTCCGAATTTGAAGTCGAATCTCATCAATTCTTATATATTTGAGTGAGTTTGCAACTAACTTTGTCAGCAATCGTCGATTTACTTCCATTGTAGCCCATTGAGATCGATTGTCACTTTGTATAGATTGGATATTTTCAAAGTCTATCTTCCGAATTTGAAGTCGAATCTCATCAACTCTTATATATTCTAGTGAGTTTGCAACTAACTCTGTCAGCAATCTTCGATTTACTTCCATTGAAGCCCATTGAGGTCGATTGTCACTTTGTATTGACTGAAAATTCTCAAAGTCTATCTTCCGAATTTGAAGTCGAATCTCATCAATTTTTATATATTTGAGTGAGTTTGCAACTAACTTTGTCAGCAATTGTCGATTTACTTCCATTGAAGCCCATTGTGGTCGATTGTCACTTTGTATTGATTGAAAATTTTCAAAGTCTATCTTCCGAATTTGAAGTCGAATTTCATCAATTCTTATATATTCGAGTGAGTTTGCAACTAACTTTGTCAGCAATCTTCGATTTAATTCCTTTGAAGCCCAGTGAGGTCGATTGTCACTTTGTATTGATTGAAAATTTTCAAAGTCTATCTTCCGAATTTGAAGTCGAATTTCATCAATTCTTATATATTTGAGTGAGTTTGCAACTAACTTTGTCAGCAATCGTCGATTTACTTCCATTGAAGCCCATTGAGATCGATTGTCACTTTGTATTGATTGGATATTTTCAAAGTCTATCTTCCGAATTTTAAGTCGAATCTCATCAACTCTTATATATTCGAGTGAGTTTGCAACTAACTTTGTCAGCATGCTTCGATCTACTTCCATTGAAGCCCATTGAGGTCGATTGTCACTCTGTATTGACTGAAAATTCTCTAAGTCTATCTTCCGAATTTGACGTCGAATCTCATCAATTTTTATATATTTGAGTGAGTTTGCAACTAACTTTGTCAGCAATTGTCGATTTACTTCCATTGAAGCCCATTGAGGTCGATTGTCACTTTGTATTGATTGAAAATTCTCAAAGTCTATCTTCCGAATTTGAAGTCGAATCTCATCAATTTTTATATATTTGAGTGAGTTTGCAACTAACTTTGTCAGCAATTGTCGATTTACTTCCATTGAAGCCCATTGTGGTCGATTGTCACTTTGTACTGATTGAAAATTCTCTAAGTCTATCTTCCGAATTTGACGTCGAATCTCATCAATTTTCATATATTTGAGTCAGTTTGCAACTAACTTTGTCCGCAATTGTCGATTTACTTCCATTGAAGCCCATTGAGGTCGATTGTCACTTTGTATTGATTGAAAATTCTCAAAGTCTATCTTCCGAATTTGAAGTCGAATCTCATCAATTTTTATATATTTGAGTGAGTTTGCAACTAACTTTGTCAGCAATTGTCGATTTACTTCCATTGAAGCCCATTGTGGTCGATTGTCACTTTGTATTGATTGAAAATTTTCAAAGTCTATCTTCCGAATTTGAAGTCGAATTTCATCAATTCTTATATATTTGAGTGAGTTTGCAACTAACTTTGTCAGCAATTTTCGATTTAATTCCATTGAAGTCCATTGAGATCGATTGTCACTTTGAATTGTTTGGATATTTTCAAAGTCTATCTTCCGAATTTGAAGTCGAATCTCATCAACTCTTATATATTCGAGTGAGTTTGCAACTAACTTTGTGAGCAATCTTTGATTTACTTCCATTGAAACCCATTGAGGTCGATTGTCACTTTGTGTTGTTTGGATATTTTCAAAGTCTATCTTCCGAATTTGAAGTCGAATCTCATCAACTCTTATATATTCTAGTGAGTTTGCAACTAACTTTGTCAGCAATCTTCGATTTACTTCCATTGAAGCCCATTGAGGTCGATTGTCACTTGGTATTGACTGAAAATTCTCAAAGTCTATCTTCCGAATTTGAAGTCGAATCTCATCAATTTCCATATATTTGAGTGAGTTTGCAACTAACTTTGTCAGCAATTGTCGATTTACTTCCATTGAAGCCCATTGTGGTCGATTGTCACTTTGTATTGATTGAAAATTTTCAAAGTCTATCTTCCGAATTTGAAGTCGAATTTCATCAATTCTTATATATTCGAGTGAGTTTGCAACTAACTTTGTCAGCAATCGTCGATTTACTTCCATTGAAGCCCATTGAGATCGATTGTCACTTTGTATTGATTGGATATTTTCAAAGTCTATCTTCCGAATTTTAAGTCGAATCTCATCAACTCTCATATATTCGAGTGAGTTTGCAACTAACTTTGTCAGCATTCTTCGATCTACTTCCATTGAAGCCCATTGAGGTCGATTGTCACTCTGTATTGACTGAAAATTCTCTAAGTCTATCTTCGGAATTTGAAGTCGAATCTCATCAATTTTTATATATTTGAGTGAGTTTGCAACTAACTTTGTCAGCAATTGTCGATTTACTTCCATTGAAGCCCATTGTGGTCGATTGTCACTTTGTATTGATTGAAAATTTTCAAAGTCTATCTTCCGAATTTGAAGTCGAATGCCATCAATTCTTATATATTTGAGTGAGTTTCCAACTAACTTTGTCAGCAATCTTCAATTTAATTCCTTTGAGGCCCAGTGAGGTCGATTGTCACTTTGTATTGATTGAAAATTTTCAAAGTCTATCTTCCGAATTTGAAGTCGAATTTCATCAACTCTTATATATTCGAGTGAGTTTGCGACTAACTTTGTCAGCAATCTTCGATTTAATTCCTTTGAAGCCCAGTGAGGTCGATGTTCACTTTGTATTGATTGAAAATTTTCAAAGTCTATCTTCCGAATTTGAAGTCGAATTTCATCAATTCTTATATATTTGAGTGAGTTTGCAACTAACTTTGTCAGCAATTTTCGATTTAATTCCATCGAAGCCCATTGAGATCGATTGTCACTTTGTATTGTTTGGATATTTTCAAAGTCTATCTTCCGAA
The DNA here is from genome assembly GCA_026230145.1 of Diorhabda elongata. Taxonomy (NCBI): domain Eukaryota; kingdom Metazoa; phylum Arthropoda; class Insecta; order Coleoptera; family Chrysomelidae; genus Diorhabda; species Diorhabda elongata. The sequence goes on from CM047926.1 coordinate 34,542,269, forward strand.
TTTGAAGTCGAATCTCATCAACTCTTATATATTCGAGTGAGTTTGCAACTAACATTGTCAGCAATCTTTGATTTACTTCCATTGAAACCCATTGAGGTCGATTGTCACTTTGTGTTGTTTGGAAATTTTCAAAGCCTCTCTTCCGAATTTGAAGTCGAATCTCATCAATTCTTATATATTTGAGTGAGTTTGCAACTAACTTTGTCAGCAATCGTCGATTTACTTCCATTGTAGCCCATTGAGATCGATTGTCACTTTGTATAGATTGGATATTTTCAAAGTCTATCTTCCGAATTTGAAGTCGAATCTCATCAACTCTTATATATTCTAGTGAGTTTGCAACTAACTCTGTCAGCAATCTTCGATTTACTTCCATTGAAGCCCATTGAGGTCGATTGTCACTTTGTATTGACTGAAAATTCTCAAAGTCTATCTTCCGAATTTGAAGTCGAATCTCATCAATTTTTATATATTTGAGTGAGTTCGCAACTAACTTTGTAGCAATTGTCGATTTACTTCCATTGAAGCCCATTGTGGTCGATTATCACTTTGTATTGATTGAAAATTTTCAAAGTCTATCTTCCGAATTTGAAGTCGAATTTCATCAATTCTTATATATTCGAGTGAGTTTGCAACTAACTTTGTCAGCAATCTTCGATTTAATTCCTTTGAAGCCCAGTGAGGTCGATTGTCACTTTGTATTGATTGAAAATTTTCAAAGTCTATCTTCCGAATTTGAAGTCGAATTTCATCAATTCTTATATATTTGAGTGAGTTTGCAACTAACTTTGTCAGCAATCTTTGATTTACTTCCATTGAAACCCATTGAGGTCGATTGTCACTTTGTGTTGTTTGGAAATTTTCAAAGCCTCTCTTCCGAATTTGAAGTCGAATCTCATCAATTCTTATATATTTGAGTGAGTTTGCAACTAACTTTGTCAGCAATCGTCGATTTACTTCAATTGTAGCCCATTGAGATCGATTGTCACTTTGTATTGACTGAAAATTCTCAAAGTCTATCTTCCGAATTTGAAGTCGAATCTCATCAATTTTTATATATTTGAGTGAGTTTGCAACTAACTTTGTAGCAATTGTCGATTTACTTCCATTGAAGCCCATTGTGGTCGATTGTCACTTTGTATTGATTGAAAATTTTCAAAGTCTATCTTCCGAATTTTAAGTCGAATCTCATCAACTCTCATATATTCGAGTGAGTTTGCAACTAACTTTGTCAGCATTCTTCGATCTACTTCCATTGAAGCCCATTGAGGTCGATTGTCACTCTGTATTGACTGAAAATTTTCAAAGTCTATCTTCCGAATTTGAAGTCGAATTTCATCAATTCTTATATATTTGAGTGAGTTTGCAACTAACTTTGTCAGCAATTTTCGATTTAATTCCATTGAAGCCCATTGAGATCGATTGTCACTTTGTGTTGTTTGGATATTTTCAAAGTCTATCTTCCGAATTTGGAGTCGAATCTCATCAATTTTTATATATTTGAGTGAGTTTGCAACTATCTTTGTCAGCAATTGTCGATTTACTTCCATTGAAGCCCATTGTGGTCGATTGTCACTTTGTATTGATTGAAAATTTTCAAAGTCTATCTTCCGAATTTGAAGTCGAATGCCATCAATTCTTATATATTTGAGTGAGTTTCCAACTAACTTTGTCAGCAATCTTCAATTTAATTCCTTTGAGGCCCAGTGAGGTCGATTGTCACTTTGTATTGATTGAAAATTTTCAAAGTCTATCTTACGAATTTGAAGTCGAATTTCATCAACTCTTATATATTCGAGTGAATTTGCGACTAACTTTGTCAGCAATCTTCGATTTAATTCCTTTGAAGCCCAGTGAGGTCGATGTTCACTTTGTATTGATTGAAAATTTTCAAAGTCTATCTTCCGAATTTGAAGTCGAATTTCATCAATTCTTATATATTTGAGTGAGTTTGCAACCAACTTTGTCAGCAATTTTCGATTTAATTCCATTGAAGCCCATTGAGATCGATTGTCACTTTGTAATGTTTGGATATTTTCAAAGTCTATCTTCCGAATTTGAAGTCGAATCTCATCAACTCTTATATATTCGAGTGAGTTTGCAACTAACTTTGTCAGCAATCTTTGATTTAATTCCATTGAAACCCATTGAGGTCGATTGTCACTTTGTGTTGTTTGGAAATTTTCAAAGCCTCTCTTCCGAATTTGAAGTCGAATCTCAAAAATTCTTATATATTTGAGTGAGTTTGCAACTAACTTTGTCAGCAATCGTCGATTTACTTCCATTGTAGCCCATTGAGATCGATTGTCACTTTGTATAGATTGGATATTTTCAAAGTCTATCTTCCGAATTTGAAATCGAATCTCATCAACTCTTATATATTCTAGTGAGTTTGCAACTAACTCTGTCAGCAATCTTCGATTTACTTCCATTGAAGCCCATTGAGGTCGATTGTCACTTTGTATTGACTGAAAATTCTCCAAGTCTATCTTCCGAATTTGAAGTCGAATCTCATCAATTTTTATATATTTGAGTGAGTTTGCAACTAACTTTGTAGCAATTGTCGATTTACTTCCATTGAAGCCCATTGTGGTCGATTGTCACTTTGTATCGATTGAAAATTTTCAAAGTCTATCTTCCGAATTTGAAGTCGAAGGTCATCAATTCTTATATATTCGAGTGAGTTTGCAACTAACTTTGTCAGCAATCTTCGATTTAATTCCTTTGAAGCCCAGTGAGGTCGATTGTCACTTTGTATTGATTGAAAATTTTCAAAGTCTATCTTCCGAATTTGAAGTCGAATCTCATCAACTCTCATATATTCGAGTGAGATGGCAACTAACTTTGTCAGCAATCTTTGATTTACTTCCATTGAAACCCATTGAGGTCGATTGTCACTTTGTGTTGTTTGGAAATTTTCAAAGCCTCTCTTCCGAATTTGAAGTCGAATCTCATCAATTCTTATATATTTGAGTGAGTTTGCAACTAACTTTGTCAGCAATCGTCGATTTACTTCCATTCTAGCCCATTGAGATCGATTGTCACTTTGTATTGACTGAAAATTCTCAAAGTCTATCTTCCGAATTTGAAGTCGAATCTCATCAATTTTTATATATTTGAGTGAGTTTGCAACTAACTTTGTAGCAATTGTCGATTTACTTCCATTGAAGCCCATTGTGGTCGATTGTCACTTTGTATTGATTGAAAATTTTCAAAGTCTATCTTCCGAATTTGAAGCCGAATTTCATCAATTCTTATATATTCGAGTGAGTTTGCAACAAACTTTGTCAGCAATCTTCGATTTAGTTCCTTTGAAGCCCAGTGAGGTCGATTGTCACTTTGTATTGATTGAAAATTTTCAAAGTCTATCTTCCGAATTTGAAGTCGAATTTCATCAATTCTTATATATTTGAGTGAGTTTGCAACTAACTTTGTCAGCAATTTTCGATTTAATTCCATTGAAGCCCATTGAGATCGATTGTCACTTTGTGTTGTTTGGATATTTTCAAAGTCTATCTTCCGAATTTGAAGTCGAATCTCATCAACTCTTATATATTCGAGTGAGCTTGCAACTAACTTTGTCTGCAATCTTTGATTTACTTCCATTGAAACCCATTGAGGTCGATTGTCACTTTGTGCTGTTTGGAAATTTTCGAAGCCTCTCTTCCGAATTTGAAGTCGAATCTCATCAATTTTTATATATTTGAGTGAGTATGCAACTAACTTTGTAGCAATTGTCGATTTACTTCCATTGAAGCCCATTGTGGTCGATTGTCACTTTGTATTGATTGAAAATTTTCAAAGTCTATCTTCCGAATTTTAAGTCGAATCTCATCAACTCTCATATATTCGAGTGAGTTTGCAACTAACTTTGTCAGCATTCTTCGATCTACTTCCATTGAAGCCCATTGAGGTCGATTGTCACTCTGTATTGACTGAAAATTCTCTAAGTCTATCTTCCGAATTTGGAGTCGAATCTCATCAATTTTTATATATTTGAGTGAGTTTGCAACTATCTTTGTCAGCAATTGTCGATTTACTTCCATTGAAGCCCATTGTGGTCGATTGTCACTTTGTATTGATTGAAAATTTTCAAAGTCTATCTTCCGAATTTGAAGTCGAATGCCATCAATTCTTATATATTTGAGTGAGTTCCCAACTAACTTTGTCAGCAATCTTCAATTTAATTCCTTTGAGGCCCAGTGAGGTCGATTGTCACTTTGTATTGATTGAAAATTTTCAAAGTCTATCTTACGAATTTGAAGTCGAATTTCATCAACTCTTATATATTCGAGTGAGTTTGCGACTAACTTTGTCAGCAATCTTCGATTTAATTCCTTTGAAGCCCAGTGAGGTCGATGTTCACTTTGTATTGATTGAAAATTTTCAAAGTCTATCTTCCGAATTTGAAGTCGAATTTCATCAATTCTTATATATTTGAGTGAGTTTGCAACCAACTTTGTCAGCAATTTTCGATTTAATTCCATTGAAGCCCATTGAGATCGATTGTCACTTTGTATTGTTTGGATATTTTCAAAGTCTATCTTCCGAATTTGAAGTCGAATCTCATCAACTCTTATATATTCGAGTGAGTTTGCAACTAACTTTGTCAGCAATCTTTGATTTACTTCCATTGAAACCCATTGAGGTCGATTGTCACTTTGTGTTGTTTGGAAATTTTCAAAGCCTCTCTTCCGAATTTGAAGTCGAATCTCATCAATTCTTATATATTTGAGTGAGTTTGCAACTAACTTTGTCAGCAATCGTCGATTTACTTCCATTGTAGCCCATTGAGATCGATTGTCACTTTGTATAGATTGGATATTTTCAAAGTCTATCTTCCGAATTTGAAGTCGAATCTCATCAACTCTTATATATTCTAGTGAGTTTGCAACTAACTCTGTCAGCAATCTTCGATTTACTTCCATTGAAGCCCATTGAGGTCGATTGTCACTTTGTATTGACTGAAAATTCTCCAAGTCTATCTTCCGAATTTGAAGTCGAATCTCATCAACTCTTATATATTCTAGTGAGTTTGCAACTAACTCTGTCAGCAATCTTCGATTTACTTCCATTGAAGCCCATTGTGGTCGATTGTCACTTTGTATTGATGGAAAATTTTCAAAGTCTATCTTCCGAATTTGAAGTCGAATTTCATCAATTCTTATATATTCGAGTGAGTTTGCAACTAACTTTGTCAGCAATCTTCGATTTAATTCCTTTGAAGCCCAGTGAGGTCGATTGTCACTTTGTATTGATTGAAAATTTTCAAAGTCTATCTTCCGAATTTGAAGTCGAATTTCATCAATTCTTATATATTTGAGTGAGTTTGCAACTAACTTTGTCAGCAATTTTCGATTTAATTCCATTGAAGCCCATTGAGATCGATTGTCACTTTGTGTTGTTTGGATATTTTCAAAGTCTATCTTCCGAATTTGAAGTCGAATCTCATCAACTCTTATATATTCGAGTGAGTTTGCAACTAACTTTGTCAGCAATCTTTGATTTACTTCCATTGAAACCCATTGAGGTCGATTGTCACTTTGTGTTGTTTGGAAATTTTCAAAGCCTCTCTTCCGAATTTGAAGTCGAATCTCATCAATTCTTATATATTTGAGTGAGTTTGCAACTAACTTTGTCAGCAATCGTCGATTTACTTCCATTCTAGCCCATTGAGATCGATTGTCACTTTGTATTGACTGAAAATTCTCAAAGTCTATCTTCCGAATTTGAAGTCGAATCTCATCAATTTTTATATATTTGAGTGAGTTTGCAACTAACTTTGTAGCAATTGTCGATTTACTTCCATTGAAGCCCATTGTGGTCGATTGTCACTTTGTATTGATTGAAAATTTTCAAAGTCTATCTTCCGAATTTGAAGTCGAATTTCATCAATTCTTATATATTCGAGTGAGTTTGCAACAAACTTTGTCAGCAATCTTCGATTTAGTTCCTTTGAAGCCCAGTGAGGTCGATTGTCACTTTGTATTGATTGAAAATTTTCAAAGTCTATCTTCCGAATTTGAAGTCGAATTTCATCAATTCTTATATATTTGAGTGAGTTTGCAACTAACTTTGTCAGCAATTTTCGATTTAATTCCATTGAAGCCCATTGAGATCGATTGTCACTTTGTGTTGTTTGGATATTTTCAAAGTCTATCTTCCGAATTTGAAGTCGAATCTCATCAACTCTTATATATTCGAGTGAGCTTGCAACTAACTTTGTCTGCAATCTTTGATTTACTTCCATTGAAACCCATTGAGGTCGATTGTCACTTTGTGCTGTTTGGAAATTTTCGAAGCCTCTCTTCCGAATTTGAAGTCGAATCTCATCAATTCTTATATATTTGAGTGAGTTTGCAACTAACTTTGTCAGCAATCGTCGATTTACTTCCATTGTAGCCCATTGAGATCGATTGTCACTTTGTATAGATTGGATATTTTCAAAGTCTATCTTCCGAATTTGAAGTCGAATCTCATCAACTCTTATATATTCTAGTGAGTTTGCAACTAACTCTGTCAGCAATCTTCGATTTACTTCCATTGAAGCCCATTGAGGTCGATTGTCACTTTGTATTGACTGAAAATTCTCAAAGTCTATCTTCCGAATTTGAAGTCGAATCTCATCAATTTTTATATATTTGAGTGAGTTTGCAACTAACTTTGTCAGCAATTGTCGATTTACTTCCATTGAAGCCCATTGTGGTCGATTGTCACTTTGTATTGATTGAAAATTTTCAAAGTCTATCTTCCGAATTTGAAGTCGAATTTCATCAATTCTTATATATTCGAGTGAGTTTGCAACTAACTTTGTCAGCAATCTTCGATTGAATTCCTTTGAAGCCCAGTGAGGTCGATTGTCACTTTGTATTGATTGAAAATTTTCAAAGTCTATCTTCCGAATTTGAAGTCGAATTTCATCAATTCTTATATATTTGAGTGAGTTTGCAACTAACTTTGTCAGCAATCGTCGATTTACTTCCATTGAAGCCCATTGAGATCGATTGTCACTTTGTATTGATTGGATATTTTCAAAGTCTATCTTCCGAATTTTAAGTCGAATCTCATCAACTCTTATATATTCGAGTGAGTTTGCAACTAACTTTGTCAGCAATCTTTGATTTACTTCCATTGAAACCCATTGAGGTCGATTGTCACTTTGTGTTGTTTGGAAATTTTCAAAGCCTCTCTTCCGAATTTGAAGTCGAATCTCATCAATTTTTATATATTTGAGTGAGTTTGCAACTAACTTTGTCAGCAATCGTCGATTTACTTCCATTGAAGCCCATTGTGGTCGATTGTCACTTTGTATTGATTGAAAATTTTCAAAGTCTATCTTCCGAATTTGAAGTCGAATTTCATCAATTCTTATATATTCGAGTGAGTTTGCAACAAACTTTGTCAGCAATCTTCGATTTAGTTCCTTTGAAGCCCAGTGAGGTCGATTGTCACTTTGTATTGATTGAAAATTTTCAAAGTCTATCTTCCGAATTTGAAGTCGAATCTCATCAATTTTTATATATTTGAGTGAGTTTGCAACTAACTTTGTCAGCAATTGTCGATTTACTTCCATTGAAGCCCATTGTGGTCGATTGTCACTTTGTATTGATTGAAAATTTTCAAAGTCTATCTTCCGAATTTGAAGTCGAATTTCATCAATTCTTATATATTCGAGTGAGTTTGCAACTAACTTTGTCAGCAATCTTCGATTTAATTCCTTTGAAGCCCAGTGAGGTCGATTGTCACTTTGTATTGATTGAAAATTTTCAAAGTCTATCTTCCGAATTTGAAGTCGAATTTCATCAATTCTTATATATTTGAGTGAGTTTGCAACTAACTTTGTCAGCAATCGTCGATTTACTTCCATTGAAGCCCATTGAGATCGATTGTCACTTTGTATTGATTGGATATTTTCAAAGTCTATCTTCCGAATTTTAAGTCGAATCTCATCAACTCTTATATATTCGAGTGAGTTTGCAACTAACTTTGTCAGCAATCTTTGATTTACTTCCATTGAAACCCATTGAGGTCGATTGTCACTTTGTGTTGTTTGGAAATTTTCAAAGCCTCTTTTCCGAATTTGAAGTCGAATCTCATCAATTTTTATATATTTGAGTGAGTTTGCAACTAACTTTGTCAGCAATCGTCGATTTACTTCCATTGTAGCCCATTGAGATCGATTGTCACTTTGTATAGATTGGATATTTTCAATGTCTATCTTCCGAATTTGAAGTCGAATCTCATCAACTCTTATATATTCTAGTGAGTTTGCAACTAACTCTGTCAGAAATCTTCGATTTACTTCCATTGAAGCCCATTGAGGTCGATTGTCACTTTGTATTGACTGAAATTTCTCAAAGTCTATCTTCCGAATTTGAAGTCGAATCTCATCAATTTTTATATATTTGAGTGAGTTTGCAACTAACTTTGTCAGCAATTGTCGATTTACTTCCATTGAAGCCCATTGTGGTCGATTGTCACTTTGTATTGATTGAAAATTTTCAAAGTCTATCTTCCGAATTTGAAGTCGAATTTCATCAATTCTTATATATTCGAGTGAGTTTGCAACTAACTTTGTCAGCAATCTTCGATTGAATTCCTTTGAAGCCCAGTGAGGTCGATTGTCACTTTGTATTGATTGAAAATTTTCAAAGTCTATCTTCCGAATTTGAAGTCGAATTTCATCAATTCTTATATATTTGAGTGAGTTTGCAACTAACTTTGTCAGCAATCGTCGATTTACTTCCATTGAAGCCCATTGAGATCGATTGTCACTTTGTATTGATTGGATATTTTCAAAGTCTATCTTCCGAATTTTAAGTCGAATCTCATCAACTCTTATATATTCGAGTGAGTTTGCAACTAACTTTGTCAGCAATCTTTGATTTACTTCCATTGAAACCCATTGAGGTCGATTGTCACTTTGTGTTGTTTGGAAATTTTCAAAGCCTCTCTTCCGAATTTGAAGTCGAATCTCATCAATTTTTATATATTTGAGTGAGTTTGCAACTAACTTTGTCAGCAATCGTCGATTTACTTCCATTGTAGCCCATTGAGATCGATTGTCACTTTGTATAGATTGGATATTTTCAATGTCTATCTTCCGAATTTGAAGTCGAATTTCATCAATTCTTATATATTTGAGTGAGTTTCCAACTCTTTGTCAGCAGTGTTCGATTTACTTCCATTGAAGCCCATTGAGGTCGATTGTCACTTTGTATTGATTGAAAATTTTCAAAGTCTATCTTCCGAATTTGAAGTCGTATCTCATCAATTTTTATATATTTGAGTGAGTTTGCAACTAACTTTGTCAGCAATTGTCGATTTACTTCCATTGAAGCCCATTGTGGTCGATTGTCACTTTGTATTGATTGAAAATTTTCAAAGTCTATCTTCCGAATTTGAAGTCGAATTTCATCAATTCTTATATATTTGAGTGAGTTTCCAACTAACTTTGTCAGCAATCTTCGATTTAATTCCTTTGAGGCCCAGTGAGGTCGATTGTCACTTTGTATTGATTGAAAATTTTCAAAGTCTATTTTCCGAATTTGAAGTCAAATTTCATCAATTTTTATCTATTTGAGTGAGTTTGCAACTAACTTAGTCAGCAAATGTCGATTTACTTCCATTGAAGCCCATTGAGGTCGATTGTCACTTTGTGTTGTTTGAAAATTCTCAAAGTCTATCTTCCGAATTTGAAGTCGAATCTCATCAATTCTTATATATTCGAGTGAGTTTGCAAATAACTTTGTCAGCAATCGTCGATTTACTTCCAATGAAGCCCATGGAGGTCGATTCTCACTTTGTATTGTTTGAAAATTTTCAAAGCCTATCTTCCGAATTTGAAGTCGAATCTCATCAATTCTTATATATTTGAGTGAGTTCGCAACTAAGTTTGTCAGCAATCTTTGATTTACTTCCATTGAAACCCATTGAGGTCGATTGTCACTTTGTGTTGTTTGAAAATTTTCAAAGTCTATCTTCCTAATTTGATGTCGAATGTCATCAATTCTTATATATTTGATTGAGTTCGTGACTAACTCTGTCAGCAATCTTTGATTTACTTCCATTGAAGCCCAATGAGGTCTATTGTCACTTTGTGTTGATTGGAAATTTTCAAAGTCTATCTTCCGAATTTAAAATCGAATCTCATCAATTCTTATATATTTGAGTGAGTTCGCAACTAACTTTGTCAGCAATCTTCGATTTACTTCCATTGAAGCCTATTGAGGTCGATTGTCACTTTGTATTGACTGGAAATTTTCAAAGCCTATCTTCCGAATTTGGAGTCGAATCTCATCAATTCTTATATATTTGAGTGAGCTCGCAACTAAGTTTGTCAGCAATAGTCGATTTACTCCAAATGAAGCCCATTGAGGTTGATTGTCTCTTTGTGTTGTTTGAAAATTTTCAAAGTCTATCTTCCGAATTTGTTGTCGGATCTCATCAATTCTTATATATTTGAGTAAGTTTGCAACTAACTTTGTCAGCAATCTTCGATTTACTTCCATTGAAGCCCATTGTGGTCGATTGTCACTTTGTATTGATTGAAAATTTTCAAAGTCTATCTTCCGAATTTGAGGTCGAATTTCATCATTTATCATATATTTGAGTGAGTTTGCAACTAACTTTGTCAGCAATCTTCGATTTAATTCCTTTGAAGCCCAGTGAGGTCGATTGTCACTTTGTATTGATTGAAAATTCTCAATGACTATCTTCCGAATTTGAAGTCGAATTTCATCAATTCTTATATATTTGAGTGAGTTTGCAACTAACTTTGTCAGCAATCTTCGATTTAATTCCTTTGAAGCCCAGTGAGGTCGATTGTCACTTTGTATTGATTGAAAATTCTCAATGACTATCTTCCGAATTTAAAGTCGAATTTCATCAATTCTTATATATTTGAGTGAGTTTGCAACTAACTTTATCAGCATTCTTCGATTTAATTCCTTTGAAGCCCAGTGAGGTCGATTGTCACTTTGTGTTGTTTGAAAATTTTCAAAGTCTATCTTCCTAATTTGATGTCGAATCTCATCAATTCTTATATATTTGAGTGAGTTTGCAATAAATTTTGTCAGCAATAGTCGATTTACTTCAAATGAAGCCCATTGAGGTTGATTGTCTTTTTGTGTTGTTTGAAAATTTTTAAAGTCTATCTTCCGAATTTGTTGTCGAATCTCATCAATTCTTATATATTTGAGTGAGTTTGCAAATAAATTTGTCAGCAATTGTCGATTTACTTCCATTGAAGCCTATTGAGGTCGGTTGTCACTTTGTATTGATTGAAAATTTTCAAAGTCTATCTTCCGAATTTGAAGTCGAATTTCATCAATTCTTTTATATTTGAGTGAGTTTGCAACTAACTCAGTCAGCAATCTTCGATTTTATTCCTTTGAAGCCCAGTGAGGTCAATTGTCACTTTGTATAGATTGGATATTTTCAAAGTCTATCTTCCGAATTTGAAGTCGAATCTCATCAATTCTGATATATTTGAGTGAGTTTGCAACTAACTTTGTCAGCAATCTTCGATTTAATTTCTTTGAAGCCCAGTGAGGTCGATTGTCATTTTGTATTGATTGAAAACTTTCAAAGTCTATCCTCCTCATTTTATGTCGAATCTCATCAATTCTTTTATATTTGAGTGAATTTGCAAATAACTTTGTCAGCAATCGTCGATTTACTTCCATTGAAGCCCATTGAGGTTGATTGTCACTTTGTACTGATTGAAAATTTTCAAAGTCTATCTTCCAAATTCAAAGTCGAATCTTATTAATTCTTATATATTTGAGTGAGTTCGCAACTAACTTTGTCAGCAATCTTTGATTTACTTCCATTGAAACCCATTGAGGTCGATTGTCACTTTGTGTTGTTTGAAAATTTTCAAATTCTATCTTTCTAATTTGATGTCGAATTTCATCAATTCTTATATATTTCAGTGAGTTTGCAACTAACCTTGTCAGCAATCTTCGATTTAATTCCTTTGAAGCCCAGTGAGGTCGATTGTCACTTTGTATTGACTGAAAATTCTCAAAGTCTATCTTCCAAATTCAAAGTCGAATCTCATCAATTCTTATATATTTGAAAGAGTTTGCAATAAACTTTGTCAGCAATTGTCGATTTACTTCCATTGAAGCCCATTGTGGTCGATTGTCACTTTGTATTGATTGAAAATTTTCAAAGTCTATCTTCCGAATTTGAAGTCGAATTTCATCAATTCTTTTATATTTGAGTGAGTTTGCAACTAACTCAGTCAGCAATCTTCGATTTTATTCCTTTGAAGCCCAGTGAGGTCAATTGTCACTTTGTATAGATTGGATATTTTCAAAGTCTATCTTCCGAATTTGAAGTCGAATCTCATCAATTCTGATATATTTGAGTGAGTTTGCAACTAACTTTGTCAGCAATCTTCGATTTAATTTCTTTGAAGCCCAGTGAGGTCGATTGTCATTTTGTATTGATTGAAAACTTTCAAAGTCTATCCTCCTCATTTGATGTCGAATCTCATCAATTCTTTTATATTTGAGTGAATTTGCAAATAACTTTGTCAGCAATCGTCGATTTACTTCCATTGAAGCCCATTGAGGTTGATTGTCACTTTGTACTGATTGAAAATTTTCAAAGTCTATCTTCCAAATTCAAAGTCGAATCTTATTAATTCTTATATATTTGAGTGAGTTCGCAACTAACTTTGTCAGCAATCTTTGATTTACTTCCATTGAAACCCATTGAGGTCGATTGTCACTTTGTGTTGTTTGAAAATTTTCAAATTCTATCTTTCTAATTTGATGTCGAATTTCATCAATTCTTATATATTTCAGTGAGTTTGCAACTAACCTTGTCAGCAATCTTCGATTTAATTCCTTTGAAGCCCAGTGAGGTCGATTGTCACTTTGTATTGACTGAAAATTCTCAAAGTCTATCTTCCGAATTTGAAGTCGAATCTCATCAATTTTCATATATTTGAGTGAGTTTGCAACTAACGTTCTCAGCAATTGTCGATTTACTTCCATTGAAGCCCATTGTGGTCGATTGTCACTTTGTATTGATTGAAAATTTTCAAAGTCTATCTTCCGAATTTGAAGTCGAATTTCATCAATTCTTTCATATTTGAGTGAGTTTGCAACTAACTCTGTCAGCAATCTCCGATTTTATTCCTTTGAAGCCCAGTGAGGTCAATTGTCACTTTGTATTGATTGAAAATTTTCAAATTCTATCTTCCTAATTTGATGTCGAATTTCATCAATTCTTATATATTTCAGTGAGTTTGCAACTAACTTTGTCAGCAATCTTCGATTTAATTCCTTTGAAGCCCAGTGAGGTCGATTGTCACTTTGTATAGATTGGATATTTTCAAAGTCTATCTTCCGAATTTGAAGTCGAGTCTCATCAATTCTGATATATTTGAGTGAGTTTGCAACTAACTTTGTCAGCAATCTTCGATTTACTTCCATTGAAGCCCATTGAGGTCGATTGTCACTTTGTATTCATTGAAAATTCTCAATGAGTATCTTCCGAATTTGAAGTAGAATTTCATCAATTCTTATATATTTGAGTGAGTTTGCAACTAACTTTGTCAGCAATCTTTGATTCAATTCCTTTGAAGCCCAGTGAGGTCGATTGTCACTTTGTATTAATTGAAAATTTTCAAAGTCTATCTTCCAAATTCAATTTGAATCTCATCAATTTTTATATATTTGAAAGAGTTTGCAATAAACTTTGTCAGCAATAGTCGATTTACTTCAAATGAAACCCATTGAGGTCGATTGTCTTTTTGTGTTGTTTGAAAATTTTCAAAGTCTATCTTCCGAATTTGATGTCGAATCTCATCAATTCTTATATATTTGAGTGAGTTTGAAACTAACTTTGTCAGCAATTGTCGATTTACTTCCATTGAAGCCCATTGTGGTCGATTGTCACTTTGTATTGATTGAAAATTTTCAAAGTCTATCTTCCGAATTTGAAGTCGAATTTCATCAATTCTTTCATATTTGAGTGAGTTTGCAACTAACTCTGTCAGCAATCTCCGATTTTATTCCTTTGAAGCCCAGTGAGGTCAATTGTCACTTTGTATTGATTGAAAATTTTCAAATTCTATCTTCCTAATTTGATGTCGAATTTCATCAATTCTTATATATTTCAGTGAGTTTGCAACTAACTTTGTCAGCAATCTTCGATTTAATTCCTTTGAAGCCCAGTGAGGTCGATTGTCACTTTGTATAGATTGGATATTTTCAAAGTCTATCTTCCGAATTTGAAGTCGAATCTCATCAATTCTGATATATTTGAGTGAGTTTGCAACTAACTTTGTCAGCAATCTTCGATTTACTTCCATTGAAGCCCATTGAGGTCGATTGTCACTTTGTATTGATTGAAAATTCTCAATGAGTATCTTCCGAATTTGAAGTAGAATTTCATCAATTCTTATATATTTGAGTGAGTTTGCAACTAACTTTGTCAGCAATCTTTGATTCAATTCCTTTGAAGCCCATTGAGGTCGATTGTCACTTTGTATTGATTGAAAATTCTCAAAGTCTATCTTCCGAATTTGAAGTCGAATCTCATCAATTCTTATATATTCGAGTGAGTTTGCAAATAACTTTGTCAGCAATCGTCGATTTACTTCCAATGAAGCCCATGGAGGTCGATTCTCACTTTGTATTGTTTGAAAATTTTCAAAGCCTATCTTCCGAATTTGAAGTCGAATCTCATCAATTCTTATATATTTGAGTGAGTTCGCAACTAAGTTTGTCAGCAATCTTTGATTTACTTCCATTGAAACCCATTCTTATATATTTGAGTGAGTTTGCAATAAATTTTGTCAGCAATAGTCGATTTACTTCAAATGAAGCCCATCGAGGTTGATTGTCTTTTTGTGTTGTTTGAAAGTTTTCAAAGTCTATCTTCCGAATTTGTTGTCGAATCTCATCAATTCTTATATATTTGAGTGAGTTTGCAAATAACTTTGTCAGCAATTGTCGATTTACTCCCATTGAAGCCTATTGAGGTCGGTTGTTACTTTGTATTGATTGAAAATTTTCAAAGTCTATCTTCCAAATTTAATGTCGAATCTCATCAATTCTTATATATTTGAAAGAGTTTGCAATAAACTTTGTCAGCAATTGTCGATTTACTTCCATTGAAGCCCATTGTGGTCGATTGTCACTTTGTATTGATTGAAAATTTTCAAAGTCTATCTTCCGAATTTGAAGTCGAATTTCATCAATTCTTTCATATTTGAGTGAGTTTGCAACTAACTCTGTCAGCAATCTCCGATTTTATTCCTTTGAAGCCCAGTGAGGTCAATTGTCACTTTGTATTGATTGAAAATTTTCAAATTCTATCTTCCTAATTTGATGTCGAATTTCATCAATTCTTATATATTTCAGTGAGTTTGCAACTAACTTTGTCAGCAATTGTCGATTTACTTCCATTGAAGCCCATTGTGGTCGATTGTCACTTTGTATTGATTGAAAATTTTCAAAGTCTATCTTCCGAATTTGAAGTCGAATTTCATCAATTCTTTCATATTTGAGTGAGTTTGCAACTTACTCTGTCAGCAATCTCCGATTTTATTCCTTTGAAGCCCAGTGAGGTCAATTGTCACTTTGTATTGATTGAAAATTTTCAAAGTCTATCTTCCTAATTTGATGTCGAATCTCATCAATTCTTATATATTTGAATGAGTTTGCAACTAACTTTGTCAGCAATCTTCGATTTAATTCCTTTGAAGCCCAGTGAGGTCGATTGTCACTTTGTATAGATTGGATATTTTCAAAGTCTATCTTCCGAATTTGAAGTCGAGTCTCATCAATTCTGATATATTTGAGTGAGTTTGCAACTAACTTTGTCAGCAATCTTCGATTTACTTCCATTGAAGCCCATTGAGGTCGATTGTCACTTTGTATTCATTGAAAATTCTCAATGAGTATCTTCCGAATTTGAAGTAGAATTTCATCAATTCTTATATATTTGAGTGAGTTTGCAACTAACTTTGTCAGCAATCTTTGATTCAATTCCTTTGAAGCCCAGTGAGGTCGATTGTCACTTTGTATTAATTGAAAATTTTCAAAGTCTATCTTCCAAATTCAATTTGAATCTCATCAATTTTTATATATTTGAAAGAGTTTGCAATAAACTTTGTCAGCAATAGTCGATTTACTTCCAATGAAGCCCATTGAGGTCGATTGTCACTTTGTATTGATTGAAAATTTTCAAAGTCTATCTTCCGAATTTGAAGTCGAATTTCATCGATTCTTTCATATTTGAGTGAGTTCGCAACTAACTCTGTCAGCAATCTCCGATTTTATTCCTTTGAAGCCCAGTGAGGTCAATTGTCACTTTGTATTGATTGAAAATTTTCAAAGTCTATCTTCCTAATTTGATGTCGAATCTCATCAATTCTTATATATTTGAATGAGTTTGCAACTAACTCTGTCAGCAATCTCCGATTTTATTCCTTTGAAGCCCAGTGAGGTCAATTGTCACTTTGTATTGATTGAAAATTTTCAAAGTCTATCTTCCTAATTTGATGTCGAATCTCATCAATTCTTATATATTTGAGTGAGTTCGCAACTAACTTTGTCAGCAATCGTCGATTTACTTCCATTGAAACCCATTGAGGTCGATTGTCACTTTGTACTGATTGAAAATTTTCAAATTCTATCTTCCTAATTTGATGTCGAATTTCATCAATTCTTATATATTTCAGTGAGTTTGCAACTAACTTTGTCAGCAATCTTCGATTTAATTCCTTTGAAGCCCAGTGAGGTCGATTGTCACTTTGTATAGATTGGATATTTTCAAAGTCTATCTTCCGAATTTGAAGTCGAATCTCATCAATTCTGATATATTTGAGTGAGTTTGCAACTAACTTTGTCAGCAATCGTCGATTTACTTCCAATGAAGCCCATTGAGGTCGATTGTCACTTTGTATTGATTGAAAATTCTCAAAGTCTATCCTCCTCATTTGATGTCGAATCTCATCAATTCTTATATATTTGAGTGAGTTTGCAAATAACTTTGTCAGCAAATGTCGATTTACTTCCATTGAAGCCCATTGAGGTCGATTGTCACTTTGTGTTGTTTGAAAATTTTCAAAGTCTATCTTCCTAATTTGATGTCGAATCTCATCAATTCTGATATATTAGAATGAGTTTGCAACTAGCTTTGTCAGCAATAGTCGATTTACTTCCAATGAAGCCCATGGAGGTCTATTCTCACTTTGTATTGTTTGAAAATTCTCAAAGTCTATCTTCCGAATTCGCAGTCGAATCTCATCAATTTTTATATATTTGAGTTAGTTCGCAACTAACTTTTCAGCAATCTTTGATTTACTTCCATTGAAACCCATTGAGGTCGATTGTCACTTTGTGTTGTTTGGAAATTTTCAAAGTCTATCTTCCGAATTTGATGTCGAATCTCATCAATTCTCATATATTTGAGTGAGTTCGCAACTAACTTTGTCAGCAATCTCCGATTTTATTCCTTTGAAGCCCAGTGAGGTCAATTGTCACTTTGTATTGATTGAAAATTTTCAAATTCTATCTTCCTAATTTGATGTCGAATTTCATCAATTCTTATATATTTCAGTGAGTTTGCAACTAACTTTGTCAGCAATCTTCGATTTAATTCCTTTGAAGCCCAGTGAGGTCGATTGTCACTTTGTATAGATTGGATATTTTCAAAGTCTATCTTCCGAATTTGAAGTCGAATCTCATCAATTCTGATATATTTGAGTGAGTTTGCAACTAACTTTGTCAGCAATCTTCGATTTACTTCCATTGAAGCCCATTGAGATCGATTGTCACTTTGTATTGATTGGATATTTTCAAAGTCCATCTTCCGAATTTGGAGTCGAATCCCATCAACTCTTATATATTCTAGTGAGTTTGCAACTAACTTTGTCAGCAATCTTCGATTTACTTCCATTGAAGCCTATTGAGGTCGATGGTCTTTTTGTATTGACTGAAAATTCTCAAAGTCTATCTTCCGAATTTAAAATCGAATCTCATCAATTCTTATATATTTGAGTGAGTTCGCAACTTACTTTGTCAGCAATCTTCGATTTACTTCCATTGAAGCCCATTGAGGTCGATTGTCACTTTGTATTGACTGGAAATTTTCAAAGCCTATCTTCCGAATTTGGAGTCGAATCTCATCAATTCTTATATATTTGAGTGAGTTCGCAACTAAGTTTGTCAGCAATAGTCGATTTACTCCAAATGAAGCCCATTGAGGTTGATTGTCTTTTTATGTTGTTTGAAAATTTTCAAAGTCTATCTTCCGAATTTGTTGTCGAATCTCATCAATTCTTAAATATTTGAGTAAGTTTGCAACTAACTTTGTCAGCAATCTTTGATTTACTTCCATTGAAGCCCATTGTGGTCGATTGTCACTTTGTATTGATTGAAAATTTTCAAAGTCTATCTTCCGAATTTGAAGTCGAATCTCATCAATTCTGATATATTTGAGTGAGTTTGCAACTAACTTTGTCAGCAATCTTCGATTTACTTCCATTGAAGCCCATTGAGGTCGATTGTCACTTTGTATTGATTGAAAATTCTCAAAGTCTATCCTCCTCATTTGATGTCGAATCTCATCAATTCTTATATATTTGAGTGAGTTTGCAAATAACTTAGTCAGCAAATGTCGATTTACTTCCATTGAAGCCCATTGAGGTCGATTGTCACTTTGTGTTGTTTGAAAATTTCCAAAGTCTATCTTCCTAATTTGATGTCGAATCTCATCAATTCTGATATATTTGAATGAGTTTGCAACTAGCTTTGTCAGCAATCTTCGATTTACTTCCATTGAAGCCCATTGAGGTCGATTGTCACTTTGTATTGATTGAAAATTCTCAAAGTCTATCTTCCGAATTTGAAGTCGAATCTCATCAATTCTTATATATTCGAGTGAGTTTGCAAATAACTTTGTCAGCAATCGTCGATTTACTTCCAATGAAGCCCATGGAGGTCGATTCTCACTTTGTATTGTTTGAAAATTTTCAAAGCCTATCTTCCGAATTTGAAGTCGAATCTCATCAATTCTTATATATTTGAGTGAGTTCGCAACTAAGTTTGTCAGCAATCTTTGATTTACTTCCATTGAAACCCATTGAGGTCGATTGTCACTTTGTGTTGTTTGAAAATTTTCAAAGTCTATCTTCCTAATTTGATGTCGAATGTCATCAATTCTTATATATTTGATTGAGTTCGTAACTAACTCTGTCAGCAATCTTTGATTTACTTCCATTGAAGCCCAATGAGGTCTATTGTCACTTTGTGTTGATTGGAAATTTTCAAAGTCTATCTTCCGAATTTAAAATCGAATCTCATCAATTCTTATATATTTAAGTGAGTTCGCAACTAACTTTGTCAGCAATCTTCGATTTACTTCCATTGAAGCCTATTGAGGTCGATTGTCACTTTGTATTGACTGGAAATTTTCAAAGCCTATCTTCCGAATTTGGAGTCGAATCTCATCAATTCTTATATATTTGAGTGAGCTCGCAACTAAGTTTGTCAGCAATAGTCGATTTACTCCAAATGAAGCCCATTGAGGTTGATTGTCTCTTTGTGTTGTTTGAAAATTTTCAAAGTCTATCTTCCGAATTTTTTGTCGAATCTCATCAATTCTTATATATTTGAGTAAGTTTGCAACTAACTTTGTCAGCAATCTTCGATTTACTTCCATTGAAGCCCATTGTGGTCGATTGTCACTTTGTATTGATTGAAAATTTTCAAAGTCTATCTTCCGAATTTGAAGTCGAATTTCATCAATGCTTATATATTTGAGTGAGTTTGCAACTAACTTTGTCAGCAATCTTCGATTTAATTCCTTTGAAGCCCAGTGAGGTCGATTGTCACTTTGTATTGATTGAAAATTCTCAATGACTATCTTCCGAATTTGAGGTCGAATTTCATCATTTATCATATATTTGAGTGAGTTTGCAACTAACTTTGTCAGCAATCTTCGATTTAATTCCTTTGAAGCCCAGTGAGGTCGATTGTCACTTTGTATTGATTGAAAATTCTCAATGACTATCTTCCGAATTTGAAGTCGAATTTCATCAATTCTTATATATTTGAGTGAGTTTGCAACTAACTTTGTCAGCAATCTTCGATTTAATTCCTTTGAAGCCCAGTGAGGTCGATTGTCACTTTGTATTGATTGAAAATTCTCAATGACTATCTTCCGAATTTGAAGTCGAATTTCATCAATTCTTATATATTTGAGTGAGTTTGCAACTAACTTTATCAGCATTCTTCGATTTAATTCCTTTGAAGCCCAGTGAGGTCGATTGTCACTTTGTGTTGTTTGAAAATTTTCAAAGTCTATCTTCCTAATTTGATGTCGAATCTCATCAATTCTTATATATTTGAGTGAGTTTGCAATAAATTTTGTCAGCAATAGTCGATTTACTTCAAATGAAGCCCATTGAGGTTGATTGTCTTTTTGTGTTGTTTGAAAATTTTCAAAGTCTATCTTCCGAATTTGTTGTCGAATCTCATCAATTCTTATATATTTGAGTGAGTTTGCAAATAAATTTGTCAGCAATTGTTGATTTACTTCCATTGAAGCCTATTGAGGTCGGTTGTCACTTTGTATTGATTGAAAATTTTCAAAGTCTATCTTCCAAATTCAAAGTCGAATCTCATCAATTCTTATATATTTGAAAGAGTTTGCAATAAACTTTGTCAGCAATTGTCGATTTACTTCCATTGAAGCCCATTGTGGTCGATTGTCACTTTGTATTGATTGAAAATTTTCAAAGTCTATCTTCCGAATTTGAAGTCGAATTTCATCAATTCTTTTATATTTGAGTGAGTTTGCAACTAACTCAGTCAGCAATCTTCGATTTTATTCCTTTGAAGCCCAGTGAGGTCAATTGTCACTTTGTATAGATTGGATATTTTCAAAGTCTATCTTCCGAATTTGAAGTCGAATCTCATCAATTCTGATATATTTGAGTGAGTTTGCAACTAACTTTGTCAGCAATCTTCGATTTAATTTCTTTGAAGCCCAGTGAGGTCGATTGTCATTTTGTATTGATTGAAAACTTTCAAAGTCTATCCTCCTCATTTGATGTCGAATCTCATCAATTCTTTTATATTTGAGTGAATTTGCAAATAACTTTGTCAGCAATCGTCGATTTACTTCCATTGAAGCCCATTGAGGTTGATTGTCACTTTGTACTGATTGAAAATTTTCAAAGTCTATCTTCCAAATTCAAAGTCGAATCTTATTAATTCTTATATATTTGAGTGAGTTCGCAACTAACTTTGTCAGCAATCTTTGATTTACTTCCATTGAAACCCATTGAGGTCGATTGTCACTTTGTGTTGTTTGAAAATTTTCAAATTCTATCTTTCTAATTTGATGTCGAATTTCATCAATTCTTATATATTTCAGTGAGTTTGCAACTAACCTTGTCAGCAATCTTCGATTTAATTCCTTTGAAGCCCATTGAGGTCGATTGTCACTTTGTATTGACTGAAAATTCTCAAAGTCTATCTTCCGAATTTGAAGTCGAATCTCATCAATTTTTATATATTTGAGTGAGTTTGCAACTAACGTTCTCAGCAATTGTCGATTTACTTCCATTGAAGCCCATTGTGGTCGATTCTCACTTTGTGTTGTTTGAAAATTTTCAAAGCCTATCTTCCGATTTTGGATTCGAATCTCATCAATTCTTATATATTTGAGTGAGTTCGCAACTAAGTTTGTCAGCAATCTCTGATTTACTTCCATTGAAACCCATTGAGGTCGATTGTCACTTTCTGTTGTTTGAAAATTCTCAAAGTCTATCTTCCTAATTTGATGTCGAATCTCATCAATTTTTATATATTTGATTGAGTTCGTAACTAACTTTGTCAGCAATCTTCGATTTAATTCCTTTGCAGCCCAGTGAGGTCGATTGTCACTTTGTATTGATTGAAAATTCTCAATGACTATCTTCCGAATTTGAAGTCGAATTTCATCAATTTTTATATATTTGAGTGAGTTTGCAACTAAATTTGTCAGCAATCTTTGATTTAATTCCTTTGAAGCCCAGTGAGGTCGATTGTCACTTTGTATTAATTGAAAATTTTCAAAGTCTATCTTCCAAATTCAATTTGAATCTCATCAATTTTTATATATTTGAAAGAGTTTGCAATGAATTTTGTCAGCAATTGTCGATTTACTTCAAATGAAACCTATTGAGGTCGATTGTCTTTTTGTGTTGTTTGAAAATTTTCAAAGTCTATCTTCCGAATTTGATGTCGAATCTCAACAATTCTTATATATTTGAGTGAGTTTGAAACTAACTTTGTCAGCACTTGTCGATTTACTTCCATTGAAGCCCATTGTGGTCGATTGTCAGTTTGTATTGATTGAAAATTTTCAAAGTCTATCTTCCGAATTTGAAGTCGAATTTCATCAATTCTTTCATATTTGAGTGAGTTTGCAACTAACTCTGTCAGCAATCTCCGATTTTATTCCTTTGAAGCCCAGTGAGGTCAATTGTCACTTTGTATTGATTGAAAATTTTCAAAGTCTATCTTCCGAATTTGAAGTCGAATCTCATCAATTCTTATATATTTGAATGAGTTTGCAACTAACTTTGTCAGCAATCTTCGATTTAATTTCATTGAAGCCCAGTGAGGTCGATTGTCATTTTGTATTGATTGAAAACTTTCAAAGTCTATCCTCCTCATTTGATGTCGAATCTCATCAATTCTTTTATATTTGAGTGAATTTGCAAATAACTTTGTCAGCAATCGTCGATTTACTTCCATTGAAACCCATTGAGGTCGATTGTCACTTTGTACTGATTGAAAATTTTCAAATTCTATCTTCCTAATTTGATGTCGAATTTCATCAATTCTTATATATTTCAGTGAGTTTGCAACTAACTTTGTCAGCAATCTTCGATTTAATTCCTTTGAAGCCCAGTGAGGTCGATTGTCACTTTGTATAGATTGGATATTTTCAAAGTCTATCTTCCGAATTTGAAGTCGAATCTCATCAATTCTGATATATTTGAGTGGGTTTGCAACTAACTTTGTCAGCAATCTTCGATTTACTTCCATTGAAGCCCATTGAGGTCGATTGTCACTTTGTATTGATTGAAAATTCTCAATGAGTATCTTCCGAATTTGAAGTAGAATTTCATCAATTCTTATATATTTGAGTGAGTTTGCAACTAACTTTGTCAGCAATCTTTGATTTAATTCCTTTGAAGCCCAGTGAGGTCGATTGTCACTTTGTATTAATTGAGAATTTTCAAAGTCTATCTTCCAAATTCAATTTGAATCTCATCAATTTTTATATATTTGAAAGAGTTTGCAATAAACTTTGTCAGCAATAGTCGATTTACTTCAAATGAAACCCATTGAGGTCGATTGTCTTTTTGTGTTGTTTGAAAATTTTCAAAGTCTATCTTCCGAATTTGATGTCGAATCTCATCAATTCTTATATATTTGAGTGAGTTTGAAACTAACTTTGTCAGCAATTGTCGATTTACTTCCATTGAAGCCCATTGTGGTCGATTGTCACTTTGTATTGATTGAAAATTTTCAAAGTCTATCTTCCGAATTTGAAGTCGAATTTCATCAATTCTTTCATATTTGAGTGAGTTTGCAACTAACTCTGTCAGCAATCTCCGATTTTATTCCTTTGAAGCCCAGTGAGGTCAATTGTCACTTTGTATTGATTGAAAATTTTCAAAGTCTATCTTCCGAATTTGAAGTCGAATCTCATCAATTCTTATATATTTGAATGAGTTTGCAACTAACTTTGTCAGCAACCTTCGATTTAATTTCTTTGAAGCCCAGTGAGGTCGATTGTCATTTTGTATTGATTGAAAACTTTCAAAGTCTATCCTCCTCATTTGATGTCGAATCTCATCAATTCTTTTATATTTGAGTGAATTTGCAAATAACTTTGTCAGCAATCGTCGATTTACTTCCATTGAAACCCATTGAGGTCGATTGTCACTTTGTACTAATTGAAAATTTTCAAATTCTATCTTCCTAATTTGATGTCGAATTTCATCAATTCTTATATATTTCAGTGAGTTTGCAACTAACTTTGTCAGCAATCTTCGATTTAATTCCTTTGAAGCCCAGTGAGGTCGATTGTCACTTTGTATAGATTGGATATTTTCAAAGTCTATCTTCCGAATTTGAAGTCGAATCTCATCAATTCTGATATATTCGAGTGAGTTTGCAACTAACTTTGTCAGCAATCTTCGATTTACTTCCATTGAAGCCCATTGAGGTCGATTGTCACTTTGTATTGATTGAAAATTCTCAAAGTCTATCCTCCTCATTTGATGTCGAATCTCATCAATTCTTATATATTTGAGTGAGTTTGCAAATAACTTTGTCAGCAAATATCGATTTGCTTCCATTGAAGCCCATTGAGGTCGATTGTCACTTTGTGTTGTTTGAAAATTTTCAAAGTCTATCTTCCTTATTTGATGTCGAATCTCATCAATTCTGATATATTAGAATGAGTTTGCAACTAGCTTTGTCAGCAATCGTCGATTTACTTCCAATGAAGCCCATGGAGGTCGATTCTCACTTTGTATTGTTTGAAAATTTTCAAAGCCTATCATCCGAATTTGAAGTCGAATCTCATCAATTCTTATATATTTGAGTGAGTTCGCAACTAAGTTTGTCAGCAATCTTTGATTTACTTCCATTGAAACCCATTGAGGTCGATTGTCACTTTGTGTTGTTTGAAAATTTTCAAAGTCTATCTTCCGAATTTAAAGTCGAATCTCATCAATTCTTATATATTTGAGTGAGTTCGCAACTAACTTTGTCAGCAATCTTCGATTTACTTCCATTGAAGCCCATTGAGGTCGATCGTCACTTTGTATTGACTGGAAATTCTCGAAGTCTATCTTCCGAATTTGAAGTCGAATCTCATCAATTCTTATATATTTGACTGAGTTCGCAACTAACTTTGTCAGCAATCTTCGATTTACTTCCATTGAAGCCCATTGAGGTCGATTGTCACTTTGTATTGACTGGAAATTCTCAAAGTCTATCTTCCTAATTTGATGTCGAATGTCATCAATTCTTATATATTTGATTGAGTTCGTAACTAACTCTGTCAGCAATCTTTGATTTACTTCCATTGAAGCCCCATGAGGTCTATTGTCACTTTGTGTTGATTGAAAATTTTCAAAGTCTATCTTCCGAATTTAAAGTCGAATCTCATCAATACTTATATATTTGAGTGAGTTCGCAACTAACTTTGTCAGCAATCTTCGATTTACTTCCATTGAAGCCCATTGAGGTCGATTGTCACTTTGTATTGACTGGAAATTCTCAAAGTCTCTCTTCCCAATTTGAAGTCGAATCTCATCAATTCTTATATATTTGAGTGAGTTCGCAACTAACTTTGTGCAGCAATCTTCGATTTAATTTCTTCGAAGCCCAGTGAGGTCGATTGTCATTTTGTATTGATTGAAAACTTTCGAAGTCTATCCTCCTCATTTGATGTCGAATCTCATCAATTCTTTCATATTCGAGTGAATTTGCAAATAACTTTGTCAGCAATCGTCGATTTACTTCCATTGAAGCCCATTGAGGTCGAATGTCACTTTGTACTGATTGAAAATTTTCAAAGTCTATCTTCCTAATTTGATGTCGAATTTCATCAATTCTTATATATTCCAGTGAGTTTGCAACTAACTTTGTCAGCAATCTTCGATTTAATTCCTTAGAAGCCCAGTGGGAACGATTGTCACTTTGTGTTGTTTGAAAATTCTCAATGACTATCTTCCGAATTTGGAGTCGAATCTCATCAATTCTTATATATTTGAGTGAGTTCGCAACTAAGTTTGTCAGCAATCTTTGATTTACTTCCATTGAAATCCATTGAGGTCGATTGTCACTTTGTGTTGTTTGAAAATTTTCAAAGTCTATCTTCCTAATTTGATGTCGAATTTCATCAATTCTTATATATTCCAGTGAGTTTGCAACTAACTTTGTCAGCAATCTTCGATTTAATTCCTTAGAAGCCCAGTGGGAACGATTGTCACTTTGTGTTGTTTGAAAATTCTCAATGACTATCTTCCGAATTTGGAGTCGAATCTCATCAATTCTTATATATTTGAGTGAGTTCGCAACTAAGTTTGTCAGCAATCTTTGATTTACTTCCATTGAAATCCATTGAGGTCGATTGTCACTTTGTGTTGTTTGAAAATTTTCAAAGTCTATCTTCCTAATTTGATGTCGAATGTCATCAATTCTTATATATTTGATTGAGTTCGTAACTAACTCTGTCAGCAATCTTTGATTTAATTCCTTTGAAGCCCAGTGAGGTCGATTGTCACTTTGTATTAATTGAAAACTTTCAAAGTCTATCTTCCAAATTCAATTTGAATCTCATCAATTTTTATATATTTGAAAGAGTTTGCAATGAACTTTGTCAGCAATAGTCGATTTACTTCAAATGAAAACCATTGAGGTCGATTGTCTTTTTGTGTTGTTTGAAAATTTTCAAAGTCTATCTTCCGAATTTGATGTCGAATCTCAACAATTCTTATATATTTGAGTGAGTTTGAAACTAACTTTGTCAGCAATTGTCGATTTACTTCCATTGAAGCCCATTGTGGTCGATTGTCACTTTGTATTGATTGAAAATTTTCAAAGTCTATCTTCCGAATTTGAAGTCGAATTTTATCAATTCTTTCATATTTGAGTGAGTTTGCAACTAACTCTGTCAGCAATCTCCGATTTTATTCCTTTGAAGCCCAGTGAGGTCAATTGTCACTTTGTATTGATTGAAAATTTTCAAAGTCTATCTTCCGAATTTGAAGTCGAATCTCATCAATTCTTTTATATTTGAGTGAATTTGCAAATAACTTTGTCAGCAATCGTCGATTTACTTCCATTGAAGCCCCATGAGGTCTATTGTCACTTTGTGTTGATTGAAAATTTTCAAAGTCTATCTTCCTAATTTGATGTCGAATTTCATCAATTCTTATATATTTCAGTGAGTTTGCAACTAACTTTGTCAGCAATCTTCGATTTAATTCCTTTGAAGCCCAGTGAGGTCGATTGTCACTTTGTATAGATTGGATATTTTCAAAGTCTATCTTCCGAATTTGAAGTCGAATCTCATCAATTCTGATATATTTGAGTGAGTTTGCAACTAACTTTGTCAGCAATCTTCGATTTACTTCCATTGAAGCCCATTGAGGTCGATTGTCACTTTGTATTGATTGAAAATTCTCAATGACTATCTTCCGAATTTGAAGTAGAATTTCATCAATTCTTATATATTTGAGTGAGTTTGCAACTAACTTTGTCAGCAATCTTTGATTTAATTCCTTTGAAGCCCAGTGAGGTCGATTGTCACTTTGTATTAATCGAAAATTTTCAAAGTCTATCTTCCAAATTCAATTTGAATCTCATCAATTTTTATATATTTGAAAGAGTTTGCAATAAACTTTGTCAGCAATAGTCGATTTACTTCAAATGAAACCCATTGAGGTCGATTGTCTTTTTGTGTTGTTTGAAAATTTTCAAAGTCTATCTTCCTAATTTGCTGTCGAATCTCATCAATTCTGATTTATTAGAATGAGTTTGCAACTAGCTTTGTCAGCAATCGTCGATTTACTTCCAATGAAGCCCATGGAGGTCGATTCTCACTTTGTATTGTTTGAAAATTTTCAAAGTCTATCTTCCTAATTTGATGTCGAATGTCATCAATTCTTATATATTTGATTGAGTTCGTAACTAACTCTGTCAGCAATCTTTGATTTACTTCCATTGAAGCCCCATGAGGTCTATTGTCACTTTGTGTTGATTGAAAATTTTCAAAGTCTATCTTCCGAATTTAAAGTCGAATCTCATCAATTCTTATATATTTGAGTGAGTTCGCAACTAAGTTTGTCAGCAATCTTTGATTTACTTCCATTGAAACCCATTGAGGTCGATTGTCACTTTGTGTTGTTTGAAAATTTTCAAAGTCTATCTTCCTAATTTGATGTCGAATGTCATCAATTCTTATATATTTGATTGAGTTCGTAACAAACTCTGTCAGCAATCTTTGATTTACTTCCATTGAAGCCCCATGAGGTCTATTGTCACTTTGTGTTGATTGAAAATTTTCAAAGTCTATCTTCCGAATTTAAAGTCGAATCTCATCAATTCTCATATATTTGAGTGAGTTCGCAACTAACTTTGTCAGCAATCTTCGATTTACTTCCATTGAAGCCCATTGAGGTCGATTGTCACTTTGTATTGACTGGAAATTCTCAAAGTCTATCTTCCGAATTTGAAGTCGAATCTCATCAATTCTTATATATTTGAGTGAGTTCGCAACTAACTTTGTGCAGCAATCTTCGATTTAATTTCTTCGAAGCCCAGTGAGGTCGATTGTCATTTTGTATTGATTGAAAACTTTCAAAGTCTATCCTCCTCATTTGATGTCGAATCTCATCAATTCTTTTATATTTGAGTGAATTTGCAAATAACTTTGTCAGCAATTGTCGATTTACTTCCATAGAAGCCCATTGAGGTCGATTGTCACTTTGTACTGATTGAAAATTTTCAAAGTCTATCTTCCAAATTCAAAGTCGAATCTCATCAATTCTTATATATTCCAGTGAGTTTGCAACTAACTTTTTCAGCAATCTTCGATTTAATTCCTTTGAAGCCCAGTGAGGTCGATTGTCACTTTGTGTTGTTTGAAAATTCTCAATGACTATCTTCCGAATTTGAAGTCGAATTTCATCAATTCTTATATATTTGAGTGAGATTGCAACTAACTTTGTCAGCAATCTTTGATTCAATTCCTTTGAAGCCCATGGAGGTCGATTCTCACTTTGTGTTGTTTGAAAATTTTCAAAGCCTATCTTCCGAATTTGGAGTCGAATCTCATCAATTCTTATATATTTGAGTGAGTTCGCAACTAAGTTTGTCAGCAATCTTTGATTTACTTCCATTGAAACCCATTGAGGTCTATTGTCACTTTGTGTTGATTGAAAATTTTCAAAGTCTATCTTCCAAATTCAATTTGAATCTCATCAATTTTTATATATTTGAAAGAGTTTGCAATGAACTTTGTCAGCAATAGTCGATTTACTTCCAATGAAGCCCATGGAGGTCGATTCTAACTTTGTATTGTTTGAAAATTTTCAAAGCCTATCTTCCGAATTTGAAGTCGAATCTCATCAATTCTTATATATTTGAGTGAGTTCGCAACTAAGTTTGTCAGCAATCTTTGATTTACTTCCATTGAAACCCATTGAGGTCGATTGTCTTTTTGTGTTTTTTGAAAATTTTCAAAGTCTATCTTCCGAATTTGAAGTCGAATTTCATCAATTCTTTCATATTTGAGTGAGTTTGCAACTAACTCTGTCAGCAATCTCCGATTTTATTCCTTTGAAGCCCAGTGAGGTCAATTGTCACTTTGTATTGATTGAAAATTTTCAAAGTCTATCTTCCGAATTTGAAGTCGAATCCCATCAATTCTTATATATTTGAATGAGTTTGCAACTAACTTTGTCAGCAATCTTCGATTTAATTTCTTTGAAGCCCAGTGAGGTCGATTGTCATTTTGTATTGATTGAAAACTTTCAAAGTCTATACTCCTCATTTGATGTCGAATCTCATCAATTCTTCTATATTTGAGTGAATTTGCGAATAACTTTGTCAGCAATCGTCGATTTACTTCCATTGAAACCCATTGAGGTCGATTGTCACTTTGTACTGATTGAAAATTTTCAAATTCTATCTTCCTAATTTGATGTCGAATTTCATCAATTCTTATATATTTCAGTGAGTTTGCAACTAACTTCGTCAGCAATCTTCGATTTAATTCCTTTGAAGCCCAGTGAGGTCGATTGTCACTTTGTATAGATTGGATATTTTCTAAGTCTATCTTCCGAATTTGAAGTCGAATCTCATCAATTCTGATATATTTGAGTGAGTTTGCAACTAACTTTGTCAGCAATCTTCGATTTACTTCCATTGAAGCCCATTGAGGTCGATTGTCACTTTGTATTGATTGAAAATTCTCAAAGTCTATCCTCCTCATTTGATGTCGAATCTCATCAATTCTTATATATTTGAGTGAGTTTGCAAATAACTTTGTCAGCAAATGTCGATTTACTTCCATTGAAGCCCATTGAGGTCGATTGTCACTTTGTGTTGTTTGAAAATTTTCAAAGTCTATCTTCCTAATTTGATGTCGAATCTCATCAATTCTGATATATTAGAATGAGTTTGCAACTAGCTTTGTCAGCAATCGTCGATTTACTTCCAATGAAGCCCATGGAGGTCGATTCTCACTTTGTATTGTTTGAAAATTTTCAAAGCCTATCTTCCGAATTTGAAGTCGAATCTCATCAATTCTTATATATTTGAGTGAGTTCGCAACTAAGTTTGTCAGCAATCTTTGATTTACTTCCATTGAAACCCATTGAGGTCGATTGTCACTTTGTGTTGTTTGAAAATTTTCAAAGTCTATCTTCCTAATTTGATGGCGAATGTCATCAATTCTTATATATTTGATTGAGTTCGTAACTAACTCTGTCAGCAATTTTTGATTTACTTCCATTGAAGCCCCATGAGGTCTATTGTCACTTTGTGTTGATAGAAAATTTTCAAAGTCTATCTTCCGAATTTAAAGTCGAATCTCATCAATTCTTATATATTTGAGTGAGTTCGCAACTAAGTTTGTCAGCAATCTTTGATTTACTTCCATTGAAACCCATTGAGGTCGATTGTCACTTTGTGTTGTTTGAAAATTTTCAAAGTCTATCTTCCTAATTTGATGTCGAATGTCATCAATTCTTATATATTTGATTGAGTTCGTAACTAACTCTGTCAGCAATCTTTGATTTACTTCCATTGAAGCCCCATGAGGTCTATTGTCACTTTGTGTTGATTGAAAATTTTCAAAGTCTATCTTCCGAATTTAAAGTCGAATCTCATCAATTCTTATATATTTGAGTGAGTTCGCAACTAACTTTGTCAGCAATCTTCGATTTACTTCCATTGAAGCCCATTGAGGTCGATTGTCACTTTGTATTGACTGGAAATTCTCAAAGTCTATCTTCCGAATTTGAAGTCGAATCTCATCAATTCTTATATATTTGAGTGAGTTCGCAACTAACTTTGTGCAGCAATCTTCGATTTAATTTCTTCGAAGCCCAGTGAGGTCGATTGTCATTTTGTATTGATTGAAAACTTTCAAAGTCTATCCTCCTCATTTGATGTCGAATCTCATCAATTCTTTTATATTTGAGTGAATTTGCAAATAACTTTGTCAGCAATTGTCGATTTACTTCCATAGAAGCCCATTGAGGTCGATTGTCACTTTGTACTGATTGAAAATTTTCAAAGTCTATCTTCCAAATTCAAAGTCGAATCTCATCAATTCTTATATATTCCAGTGAGTTTGCAACTAACTTTTTCAGCAATCTTCGATTTAATTCCTTTGAAGCCCAGTGAGGTCGATTGTCACTTTGTGTTGTTTGAAAATTCTCAATGACTATCTTCCGAATTTGAAGTCGAATTTCATCAATTCTTATATATTTGAGTGAGATTGCAACTAACTTTGTCAGCAATCTTTGATTCAATTCCTTTGAAGCCCATGGAGGTCGATTCTCACTTTGTGTTGTTTGAAAATTTTCAAAGCCTATCTTCCGAATTTGGAGTCGAATCTCATCAATTCTTATATATTTGAGTGAGTTCGCAACTAAGTTTGTCAGCAATCTTTGATTTACTTCCATTGAAACCCATTGAGGTCTATTGTCACTTTGTGTTGATTGAAAATTTTCAAAGTCTATCTTCCAAATTCAATTTGAATCTCATCAATTTTTATATATTTGAAAGAGTTTGCAATGAACTTTGTCAGCAATAGTCGATTTACTTCCAATGAAGCCCATGGAGGTCGATTCTAACTTTGTATTGTTTGAAAATTTTCAAAGCCTATCTTCCGAATTTGAAGTCGAATCTCATCAATTCTTATATATTTGAGTGAGTTCGCAACTAAGTTTGTCAGCAATCTTTGATTTACTTCCATTGAAACCCATTGAGGTCGATTGTCTTTTTGTGTTTTTTGAAAATTTTCAAAGTCTATCTTCCGAATTTGAAGTCGAATTTCATCAATTCTTTCATATTTGAGTGAGTTTGCAACTAACTCTGTCAGCAATCTCCGATTTTATTCCTTTGAAGCCCAGTGAGGTCAATTGTCACTTTGTATTGATTGAAAATTTTCAAAGTCTATCTTCCGAATTTGAAGTCGAATCCCATCAATTCTTATATATTTGAATGAGTTTGCAACTAACTTTGTCAGCAATCTTCGATTTAATTTCTTTGAAGCCCAGTGAGGTCGATTGTCATTTTGTATTGATTGAAAACTTTCAAAGTCTATACTCCTCATTTGATGTCGAATCTCATCAATTCTTCTATATTTGAGTGAATTTGCGAATAACTTTGTCAGCAATCGTCGATTTACTTCCATTGAAACCCATTGAGGTCGATTGTCACTTTGTACTGATTGAAAATTTTCAAATTCTATCTTCCTAATTTGATGTCGAATTTCATCAATTCTTATATATTTCAGTGAGTTTGCAACTAACTTCGTCAGCAATCTTCGATTTAATTCCTTTGAAGCCCAGTGAGGTCGATTGTCACTTTGTATAGATTGGATATTTTCTAAGTCTATCTTCCGAATTTGAAGTCGAATCTCATCAATTCTGATATATTTGAGTGAGTTTGCAACTAACTTTGTCAGCAATCTTCGATTTACTTCCATTGAAGCCCATTGAGGTCGATTGTCACTTTGTATTGATTGAAAATTCTCAAAGTCTATCCTCCTCATTTGATGTCGAATCTCATCAATTCTTATATATTTGAGTGAGTTTGCAAATAACTTTGTCAGCAAATGTCGATTTACTTCCATTGAAGCCCATTGAGGTCGATTGTCACTTTGTGTTGTTTGAAAATTTTCAAAGTCTATCTTCCTAATTTGATGTCGAATCTCATCAATTCTGATATATTAGAATGAGTTTGCAACTAGCTTTGTCAGCAATCGTCGATTTACTTCCAATGAAGCCCATGGAGGTCGATTCTCACTTTGTATTGTTTGAAAATTTTCAAAGCCTATCTTCCGAATTTGAAGTCGAATCTCATCAATTCTTATATATTTGAGTGAGTTCGCAACTAAGTTTGTCAGCAATCTTTGATTTACTTCCATTGAAACCCATTGAGGTCGATTGTCACTTTGTGTTGTTTGAAAATTTTCAAAGTCTATCTTCCTAATTTGATGTCGAATGTCATCAATTCTTATATATTTGATTGAGTTCGTAACTAACTCTGTCAGCAATCTTTGATTTACTTCCATTGAAGCCCCATGAGGTCTATTGTCACTTTGTGTTGATTGAAAATTTTCAAAGTCTATCTTCCGAATTTAAAGTCGAATCTCATCAATTCTTATATATTTGAGTGAGTTCGCAACTAACTTTGTCAGCAATCTTCGATTTACTTCCATTGAAGCCCATTGAGGTCGATTGTCACTTTGTATTGACTGGAAATTCTCAAAGTCTATCTTCCGAATTTGAAGTCGAATCTCATCAATTCTTATATATTTGAGTGAGTTCGCAACTAACTTTGTGCAGCAATCTTCGATTTAATTTCTTCGAAGCCCAGTGAGGTCGATTGTCATTTTGTATTGATTGAAAACTTTCAAAGTCTATCCTCCTCATTTGATGTCGAATCTCATCAATTCTTTTATATTTGAGTGAATTTGCAAATAACTTTGTCAGCAATCGTCGATTTACTTCCATTGAAGCCCATTGAGGTCGATTGTCACTTTGTACTGATTGAAAATTTTCAAAGTCTATCTTCCAAATTCAAAGTCGAATCTCATTAATTCTTATATATTTGAGTGAGTTCGCAACTAACTTTGTCAGCAATCTTTGATTTACTTCCATTGAAACCCATTGAGGTCGATTGTCACTTTGTGTTGTTTGAAAATTCTCAATGACTATCTTCCGAATTTGAAGTCGAATTTCATCAATTCTTATATATTTGAGTGAGTTTGCAACTAACTTTGTCAGCAATCTTTGATTCAATTCCTTTGAAGCCCATGGAGGTCGATTCTCACTCTGTGTTGTTTGAAAATTTTCAAAGCCTATCTTCCGAATTTGGAGTCGAATCTCATCAATTCTTATATATTTGAGTGAGTTCGCAACTAAGTATGTCAGCAATCTTTGATTTACTTCCATTGAAACCCATTGAGGTCGATTGTCACTTTGTGTTGTTTGAAAATTTTCAAAGTCTATCTTCCTAATTTGATGTCGAATGTCATCAATTCTTATATATTTGATTGAGTTCGTAACTAACTCTGTCAGCAATCTTTGATTTAATTCTATTGAAGCTCCATGAGGTCTATTGTCACTTTGTGTTGATTGAAAATTTTCAAAGTCTATCTTCCAAATTCAATTTGAATCTCATCAATTTTTATATATTTGAAAGAGTTTGCAATGAACTTTGTCAGCAATAGTCGATTTACTTCAAATGAAACCCATTGAGGTCGATTGTCTTTTTGGGTTGTTTGAAAATTTTCAAAGTCTATCTTCCTAATTTGATGTCGAATGTCATCAATTCTTATATATTTGATTGAGTTCGTAACTAACTCTGTCAGCAATCTTTGATTTAATTCCTTTGAAGCCCAGTGAGGTCGATTGTAACTCTGTATTAATTGAAAATTTTCAAAGTCTATCTTCCAAATTCAATTTGAATCTCATCAATTTTTATATATTTGAAAGAGTTTGCAATGAACTTTGTCAGCAATAGTCGATTTACTTCAAATGAAACCCATTGAGGTCGATTGTCTTTTTGTGTTGTTTGAAAATTTTCGAAGTCTATCTTCCGAATTTGATGTCGAATCTCAACAATTCTTATATATTTGAGTGAGTTTGAAACTAACTTTGTCAGCAATTGTCGATTTACTTCCATTGAAGCCCATTGTGGTCGATTGTCACTTTGTATTGATTGAAAATTTTCAAAGTCTATCTTCCGAATTTGAAGTCGAATTTCATCAATTCTTTCATATTTGAGTGAGTTTGCAACTAACTCTGTCAGCAATCTCCGATTTTATTCCTTTGAAGCCCAGTGAGGTCAATTGTCACTTTGTATTGATTGAAAATTTTCAAAGTCTATCTTCCGAATTTGAAGTCGAATCTCATCAATTCTTATATATTTGAATGAGTTTGCAACTAACTTTGTCAGCAATCTTCGATTTAATTTCTTTGAAGCCCAGTGAGGTCGATTGTCATTTTGTATTGATTGAAAACTTTCAAAGTCTATCCTCCTCATTTGATGTCGAATTTCATCAATTCTTATATATTTCATAGAGTTTGCAACTAACTTTGTCAGCAATCTTCGATTTAATTCCTTTGAAGCCCAGTGAGGTCGATTGTCACTTTGTGTTGTTTGAAAATTCTCAATGACTATCTTCCGAATTCGAAGTCGAATTTCATCAATTCTTATATATTTGAGTGAGTTTGCAACTAACTTTGTCAGCAATCTTTGATTCAATTCCTTTGAAGCCCATGGAGGTCGATTCTCACTTTGTTTTGTTTGAAAATTTTCAAAGCCTATCTTCCGAATTTGGAGTCGAATCTCATCAATTCTTATATATTTGAGTGAGTTCGCAACTAAGTATGTCAGCAATCTTTGATTTACTTCCATTGAAACCCATTGAGGTCGATTGTCACTTTGTGTTGTTTGAAAATTTTCAAAGTCTATCTTCCTAATTTGATGTCGAATGTCATCAATTCTTATATATTTGATTGAGTTCGTAACTAACTCTGTCAGCAATCTTTGATTTACTTCCATTGAAGCCCCATGAGGTCTATTGTCACTTTGTGTTGATTGAAAATTTTCAAAGTCTATCTTCCAAATTCAATTTGAATCTCATCAATTTTTATATATTTGAAAGAGTTTGCAATGAACTTTGTCAGCAATAGTCGATTTACTTCAAATGAAACCCATTGAGGTCGATTGTCTTTTTGTGTTGTTTGAAAATTTTCAAAGTCTATCTTCCTAATTTGATGTCGAATGTCATCAATTCTTATATATTTGATTGAGTTCGTAACTAACTCTGTCAGCAATCTTTGATTTACTTCCATTGAAACCCATTGAGGTCGATTGTCACTTTGTGTTGTTTGAAAATTTTCAAAGTCTATCTTCCTAATTTGATGTCGAATGTCATCAATTCTTATATATTTGATTGAGTTCGTAACTAACTCTGTCAGCAATCTTTGATTTACTTCCATTGAAGCCCCATGAGGTCTATTGTCACTTTGTGTTGATTGAAAATTTTCAAAGTCTATCTTCCAAATTCAATTTGAATCTCATCAATTTTCATATATTTGAAAGAGTTTGCAATGAACTTTGTCAGCAATAGTCGATTTACTTCCATTGAAACCCATTGAGGTCGATTGTCACTTTGTGTTGTTTGAAAATTTTCAAAGTCTATCTTCCTAATTTGATGTCGAATGTCATCAATTCTTATATATTTGATTGAGTTCGTAACTAACTCTGTCAGCAATCTTTGATTTACTTCCATTGAAGCCCCATGAGGTCGATTGTCACTTTGTATTAATTGAAAATTTTCAAAGTTTATCTTCCAAATTCAATTTGAATCTCATCAATTTTTATATATTTGAAAGAGTTTTCAATGAACTTTGTCAGCAATAGTCGATTTACTTCAAATGAAACCCATTGAGGTCGATTGTCTTTTTGTGTTGTTTGAAAATTTTCGAAGTCTATCTTCCGAATTTGATGTCGAATCTCAACAATTCTTATATATTTGAGTGAGTTTGAAACTAACTAGCTTTGTCAGCTTCCATTGAAGCCCATTGTGGTCGATTGTCACTTTGTATTGATTGAAAATTTTCAAAGTCTATCTTCCGAATTTGAAGTCGAATTTCATCAATTCTTTCATATTTGAGTGAGTTTGCAACTAACTCTGTCAGCAATCTCCGATTTTATTCCTTTGAAGCCCAGTGAGGTCAATTGTCACTTTGTATTGATTGAAAATTTTCGAAGTCTATCTTCCGAATTTGATGTCGAATCTCAACAATTCTTATATATTTGAGTGAGTTTGAAACTAACTTTGTCAGCAATTGTCGATTTACTTCCATTGAAGCCCATTGTGGTCGATTGTCACTTTGTATTGATTGAAAATTTTCAAAGTCTATCTTCCGAATTTGAAGTCGAATTTCATCAATTCTTTCATATTTGAGTGAGTTTGCAACTAACTCTGTCAGCAATCTTCGATTTAATTTCTTTGAAGCCCAGTGAGGTCGATTGTCATTTTGTATTGATTGAAAACTTTCAAAGTCTATCCTCCTCATTTGATGTCGAATCTCATCAATTCTTTTATATTTGAGTGAATTTGCAAATAACTTTGTCAGCAATCGTCGTTTTACTTCCATTGAAACCCATTGAGGTCGATTGTCTTTTTGTGTTGTTTGAAAATTTTCGAAGTCTATCTTCCGAATTTGATGTCGAATCTCAACAATTCTTATATATTTGAGTGAGTTTGAAACTAACTTTGTCAGCAATTGTCGATTTACTTCCATTGAAGCCCATTGTGGTCGATTGTCACTTTGTATTGATTGAAAATTTTCAAAGTCTATCTTCCGAATTTGAAGTCGAATTTCATCAATTCTTTCATATTTGAGTGAGTTTGCAACTAACTCTGTCAGCAATCTCCGATTTTATTCCTTTGAAGCCCAGTGAGGTCAATTGTCACTTTGTATTGATTGAAAATTTTCAAAGTCTATCTTCCGAATTTGAAGTCGAATCTCATCAATTCTTATATATTTGAATGAGTTTGCAACTAACTTTGTCAGCAATCTTCGATTTAATTTCTTTGAAGCCCAGTGAGGTCGATTGTCATTTTGTATTGATTGAAAACTTTCAAAGTCTATCCTCCTCATTTGATGTCGAATTTCATCAATTCTTATATATTTCATAGAGTTTGCAACTAACTTTGTCAGCAATCTTCGATTTAATTCCTTTGAAGCCCAGTGAGGTCGATTGTCACTTTGTGTTGTTTGAAAATTCTCAATGACTATCTTCCGAATTCGAAGTCAAATTCCATCAATTCTTATATATTTGAGTGAGTTTGCAACTAACTTTGTCAGCAATCTTTGATTCAATTCCTTTGAAGCCCATGGAGGTCGATTCTCACTTTGTGTTGTTTGAAAATTTTCAAAGCCTATCTTCCGAATTTGGAGTCGAATCTCATCAATTCTTATATATTTGAGTGAGTTCGCAACTAAGTATGTCAGCAATCTTTGATTTACTTCCATTGAAACCCATTGAGGTCGATTGTCACTTTGTGTTGTTTGAAAATTTTCAAAGTCTATCTTCCTAATTTGATGTCGAATGTCATCAATTCTTATATATTTGATTGAGTTCGTAACTAACTCTGTCAGCAATCTTTGATTTACTTCCATTGAAGCCCCATGAGGTCGATTGTCACTTTGTATTAATTGAAAATTTTCAAAGTCTATCTTCCAAATTCAATTTGAATCTCATCAATTTTTATATATTTGAAAGAGTTTGCAATGAACTTTGTCAGCAATAGTCGATTTACTTCAAATGAAACCCATTGAGGTCGATTGTCTTTTTGTGTTGTTTGAAAATTTTCGAAGTCTATCTTCCGAATTTGATGTCGAATCTCAACAATTCTTATATATTTGAGTGAGTTTGAAACTAACTAGCTTTGTCAGCTTCCATTGAAGCCCATTGTGGTCGATTGTCACTTTGTATTGATTGAAAATTTTCAAAGTCTATCTTCCGAATTTGAAGTCGAATTTCATCAATTCTTTCATATTTGAGTGAGTTTGCAACTAACTCTGTCAGCAATCTCCGATTTTATTCCTTTGAAGCCCAGTGAGGTCAATTGTCACTTTGTATTGATTGAAAATTTTCGAAGTCTATCTTCCGAATTTGATGTCGCATCTCAACAATTCTTATATATTTGAGTGAGTTTGAAACTAACTTTGTCAGCAATTGTCGATTTACTTCCATTGAAGCCCATTGTGGTCGATTGTCACTTTGTATTGATTGAAAATTTTCAAAGTCTATCTTCCGAATTTGAAGTCGAATTTCATCAATTCTTTCATATTTGAGTGAGTTTGCAACTAACTCTGTCAGCAATCTTCGATTTAATTTCTTTGAAGCCCAGTGAGGTCGATTGTCATTTTGTATTGATTGAAAACTTTCAAAGTCTATCCTCCTCATTTGATGTCGAATCTCATCAATTCTTTTATATTTGAGTGAATTTGCAAATAACTTTGTCAGCAATCGTCGTTTTACTTCCATTGAAACCCATTGAGGTCGATTGTCACTTTGTACTGATTGAAAATTTTCAAATTCTATCTTCCTAATTTGATATTGAATTTCATCAATTCTTATATATTTCAGTGAGTTTGCAACTAACTTTGTCAGCAATCTTCGATTTAATTCCTTTGAAGCCCAGTGAGGTCGATTGTCACTTTGTATAGATTGGATATTTTCAAAGTCTATCTTCCGAATTTGAAGTCGAATCTCATCAATTCTGATATATTTGAGTGAGTTTGCAACTAACTTTGTCAGCAATACTCGATTTACTTCAAATGAAACCCATTGAGGTCGATTGTCTTTTTGTGTTGTTTGAAAATTTTCAAAGTCTATCTTCCTAATTTGATGTCGAATGTCATCAATTCTTATATATTTGATTGAGTTCGTAACTAACTCTGTCAGCAATCTTTGATTTAATTCCTTTGAAGCCCAGTGGAGTCGATTGTCACTTTGTATTAATTGAAAATTTTCAAAGTCTATCTTCCAAATTCAATTTGAATCTCATCAATTTTTATATATTTGAAAGAGTTTGCAATGAACTTTGTCAGCAATAGTCGATTTACTTCAAATGAAACCCATTGAGGTCGATTGTCTTTTTGTGTTTTTTGAAAATTTTCAAAGTCTATCTTCCGAATTTGATGTCGAATCTCAACAATTCTTATATATTTGAGTGAGTTTGAAACTAACTTTGTCAGCAATTGTCGATTTAATTCCTTTGAAGCCCAGTGGAGTCGATTGTCACTTTGTATTAATTGAAAATTTTCAAAGTCTATCTTCCAAATTCAATTTGAATCTCATCAATTTTTATATATTTGAAAGAGTTTGCAATGAACTTTGTCAGCAATAGTCGATTTACTTCAAATGAAACCCATTGAGGTCGATTGTCTTTTTGTGTTTTTTGAAAATTTTCAAAGTCTATCTTCCGAATTTGATGTCGAATCTCAACAATTCTTATATATTTGAGTGAGTTTGAAACTAACTTTGTCAGCAATTGTCGATTTACTTCCATTGAAGCCCATTGAGGTCGATTGTCACTTTGTATTGATTGAAAATTCTCAAAGTCTATCCTCCTCATTTGATGTCGGATCTCATCAACTCTTATATATTTGAGTGAGTTTGCAAATAACTTTGTCAGCAAATGTCGATTTACTTCCATTGAAGCCCATTGAGGTCGATTGTCACTTTGTGTTGTTTGAAAATTTTCAAAGTCTATCTTCCTAATTTGATGTCGAATCTCATCAATTCTGATATATTAGAATGAGTTTGCAACTAGCTTTGTCAGCAATCGTCGATTTACTTCCAATGAAGCCCATGGAGGTCGATTCTAACTTTGTATTGTTTGAAAATTTTCTAAGCCTATCTTCCGAATTTGAAGTCGAATTTCATCAATTCTTTCATATTTGAGTGAGTTTGCAACTAACTCTGTCAGCAATCTCCGATTTCATTCCTTTGAAGCCCAGTGAGGTCAATTGTCACTTTGTATTGATTGAAAATTTTCAAAGTCTATCTTCCGAATTTGAAGTCGAATCTCATCAATTCTTATATATTTGAATGAGTTTGCAACTAACTTTGTCAGCAATCTTCGATTTAATTTCTTTGAAGCCCAGTGAGGTCGATTGTCATTTTGTATTGATTGAAAACTTTCAAAGTCTATCCTCCTCATTTGATGTCAAATCTCATCAATTCTTTTATATTTGAGTGAATTTGCAAATAACTTTGTCAGCAATCGTCGATTTACTTCCATTGAAACCCATTGAGGTCGATTGTCACTTTGTACTGATTGAAAATTTTCAAATTCTATCTTCCCAATTTGATGTCGAATTTCATCAATTCTTATATATTTGAGTGAGTTTGCAACTAACTTTGTCAGCAATCTTTGATTCAATTCCTTTGAAGCCCATGGAGGTCGATTCTCACTTTGTGTTGTTTGAAAATTTTCAAAGCCTATCTTCCGAATTTGGAGTCGAATCTCATCAATTCTTATATATTTGAGTGAGTTCGCAACTAAGTATGTCAGCAATCTTTGATTTACTTCCATTGAAACCCATTGAGGTCGATTGTCACTTTGTGTTGTTTGAAAATTTTCAAAGTCTATCTTCCTAATTTGATGTCGAATGTCATCAATTCTTATATATTTGAGTGAGTTTGCAAATAACTTTGTCAGCAAATGTCGATTTACTTCCATTGAAGCCCATTGAGGTCGATTGTCACTTTGTACTGATTGAAAATTTTCAAATTCTATCTTCCCAATTTGATGTCGAATTTCATCAATTCTTATATATTTCAGTGAGTTTGCAACTAACTTTGTCAGCAATCTTCGATTTAATTCCTTTGAAGCCCAGTGAGGTCGATTGTCACTTTGTATAGATTGGATATTTTCAAAGTCTATCTTCCGAATTTGAAGTCGAATCTCATCAATTCTGATATATTTGAGTGAGTTTGCAACTAACTTTGTCAGCAATCTTCGATTTACTTCCATTGAAGCCCATTGAGGTCGATTGTCACTTTGTATTGATTGAAAATTCTCAAAGTCTATCCTCCTCATTTGATGTCAAATCTCATCAATTCTTATATATTTGAGTGAGTTTGCAAATAACTTTGTCAGCAAATGTCGATTTACTTCCATTGAAGCCCATTGAGGTCGATTGTCACTTTGTGTTGTTTGAAAATTTTCAAAGTCTATCTTCCTAATTTGATGTCGAATCTCATCAATTCTGATATATTAGAATGAGTTTGCAACTAGCTTTGTCAGCAATCGTCGATTTACTTCCAATGAAGCCCATGGAGGTCGATTCTCACTTTGTATTGTTTGAAAATTTTCAAAGCCTATCTTCCGAATTTGAAGTCGAATCTCATCAATTCTTATATATTTGAGTGAGTTCGCAACTAAGTTTGTCAGCAATCTTTGATTTACTTCCATTGAAACCCATTGAGGTCGATTGTCACTTTGTGTTGTTTGAAAATTTTCAAAGTCTACCTTCCTAATTTGATGTCGAATGTCATCAATTCTTATATATTTGATTGAGTTCGTAACTAACTCTGTCAGCAATCTTTGATTTACTTCCATTGAAGCCCCATGAGGTCTATTGTCACTTTGTGTTGATTGAGAATTTTCAAAGTCTATCTTCCGAATTTAAAGTCGAATCTCATCAATTCTTATATATTTGAGTGAGTTCGCAACTAACTTTGTGCAGCAATCTTCGATTTAATTTCTTCGAAGCCCAGTGAGGTCGATTGTCATTTTGTATTGATTGAAAACTTTCAAAGTCTATCCTCCTCATTTGATGTCGAATCTCATCAATTCTTTTATATTTGAGTGAATTTGCAAATAACTTTGTCAGCAATCGTCGATTTACTTCCATTGAAGCCCATTGAGGTCGATTGTCACTTTGTACTGATTGAAAATTTTCAAAGTCTATCTTCCAAATTCAAAGTCGAATCTCATTAATTCTTATATATTTGAGTGAGTTCGCAACTAACTTTGTCAGCAATCTTTGATTTACTTCCATTGAAACCCATTGAGGTCGATTGTCACTTTGTGTTGTTTGAAAATTTTCAAAGTCTATCTTCCTAATTTGATGTCGAATCTCATCAATTCTGATATATTAGAATGAGTTTGCAACTAGCTTTGTCAGCAATCGTCGATTTACTTCCAATGAAGCCCATGGAGGTCGATTCTCACTTTGTATTGTTTGAAAATTTTCAAAGCCTATCTTCCGAATTTGAAGTCGAATCTCATCAATTCTTATATATTTGAGTGAGTTCGCAACTAAGTTTGTCAGCAATCTTTGATTTACTTCCATTGAAACCCATTGAGGTCGATTGTCACTTTGTGTTGTTTGAAAATTTTCAAAGTCTATCTTCCTAATTTGATGTCGAATGTCATCAATTCTTATATATTTGATTGAGTTCGTAACTAACTCTGTCAGCAATCTTCGATTTACTTCCATTGAAGCCCATTGAGGTCGATTGTCACTTTGTATTGACTGGAAATTCTCAAAGTATATCTTCCGAATTTGAAGTCGAATCTCATCAATTCTTATATATTTGAGTGAGTTCGCAACTAACTTTGTGCAGCAATCTTCGATTTAATTTCTTCGAAGCCCAGTGAGGTCGATTGTCATTTTGTATTGATTGAAAACTTTCAAAGTCTATCCTCCTCATTTGATGTCGAATCTCATCAATTCTTTTATATTTGAGTGAATTTGCAAATAACTTTGTCAGCAATCGTCGATTTCTTCCATTGAAGCCCATTGAGGTCGATTGTCACTTTGTACTGATTGAAAATTTTCAAAGTCTATCTTCCAAATTCAAAGTCGAATCTCATTAATTCTTATATATTTGAGTGAGTTCGCAACTAACTTTGTCAGCAATCTTTGATTTACTTCCATTGAAACCCATTGAGGTCGATTGTCACTTTGTGTTGTTTGAAAATTTTCAAAGTCTATCTTCCTAATTTGATGTCGAATTTCATCAATTCTTATATATTTCAGTGAGTTTGCAACTAACTTTGTCAGCAATCTTCGATTTAATTCCTTTGAAGCCCAGTGAGGTCGATTGTCACTTTGTGTTGTTTGAAAATTCTCAATGACTATCTTCCGAATTTGAAGTCGAATTTCATCAATTCTTATATATTTGAGTGAGTTTGCAACTAACTTTGTCAGCAATCTTTGATTCAATTCCTTTGAAGCCCATGGAGGTCGATTCTCACTTTGTGTTGTTTGAAAATTTTCAGAGCCTATCTTCCGAATTTGGAGTCGAATCTCATTAATTCTTATATATTTGAGTGAGTTCGCAACTAAGTTTGTCAGCAATAGTCGATTTACTCCAAATGAAGCCCATTGAGGTTGATTGTCTTTTTGTGTTGTTTGAAAATTTTCAAAGTCTATCTTCCGAATTTGTTGTCGAATCTCATCAATTCTTATATATTTGAGTAAGTTTGCAACTAACTTTGTCAGCAATCTTCGATTTAATTCCTTTGAAGCCCAGTGAGGTCGATTGTCACTTTGTGTTGTTTGAAAATTTTCAAAGTCTATCTTCCTAATTTGATGTCGAATCTCATCAATTCTTATATATTTGATTGAGTTCGTAACTAACTCTGTCAGCAATCTTTGATTTACTTCCATTGAAGCCCATTGAGGTCGATT
Organism: Diorhabda elongata; assembly: GCA_026230145.1. Taxonomy (NCBI): domain Eukaryota; kingdom Metazoa; phylum Arthropoda; class Insecta; order Coleoptera; family Chrysomelidae; genus Diorhabda; species Diorhabda elongata. The sequence continues at coordinate 34,586,796 of CM047926.1, forward strand.
ATCACTTTGTATTGATTGAAAATTCTCAATGACTATCTTCCGAATTTGAAGTCGAATTTCATCAATTCTTATATATTTGAGTGAGTTTGCAACTAACTTTGTCAGCAATCTTTGATTTAATTTCTTTGAAGCCCAGTGAGGTCGATTGTCACTTCGTATTAATTGAAAATTTTCAAAGTCTATCTTCCAAATTCAATTTGAATCTCATCAATTCTTATATATTTGAGTGAGTTTGCAATAAATTTTGTCAGCAATAGTCGATTTACTTCAAATGAAGCCCATTGAGGTTGATTGTCTTTTTGTATTGATTGAAAATTTTCAAAGTCTATCTTCCGAATTTGAAGTCGAATCTCATCAATTCTTATATATTTGAGTGAGTTTGCAAATAACTTTGTCAGCAATCTTTGATTTACTTCCATTGATACCCATTGAGGTCGATTGTCACTTTGTGTTGTTTGAAAATTTTCAAATTCTATCTTCCTAATTTGATGTCGAATTTCATCAATTCTTATATATTTCAGTGAGTTTGCAACTAACTTTGTCAGCAATCTTCGATTTAATTCCTTTGAAGCCCAGTGAGGTCGATTGTCACTTTGTGTTGTTTGAAAATTCTCAAATTCTATCTTCCGAATTTGATGTCGAATCTCATCAATTCTTATATATTCGAGTAAGTTTGCAAATAACTTTGTCAGCAATCGTCGATTTACTTCCAATGAAGCCCATGGAGGTCGATTCTCACTTTGTGTTGTTTGAAAATTTTCAAAGCCTATCTTCCGATTTTGGATTCGAATCTCATCAATTCTTATATATTTGAGTGAGTTTGCAAATAACTTTGTCAGCAATTGTCGATTTACTTCCATTGAAGCCTATTGAGGTCGGTTGTCACTTTGTATTGATTGAAAATTTTCAAAGTCTATCTTCCAAATTCAAAGTCGAATCTCATCAATTCTTATATATTTGAAAGAGTTTGCAATAAACTTTGTCAGCAATTGTCGATTTACTTCCATTGAAGCCCATTGTGGTTGATTGTCACTTTGTATTGATTGAAAATTTTCAAAGTCTATCTTCCGAATTTGAAGTCGAATTTCATCAATTCTTTTATATTTGAGTAAGTTTGCAACTAACTTTGTCAGCAATCTTCGATTTAATTCCTTTGAAGCCCAGTGAGGTCGATTGTCACTTTGTGTTGTTTGAAAATTTTCAAAGTCTATCTTCCTAATTTGATGTCGAATCTCATCAATTCTTATATATTTGATTGAGTTCGTAACTAACTCTGTCAGCAATCTTTGATTTACTTCCATTGAAGCCCATTGAGGTCGATTATCACTTTGTATTGATTGAAAATTCTCAATGACTATCTTCCGAATTTGAAGTCGAATTTCATCAATTCTTATATATTTGAGTGAGTTTGCAACTAACTTTGTCAGCAATCTTTGATTTAATTTCTTTGAAGCCCAGTGAGGTCGATTGTCACTTCGTATTAATTGAAAATTTTCAAAGTCTATCTTCCAAATTCAATTTGAATCTCATCAATTCTTATATATTTGAGTGAGTTTGCAATAAATTTTGTCAGCAATAGTCGATTTACTTCAAATGAAGCCCATTGAGGTTGATTGTCTTTTTGTATTGATTGAAAATTTTCAAAGTCTATCTTCCGAATTTGAAGTCGAATCTCATCAATTCTTATATATTTGAGTGAGTTTGCAAATAACTTTGTCAGCAATCTTTGATTTACTTCCATTGATACCCATTGAGGTCGATTGTCACTTTGTGTTGTTTGAAAATTTTCAAATTCTATCTTCCTAATTTGATGTCGAATTTCATCAATTCTTATATATTTCAGTGAGTTTGCAACTAACTTTGTCAGCAATCTTCGATTTAATTCCTTTGAAGCCCAGTGAGGTCGATTGTCACTTTGTGTTGTTTGAAAATTCTCAAATTCTATCTTCCGAATTTGATGTCGAATCTCATCAATTCTTATATATTCGAGTAAGTTTGCAAATAACTTTGTCAGCAATCGTCGATTTACTTCCAATGAAGCCCATGGAGGTCGATTCTCACTTTGTGTTGTTTGAAAATTTTCAAAGCCTATCTTCCGATTTTGGATTCGAATCTCATCAATTCTTATATATTTGAGTGAGTTTGCAAATAACTTTGTCAGCAATTGTCGATTTACTTCCATTGAAGCCTATTGAGGTCGGTTGTCACTTTGTATTGATTGAAAATTTTCAAAGTCTATCTTCCAAATTCAAAGTCGAATCTCATCAATTCTTATATATTTGAAAGAGTTTGCAATAAACTTTGTCAGCAATTGTCGATTTACTTCCATTGAAGCCCATTGTGGTTGATTGTCACTTTGTATTGATTGAAAATTTTCAAAGTCTATCTTCCGAATTTGAAGTCGAATTTCATCAATTCTTTTATATTTGAGTGAGTTTGCAACTAACTCTGTCAGCAATCTTCGATTTTATTCCTTTGAAACCCAGTGAGGTCAATTGTCACTTTGTATTGATTGAAAATTTTCAAAGTCTATCTTCCGAATTTGAAGTCGAATCTCATCAATTCTTATATATTTGAGTGAGTTTGCAACTAACTTTGTCAGCAATCTTCGATTTAATTTCTTTGAAGCCCAGTGAGGTCGATTGTCATTTTGTGTTGTTTGAAAATTTTCAAAGTCTATCTTCCTAATTTGATGTCGAATCTCATCAATTCTTATATATTTGATTGAGTTCGTAACTAACTCTGTCAGCAATCTTTGATTTACTTCCATTGAATCCCATTGAGGTCGATTGTCACTTTGTATTGATTGAAAATTCTCAATGACTATCTTCCGAATTTGAAGTCGAATTTCATCAATTCTTATATATTTGAGTGAGTTTGCAACTAACTTTGTCAGCAATCTTTGATTTAATTCCTTTGAAGCCCAGTGAGGTCGATTGTCACTTTGTGTTGTTTGAAAATTTTCAAAGCCTATCTTCCGATTTTGGATTCGAATCTCATCAATTCTTATATATTTGAGTGAGTTCGCAACTAAGTTTGTCAGCAATCTATGATTTACTTCCATTGAAACCCATTGAGGTCGATTGTCACTTTCTGTTGTTTGAAAATTTTCAAAGTCTATCTTCCTAATTTGATGTCGAATCTCATCAATTTTTATATATTTGATTGAGTTCGTAACTAACTCTGTCAGCAATCTTTGATTTACTTCCATTGAATCCCATTGAGGTCGATTGTCACTTTGTATTGATTGAAAATTCTCAATGACTATCTTCCGAATTTGAAGTCGAATTTCATCAATTCTTATATATTTGAGTGAGTTTGCAACTAACTTTGTCAGCAATCTTTGATTTAATTTCTTTGAAGCCCAGTGAGGTCGATTGTCACTTTGTATTAATTGAAAATTTTCAAAGTCTATCTTCCAAATTCAATTTGAATCTCATCAATTCTTATATATTCGAGTGAGTTTGCAAATAACTTCGTCAGCAATCGTCGATTTACTTCCAATGAAGCCCATGGAGGTCGATTCTCACTTTGTGTTGTTTGAAAATTTTCAAAGCCTATCTTCCGATTTTGGATTCGAATCTCATCAATTCTTATATATTTGAGTGAGTTCGCAACTAAGTTTGTCAGCAATCTATGATTTACTTCCATTGAAACCCATTGAGGTCGATTGTAACTTTCTGTTGTTTGGAAATTTTCAAAGTCTATCTTCCTAATTTGATGTCGAATCTCATCAATTTTTATATATTTGATTGAGTTCGTAACTAACTCTGTCAGCAATCTTTGATTTACTTCCATTGAATCCCATTGAGGTCGATTGTCACTTTGTATTGATTGAAAATTCTCAATGACTATCTTCCGAATTTGAAGTCGAATTTCATCAATTCTTATATATTTGAGTGAGTTTGCAACTAACTTTGTCAGCAATAGTCGATTTACTTCAAATGAAACCCATTGAGGTCGATTGTCTTTTTGTGTTGTTTGAAAATTTTCAAAGTCTATCTTCCAAATTCAATTTGAATCTCATCAATTCTTATATATTTGAAAGAGTTTGCAATAAACTTTGTCAGCAATAGTCGATTTACTTCAAATGAAACCCATTGAGGTCGATTGTCTTTTTGTGTTGTTTGAAAATTTTCAAAGTCTATCTTCCGAATTTGATGTCGAATCTCATCAATTCTTATATATTCGAGTGAGTTTGCAAATAACTTTGTCAGCAATCGTCGATTTACTTCCAATGAAGCCCATGGAGGTCGATTCTCACTTTGTGTTGTTTGAAAATTTTCAAAGCCTATCTTCCGATTTTGGATTCGAATCTCATCAATTCTTATATATTTGAGTGAGTTCGCAACTAAGTTTTTCAGCAATCTCTGATTTACTTCCATTGAAACCCATTGAGGTCGATTGTCACTTTCTGTTGTTTGAAAATTTTCAAAGTCTATCTTCCTAATTTGATGTCGAATCTCATCAATTTTTTTATATTTGATTGAGTTCGTAACTAACTCTGTCAGCAATCTTTGATTTACTTCCATTGAAGCCCATTGAGGTCGATTGTCACTTTGTATTGATTGAAAATTCTCAATGACTATCTTCCGAATTTGGAGTCGAATTTCATCAATTCTTATATATTTGAGTGAGTTTGCAACTAACTTTGTCAGCAATCTTTGATTTAATTCCTTTGAAGCCCAGTGAGGTCGATTGTCACTTTGTATTAATTGAAAATTTTCAAAGTCTATCTTCCAAATTCAATTTGAATCTCATCAATTCTTATATATTTGAAAGAGTTTGCAATAAACTTTGTCAGCAATAGTCGATTTACTTCAAATGAAACCCATTGAGGTCGATTGTCTTTTTGTGTTGTTTGAAAATTTTCAAAGTCTATCTTCCGAATTTGATGTCGAATCTCATCAATTCTTATATATTTGAGTGAGTTTGAAACTAACTTTGTCAGCAATTGTCGATTTACTTCCATTGAAGCCCATTGTGGTCGATTGTCACTTTGTATTGATTGAAAATTTTCAAAGTCTATCTTCCGAATTTGAAGTCGAATTTCATCAATTCTTTTATATTTGAGTGAGTTTGCAACTAACTCTGTCAGCAATCTTCGATTTTATTCCTTTGAAGCCCAGTGAGGTCAATTGTCACTTTGTATTGATTGAAAATTTTCAAAGTCTATCTTCCGAATTTGAAGTCGAATCTCATCAATTCTTATATATTTGAGTGAGTTTGCAACTAACTTTGTCACATTTTGTATTGATTGAAAACTTTCAAAGTCTATCCTCCTCATTTGATGTCGAATCTCATCAATTCTTTTATATTTGAGTGAATTTGCAAATAACTTTGTCAGCAATCGTCGATTTACTTCCATTGAAGCCCATTGAGGTCGATTGTCACTTTGTACTGATTGAAAATTTTCAAAGTCTATCTTCCAAATTCAAAGTCGAATCTCATCAAATCTTATATATTTGAGTGAGTTCGTAACTAACTCTGTCAGCAATCTTTGATTTACTTCCATTGAAGCCCATTGAGGTCGATTGTCACTTTGTATTGATTGAAAATTCTCAATGACTATCTTCCGAATTTGGAGTCGAATTTCATCAATTCTTATATATTTGAGTGAGTTTGCAACTAACTTTGTCAGCAATCTTTGATTTAATTCCTTTGAAGCCCAGTGAGGTCGATTGCCACTTTGTATTAATTGAAAATTTTCAAAGTCTATCTTCCAAATTCAATTTGAATCTCATCAATTCTTATATATTTGAAAGAGTTTGCAATAAACTTTGTCAGCAATAGTCGATTTACTTCAAATGAAACCCATTGAGGTCGATTGTCTTTTTGTGTTGTTTGAAAATTTTCAAAGTCTATCTTCCGAATTTGATGTCGAATCTCATCAATTCTTATGTATTTCAGTGAGTTTGCAACTAACTTTGTCAGCAATCTCCGATTTAATTCCTTTGAAGCCCAGTGAGGTCGATTGTCACTTTGTGTTGTTTGAAAATTTTCAAAGTCTATCTTCCGAATTTGAAGTCGAATTTCATCAATTCTTTTATATTTGAGTGAGTTTGCAACTAACTCTGTCAGCAATCTTCGATTTTATTCCTTTGAAACCCAGTGAGGTCAATTGTCACTTTGTATTGATTGAAAATTTTCAAAGTCTATCTTCCGAATTTGAAGTCGAATCTCATCAATTCTTATATATTTGAGTGAGTTTGCAACTTACTTTGTCAGCAATTGTCGATTTACTTCCATTGAAGCCTATTGAGGTCGGTTGTCACTTTGTATTGATTGGAAATTTTCAAAGTCTATCTTCCAAATTCAAAGTCGAATCTCATCAATTCTTATATATTTGAAAGAGTTTGCAATAAACTTTGTCAGCAATTGTCGATTTACTTCCATTGAAGCCCATTGTGGTCGATTGTCACTTTGTATTGATTGAAAATTTTCAAAGTCTATCTTCCGAATTTGGAGTCGAATTTCATCAATTCTTTTATATTTGAGTGAGTTTGCAACTAACTCTGTCAGCAATCTTCGATTTTATTCCTTTGAAACCCAGTGAGGTCAATTGTCACTTTGTGTTGTTTGGAAATTTTCTAATTCTATCTTCCTAATTTGATGTCGAATTTCATCAATTCTTATATATTTCAGTGAGTTTGCAACTAACTTTGTCAGCAATCTTCGATTTAATTCCTTTGAAGCCCAGTGAGGTCGATTGTCACTTTGTGTTGTTTGAAAATTCTCAAATTCTATCTTCCGAATTTGATGTCGAATCTCATCAATTCTTATATATTCGAGTGAGTTTGCAAATAACTTCGTCAGCAATCGTCGATTTACTTCCAATGAAGCCCATGGAGGTCGATTCTCACTTTGTGTTGTTTGAAAATTTTCAAAGCCTATCTTCCGATTTTGGATTCGAATCTCATCAATTCTTATATATTTGAGTGAGTTCGCAACTAAGTTTGTCAGCAATCTATGATTTACTTCCATTGAAACCCATTGAGGTCGATTGTCACTTTCTGTTGTTTGAAAATTTTCAAAGTCTATCTTCCTAATTTGATGTCGAATCTCATCAATTTTTATATATTTGATTGAGTTCGTAACTAACTCTGTCAGCAATCTTTGATTTACTTCCATTGAATCCCATTGAGGTCGATTGTCACTTTGTATTGATTGAAAATTCTCAATGACTATCTTCCGAATTTGAAGTCGAATTTCATCAATTCTTATATATTTGAGTGAGTTTGCAACTAACTTTGTCAGCAATCTTTGATTTAATTCCTTTGAAGCCCAGTGAGGTCAATTGTCACTTTGTGTTGTTTGGAAATTTTCTAATTCTATCTTCCTAATTTGATGTCGAATTTCATCAATTCTTATATATTTCAGTGAGTTTGCAACTAACTTTGTCAGCAATCTTCGATTTAATTCCTTTGAAGCCCAGTGAGGTCGATTGTCACTTTGTATTAATTGAAAATTTTCAAAGTCTATCTTCCAAATTCAATTTGAATCTCATCAATTCTTATATATTTGAAAGAGTTTGCAATAAACTTTGTCAGCAATAGTCGATTTACTTCAAATGAAACCCATTGAGGTCGATTGTCTTTTTGTGTTGTTTGAAAATTTTCAAAGTCTATCTTCCGAATTTGATGTCGAATCTCATCAATTCTTATGTATTTGAGTGAGTTTGAAACTAACTTTGTCAGCAATTGTCGATTTACTTCCATTGAAGCCCATTGTGGTCGATTGTCACTTTGTATTGATTGAAAATTTTCAAAGTCTATCTTCCGAATTTGAAGTCGAATTTCATCAATTCTTTTATATTTGAGTGAGTTTGCAACTAACTCTGTCAGCAATCTTCGATTTTATTCCTTTGAAGCCCAGTGAGGTCAATTGTCACTTTGTATTGATTGAAAATTTTCAAAGTCTATCTTCCGAATTTGAAGTCGAATCTCATCAATTCTTATATATTTGAGTGAGTTTGCAACTAACTTTGTCACATTTTGTATTGATTGAAAACTTTCAAAGTCTATCCTCCTCATTTGATGTCGAATCTCATCAATTCTTTTATATTTGAGTGAATTTGCAAATAACTTTGTCAGCAATCGTCGATTTACTTCCATTGAAGCCCATTGAGGTCGATTGTCACTTTGTACTGATTGAAAATTTTCAAAGTCTATCTTCCAAATTCAAAGTCGAATCTCATCAAATCTTATATATTTGAGTGAGTTCGTAACTAACTCTGTCAGCAATCTTTGATTTACTTCCATTGAAGCCCATTGAGGTCGATTGTCACTTTGTATTGATTGAAAATTCTCAATGACTATCTTCCGAATTTGGAGTCGAATTTCATCAATTCTTATATATTTGAGTGAGTTTGCAACTAACTTTGTCAGCAATCTTTGATTTAATTCCTTTGAAGCCCAGTGAGGTCGATTGTCACTTTGTATTAATTGAAAATTTTCAAAGTCTATCTTCCAAATTCAATTTGAATCTCATCAATTCTTATATATTTGAAAGAGTTTGCAATAAACTTTGTCAGCAATAGTCGATTTACTTCAAATGAAACCCATTGAGGTCGATTGTCTTTTTGTGTTGTTTGAAAATTTTCAAAGTCTATCTTCCGAATTTGATGTCGAATCTCATCAATTCTTATGTATTTCAGTGAGTTTGCAACTAACTTTGTCAGCAATCTCCGATTTAATTCCTTTGAAGCCCAGTGAGGTCGATTGTCACTTTGTGTTGTTTGAAAATTTTCAAAGTCTATCTTCCGAATTTGAAGTCGAATCTCATCAATTCTTATATATTTGAGTGAGTTTGCAACTTACTTTGTCAGCAATTGTCGATTTACTTCCATTGAAGCCTATTGAGGTCGGTTGTCACTTTGTATTGATTGGAAATTTTCAAAGTCTATCTTCCAAATTCAAAGTCGAATCTCATCAATTCTTATATATTTGAAAGAGTTTGCAATAAACTTTGTCAGCAATTGTCGATTTACTTCCATTGAAGCCCATTGTGGTCGATTGTCACTTTGTATTGATTGAAAACTTTCAAAGTCTATCTTCCGAATTTGGAGTCGAATTTCATCAATTCTTTTATATTTGAGTGAGTTTGCAACTAACTCTGTCAGCAATCTTCGATTTTATTCCTTTGAAACCCAGTGAGGTCAATTGTCACTTTGTGTTGTTTGGAAATTTTCTAATTCTATCTTCCTAATTTGATGTCGAATTTCATCAATTCTTATATATTTCAGTGAGTTTGCAACTAACTTTGTCAGCAATCTTCGATTTAATTCCTTTGAAGCCCAGTGAGGTCGATTGTCACTTTGTGTTGTTTGAAAATTCTCAAATTCTATCTTCCGAATTTGATGTCGAATCTCATCAATTCTTATATATTCGAGTGAGTTTGCAAATAACTTCGTCAGCAATCGTCGATTTACTTCCAATGAAGCCCATGGAGGTCGATTGTCACTTTGTGTTGTTTGAAAATTTTCAAAGCCTATCTTCCGATTTTGGATTCGAATCTCATCAATTCTTATATATTTGAGTGAGTTCGCAACTAAGTTTGTCAGCAATCTATGATTTACTTCCATTGAAACCCATTGAGGTCGATTGTCACTTTCTGTTGTTTGAAAATTTTCAAAGTCTATCTTCCTAATTTGATGTCGAATCTCATCAATTTTTATATATTTGATTGAGTTCGTAACTAACTCTGTCAGCAATCTTTGATTTACTTCCATTGAATCCCATTGAGGTCGATTGTCACTTTGTATTGATTGAAAATTCTCAATGACTATCTTCCGAATTTGAAGTCGAATTTCATCAATTCTTATATATTTGAGTGAGTTTGCAACTAACTTTGTCAGCAATCTTTGATTTAATTCCTTTGAAGCCCAGTGAGGTCGATTGTCACTTTGTATTAATTGAAAATTTTCAAAGTCTATCTTCCAAATTCAATTTGAATCTCATCAATTCTTATATATTTGAAAGAGTTTGCAATAAACTTTGTCAGCAATAGTCGATTTACTTCAAATGAAACCCATTGAGGTCGATTGTCTTTTTGTGTTGTTTGAAAATTTTCAAAGTCTATCTTCCGAATTTGATGTCGAATCTCATCAATTCTTATATATTCGAGTGAGTTTGCAAATAACTTTGTCAGCAATCGTCGATTTACTTCCAATGAAGCCCATGGAGGTCGATTCTCACTTTGTGTTGTTTGAAAATTTTCAAAGCCTATCTTCCGATTTTGGATTCGAATCTCATCAATTCTTATATATTTGAGTGAGTTTGCAACTAACTCTGTCAGCAATCTTCGATTTAATTCCTTTGAAGCCCAGTGAGGTCAATTGTCACTTTGTATTGATTGAAAATTTTCAAAGTCTATCTTCCGAATTTGAAGTCGAATCTCATCAATTCTTATATATTTGAGTGAGTTTGCAACTAACTTTGTCAGCAATCTCTGATTTAATTCCTTTGAAGCCCAGTGAGGTCGATTGTCACTTTGTATTAATTGAAAATTTTCAAAGTCTATCTTCCAAATTCAATTTGAATCTCATCAAGTCTTATATATTTGAGTGAGTTTGCAATAAATTTTGTCAGCAATAGTCGATTTACTTCAAATGAAGCCCATTGAGGTTGATTGTCTTTTTGTGTTGTTTGAAAATTTTCAAAGTCTATCTTCCGAATTTGTTGTCGAATCTCATCAGTTCTTATATATTTGAGTGAGTTTGCAACTAACTTTGTCAGCAATCTTCGATTCACTTCCATTGAAGCCCATTGTGGTCGATTGTCACTTTGTATTGATTGAAAATTTTCAAAGTCTATCTTCCGAATTTGAAAACGAATTTCATCAATTCTTATATATTTGAGTGAATTTACAACTAACTTTGTCAGCAATCTTCGATTTAATTCCTTTGAAGCCCAGTGAGGTCGATTGTCACTTTGTGTTGTTTGAAAATTTTCAAAGTCTATCCTCCTCATTTGATGTCGAATCTCATCAATTCTTATATATTTGATTGAGTTCGTAACAAACTCTGTCAGCAATCTTTGATTTACTTCCATTGAAGCCCATTGAGGTCGATTGTCACTTTGTATTGATTGAAAATTCTCAATGACTATCTTTCGAATTTGAAGTCGAATTTCATCAATTCTTATATATTTGAGTGAGTTTGCAACTAACGTTGTCAGCAATCTTCGATTTAATTCCTTTGACGCCCAGTGAGGTCGATTGTCACTTTGTGTTGTTTGAAAATTTTCAAAGTCTATCCTCCTCATTTGATGTCGAATCTCATCAATTCTTATATATTTGATTGAGTTCGTAACTAACTCTGTCAGCAATCTTTGATTTACTTCCATTGAAGCCCATTGAGGTCGATTGTCACTTTGTATTGATTGAAAATTCTCAATGACTATCTTTCGAATTTGAAGTCGAATTTCATCAATTCTTTTATATTTGAGTGAGTTTGCAACTAACTCTGTCAGCAATCTTCGATTTAATTCCTTTGAAGCCCAGTGAGGTCAATTGTCACTTTGTATTGATTGAAAATTTTCAAAGTCTATCTTCCGAATTTGAAGTCGAATCTCATCAATTTTTATATATTTGAGTAAGTTCGCAACTAACTTTGTCAGCAATCTTTGATTTACTTCCATTGAAGCCCATTGAGATCGATTGTCACTTCGTATTGATTGGATATTTTCAAAGTCTATCCTCCGAATTTGGAGTCGAATCTCATCAACTCTCATATATTCGAGTGAGTTTGCAACTAACTTCGTCAGCAATCTTTGATTTACTTCCATTGAATCCCATTGAGGTCGATTGTCACTTTGTATTGATTGAAAATTCTCAATGACTATCTTCCGAATTTGAAGTCGAATTTCATCAATTCTTATATATTTGAGTGAGTTTGCAACTAACTTTGTCAGCAATCTTTGATTTAATTCCTTTGAAGCCCAGTGAGGTCGATTGTCACTTTGTATTAATTGAAAATTTTCAAAGTCTATCTTCCAAATTCAATTTGAATCTCATCAATTCTTATATATTTGAAAGAGTTTGCAATAAACTTTGTCAGCAATAGTCGATTTACTTCAAATGAAACCCATTGAGGTCGATTGTCTTTTTGTGTTGTTTGAAAATTTTCAAAGTCTATCTTCCGAATTTGATGTCGAATCTTATCAATTCTTATATATTCGAGTGAGTTTGCAAATAACTTTATCAGCAATCGTCGATTTACTTCCAATGAAGCCCATGGAGGTCGATTCTCACTTTGTGTTGTTTGAAAATTTTCAAAGCCTATCTTCCGATTTTGGATTCGAATCTCATCAATTCTTATATATTTGAGTGAGTTCGCAACTAAGTTTTTCAGCAATCTCTGATTTACTTCCATTGAAACCCATTGAGGTCGATTGTCACTTTCTGTTGTTTGAAAATTTTCAAAGTCTATCTTCCGAATTTGAAGTCGAATTTCATCAATTCTTTTATATTTGAGTGAGTTTGCAACTAACTCTGTCAGCAATCTTCGATTCTATTCCTTTGAAGCCCAGTGAGGTCAATTGTCACTTTGTATTGATTGAAAATTTTCAAAGTCTATCTTCCGAATTTGAAGTCGAATCTCATCAATTCTTATATATTTGAGTGAGTTTGCAACTAACTTTGTCACATTTTGTATTGATTGAAAACTTTCAAAGTTTATCCTCCTCATTTGATGTCGAATCTCATCAATTCTTTTATATTTGAGTGAATTTGCAAATAACTTTGTCAGCAATCGTCGATTTACTTCCATTGAAGCCCATTGAGGTCGAATGTCACTTTGTACTGATTGAAAATTTTCAAAGTCTATCTTCCAAATTCAAAGTCGAATCTCATCAAATCTTATATATTTGAGTGAGTTCGCAACTAACTTTGTCAGCAATCTTTGATTTACTTCCATTCAAACCCATTGAGGTCGATTGTCACTTTGTGTTGATTGAAAATTTTCAAATTCTATCTTCCTAATTTGATGTCGAATTTCATCAATTCTTATATATTCGAGGGAGTTTGCAAATAACTTTGTCAGCAATCGTCGATTTTCTTCCAATGAAGCCCATGGAGGTCGATTCTCACTTTGTGTTGTTTGAAAATTTTCAAAGCATATCTTTCGAATTTGAAGTCGAATTTCATCAATTCTCATATATTTGAGTGAGTTTGCAACTAACTTTGTCGGCAATCTTCGATTTTATTCCTTTGAAGCCCAGTGAGGTCGATTGTCACTTTGTGTTGTTTGAAAATTTTCAAAGTCTATCTTCCTAATTTGATGTCGAATCTCATCAATTTTTATATATTTTATTGAGTTCGTAACTATCTCTGTCAGCAATCTTTGATTTACTTCCATTGAAGTCCATTGAGGTCGATTGTCACTTTGTATTGATTGAAAATTCTCAATGACTATCTTCCGAATCTGAAGTCGAATTTCATCAATTCTTATATATATGAGTGAGTTCGCAATTAACTTTGTCAGCAATCTTCGATTTACTTCCATTGAAGCCCATTGTGTTCGATTGTCACTCTGTATTGATTGAAAATTTTCAAAGTCTATCCTCCTCATTTGATGTCGAATCTCATCAATTCTTATATATTTGATTGAGTTCGTAACTAACTCTGTCAGCAATCTTTGATTTACTTCCATTGAAGCCCATTGAGGTCGATTGTCACTTTGTATTAATTGAAAATTTTCAAAGTCTATCTTCCAAATTCAATTTGAATCTCATCAAGTCTTATATATTTGAGTGAGTTTGCAATAAATTTTGTCAGCAATAGTCGATTTACTTCAAATGAAGCCCATTGTGGTCGATTGTCACTTTGTATTGATTGAAAATTTTCAAAGTCTATCTTCCGAATTTGATGTCAAATCTCATCAATTCTTATATATTTGAGTGAGTTTACAACTAACTTTGTCAGCAATTGTCGATTTACTTCCATTGAAGCCCATTGAGGTCGATTGTCACTTTGTATTGATTGAAAATTCTCAATGACTATCTTTCGAATTTGAAGTCGAATTTCATCAATTCTTATATATTTGAGTGAGTTTGCAACTAACGTTGTCAGCAATCTTCGATTTAATTCCTTTGAAGCCCAGTGAGGTCGATTGTCACTTTGTGTTGTTTGAAAATTTTCAAAGTCTATCCTCCTCATTTGATGTCGAATCTCATCAATTCTTATATATTTGATTGAGTTCGTAACTAACTCTGTCAGCAATCTTTGATTTACTTCCATTGAAGCCCATTGAGGTCGATTGTCACTTTGTATTGATTGAAAATTCTCAATGACTATCTTTCGAATTTGAAGTCGAATTTCATCAATTCTTTTATATTTGAGTGAGTTTGCAACTAACTCTGTCAGCAATCTTCGATTTAATTTCTTTGGAGCCCATTGAGGTCGATTGTCACTTTGTATTGATTGAAAATTCTCAATGACTATCTTTCGAATTTGAAGTCGAATTTCATCAATTCTTATATATTTGAGTGACTTTGCAACTAACGTTGTCAGCAATCTTCGATTTAATTCCTTTGAAGCCCAGTGAGGTCGATTGTCACTTTGTGTTGTTTGAAAATTTTCAAAGTCTATCCTCCTCATTTGATGTCGAAGCTCATCAATTCTTATATATTCGATTGAGTTCGTAACTAACTCTGTCAGCAATCTTTGATTTACTTCCGTTGAAGCCCAGTGAGGTCAATTGTCACTTTGTATTGATTGAAAATTTTCAAAGTCTATCTTCCGAATTTGAAGTCGAATCTCATCAATTCTTATATATTTGAGTGAGTTTGCAACTAACTTTGTCAGCAATCTTCGATTTAATTTCTTTGGAGCCCATTGAGGTCGATTGTCACTTTGAATTGATTGAAAATTCTCATTGACTATTTTTCGAATTTGAAGTCGAATTTCATCAATTCTTTTATATTTGAGTGAATTTGCAAATAACTTTGTCAGCAATCGTCGATTTACTTCCATTGAAGCCCATTGAGGTCAAATGTCACTTTGTATTGACTGAAAATTCTCAAAGTCTATCTTCCGAATTTGAAGTCGAATCTCATCAATTTTTATATATTTGAGTAAGTTCGCAACTAACTTTGTCAGCAATCTTTGATTTACTTCCATTGAAGCCCATTGAGATCGATTGTCACTTTGTATTGATTGGATATTTTCAAAGTCTATCTTCCGAATTTGGAGTCGAATCTCATCAACTCTCATATATTCGAGTGAGTTTGCAACTAACTTCGTCAGCAATCTTCGATTTTTTTCCAATGAAGCCCATTGAGGTCGATTGTCACTTTGTATTGACTGGAAATTCTCAAAGTCTATCTTCCGAATTTGAAGTCGAATCTCATCAATTCTTATATATTTGAGTGAGTTCGCAACTAACTTTGTCAGCAAACTTTGATTTACTTCCATTGAAACCCATTGAGGTCGATTGTCACTTTGTGTTGTTTGGAAATTTTCAAAGTCTATCTTCCTAATTTGATGTCGAATCTCATCAATTCCTATATATTTGAGTGAGTTTGCAACTAACTTTGTCAGCAATCGTGGATTTACTTCCATTGAAACCCATTCAGGTCGATTGTCACTTTGTGTTGTTTGAAAATTTTCAAAGTCTATCTTCCTAATTTGATGTCGAATTCCATAAATTCTTATATATTTCAGTGAGTTCGCAACTAACTTTGTCAGCAATCTTTGATTTACTTCCATTGAAGCCCATTGAGATCGATTGTCACTTTGTATTGATTGGATATTTTCAAAGTCTATCTTCCGAATTTGGAGTCGAATCTCATCAACTCTCATATATTCGAGTGAGTTTGCAACTAACTTCGTCAGCAATCTTCGATTTTTTTCCAATGAAGCCCATTGAGGTCGATTGTCACTTTGTATTGACTGGAAATTCTCAAAGTCTATCTTCCGAATTTGAAGTCGAATCTCATCAATTCTTATATATTTGAGTGAGTTCGCAACTAACTTTGTCAGCAAACTTTGATTTACTTCCATTGAAACCCATTGAGGTCGATTGTCACTTTGTGTTGTTTGGAAATTTTCAAAGTCTATCTTCCTAATTTGATGTCGAATCTCATCAATTCCTATATATTTGAGTGAGTTTGCAACTAACTTTGTCAGCAATCGTCGATTTACTTCCATTGAAACCCATTCAGGTCGATTGTCACTTTGTGTTGTTTGAAAATTTTCGAAGTCTATCTTCCTAATTTGATGTCGAATTCCATAAATTCTTATATATTTCAGTGAGTTTGCAACTAACTTTGTCAGCAATCTTTGATTTACTTCCATTGAAACCCATTCAGGTCGACTGTCACTTTGTGTTGTTTGAAAATTTTCAAAGTCTATCTTCCTAATTTGATGTCGAATTTCATAAATTCTTAAATATTTCAGTGAGTATGCAACTAACTTTGTCAGCAATCTTCGATTTAATTCCTTTGAAGCCCAGTGAGGTCGATTGTCATTTTGTGTTGTTTGAAAATTCTCAAAGTCTATCTTCCAAATTCAAAGTCGAATCTCATTAATTCTTATATATTTGAGTGAGTTCGCAACTAACTTTGTCAGCAATCTTTGATTTACTTCCATTGAAACCCATTCAGGTCGATTGTCACTTTGTGTTGTTTGAAAATTTTCAAAGTCTATCTTCCTAATTTGATGTCGAATTTCATAAATTCTTATATATTTCAGTGAGTTTGCAACTAACTTTGTCAGCAATCTTCGATTTAATTCCTTTGAAGCCCAGTGAGGTCGATTGTCACTTTGTGTTGTTTGAAAATTTTCAAATTCTATCTTCCGAATTTGATGTCGAATCTCATCAATTCTTATATATTCGAGTGAGTTTGCAAATAACTTTGTCAGCAATCGTCGATTTACTTCCAATGAAGCCCATGGAGGTCAATTCTCACTTTGTGTTGTTTGAAAATTTTCAAAGCCTATCTTCCGAATTTGGAGTCGAATCTCATCAATTCTTATATATTTGATTGAGTTCGCAACTAAGTTTGTCAGCAATCTTTGATTTACTTCCATTGAAACCCATTGAGGTCGATTGTCACTTTGTGTTGTTTGAAAATTTTCAAAGTCTATCTTCCTAATTTGATGTCGAATCTCATCAATTCTTATATATTTGATTGAGTTCGTAACTAACTTTGTCAGCAATCTTTGATTTACTTCCATTGAAGCCCATTGAGGTCGATTGTCACTTTGTATTGATTGAAAATTCTCAATGACTATCTTCCGAATTTGAAGTCCAATTTCATCAATTCTTATATATTTGAGTGAGTTTGCAACTAACTTTGTCAGCAATCTTTGATTTAATTCTTTTGAAGCCCAGTGAGGTCGATTGTCACTTTGTATTAATTGAAAATTTTCGAAGTCTATCTTCCAAATTCAATTTGAATCTCGTCAATTCTTATATATTTGAAAGAGTTTGCAATAAATTTTGTCAGCAATAGTCGATTTACTTCAAATGAAGCCCATTGAGGTTGATTGTCACTTTGTGTTGTTTGGAAATTTTCAAAGTCTATCTTCCTAATTTGATGTCGAATCTCATCAATTCTTATATATTTGATTGAGTTCGTAACTAACACTGTCAGCAATCTTTGATTTACTTCCATTGAAGCCCATTGAGGTCGATTGTCACTTTGTATTGATTGAAAATTCTCAATGACTATCTTCCGAATTTGAAGTCGAATTTCATCAATTCTTATATATTTGAGTGAGTTTGCAACTAACTTTGTCAGCAATCTTTGATTCAACTCCTTGGAAGCCCAGTGAGGTCGATTGTCACTTTGTGTTGTTTGAAAATTCTCAAAGTCTATCTTCCTAATTTGATGTCGAATTTCATAAATTCTTAAATATTTCTGTGAGTTTGCAACTAACTTTGTCAGCAATCTTCGATTTAATTCCTTTGAAGCCCAGTGAGGTCGATTGTCACTTTGTGTTGTTTGAAAATTCTCAAAGTCTATCTTCCAAATTCAAAGTCGAATCTCATTAATTCTTATATATTTGAGTGAGTTCGCAACTAACTTTGTCAGCAATCTTTGATTTACTTCCATTGAAACCCATTCAGGTCGATTGTCACTTTGTGTTGTTTGAAAATTTTCAAAGTCTATCTTCCTAATTTGATGTCGAATTTCATAAATTCTTATATATTTCAGTGAGTTTGCAACTAACTTTGTCAGCAATCTTCGATTTAATTCCTTTGAAGCCCAGTGAGGTCGATTGTCACTTTGTGTTGTTTGAAAATTCTCAAAGTCTATCTTCCTAATTTGATGTCGAATCTCATCAATTCTTATATATTTGATTGAGTTCGTAACTAACACTGTCAGCAATCTTTGATTTACTTCCATTGAAGCCCATTGAGGTCGATTGTCACTTTGTATTGATTGAAAATTCTCAATGACTATCTTCCGAATTTGAAGTCGAATTTCATCAATTCTTATATATTTGAGTGAGTTTGCAACTAACTTTGTCAGCAATCTTTGATTCAACTCCTTGGAAGCCCAGTGAGGTCGATTGTCACTTTATATTAATTGAGAATTTTCAAAGTCTATCTTCCAAATTCAATTTGAATCTCATCAATTCTCATATATTTGAGTAAGGTTGCAATAAATTTTGTCAGCAATAGTCGATTTACTTCAAATGAAGCCCATTGAGGTTGATTGTCTTTTTGTGTTGTTTGAAAATTTTCAAAGTCTATCTTCCGAATTTGAAGTCGAATCTCATCAATTTTTATATGTTTGAGTAAGTTCGCAACTAACTTTGTCAGCAATCTTTGATTTACTTCCATTGAAACCCATTGAGGTCGATTGTCACTTTGTGTTGTTTGGAAATTTTCAAAGTCTATCTTCCGAATTTGGAGTTGAATCTCATCAACTCTCATATATTCGAGTGAGTTTGCAACTAACTTCGTCAGCAATCTTCGATTTTTTTCCAATGAAGCCCATTGAGGTCGATTGTCACTTTGTATTGACTGGAAATTCTCAAAGTCTATCTTCCGAATTTGAAGTCGAATCTCATCAATTCTTATATATTTGAGTGAGTTCGCAACTAACTTTGTCAGCAATCTTTGACTTACTTCCATTGAAACCCATTGAGGTCGATTGTCACTTTGTGTTGATACAAAATTTTCAAAGTCTATCTTCCTAATTTGATGTCGAATCTCATCAATTCCTATATATTTGAGTGAGTTTGCAACTAACTTTGTCAGCAATCGTCGATTTACTTCCATTGAAACCCATTCAGGTCGATTGTCACTTTGTGTTGTTTGAAAATTTTCAAAGTCTATCTTCCAAATTTGATGTCGAATTTCATTAATTCTTATATATTTCAGTGAGTTTGCAACTAACTTTGTCAGCAATCTTTGATTTACTTCCATTGAAACCCATTCAGGTCGATTGTCACTTTGTGTTGTTTGAAAATTTTCAAAGCCTATCTTCCAAATTTGGAGTCGAATCTCATCAATTCTTATATATTTGATTGAGTTCGCAACTAAGTTTGTCAGCAATCTTTGATTTACTTCCATTGCAACCCATTGAGGTCGATTGTCACTTTGTGTTGTTTGAAAATTTTTAAAGTCTATCTTCCTAATTTGATGTCGAATCTCATCAATTCTTATATATTTGATTGAGTTCGTAACTAACACTGTCAGCAATCTTTGATTTACTTCCATTGAAGCCCATTGAGGTCGATTGTCACTTTGTATTGATTGAAAATTCTCAATGACTATCTTCCGAATTTGAAGTCGAATTTCATCAATTCTTATATATTTGAGTGAGTTTGCAACTAACTTTGTCAGCAATCTTCGATTTAATTCCTTTGAAGCCCAGTGAGGTCGATTGTCACTTTGTGTTGTTTGAAAATTCTCAGTCTATCTTCCAAATTCAAAGTCGAATCTCATTAATTCTTATATATTTGAGTGAGTTCGCAACTAACTTTGTCAGCAATCTTTGATTTACTTCCATTGAAACCCATTCAGGTCGATTGTCACTTTGTGTTGTTTGAAAATTTTCAAAGTCTATCTTCCTAATTTGATGTCGAATTTCATAAATTCTTATATATTTCAGTGAGTTTGCAACTAACTTTGTCAGCAATCTTCGATTTAATTCCTTTGAAGCCCAGTGAGGTCGATTGTCACTTTGTGTTGTTTGAAAATTCTCAAATTCTATCTTCCGAATTTGATGTCGAATCTCATCAATTCTTATATATTCGAGTGAGTTTGCAAATAACTTTGTCAGCAATCGTCGATTTACTTCCAATGAAGCCCATGGAGGTCAATTCTCACTTTGTGTTGTTTGAAAATTTTCAAAGCCTATCTTCCGAATTTGGAGTCGAATCTCATCAATTCTTATATATTTGATTGAGTTCGCAACTAAGTTTGTCAGCAATCTTTGATTTAATTCCATTGAAACCCATTGAGGTCGATTGTCACTTTGTGTTGTTTGAAAATTTTTAAAGTCTATCTTCCTAATTTGATGTCGAATCTCATCAATTCTTATATATTTGATTGAGTTCGTAACTAACTTTGTCAGCAATCTTTGATTTACTTCCATTGAAGCCCATTGAGGTCGATTGTCACTTTGTATTGATTGAAAATTCTCAATGACTATCTTCCGAATTTGAAGTCCAATTTCATCAATTCTTATATATTTGAGTGAGCTTGCAACTAACTTTTTCAGCAATCTTTGATTTAATTCTTTTGAAGCCCAGTGAGGTCGATTGTCACTTTGTATTAATTGAAAATTTTCGAAGTCTATCTTCCAAATTCGATTTGAATCTCATCAATTCTTATATATTTGAGTGAGGTTGCAATAAATTTTGTCAGCAATAGTCGATTTACTTCAAATGAAGCCCATTGAGGTCGATTGTCACTTTGTGTTGTTTGAAAATTTTCAAAGTCTATCTTCCTAATTTGATGTCGAATCTCATCAATTCTTATATATTTGATTGAGTTCGTAACTAACACTGTCAGCAATCTTTGATTTACTTCCATTGAAGCCCATTGAGGTCGATTGTCACTTTGTATTGATTGAAAATTCTCAATGACTATCTTCCGAATTTGAAGTCGAATTTCATCAATTCTTATATATTTGAGTGAGTTTGCAACTAACTTTGTCAGCAATCTTTGATTCAACTCCTTGGAAGCCCAGTGAGGTCGATTGTCACTTTGTATTAATTGAAAATTTTCAAAGTCTATCTTCCAAATTCAATTTGAATCTCATCAATTCTCATATATTTGAGTGAGGTTGCAATAAATTTTGTCAGCAATAGTCGATTTACTTCAAATGAAGCCCATTGAGGTCGATTGTCACTTTGTATTGACTGAAAATTCTCAAAGTCTATCTTCCGAATTTGAAGTCGAATCTCATCAATTTTTATATATTTGAGTAAGTTCGCAACTAACTTTGTCAGCAATCTTTGATTTACTTCCATTGAAACCCATTGAGGTCGATTGTCACTTTGTGTTGTTTGGAAATTTTCAAAGTCTATCTTCCGAATTTGGAGTCGAATCTCATCAACTCTCATATATTCGAGTGAGTTTGCAACTAACTTCGTCAGCAATCTTCGATTTTTTTCCAATGAAGCCCATTGAGGTCGATTGTCACTTTGTATTGACTGGAAATTCTCAAAGTCTGTCTTCCGAATTTGAAGTCGAATCTCATCAATTCTTATATATTTGAGTGAGTTCGCAACTGACTTTGTCAGCAATCTTTGATTTACTTCCATTGAAACCCATTGAGGTCGATTGTCACTTTGTGTTGATACAAAATTTTCAAAGTCTATCTTCCTAATTTGATGTCGAATCTCATCAATTCCTATATATTTGAGTGAGTTTGCAACTAACTTTGTCAGCAATCGTCGATTTACTTCCAATGAAACCCATTCAGGTCGATTGTCACTTTGTGTTGTTTGAAAATTTTCAAAGTCTATCTTCCAAATTTGATGTCGAATTTCATGAATTCTTATATATTTCAGTGAGTTTGCAACTAACTTTGTCAGCAATCTTTGATTTACTTCCATTGAAACCCATTCAGGTCGATTGTCACTTTGTGTTGTTTGAAAATTTTCAAAGTCTATCTTCCTAATTTGATGTCGAATTTCATAAATTCTTATATATTTCAGTGAGTTTGCAACTAACTTTGTCAGCAATCTTCGATTCAATTCCTTTGAAGCCCAGTGAGGTCGATTGTCACTTTGTGTTGTTTGAAAATTTTCAAAGTCTATCTTCCAAATTCAAAGTCGAATCTCATTAATTCTTATATATTTGAGTGAGTTCGCAACTAACTTTGTCAGCAATCTTTGATTTACTTCCATTGAAACCCATTCAGGTCGATTGTCACTTTGTGTTGTTTGAAAATTTTCAAAGTCTATCTTCCTAATTTGATGTCGAATTTCATAAATTCTTATATATTTCAGTGAGTTTGCAACTAACTTTGTCAGCAATCTTCGATTTAATTCCTTTGAAGCCCAGTGAGGTCGATTGTCACTTTGTGTTGTTTGAAAATTCGCAAATTCTATCTTCCGAATTTGATGTCGAATCTCATCAATTCTTATATATTCGAGTGAGTTTGCAAATAACTTTGTCAGCAATCGTCGATTTACTTCCAATGAAGCCCATGGAGGTCAATTCTCACTTTGTGTTGTTTGAAAATTTTCAAAGTCTATCTTCCTAATTTGATGTCGAATCTCATCAATTCCTATATATTTGAGTGAGTTTGCAACTAACTTTGTCACCAATCTTTGATTTACTTCCATTGAAACCCATTCAGGTCGATTGTCACTTTGTGTTGTTTGAAAATTTTCAAAGTCTATCTTCCTAATTTGATGTCGAATTTCATAAATTCTTATATATTTCAGTGAGTTTGCAACTAACTTTGTCAGCAATCTTCGATTTAATTCCTTTGAAGCCCATTGAGGTCGATTGTCACTTTGTATTGATTGAAAATTCTCAATGACTATCTTCCGAATTTGAAGTCGAATTTCATCAATTCTTATATATTTGAGTGAGTTTGCAACTAACTTTGTCAGCAATCTTTGATTCAACTCCTTGGAAGTCCAGTGAGGTCGATTGGCACTTTGTGTTGTTTGAAAATTCTCAAAGTCTATCTTCCTAATTTTATGTCGAATTTCATAAATTCTTAAATATTTCTGTGAGTTTGCAACTAACTTTGTCAGCAATCTTCGATTTAATTCCTTTGAAGCCCAGTGAGGTCGATTGTCACTTTGTGTTGTTTGAAAATTCTCAGTCTATCTTCCTAATTTGATGTCGAATTTCATAAATTCTTATATATTTCAGTGAGTTTGCAACTAACTTTGTCAGCAATCTTCGATTTAATTCCTTTGAAGCCCAGTGAGGTCGATTGTCACTTTGTGTTGTTTGAAAATTCTTACATTCTATCTTCCGAATTTGATGTCGAATCTCATCAATTCTTATATATTCGAGTGAGTTTGCAAATAACTTTGTCAGCAATCGTCGATTTACTTCCAATGAAGCCCATGGAGGTCAATTCTCACTTTGTGTTGTTTGAAAATTTTCAAAGCCTATCTTCCGAATTTGGAGTCGAATCTCATCAATTCTTATATATTTGATAGAGTTCGCAACTAAGTTTGTCAGCAATCTTTGATTTAATTCCATTGAAACCCATTGAGGTCGATTGTCACTTTGTGTTGTTTGAAAATTTTTAAAGTCTATCTTCCTAATTTGATGTCGAATCTCATCAATTCTTATATATTTGATTGAGTTCGTAACTGACTTTGTCAGCAATCTTTGATTTACTTCCATTGAAGCCCATTGAGGTCGATTGTCACTTTGTATTGATTGAAAATTCTCAATGACTATCTTCCGAATTTGGAGTCCAATTTCATCAATTCTTATATATTTGAGTGAGTTTGCAACTAACTTTTTCAGCAATCTTTGATTTAATTCTTTTGAAGCCCAGTGAGGTCGATTGTCACTTTGTATTAATTGAAAATTTTCGAAGTCTATCTTCCAAATTCGATTTGAATCTCATCAATTCTTATATATTTGAGTGAGTTTGCAATAAATTTTGTCAGCAATAGTCGATTTACTTCAAATGAAGCCCATTGAGGTTGATTGTCACTTTGTGTTGTTTGAAAATTTTCAAAGTCTATCTTCCTAATTTGATGTCGAATCTCATCAATTCTTATATATTTGATTGAGTTCGTAACTAACACTGTCAGCAATCTTTGATTTACTTCCATTGAAGCCCATTGAGGTCGATTGTCACTTTGTATTGATTGAAAATTCTCAATGACTATCTTCCGAATTTGAAGTCGAATTTCATCAATTCTTATATATTTGAGTGAGTTTGCAACTAACTTTGTCAGCAATCTTTGATTCAACTCCTTGGAAGCCCAGTGAGGTCGATTGTCACTTTGTATTAATTGAAAATTTTCAAAGTCTATCTTCCAAATTCAATTTGAATCTCATCAATTCTCATATATTTGAGTGAGGTTGCAATAAATTTTGTCAGCAATAGTCGATTTACTTCAAATGAAGCCCATTGAGGTTGATTGTCTTTTTGTGTTGTTTGAAAATTTTCAAAGTCTATCCTCCTCATTTGATGACGAATCTCATCAATTCTTATATATTTGAGTGAGTTCGCAACTAACTTTGTCAGCAATCTTTGATTTACTTCCATTGAAACCCATTGAGGTCGATTGTCACTTTGTGTTGTTTGAAAATTTTCAAAGTCTATCTTCCTAATTTGATGTCGAATTTCATAAATTCTTATATATTTCAGTGAGTTTGCAACTAACTTTGTCAGCAATCTTCGATTTAATTCCTTTGAAGCCCAGTGAGGTCGATTGTCACTTTGTGTTGTTTGGAAATTTTCAAAGTCTATCTTCCGAATTTGGAGTCGAATCTCATCAACTCTCATATATTCGAGTGAGTTTGCAACTAACTTCGTCAGCAATCTTCGATTTTTTTCCAATGAAGCCCATTGAGGTCGATTGTCACTTTGTATTGACTGGAAATTCTCAAAGTCTATCTTCCGAATTTGAAGTCGAATCTCATCAATTCTTATATATTTGAGTGAGTTCGCAACTGACTTTGTCAGCAATCTTTGATTTACTTCCATTGAAACCCATTGAGGTCGATTGTCCCTTTGTGTTGATACAAAATTTTCAAAGTCTATCTTCCTAATTTGATGTCGAATCTCATCAATTCCTATATATTTGAGTGAGTTTGCAACTAACTTTGTCAGCAATCGTCGATTTACTTCCATTGAAACCCATTCAGGTCGATTGTCACTTTGTGTTGTTTGAAAATTTTCAAAGTCTATCTTCCAAATTTGATGTCGAATTTCATAAATTCTTATATATTTCAGTGAGTTTGCAACTAACTTTGTCAGCAATCTTTGATTTACTTCCATTGAAACCCATTCAGGTCGATTGTCACTTTGTGTTGTTTGAAAATTTTTAAAGTCTATCTTCCTAATTTGATGTCGAATCTCATCAATTCTTATATATTTGATAGAGTTCGCAACTAAGTTTGTCAGCAATCTTTGATTTAATTCCATTGAAACCCATTGAGGTCGATTGTCACTTTGTGTTGTTTGAAAATTTTTAAAGTCTATCTTCCTAATTTGATGTCGAATCTCATCAATTCTTATATATTTGATTGAGTTCGTAACTGACTTTGTCAGCAATCTTTGATTTACTTCCATTGAAGCCCATTGAGGTCGATTGTCACTTTGTATTGATTGAAAATTCTCAATGACTATCTTCCGAATTTGGAGTCCAATTTCATCAATTCTTATATATTTGAGTGAGTTTGCAACTAACTTTTTCAGCAATCTTTGATTTAATTCTTTTGAAGCCCAGTGAGGTCGATTGTCACTTTGTATTAATTGAAAATTTTCGAAGTCTATCTTCCAAATTCGATTTGAATCTCATCAATTCTTATATATTTGAGTGAGTTTGCAATAAATTTTGTCAGCAATAGTCGATTTACTTCAAATGAAGCCCATTGAGGTTGATTGTCACTTTGTGTTGTTTGAAAATTTTCAAAGTCTATCTTCCTAATTTGATGTCGAATCTCATCAATTCTTATATATTTGATTGAGTTCGTAACTAACACTGTCAGCAATCTTTGATTTACTTCCATTGAAGCCCATTGAGGTCGATTGTCACTTTGTATTGATTGAAAATTCTCAATGACTATCTTCCGAATTTGAAGTCGAATTTCATCAATTCTTATATATTTGAGTGAGTTTGCAACTAACTTTGTCAGCAATCTTTGATTCAACTCCTTGGAAGCCCAGTGAGGTCGATTGTCACTTTGTATTAATTGAAAATTTTCAAAGTCTATCTTCCAAATTCAATTTGAATCTCATCAATTCTCATATATTTGAGTGAGGTTGCAATAAATTTTGTCAGCAATAGTCGATTTACTTCAAATGAAGCCCAGTGAGGTCGATTGTCACTTTGTGTTGTTTGAAAATTTTCAAAGCCTATCTTCCTAATTTGATGTCGAATTTCATAAATTCTTATATATTTCAGTGAGTTTGCAACTAACTTTGTCAGCAATCTTCGATTTAATTCCTTTGAAGCCCAGTGAGGTCGATTGTCACTTTGTGTTGTTTGAAAATTTTCAAAGTCTATCTTCCTAATTTGATGTCGAATCTCATCAATTTTTATATATTTTATTGAGTTCGTAACCAACTCTGTCAGCAATCTTTGATTTACTTCAAATGAAGCCCATTGAGGTTGATTGTCTTTTTGTGTTGTTTGAAAATTTTCAAAGTCTATCCTCCTCATTTGATGACGAATCTGATCAATTCTTATATATTTGAGTGAGTTCGCAATTAACTTTGTCAGCAATCTTTGATTTACTTCAAATGAAGCCCATTGAGGTCGATTGTCACTTTGTATTGACTGAAAATTCTCAAAGTCTATCTTCCGAATTTGAAGTCGAATCTCATCAATTTTTATATATTTGAGTAAGTTCGCAACTAACTTTGTCAGCAATCGTCGATTTACTTCCAATGAAGCCCATGGAGGTCAATTCTCACTTTGTGTTGTTTGAAAATTTTCAAAGCCTATCTTCCGAATTTGGAGTCGAATCTCATCAATTCTTATATATTTGATAGAGTTCGCAACTAAGTTTGTCAGCAATCTTTGATTTAATTCCATTGAAACCCATTGAGGTCGATTGTCACTTTGTGTTGTTTGAAAATTTTTAAAGTCTATCTTCCTAATTTGATGTCGAATCTCATCAATTCTTATATATTTGATTGAGTTCGTAACTGACTTTGTCAGCAATCTTTGATTTACTTCCATTGAAGCCCATTGAGGTCGATTGTCACTTTGTATTGATTGAAAATTCTCAATGACTATCTTCCGAATTTGGAGTCCAATTTCATCAATTCTTATATATTTGAGTGAGTTTGCAACTAACTTTTTCAGCAATCTTTGATTTAATTCTTTTGAAGCCCAGTGAGGTCGATTGTCACTTTGTATTAATTGAAAATTTTCGAAGTCTATCTTCCAAATTCGATTTGAATCTCATCAATTCTTATATATTTGAGTGAGTTTGCAATAAATTTTGTCAGCAATAGTCGATTTACTTCAAATGAAGCCCATTGAGGTTGATTGTCACTTTGTGTTGTTTGAAAATTTTCAAAGTCTATCTTCCTAATTTGATGTCGAATCTCATCAATTCTTATATATTTGATTGAGTTCGTAACTAACACTGTCAGCAATCTTTGATTTACTTCCATTGAAGCCCATTGAGGTCGATTGTCACTTTGTATTGATTGAAAATTCTCAATGACTATCTTCCGAATTTGAAGTCGAATTTCATCAATTCTTATATATTTGAGTGAGTTTGCAACTAACTTTGTCAGCAATCTTTGATTCAACTCCTTGGAAGCCCAGTGAGGTCGATTGTCACTTTGTATTAATTGAAAATTTTCAAAGTCTATCTTCCAAATTCAATTTGAATCTCATCAATTCTCATATATTTGAGTGAGGTTGCAATAAATTTTGTCAGCAATAGTCGATTTACTTCAAATGAAGCCCATTGAGGTTGATTGTCTTTTTGTGTTGTTTGAAAATTTTCAAAGTCTATCCTCCTCATTTGATGACGAATCTCATCAATTCTTATATATTTGAGTGAGTTCGCAACTAACTTTGTCAGCAATCTTTGATTTACTTCCATTGAAACCCATTGAGGTCGATTGTCACTTTGTGTTGTTTGAAAATTTTCAAAGTCTATCTTCCTAATTTGATGTCGAATTTCATAAATTCTTATATATTTCAGTGAGTTTGCAACTAACTTTGTCAGCAATCTTCGATTTAATTCCTTTGAAGCCCAGTGAGGTCGATTGTCACTTTGTGTTGTTTGGAAATTTTCAAAGTCTATCTTCCGAATTTGGAGTCGAATCTCATCAACTCTCATATATTCGAGTGAGTTTGCAACTAACTTCGTCAGCAATCTTCGATTTTTTTCCAATGAAGCCCATTGAGGTCGATTGTCACTTTGTATTGACTGGAAATTCTCAAAGTCTATCTTCCGAATTTGAAGTCGAATCTCATCAATTCTTATATATTTGAGTGAGTTCGCAACTGACTTTGTCAGCAATCTTTGATTTACTTCCATTGAAACCCATTGAGGTCGATTGTCCCTTTGTGTTGATACAAAATTTTCAAAGTCTATCTTCCTAATTTGATGTCGAATCTCATCAATTCCTATATATTTGAGTGAGTTTGCAACTAACTTTGTCAGCAATCGTCGATTTACTTCCATTGAAACCCATTCAGGTCGATTGTCACTTTGTGTTGTTTGAAAATTTTCAAAGTCTATCTTCCAAATTTGATGTCGAATTTCATAAATTCTTATATATTTCAGTGAGTTTGCAACTAACTTTGTCAGCAATCTTTGATTTACTTCCATTGAAACCCATTCAGGTCGATTGTCACTTTGTGTTGTTTGAAAATTTTCAAAGTCTATCTTCCTAATTTGATGTCGAATTTCATAAATTCTTATATATTTCAGTGAGTTTGCAACTAACTTTGTCAGCAATCTTCGATTTAATTCCTTTGAAGCCCAGTGAGGTCGATTGTCACTTTGTGTTGTTTGAAAATTTTCAAAGTCTATCTTCCTAATTTGATGTCGAATCTCATCAATTTTTATATATTTTATTGAGTTCGTAACCAACTCTGTCAGCAATCTTTGATTTACTTCAAATGAAGCCCATTGAGGTTGATTGTCTTTTTGTGTTGTTTGAAAATTTTCAAAGTCTATCCTCCTCATTTGATGACGAATCTGATCAATTCTTATATATTTGAGTGAGTTCGCAATTAACTTTGTCAGCAATCTTTGATTTACTTCAAATGAAGCCCATTGAGGTCGATTGTCACTTTGTATTGACTGAAAATTCTCAAAGTCTATCTTCCGAATTTGAAGTCGAATCTCATCAATTTTTATATATTTGAGTAAGTTCGCAACTAACTTTGTCAGCAATCTTTGATTTACTTCCATTGAAACCCATTCAGGTCGATTGTCACTTTGTGTTGTTTGAAAATTTTCAAAGTCTATCTTCCTAATTTGATGTCGAATTTCATAAATTCTTATATATTTCAGTGAGTTTGCAACTAACTTTGTCAGCAATCTTCGATTTAATTCCTTTGAAGCCCAGTGAGGTCGATTGTCACTTTGTGTTGTTTGAAAATTTTCAAAGCCTATCTTCCGAATTTGGAGTCGAATCTCATCAATTCTTATATATTTGATTGAGTTCGCAACTAAGTTTGTCAGCAATCTTTGATTTACTTCCATTGAAACCCATTGAGGTCGATTGTCACTTTGTGTTGTTTGAAAATTTTTAAAGTCTATCTTCCTAATTTGATGTCGAATCTCATCAATTCTTATATATTTGATTGAGTTCGTAACTAACTTTGTCAGCAATCTTTGATTTACTTCCATTGAAGCCCATTGAGGTCGATTGTCACTTTGTATTGATTGAAAATTCTCAATGACTATCTTCCGAATTTGAAGTCCAATTTCATCAATTCTTATATATTTGAGTGAGTTTGCAACTAACTTTGTCAGCAATCTTTGATTTATTTCTTTTGAAGCCCAGTGAGGTCGATTGTCACTTTGTATTAATTGAAAATTTTCGAAGTCTATCTTCCAAATTCGATTTGAATCTCATCAATTCTTATATATTTGAGTGAGTTTGCAATAAATTTTGTCAGCAATAGTCAATTTACTTCAAATGAAGCCCATTGAGGTTGATTGTCACTTTGTGTTGTTTGAAAATTTTCAAAGTCTATCTTCCTAATTTGATGTCGAATCTCATCAATTCTTATATATTTGATTGAGTTCGTAACTAACACTGTCAGCAATCTTTGATTTACTTCCATTGAAGCCCATTGAGGTCGATTGTCACTTTGTATTGATTGAAAATTCTCAATGACTATCTTCCGAATTTGAAGTCGAATTTCATCAATTCTTATATATTTGAGTGAGTTTGCAACTAACTTTGTCAGCAATCTTTGATTCAACTCCTTGGAAGCCCAGTGAGGTCGATTGTCACTTTGTATTAATTGAAAATTTTCAAAGTCTATCTTCCAAATTCAATTTGAATCTCATCAATTCTCATATATTTGAGTGAGGTTGCAATAAATTTTGTCAGCAATCTTTGATTTACTTCCATTGAAACCCATTCAGGTCGATTGTCACTTTGTGTTGTTTGAAAATTTTCAAAGTCTATCCTCCTCATTTGATGACGAATCTCATCAATTCTTATATATTTGAGTGAGTTCGCAATTAACTTTGTCAGCAATCTTTGATTTACTTCAAATGAAGCCCATTGAGGTCGATTGTCACTTTGTATTGACTGAAAATTCTCAAAGTCTATCTTCCGAATTTGAAGTCGAATCTCATCAATTTTTATATATCTGAGTAAGTTCGCAACTAACTTTGTCAGCAATCTTTGATTTACTTCCATTGAAACCCATTGAGGTCGATTGTCACTTTGTGTTGATTGGAAATTTTCAAAGTCTATCTTCCGAATTTGGAGTCGAATCTCATCAACTCTCATATATTCGAGTGAATTTGCAACTAACTTCGTCAGCAATCTTCGATTTTTTTCCAATGAAGCCCATTGAGGTCGATTGTCACTTTGTATTGACTGGAAATTCTCAAAGTCTATCTTCCGAATTTGAAGTCGAATCTCATCAATTCTTATATATTTGAGTGAGTTCGCAACTAACTTTGTCAGCAATCTTTGATTTACTTCCATTGAAACCCATTGAGGTCGATTGTCACTTTGTGTTGATACAAAATTTTCAAAGTCTATCTTCCTAATTTGATGTCGAATCTCATCAATTCCTATATATTTGAGTGAGTTTGCAACTAACTTTGTCAGCAATCTTCGATTTACTTCCAATGAAGCCCATGGAGGTCAATTCTCACTTTGTGTTGTTTGAAAATTTTCAAAGCCTATCTTCCGAATTTGGAGTCGAATCTCATCAATTCTTATATATTTGATAGAGTTCGCAACTAAGTTTGTCAGCAATCTTTGATTTAATTCCATTGAAACCCATTGAGGTCGATTGTCACTTTGTGTTGTTTGAAAATTTTTAAAGTCTATCTTCCTAATTTGATGTCGAATCTCATCAATTCTTATATATTTGATTGAGTTCGTAACTAACTTTGTCAGCAATCTTTGATTTACTTCCATTGAAGCCCATTGAGGTCGATTGTCACTTTGTATTGATTGAAAATTGTCAATGACTATCTTCCGAATTTGAAGTCCAATTTCATCAATTCTTATATATTTGAGTGAGTTTGCAACTAACTTTGTCAGCAATCTTCGATTTAATTCCTTTGAAGCCCAGTGAGGTCGATTGTCACTTTGTGTTGTTTGAAAATTCGCAAATTCTATCTTCCGAATTTGATGTCGAATCTCATCAATTCTTATATATTCGAGTGAGTTTGCAAATAACTTTGTCAGCAATCGTCGATTTACTTCCAATGAAGCCCATGGAGGTCAATTCTCACTTTGTGTTGTTTGAAAATTTTCAAAGTCTATCTTCCTAATTTGATGTCGAATCTCATCAATTCCTATATATTTGAGTGAGTTTGCAACTAACTTTGTCAGCAATCGTCGATTTACTTCCATTGAAACCCATTCATGTCGATTGTCACTTTTTGTTGTTTGAAAATTTTCAAAGTCTATCTTCCAAATTTGATGTCGAATTCCATAAATTCTTATATATTTCAGTGAGTTTGCAACTAACTTTGTCAGCAATCTTTGATTTACTTCCATTGAAACCCATTCAGGTCGATTGTCACTTTGTGTTGTTTGAAAATTTTCAAAGTCTATCTTCCTAATTTGATGTCGAATTTCATAAATTCTTATATATTTCAGTGAGTTTGCAACTAACTTTGTCAGCAATCTTTGATTTAATTCCTTTGAAGCCCAGTGAGGTCGATTGTCACTTTGTGTTGTTTGAAAATTCTCAAAGTCTATCTTCCAAATTCAAAGTCGAATCTCATTAATTCTTATATATTTGAGTGAGTTCGCAACTAACTTTGTCAGCAATCTTTGATTTACTTCCATTGAAACCCATTCAGGTCGATTGTCACTTTGTGTTGTTTGAAAATTTTCAAAGTCTATCTTCCTAATTTGATGTCGAATTTCATAAATCCTTATATATTTCAGTGAGTTTGCAACTAACTTTGTCAGCAATCTTCGATTTAATTCCTTTGAAGCCCAGTGAGGTCGATTGTCACTTTGTGTTGTTTGAAAATTCGCAAATTCTATCTTCCGAATTTGATGTCGAATCTCATCAATTCTTATATATTCGAGTGAGTTTGCAAATAACTTTGTCAGCAATCGTCGATTTACTTCCAATGAAGCCCATGGAGGTCAATTCTCACTTTGTGTTGTTTGAAAATTTTCAAAGTCTATCTTCCAAATTTGATGTCGAATTCCATAAATTCTTATATATTTCAGTGAGTTTGCAACTAACTTTGTCAGCAATCTTTGATTTACTTCCATTGAAACCCATTCAGGTCGATTGTCACTTTGTGTTGTTTGAAAATTTTCAAAGTCTATCTTCCTAATTTGATGTCGAATTTCATAAATTCTTATATATTTCAGTGAGTTTGCAACTAACTTTGTCAGCAATCTTCGATTTAATTCCTTTGAAGCCCAGTGAGGTCGATTGTCACTTTGTGTTGTTTGAAAATTTTCAAAGTCTATCTTCCAAATTCAAAGTCGAATCTCATTAATTCTTATATATTTGAGTGAGTTCGCAACTAACTTTGTCAGCAATCTTTGATTTACTTCCATTGAAACCCATTCAGGTCGATTGTCACTTTGTGTTGTTTGAAAATTTTCAAAGTCTATCTTCCTAATTTGATGTCGAATTTCATAAATTCTTATATATTTCAGTGAGTTTGCAACTAACTTTGTCAGCAATCTTCGATTTAATTCCTTTGAAGCCCAGTGAGGTCGATTGTCACTTTGTGTTGTTTGAAAATTCGCAAATTCTATCTTCCGAATTTGATGTCGAATCTCATCAATTCTTATATATTCGAGTGAGTTTGCAAATAACTTTGTCAGCAATCGTCGATTTACTTCCAATGAAGCCCATGGAGGTCAATTCTCACTTTGTGTTGTTTGAAAATTTTCAAAGTCTATCTTCCTAATTTGATGTCGAATCTCATCAATTCCTATATATTTGAGTGAGTTTGCAACTAACTTTGTCAGCAATCGTCGATTTACTTCTATTGAAACCCATTCATGTCGATTGTCACTTTTTGTTGTTTGAAAATTTTCAAAGTCTATCTTCCAAATTTGATGTCGAATTCCATAAATTCTTATATATTTCAGTGAGTTTGCAACTAACTTTGTCAGCAATCTTTGATTTACTTCCATTGAAACCCATTCAGGTCGATTGTCACTTTGTGTTGTTTGAAAATTTTCAAAGTCTATCTTCCTAATTTGATGTCGAATTTCATAAATTCTTATATATTTCAGTGAGTTTGCAACTAACTTTGTCAGCAATCTTCGATTTAATTCCTTTGAAGCCCATTGAGGTCGATTGTCACTTTGTATTGATTGAAAATTCTCAATGACTATCTTCCGAATTTGAAGTCGAATTTCATCAATTCTTATATATTTGAGTGAGTTTGCAACTAACTTTGTCAGCAATCTTCGATTTAATTCCTTTGAAGCCCAGTGAGGTCGATTGTCACTTTGTGTTGTTTGAAAATTCGCAAATTCTATCTTCCGAATTTGATGTCGAATCTCATCAATTCTTATATATTCGAGTGAGTTTGCAAATAACTTTGTCAGCAATCGTCGATTTACTTCCAATGAAGCCCATGGAGGTCAATTCTCACTTTGTGTTGTTTGAAAATTTTCAAAGTCTATCTTCCTAATTTGATGTCGAATCTCATCAATTCCTATATATTTGAGTGAGTTTGCAACTAACTTTGTCAGCAATCGTCGATTTACTTCCATTGAAACCCATTCATGTCGATTGTCACTTTTTGTTGTTTGAAAATTTTCAAAGTCTATCTTCCAAATTTGATGTCGAATTCCATAAATTCTTATATATTTCAGTGAGTTTGCAACTAACTTTGTCAGCAATCTTTGATTTACTTCCATTGAAACCCATTCAGGTCGATTGTCACTTTGTGTTGTTTGAAAATTTTCAAAGTCTATCTTCCTAATTTGATGTCGAATTTCATAAATTCTTATATATTTCAGTGAGTTTGCAACTAACTTTGTCAGCAATCTTTGATTTAATTCCTTTGAAGCCCAGTGAGGTCGATTGTCACTTTGTGTTGTTTGAAAATTCTCAAAGTCTATCTTCCAAATTCAAAGTCGAATCTCATTAATTCTTATATATTTGAGTGAGTTCGCAACTAACTTTGTCAGCAATCTTTGATTTACTTCCATTGAAACCCATTCAGGTCGATTGTCACTTTGTGTTGTTTGAAAATTTTCAAAGTCTATCTTCCTAATTTGATGTCGAATTTCATAAATCCTTATATATTTCAGTGAGTTTGCAACTAACTTTGTCAGCAATCTTCGATTTAATTCCTTTGAAGCCCAGTGAGGTCGATTGTCACTTTGTGTTGTTTGAAAATTCGCAAATTCTATCTTCCGAATTTGATGTCGAATCTCATCAATTCTTATATATTCGAGTGAGTTTGCAAATAACTTTGTCAGCAATCGTCGATTTACTTCCAATGAAGCCCATGGAGGTCAATTCTCACTTTGTGTTGTTTGAAAATTTTCAAAGTCTATCTTCCAAATTTGATGTCGAATTCCATAAATTCTTATATATTTCAGTGAGTTTGCAACTAACTTTGTCAGCAATCTTTGATTTACTTCCATTGAAACCCATTCAGGTCGATTGTCACTTTGTGTTGTTTGAAAATTTTCAAAGTCTATCTTCCTAATTTGATGTCGAATTTCATAAATTCTTATATATTTCAGTGAGTTTGCAACTAACTTTGTCAGCAATCTTCGATTTAATTCCTTTGAAGCCCAGTGAGGTCGATTGTCACTTTGTGTTGTTTGAAAATTTTCAAAGTCTATCTTCCAAATTCAAAGTCGAATCTCATTAATTCTTATATATTTGAGTGAGTTCGCAACTAACTTTGTCAGCAATCTTTGATTTACTTCCATTGAAACCCATTCAGGTCGATTGTCACTTTGTGTTGTTTGAAAATTTTCAAAGTCTATCTTCCTAATTTGATGTCGAATTTCATAAATTCTTATATATTTCAGTGAGTTTGCAACTAACTTTGTCAGCAATCTTCGATTTAATTCCTTTGAAGCCCAGTGAGGTCGATTGTCACTTTGTGTTGTTTGAAAATTCGCAAATTCTATCTTCCGAATTTGATGTCGAATCTCATCAATTCTTATATATTCGAGTGAGTTTGCAAATAACTTTGTCAGCAATCGTCGATTTACTTCCAATGAAGCCCATGGAGGTCAATTCTCACTTTGTGTTGTTTGAAAATTTTCAAAGTCTATCTTCCTAATTTGATGTCGAATCTCATCAATTCCTATATATTTGAGTGAGTTTGCAACTAACTTTGTCAGCAATCGTCGATTTACTTCTATTGAAACCCATTCATGTCGATTGTCACTTTTTGTTGTTTGAAAATTTTCAAAGTCTATCTTCCAAATTTGATGTCGAATTCCATAAATTCTTATATATTTCAGTGAGTTTGCAACTAACTTTGTCAGCAATCTTTGATTTACTTCCATTGAAACCCATTCAGGTCGATTGTCACTTTGTGTTGTTTGAAAATTTTCAAAGTCTATCTTCCTAATTTGATGTCGAATTTCATAAATTCTTATATATTTCAGTGAGTTTGCAACTAACTTTGTCAGCAATCTTCGATTTAATTCCTTTGAAGCCCATTGAGGTCGATTGTCACTTTGTATTGATTGAAAATTCTCAATGACTATCTTCCGAATTTGAAGTCGAATTTCATCAATTCTTATATATTTGAGTGAGTTTGCAACTAACTTTGTCAGCAATCTTTGATTCAACTCCTTGGAAGTCCAGTGAGGTCGATTGGCACTTTGTGTTGTTTGAAAATTCTCAAAGTCTATCTTCCTAATTTTATGTCGAATTTCATAAATTCTTAAATATTTCTGTGAGTTTGCAACTAACTTTGTCAGCAATCTTCGATTTAATTCCTTTGAAGCCCAGTGAGGTCGATTGTCACTTTGTGTTGTTTGAAAATTCTCAGTCTATCTTCCTAATTTGATGTCGAATTTCATAAATTCTTATATATTTCAGTGAGTTTGCAACTAACTTTGTCAGCAATCTTCGATTTAATTCCTTTGAAGCCCAGTGAGGTCGATTGTCACTTTGTGTTGTTTGAAAATTCTCAAATTCTATCTTCCGAATTTGATGTCGAATCTCATCAATTCTTATATATTCGAGTGAGTTTGCAAATAACTTTGTCAGCAATCGTCGATTTACTTCCAATGAAGCCCATGGAGGTCAATTCTCACTTTGTGTTGTTTGAAAATTTTCAAAGCCTATCTTCCGAATTTGGAGTCGAATCTCATCAATTCTTATATATTTGATAGAGTTCGCAACTAAGTTTGTCAGCAATCTTTGATTTAATTCCATTGAAACCCATTGAGGTCGATTGTCACTTTGTGTTGTTTGAAAATTTTTAAAGTCTATCTTCCTAATTTGATGTCGAATCTCATCAATTCTTATATATTTGATTGAGTTCGTAACTAACTTTGTCAGCAATCTTTGATTTACTTCCATTGAAGCCCATTGAGGTCGATTGTCACTTTGTATTGATTGAAAATTGTCAATGACTATCTTCCGAATTTGAAGTCCAATTTCATCAATTCTTATATATTTGAGTGAGTTTGCAACTAACTTTTTCAGCAATCTTTGATTTAATTCTTTTGAAGCCCAGTGAGGTCGATTGTCACTTTGTATTAATTGAAAATTTTCGAAGTCTATCTTCCAAATTCGATTTGAATCTCATCAATTCTTATATATTTCAGTGAGTTTGCAATAAATTTTGTCAGCAATAGTCGATTTACTTCAAATGAAGCCCATTGAGGTTGATTGTCACTTTGTGTTGTTTGAAAATTTTCAAAGTCTATCTTCCAAATTTGATGTCGAATTCCATAAATTCTTATATATTTCAGTGAGTTTGCAACTAACTTTGTCAGCAATCTTTGATTTACTTCCATTGAAACCCATTCAGGTCGATTGTCACTTTGTGTTGTTTGAAAATTTTCAAAGTCTATCTTCCTAATTTGATGTCGAATTTCATAAATTCTTATATATTTCAGTGAGTTTGCAACTAACTTTGTCAGCAATCTTCGATTTAATTCCTTTGAAGCCCAGTGAGGTCGATTGTCACTTTGTGTTGTTTGAAAATTTTCAAAGTCTATCTTCCAAATTCAAAGTCGAATCTCATTAATTCTTATATATTTGACTGAGTTCGCAACTAACTTTGTCAGCAATCTTTGATTTACTTCCATTGAAACCCATTCAGGTCGATTGTCACTTTGTGTTGTTTGAAAATTTTCAAAGTCTATCTTCCTAATTTGATGTCGAATTTCATAAATTCTTATATATTTCAGTGAGTTTGCAACTAACTTTGTCAGCAATCTTCGATTTAATTCCTTTGAAGCCCAGTGAGGTCGATTGTCACTTTGTGTTGTTTGAAAATTCGCAAATTCTATCTTCCGAATTTGATGTCGAATCTCATCAATTCTTATATATTCGAGTGAGTTTGCAAATAACTTTGTCAGCAATCGTCGATTTACTTCCAATGAAGCCCATGGAGGTCAATTCTCACTTTGTGTTGTTTGAAAATTTTCAAAGTCTATCTTCCTAATTTGATGTCGAATCTCATCAATTCCTATATATTTGAGTGAGTTTGCAACTAACTTTGTCAGCAATCGTCGATTTACTTCTATTGAAACCCATTCATGTCGATTGTCACTTTTTGTTGTTTGAAAATTTTCAAAGTCTATCTTCCAAATTTGATGTCGAATTCCATAAATTCTTATATATTTCAGTGAGTTTGCAACTAACTTTGTCAGCAATCTTTGATTTACTTCCATTGAAACCCATTCAGGTCGATTGTCACTTTGTGTTGTTTGAAAATTTTCAAAGTCTATCTTCCTAATTTGATGTCGAATTTCATAAATTCTTATATATTTCAGTGAGTTTGCAACTAACTTTGTCAGCAATCTTCGATTTAATTCCTTTGAAGCCCATTGAGGTCGATTGTCACTTTGTATTGATTGAAAATTCTCAATGACTATCTTCCGAATTTGAAGTCGAATTTCATCAATTCTTATATATTTGAGTGAGTTTGCAACTAACTTTGTCAGCAATCTTTGATTCAACTCCTTGGAAGTCCAGTGAGGTCGATTGGCACTTTGTGTTGTTTGAAAATTCTCAAAGTCTATCTTCCTAATTTTATGTCGAATTTCATAAATTCTTAAATATTTCTGTGAGTTTGCAACTAACTTTGTCAGCAATCTTCGATTTAATTCCTTTGAAGCCCAGTGAGGTCGATTGTCACTTTGTGTTGTTTGAAAATTCTCAGTCTATCTTCCTAATTTGATGTCGAATTTCATAAATTCTTATATATTTCAGTGAGTTTGCAACTAACTTTGTCAGCAATCTTCGATTTAATTCCTTTGAAGCCCAGTGAGGTCGATTGTCACTTTGTGTTGTTTGAAAATTCTCAAATTCTATCTTCCGAATTTGATGTCGAATCTCATCAATTCTTATATATTCGAGTGAGTTTGCAAATAACTTTGTCAGCAATCGTCGATTTACTTCCAATGAAGCCCATGGAGGTCAATTCTCACTTTGTGTTGTTTGAAAATTTTCAAAGCCTATCTTCCGAATTTGGAGTCGAATCTCATCAATTCTTATATATTTGATAGAGTTCGCAACTAAGTTTGTCAGCAATCTTTGATTTAATTCCATTGAAACCCATTGAGGTCGATTGTCACTTTGTGTTGTTTGAAAATTTTTAAAGTCTATCTTCCTAATTTGATGTCGAATCTCATCAATTCTTATATATTTGATTGAGTTCGTAACTAACTTTGTCAGCAATCTTTGATTTACTTCCATTGAAGCCCATTGAGGTCGATTGTCACTTTGTATTGATTGAAAATTCTCAATGACTATCTTCCGAATTTGAAGTCGAATTTCATCAATTCTTATATATTTGAGTGAGTTTGCAACTAACTTTGTCAGCAATCTTTGATTCAACTCCTTGGAAGCCCAGTGAGGTCGATTGTCACTTTGTATTAATTGAAAATTTTCAAAGTCTATCTTCCAAATTCAATTTGAATCTCATCAATTCTCATATATTTGAGTGAGGTTGCAATAAATTTTGTCAGCAATAGTCGATTTACTTCAAATGAAGCCCATTGAGGTTGATTGTCTTTTTGTGTTGTTTGAAAATTTTCAAAGTCTATCCTCCTCATTTGATGACGAATCTCATCAATTCTTATATATTTGAGTGAGTTCGCAATTAACTTTGTCAGCAATCTTTGATTTACTTCAAATGAAGCCCATTGAGGTCGATTGTCACTTTGTATTGACTGAAAATTCTCAAAGTCTATCTTCCGGATTTGAAGTCGAATCTCATCAATTTTTATATATTTGAGTAAGTTCGCAACTAACTTTGTCAGCAATCTTTGATTTACTTCCATTGAAACCCATTGAGGTCGATTGTCACTTTGTGTTGTTTGGAAATTTTCAAAGTCTATCTTCCGAATTTGGAGTCGAATCTCATCAACTCTCATATATTCGAGTGAGTTTGCAACTAACTTCGTCAGCAATCTTCGATTTTTTTCCAATGAAGCCCATTGAGGTCGATTGTCACTTTGTATTGACTGGAAATTCTCAAAGTCTATCTTCCGAATTTGAAGTCGAATCTCATCAATTCTTATATATTTGAGTGAGTTCGCAACTGACTTTGTCAGCAATCTTTGATTTACTTCCATTGAAACCCATTGAGGTCGATTGTCACTTTGTGTTGATACAAAATTTCCAAAGTCTATCTTCCAAATTTGATGTCGAATTTCATAAATTCTTATATATTTCAGTGAGTTTGCAACTAACTTTGTCAGCAATCTTTGACTTACTTCCATTGAAACCCATTCAGGTCGATTGTCACTTTGTGTTGTTTGAAAATTTTCAAAGTCTATCTTCCTAATTTGATGTCGAATTTCATAAATTCTTATATATTTCAGTGAGTTTGCAACTAACTTTGTCAGCAATCTTCGATTTAATTCCTTTGAAGCCCAGTGAGGTCGATTGTCACTTTGTGTTGTTTGAAAATTTTCAAAGTCTATCTTCCTAATTTGATGTCGAATCTCATCAATTTTTATATATTTTATTGAGTTCGTAACTAACTCTGTCAGCAATCTTTGATTTACTTCAAATGAAGCCCATTGAGGTTGATTGTCTTTTTGTGTTGTTTGAAAATTTTCAAAGTCTATCCTCCTCATTTGATGACGAATCTCATCAATTCTTATATATTTGAGTGAGTTCGCAATTAACTTTGTCAGCAATCTTTGATTTACTTCAAATGAAGCCCATTGAGGTCGATTGTCACTTTGTATTGACTGAAAATTCTCAAAGTCTATCTTCCGAATTTGAAGTCGAATCTCATCAATTTTTTGTATATTTGAGTAAGTTCGCAACTAACTTTGTCAGCAATCTTTGATTTACTTCCATTGAAACCCATTCAGGTCGATTGTCACTTTGTGTTGTTTGAAAATTTTCAAAGTCTATCTTCCTAATTTGATGTCGAATTTCATAAATTCTTATATATTTCAGTGAGTTTGCAACTAACTTTGTCAGCAATCTTCGATTTAATTCCTTTGAAGCCCAGTGAGGTCGATTGTCACTTTGTGTTGTTTGAAAATTTTCAAAGCCTATCTTCCGAATTTGGAGTCGAATCTCATCAATTCTTATATATTTGATTGAGTTCGCAACTAAGTTTGTCAGCAATCTTTGATTTACTTCCATTGAAACCCATTGAGGTCGATTGTCACTTTGTGTTGTTTGAAAATTTTTAAAGTCTATCTTCCTAATTTGATGTCGAATCTCATCAATTCTTATATATTTGATTGAGTTCGTAACTAACTTTGTCAGCAATCTTTGATTTACTTCCATTGAAGCCCATTGAGGTCGATTGTCACTTTGTATTGATTGAAAATTCTCAATGACTATCTTCCGAATTTGAAGTCCAATTTCATCAATTCTTATATATTTGAGTGAGTTTGCAACTAACTTTGTCAGCAATCTTTGATTTAATTCTTTTGAAGCCCAGTGAGGTCGATTGTCACTTTGTATTAATTGAAAATTTTCGAAGTCTATCTTCCAAATTCGATTTGAATCTCATCAATTCTTATATATTTGAGTGAGTTTGCAATAAATTTTGTCAGCAATAGTCGATTTACTTCAAATGAAGCCCATTGAGGTTGATTGTCACTTTGTGTTGTTTGAAAATTTTCAAAGTCTATCTTCCTAATTTGATGTCGAATCTCATCAATTCTTATATATTTGATTGAGTTCGTAACTAACACTGTCAGCAATCTTTGATTTACTTCCATTGAAGCCCATTGAGGTCGATTGTCACTTTGTATTGATTGAAAATTCTCAATGACTATCTTCCGAATTTGAAGTCGAATTTCATCAATTCTTATATATTTGAGTGAGTTTGCAACTAACTTTGTCAGCAATCTTTGATTCAACTCCTTGGAAGCCCAGTGAGGTCGATTGTCACTTTGTATTAATTGAAAATTTTCAAAGTCTATCTTCCAAATTCAATTTGAATCTCATCAATTCTCATATATTTGAGTGAGGTTGCAATAAATTTTGTCAGCAATAGTCGATTTACTTCAAATGAAGCCCATTGAGGTTGATTGTCTTTTTGTGTTGTTTGAAAATTTTCAAAGTCTATCCTCCTCATTTGATGACGAATCTCATCAATTCTTATATATTTGAGTGAGTTCGCAATTAACTTTGTCAGCAATCTTTGATTTACTTCAAATGAAGCCCATTGAGGTCGATTGTCACTTTGTATTGACTGAAAATTCTCAAAATCTATCTTCCGAATTTGAAGTCGAATCTCATCAATTTTTATATATTTGAGTAAGTTCGCAACTAACTTTGTCAGCAATCTTTGATTTACTTCCATTGAAACCCATTGAGGTCGATTGTCACTTTGTGTTGTTTGGAAATTTTCAAAGTCTATCTTCCGAATTTGGAGTCGAATCTCATCAACTCTCATATATTCGAGTGAGTTTGCAACTAACTTCGTCAGCAATCTTCGATTTTTTTCCAATGAAGCCCATTGAGGTCGATTGTCACTTTGTATTGACTGGAAATTCTCAAAGTCTATCTTCCGAATTTGAAGTCGAATCTCATCAATTCTTATATATTTGAGTGAGTTCGCAACTGACTTTGTCAGCAATCTTTGATTTACTTCCATTGAAACCCATTGAGGTCGATTGTCACTTTGTGTTGATACAAAATTTTCAAAGTCTATCTTCCAAATTTGATGTCGAATTTCATAAATTCTTATATATTTCAGTGAGTTTGCAACTAACTTTGTCAGCAATCTTTGATTTACTTCCATTGAAACCCATTCAGGTCGATTGTCACTTTGTGTTGTTTGAAAATTTTCAAAGTCTATCTTCCTAATTTGATGTCGAATTTCATCAATTCTTATATATTTCAGTGAGTTTGCAACTAACTTTGTCAGCAATCTTCGATTTAATTCCTTTGAAGCCCAGTGAGGTCGATTGTCACTTTGTGTTGTTTGAAAATTTTCAAAGTCTATCTTCCTAATTTGATGTCGAATCTCATCAATTTTTATATATTTTATTGAGTTCGTAACTAACTCTGTCAGCAATCTTTGATTTACTTCAAATGAAGCCCATTGAGGTTGATTGTCTTTTTGTGTTGTTTGAAAATTTTCAAAGTCTATCCTCCTCATTTGATGACGAATCTCATCAATTCTTATATATTTGAGTGAGTTCGCAATTAACTTTGTCAGCAATCTTTGATTTACTTCCATTGAAGCCCATTGAGGTCGATTGTCACTTTGTATTGATTGAAAATTCTCAATGACTATCTTCCGAATTTGAAGTCCAATTTCATCAATTCTTATATATTTGAGTGAGTTTGCAACTAACTTTGTCAGCAATCTTTGATTTAATTCTTTTGAAGCCCAGTGAGGTCGATTGTCACTTTGTATTAATTGAAAATTTTCGAAGTCTATCTTCCAAATTCGATTTGAATCTCATCAATTCTTATATATTTGAGTGAGTTTGCAATAAATTTTGTCAGCAATAG
The DNA here is from genome assembly GCA_026230145.1 of Diorhabda elongata. Lineage (NCBI taxonomy): Eukaryota > Metazoa > Arthropoda > Insecta > Coleoptera > Chrysomelidae > Diorhabda > Diorhabda elongata. The sequence continues at coordinate 34,630,689 of CM047926.1, forward strand.
TCGATTTACTTCAAATGAAGCCCATTGAGGTTGATTGTCACTTTGTGTTGTTTGAAAATTTTCAAAGTCTATCTTCCTAATTTGATGTCGAATCTCATCAATTCTTATATATTTGATTGAGTTCGTAACTAACACTGTCAGCAATCTTTGATTTACTTCCATTGAAGCCCATTGAGGTCGATTGTCACTTTGTATTGATTGAAAATTCTCAATGACTATCTTCCGAATTTGAAGTCGAATTTCATCAATTCTTATATATTTGAGTGAGTTCGTAACTAACACTGTCAGCAATCTTTGATTTACTTCCATTGAAGCCCATTGAGGTCGATTGTCACTTTGTATTGATTGAAAATTCTCAATGACTATCTTCCGAATTTGAAGTCGAATTTCATCAATTCTTATATATTTGAGTGAGTTTGCAACTAACTTTGTCAGCAATCTTTGATTCAACTCCTTGGAAGCCCAGTGAGGTCGATTGTCACTTTGTATTAATTGAAAATTTTCAAAGTCTATCTTCCAAATTCAATTTGAATCTCATCAATTCTCATATATTTGAGTGAGGTTGCAATAAATTTTGTCAGCAATAGTCGATTTACTTCAAATGAAGCCCATTGAGGTTGATTGTCTTTTTGTGTTGTTTGAAAATTTTCAAAGTCTATCCTCCTCATTTGATGACGAATCTCATCAATTCTTATATATTTGAGTGAGTTCGCAATTAACTTTGTCAGCAATCTTTGATTTACTTCAAATGAAGCCCATTGAGGTCGATTGTCACTTTGTATTGACTGAAAATTCTCAAAGTCTATCTTCCGAATTTGAAGTCGAATCTCATCAATTTTTATATATTTGAGTAAGTTCGCAACTAACTTTGTCAGCAATCTTTGATTTACTTCCATTGAAACCCATTGAGGTCGATTGTCACTTTGTGTTGTTTGGAAATTTTCAAAGTCTATCTTCCGAATTTGGAGTCGAATCTCATCAACTCTCATATATTCGAGTGAGTTTGCAACTAACTTCGTCAGCAATCTTCGATTTTTTTCCAATGAAGCCCATTGAGGTCGATTGTCACTTTGTATTGACTGGAAATTCTCAAAGTCTATCTTCCGAATTTGAAGTCGAATCTCATCAATTCTTATATATTTGAGTGAGTTCGCAACTGACTTTGTCAGCAATCTTTGATTTACTTCCATTGAAACCCATTGAGGTCGATTGTCACTTTGTGTTGATACAAAATTTTCAAAGTCTATCTTCCAAATTTGATGTCGAATTTCATAAATTCTTATATATTTCAGTGAGTTTGCAACTAACTTTGTCAGCAATCTTTGATTTACTTCCATTGAAACCCATTCAGGTCGATTGTCACTTTGTGTTGTTTGAAAATTTTCAAAGTCTATCTTCCTAATTTGATGTCGAATTTCATAAATTCTTATATATTTCAGTGAGTTTGCAACTAACTTTGTCAGCAATCTTCGATTTAATTCCTTTGAAGCCCAGTGAGGTCGATTGTCACTTTGTGTTGTTTGAAAATTTTCAAAGTCTATCTTCCTAATTTGATGTCGAATCTCATCAATTTTTATATATTTTATTGAGTTCGTAACTAACTCTGTCAGCAATCTTTGATTTACTTCAAATGAAGCCCATTGAGGTTGATTGTCTTTTTGTGTTGTTTGAAAATTTTCAAAGTCTATCCTCCTCATTTGATGACGAATCTCATCAATTCTTATATATTTGAGTGAGTTCGCAATTAACTTTGTCAGCAATCTTTGATTTACTTCCATTGAAGCCCATTGAGGTCGATTGTCACTTTGTATTGATTGAAAATTCTCAATGACTATCTTCCGAATTTGAAGTCCAATTTCATCAATTCTTATATATTTGAGTGAGTTTGCAACTAACTTTGTCAGCAATCTTTGATTTAATTCTTTTGAAGCCCAGTGAGGTCGATTGTCACTTTGTATTAATTGAAAATTTTCGAAGTCTATCTTCCAAATTCGATTTGAATCTCATCAATTCTTATATATTTGAGTGAGTTTGCAATAAATTTTGTCAGCAATAGTCGATTTACTTCAAATGAAGCCCATTGAGGTTGATTGTCACTTTGTGTTGTTTGAAAATTTTCAAAGTCTATCTTCCTAATTTGATGTCGAATCTCATCAATTCTTATATATTTGATTGAGTTCGTAACTAACACTGTCAGCAATCTTTGATTTACTTCCATTGAAGCCCATTGAGGTCGATTGTCACTTTGTATTGATTGAAAATTCTCAATGACTATCTTCCGAATTTGAAGTCGAATTTCATCAATTCTTATATATTTGAGTGAGTTTGCAACTAACTTTGTCAGCAATCTTTGATTCAACTCCTTGGAAGCCCAGTGAGGTCGATTGTCACTTTGTATTAATTGAAAATTTTCAAAGTCTATCTTCCAAATTCAATTTGAATCTCATCAATTCTCATATATTTGAGTGAGGTTGCAATAAATTTTGTCAGCAATAGTCGATTTACTTCAAATGAAGCCCATTGAGGTTGATTGTCTTTTTGTGTTGTTTGAAAATTTTCAAAGTCTATCCTCCTCATTTGATGACGAATCTCATCAATTCTTATATATTTGAGTGAGATCGCAATTAACTTTGTCAGCAATCTTTGATTTACTTCAAATGAAGCCCATTGAGGTCGATTGTCACTTTGTATTGACTGAAAATTCTCAAAGTCTATCTTCCGAATTTGAAGTCGAATCTCATCAATTTTTATATATTTGAGTAAGTTCGCAACTAACTTTGTCAGCAATCTTTGATTTACTTCCATTGAAACCCATTGAGGTCGATTGTCACTTTGTGTTGTTTGGAAATTTTCAAAGTCTATCTTCCGAATTTGGAGTCGAATCTCATCAACTCTCATATATTCGAGTGAGTTTGCAACTAACTTCGTCAGCAATCTTCGATTTTTTTCCAATGAAGCCCATTGAGGTCGATTGTCACTTTGTATTGACTGGAAATTCTCAAAGTCTATCTTCCGAATTTGAAGTCGAATCTCATCAATTCTTATATATTTGAGTGAGTTCGCAACTGACTTTGTCAGCAATCTTTGATTTACTTCCATTGAAACCCATTGAGGTCGATTGTCACTTTGTGTTGATACAAAATTTTCAAAGTCTATCTTCCAAATTTGATGTCGAATTTCATAAATTCTTATATATTTCAGTGAGTTTGCAACTAACTTTGTCAGCAATCTTTGATTTACTTCCATTGAAACCCATTCAGGTCGATTGTCACTTTGTGTTGTTTGAAAATTTTCAAAGTCTATCTTCCTAATTTGATGTCGAATTTCATAAATTCTTATATATTTCAGTGAGTTTGCAACTAACTTTGTCAGCAATCTTCGATTTAATTCCTTTGAAGCCCAGTGAGGTCGATTGTCACTTTGTGTTGTTTGAAAATTTTCAAAGTCTATCTTCCTAATTTGATGTCGAATCTCATCAATTTTTATATATTTTATTGAGTTCGTAACTAACTCTGTCAGCAATCTTTGATTTACTTCAAATGAAGCCCATTGAGGTTGATTGTCTTTTTGTGTTGTTTGAAAATTTTCAAAGTCTATCCTCCTCATTTGATGACGAATCTCATCAATTCTTATATATTTGAGTGAGTTCGCAATTAACTTTGTCAGCAATCTTTGATTTACTTCAAATGAAGCCCATTGAGGTCGATTGTCACTTTGTATTGACTGAAAATTCTCAAAGTCTATCTTCCGAATTTGAAGTCGAATCTCATCAATTTTTATATATTTGAGTAAGTTCGCAACTAACTTTGTCAGCAATCTTTGATTTACTTCCATTGAAACCCATTGAGGTCGATTGTCACTTTGTGTTGTTTGGAAATTTTCAAAGTCTATCTTCCGAATTTGGAGTCGAATCTCATCAACTCTCATATATTCGAGTGAGTTTGCAACTAACTTCGTCAGCAATCTTCGATTTTTTTCCAATGAAGCCCATTGAGGTCGATTGTCACTTTGTATTGACTGGAAATTCTCAAAGTCTATCTTCCGAATTTGAAGTCGAATCTCATCAATTCTTATATATTTGAGTGAGTTCGCAACTGACTTTGTCAGCAATCTTTGATTTACTTCCATTGAAACCCATTGAGGTCGATTGTCACTTTGTGTTGATACAAAATTTTCAAAGTCTATCTTCCAAATTTGATGTCGAATTTCATAAATTCTTATATATTTCAGTGAGTTTGCAACTAACTTTGTCAGCAATCTTTGATTTACTTCCATTGAAACCCATTCAGGTCGATTGTCACTTTGTGTTGTTTGAAAATTTTCAAAGTCTATCTTCCTAATTTGATGTCGAATTTCATAAATTCTTATATATTTCAGTGAGTTTGCAACTAACTTTGTCAGCAATCTTCGATTTAATTCCTTTGAAGCCCAGTGAGGTCGATTGTCACTTTGTGTTGTTTGAAAATTTTCAAAGTCTATCTTCCTAATTTGATGTCGAATCTCATCAATTTTTATATATTTTATTGAGTTCGTAACTAACTCTGTCAGCAATCTTTGATTTACTTCAAATGAAGCCCATTGAGGTTGATTGTCTTTTTGTGTTGTTTGAAAATTTTCAAAGTCTATCCTCCTCATTTGATGACGAATCTCATCAATTCTTATATATTTGAGTGAGTTCGCAATTAACTTTGTCAGCAATCTTTGATTTACTTCAAATGAAGCCCATTGAGGTCGATTGTCACTTTGTATTGACTGAAAATTCTCAAAGTCTATCTTCCGAATTTGAAGTCGAATCTCATCAATTTTTATATATTTGAGTAAGTTCGCAACTAACTTTGTCAGCAATCTTTGATTTACTTCCATTGAAACCCATTCAGGTCGATTGTCACTTTGTGTTGTTTGAAAATTTTCAAAGTCTATCTTCCTAATTTGATGTCGAATTTCATAAATTCTTATATATTTCAGTGAGTTTGCAACTAACTTTGTCAGCCATCTTCGATTTAATTCCTTTGAAGCCCAGTGAGGTCGATTGTCACTTTGTGTTGTTTGAAAATTTTCAAAGCATATCTTCCGAATTTGGAGTCGAATCTCATCAATTCTTATATATTTGATTGAGTTCGCAACTAAGTTTGTCAGCAATCTTTGATTTACTTCCATTGAAACCCATTGAGGTCGATTGTCACTTTGTGTTGTTTGAAAATTTTTAAAGTCTATCTTCCTAATTTGATGTCGAATCTCATCAATTCTTATATATTTGATTGAGTTCGTAACTAACTTTGTCAGCAATCTTTGATTTACTTCCATTGAAGCCCATTGAGGTCGATTGTCACTTTGTATTGATTGAAAATTCTCAATGACTATCTTCCGAATTTGAAGTCCAATTTCATCAATTCTTATATATTTGAGTGAGTTTGCAACTAACTTTGTCAGCAATCTTTGATTTAATTCTTTTGAAGCCCAGTGAGGTCGATTGTCACTTTGTATTAATTGAAAATTTTCGAAGTCTATCTTCCAAATTCGATTTGAATCTCATCAATTCTTATATATTTGAGTGAGTTTGCAATAAATTTTGTCAGCAATAGTCGATTTACTTCAAATGAAGTCCATTGAGGTTGATTGTCACTTTGTGTTGTTTGAAAATTTTCAAAGTCTATCTTCCTAATTTGATGTCGAATCTCATCAATTCTTATATATTTGATTGAGTTCGTAACTAACACTGTCAGCAATCTTTGATTTACTTCCATTGAAGCCCATTGAGGTCGATTGTCACTTTGTATTGATTGAAAATTCTCAATGACTATCTTCCGAATTTGAAGTCGAATTTCATCAATTCTTATATATTTGAGTGAGTTTGCAACTAACTTTGTCAGCAATCTTTGATTCAACTCCTTGGAAGCCCAGTGAGGTCGATTGTCACTTTGTATTAATTGAAAATTTTCAAAGTCTATCTTCCAAATTCAATTTGAATCTCATCAATTCTCATATATTTGAGTGAGGTTGCAATAAATTTTGTCAGCAATCTTTGATTTACTTCCATTGAAACCCATTCAGGTCGATTGTCACTTTGTGTTGTTTGAAAATTTTCAAAGTCTATCCTCCTCATTTGATGACGAATCTCATCAATTCTTATATATTTGAGTGAGTTCGCAATTAACTTTGTCAGCAATCTTTGATTTACTTCAAATGAAGCCCATTGAGGTCGATTATCACTTTGTATTGACTGAAAATTCTCAAAGTCTATCTTCCGAATTTGAAGTCGAATCTCATCAATTTTTATATATCTGAGTGAGTTCGCAACTAACTTTGTCAGCAATCTTTGATTTACTTCCATTGAAACCCATTGAGGTCGATTGTCACTTTGTGTTGATTGGAAATTTTCAAAGTCTATCTTCCGAATTTGGAGTCGAATCTCATCAACTCTCATATATTCGAGTGAATTTGCAACTAACTTCGTCAGCAATCTTCGATTTTTTTCCAATGAAGCCCATTGAGGTCGATTGTCACTTTGTATTGACTGGAAATTCTCAAAGTCTATCTTCCGAATTTGAAGTCGAATCTCATCAATTCTTATATATTTGAGTGAGTTCGCAACTAACTTTGTCAGCAATCTTTGATTTACTTCCATTGAAACCCATTGAGGTCGATTGTCACTTTGTGTTGATACAAAATTTTCAAAGTCTATCTTCCTAATTTGATGTCGAATCTCATCAATTCCTATATATTTGAGTGAGTTTGCAACTAACTTTGTCAGCAATCGTCGATTTACTTCCATTGAAACCCATTCAGGTCGATTGTCACTTTTTGTTGTTTGAAAATTTTCAAAGTCTATCTTCCAAATTTGATGTCGAATTCCATAAATTCTTATATATTTCAGTGAGTTTGCAACTAACTTTGTCAGCAATCTTTGATTTACTTCCATTGAAACCCATTCAGATCGATTGTCACTTTGTGTTGTTTGAAAATTTTCAAAGTCTATCTTCCTAATTTGATGTCGAATTTCATAAATTCTTATATATTTCAGTGAGTTTGCAACTAACTTTGTCAGCAATCTTCGATTTAATTCCTTTGAAGCCCAGTGAGGTCGATTGTCACTTTGTGTTGTTTGAAAATTCTCAAAGTCTATCTTCCAAATTCAAAGTCGAATGTCATTAATTCTTATATATTTGAGTGAGTTCGCAACTAACTTTGTCAGCAATCTTTGATTTACTTCCATTGAAACCCATTCAGGTCGATTGTCACTTTGTGTTGTTTGAAAATTTTCAAAGTCTATCTTCCTAATTTGATGTCGAATTTCATAAATTCTTATATATTTCAGTGAGTTTGCAACTAACTTTGTCAGCAATCTTCGATTTAATTCCTTTGAAGCCCAGTGAGGTCGATTGTCACTTTGTGTTGTTTGAAAATTCGCAAATTCTATCTTCCGAATTTGATGTCGAATCTCATCAATTCTTATATATTCGAGTGAGTTTGCAAATAACTTTGTCAGCAATCGTCGATTTACTTCCAATGAAGCCCATGGAGGTCAATTCTCACTTTGTGTTGTTTGAAAATTTTCAAAGTCTATCTTCCTAATTTGATGTCGAATCTCATCAATTCCTATATATTTGAGTGAGTTTGCAACTAACTTTGTCAGCAATCGTCGATTTACTTCCATTGAAACCCATTCATGTCGATTGTCACTTTTTGTTGTTTGAAAATTTTCAAAGTCTATCTTCCAAATTTGATGTCGAATTCCATAAATTCTTATATATTTCAGTGAGTTTGCAACTAACTTTGTCAGCAATCTTTGATTTACTTCCATTGAAACCCATTCAGGTCGATTGTCACTTTGTGTTGTTTGAAAATTTTCAAAGTCTATCTTCCTAATTTGATGTCGAATTTCATAAATTCTTATATATTTCAGTGAGTTTGCAACTAACTTTGTCAGCAATCTTCGATTTAATTCCTTTGAAGCCCAGTGAGGTCGATTGTCACTTTGTGTTGTTTGAAAATTCTCAAAGTCTATCTTCCAAATTCAAAGTCGAATGTCATTAATTCTTATATATTTGAGTGAGTTCGCAACTAACTTTGTCAGCAATCTTTGATTTACTTCCATTGAAGCCCATTGAGGTTGATTGTCACTTTGTGTTGTTTGAAAATTTTCAAAGTCTATCTTCCTAATTTGATGTCGAATTTCATAAATTCTTATATATTTCAGTGAGTTTGCAACTAACTTTGTCAGCAATCTTCGATTTAATTCCTTTGAAGCCCAGTGAGGTCGATTGTCACTTTGTGTTGTTTGAAAATTCGCAAATTCTATCTTCCGAATTTGATGTCGAATTTCATCAATTCTTATATATTTGAGTGAGTTTGCAACTAACTTTGTCAGCAATCTTTGATTCAACTCCTTGGAAGCCCAGTGAGGTCGATTGTCACTTTGTATTAATTGAAAATTTTCAAAGTCTATCTTCCAAATTCAATTTGAATCTCATCAATTCTCATATATTTGAGTGAGGTTGCAATAAATTTTGTCAGCAATCTTTGATTTACTTCCATTGAAACCCATTCAGGTCGATTGTCACTTTGTGTTGTTTGAAAATTTTCAAAGTCTATCCTCCTCATTTGATGACGAATCTCATCAATTCTTATATATTTGAGTGAGTTCGCAATTAACTTTGTCAGCAATCTTTGATTTACTTCAAATGAAGCCCATTGAGGTCGATTATCACTTTGTATTGACTGAAAATTCTCAAAGTCTATCTTCCGAATTTGAAGTCGAATCTCATCAATTTTTATATATCTGAGTGAGTTCGCAACTAACTTTGTCAGCAATCTTTGATTTACTTCCATTGAAACCCATTGAGGTCGATTGTCACTTTGTGTTGATTGGAAATTTTCAAAGTCTATCTTCCGAATTTGGAGTCGAATCTCATCAACTCTCATATATTCGAGTGAATTTGCAACTAACTTCGTCAGCAATCTTCGATTTTTTTCCAATGAAGCCCATTGAGGTCGATTGTCACTTTGTATTGACTGGAAATTCTCAAAGTCTATCTTCCGAATTTGAAGTCGAATCTCATCAATTCTTATATATTTGAGTGAGTTCGCAACTAACTTTGTCAGCAATCTTTGATTTACTTCCATTGAAACCCATTGAGGTCGATTGTCACTTTGTGTTGATACAAAATTTTCAAAGTCTATCTTCCTAATTTGATGTCGAATCTCATCAATTCCTATATATTTGAGTGAGTTTGCAACTAACTTTGTCAGCAATCTTCGATTTAATTCCTTTGAAGCCCAGTGAGGTCGATTGTCACTTTGTGTTGTTTGAAAATTCGCAAATTCTATCTTCCGAATTTGATGTCGAATTTCATCAATTCTTATATATTTGAGTGAGTTTGCAACTAACTTTGTCAGCAATCTTTGATTCAACTCCTTGGAAGCCCAGTGAGGTCGATTGTCACTTTGTATTAATTGAAAATTTTCAAAGTCTATCTTCCAAATTCAATTTGAATCTCATCAATTCTCATATATTTGAGTGAGGTTGCAATAAATTTTGTCAGCAATCTTTGATTTACTTCCATTGAAACCCATTCAGGTCGATTGTCACTTTGTGTTGTTTGAAAATTTTCAAAGTCTATCCTCCTCATTTGATGACGAATCTCATCAATTCTTATATATTTGAGTGAGTTCGCAATTAACTTTGTCAGCAATCTTTGATTTACTTCAAATGAAGCCCATTGAGGTCGATTATCACTTTGTATTGACTGAAAATTCTCAAAGTCTATCTTCCGAATTTGAAGTCGAATCTCATCAATTTTTATATATCTGAGTGAGTTCGCAACTAACTTTGTCAGCAATCTTTGATTTACTTCCATTGAAACCCATTGAGGTCGATTGTCACTTTGTGTTGATTGGAAATTTTCAAAGTCTATCTTCCGAATTTGGAGTCGAATCTCATCAACTCTCATATATTCGAGTGAATTTGCAACTAACTTCGTCAGCAATCTTCGATTTTTTTCCAATGAAGCCCATTGAGGTCGATTGTCACTTTGTATTGACTGGAAATTCTCAAAGTCTATCTTCCGAATTTGAAGTCGAATCTCATCAATTCTTATATATTTGAGTGAGTTCGCAACTAACTTTGTCAGCAATCGTCGATTTACTTCCATTGAAACCCATTCAGGTCGATTGTCACTTTTTGTTGTTTGAAAATTTTCAAAGTCTATCTTCCAAATTTGATGTCGAATTCCATAAATTCTTATATATTTCAGTGAGTTTGCAACTAACTTTGTCAGCAATCTTTGATTTACTTCCATTGAAACCCATTCAGGTCGATTGTCACTTTGTGTTGTTTGAAAATTTTCAAAGTCTATCTTCCTAATTTGATGTCGAATTTCATAAATTCTTATATATTTCAGTGAGTTTGCAACTAACTTTGTCAGCAATCTTCGATTTAATTCCTTTGAAGCCCAGTGAGGTCGATTGTCACTTTGTGTTGTTTGAAAATTCGCAAATTCTATCTTCCGAATTTGATGTCGAATCTCATCAATTCTTATATATTCGAGTGAGTTTGCAAATAACTTTGTCAGCAATCGTCGATTTACTTCCAATGAAGCCCATGGAGGTCAATTCTCACTTTGTGTTGTTTGAAAATTTTCAAAGTCTATCTTCCTAATTTGATGTCGAATCTCATCAATTCCTATATATTTGAGTGAGTTTGCAACTAACTTTGTCAGCAATCGTCGATTTACTTCCATTGAAACCCATTCATGTCGATTGTCACTTTTTGTTGTTTGAAAATTTTCAAAGTCTATCTTCCAAATTTGATGTCGAATTCCATAAATTCTTATATATTTCAGTGAGTTTGCAACTAACTTTGTCAGCAATCTTTGATTTACTTCCATTGAAACCCATTCAGGTCGATTGTCACTTTGTGTTGTTTGAAAATTTTCAAAGTCTATCTTCCTAATTTGATGTCGAATTTCATAAATTCTTATATATTTCAGTGAGTTTGCAACTAACTTTGTCAGCAATCTTTGATTTAATTCTTTTGAAGCCCAGTGAGGTCGATTGTCACTTTGTATTAATTGAAAATTTTCGAAGTCTATCTTCCAAATTCAATTTGAATCTCATCAATTCTTATATATTTGAGTGAGTTTGCAATAAATTTTGTCAGCAATAGTCGATTTACTTCAAATGAAGCCCATTGAGGTTGATTGTCACTTTGTGTTGTTTGAAAATTTTCAAAGTCTATCTTCCTAATTTGATGTCGAATCTCATCAATTCTTATATATTTGATTGAGTTCGTAACTAACTTTGTCAGCAATCTTTGATTTACTTCCATTGAAGCCCATTGAGATCGATTGTCACTTTGTATTGATTGGATATTTTCAAAGTCTATCTTCCGAATTTGGAGTCGAATCTCATCAACTCTCATATATTCGAGTGAGTTTGCAACTAACTTCGTCAGCAATCTTCGATTTTTTTCCAATGAAGCCCATTGAGGTCGATTGTCTTTTTGTATTGACTGGAAATTCTCAAATTCTATCTTCCGAATTTGAAGTCGAATTTCATCAATTCTTATATATTTGAGTGAGTTTGCAACTAACTTTGTCAGCAATCCTTGATTCAACTCCTTGGAAGCCCAGTGAGGTCGATTGTCACTTTGTATTAATTGACAATTTTCAAAGTCTATCTTCCAAATTCAATTTGAATCTCATCAATTCTCATATATTTGAGTGAGGTTGCAATAAATTTTGTCAGCAATAGTCGGTTTACTTCAAATGAAGCCCATTGAGGTTGATTGTCTTTTTGTGTTGTTTGAAAATTTTCAAAGTCTATCCTCCTCATTTGATGACGAATCTCATCAATTCTTATATATTTGAGTGAGTTCGCAATTAACTTTGTCAGCAATCTTTGATTTACTTCAAATGAAGCCCATTGAGGTCGATTGTCACTTTGTATTGACTGAAAATTCTCAAAGTCTATCTTCCGAATTTGAAGTCGAATCTCATCAATTTTTATATATTTGAGTAAGTTCGCAACTAACTTTGTCAGCAATCTTTGATTTACTTCCATTGAAACCCATTGAGGTCGATTGTCACTTTGTGTTGTTTGGAAATTTTCAAAGTCTATCTTCCGAATTTGGTTTCGAATCTCATCAACTCTCATATATTCGAGTGAGTTTGCAACTAACTTCGTCAGCAATCTTCGATTTTTGTCCAATGAAGCCCATTGAGGTCGATTATCACTTTGTATTGACTGGAAATTCTCAAAGTCTATCTTCCGAATTTGAAGTCGAATCTCATCAATTCTTATATATTTGAGTGAGTTCGCAACTAACTTTGTCAGCAATCTTTGATTTACTTCCATTGAAACCCATTGAGGTCGATTGTCACTTTGTGTTGATACAAAATTTTCAAAGTCTATCTTCCTAATTTGATGTCGAATCTCATCAATTCCTATATATTTGAGTGAGTTTGCAACTTACTTTGTCAGCAATCGTCGATTCACTTCCATTGAAACCCATTCAGGTCGATTGTCACTTTGTGTTGTTTGAAAATTTTCAAAGTCTATCTTCCAAATTTGATGTCGAATTCCATAAATTCTTATATATTTCAGTGAGTTTGCAACTAACTTTGTCAGCAATCTTTGATTTACTTCCATTGAAACCCATTCAGGTCGATTGTCACTTTGTGTTGTTTGAAAATTTTCAAAGTCTATCTTCCTAATTTGATGTCGAATTTCATAAATTCTTATATATTTCAGTGAGTTTGCAACTAACTTTGTCAGCAATCTTCGATTTAATTCCTTTGAAGCCCAGTGAGGTCGATTGTCACTTTGTGTTGTTTGAAAATTCTCAAAGTCTATCTTCCAAATTCAAAGTCGAATCTCATTAATTCTTATATATTTGAGTGAGTTCGCAACTAACTTTGTCAGCAATCTTTGATTTACTTCCATTGAAACCCATTCAGGTCGATTGTCACTTTGTGTTGTTTGAAAATTTTCAAAGTCTATCTTCCTAATTTGATGTCGAATTTCATAAATTCTTATATATTTCAGTGAGTTTGCAACTAACTTTGTCAGCAATCTTCGATTTAATTCCTTTGAAGCCCAGTGAGGTCGATTGTCACTTTGTGTTGTTTGAAAATTCGCAAATTCTATCTTCCGAATTTGATGTCGAATCTCATCAATTCTTATATATTCGAGTGAGTTTGCAAATAACTTTGTCAGCAATCGTCGATTTACTTCCAATGAAGCCCATGGAGGTCAATTCTCACTTTGTGTTGTTTGAAAATTTTCAAAGTCTATCTTCCTAATTTGATGTCGAATCTCATCAATTCTTATATATTTGATTGAGTTCGTAACTAACTCTGTCAGCAATCTTTGATTTACTTCCATTGAAGCCCATTGAGGTCGATTGTCACTTTGTGTTGATACAAAATTTTCAAAGTCTATCTTCCGAATTTGAAGTCGAATTTCATCAATTCTTATATATTTGAGTGAATTTGCAACTAACTTTGTCAGCAATCTTCGATTTACTTCCATTGAAGCCCATTGTGGTCGATTGTCACTTTATATTGATTGAAAATTTTCAAAGTCTATCTTCCGAATTTGGAGTCGAATTTCATCAATTCTTATATATTTGAGTGAGTTTGCAACTAACTTTGTCAGCAATCTTCGATTTAATTCCTTTGAAGCCCAGTGAGGTTGATTGTCTCTTTGTGTTGTTTGAAAATTTTCAAAGTCTATCCTCCTCATTTGATGTCGAATCTCATCAATTCTTATATATTTGAGTGAGTTAGCAACTAACTCTGTCAGCAATCTTTGATTTACTTCCATTGAAGCCCAATGAGGTCGATTGTCACTTTGTGTTGATACAAAATTTTCAAAGTCTATTTTCCGCATTTGAAGTCGAATCCCATCAATTCTTATATATTTGAGTGAGTTTGCAACTAACTTTGTCAGCAATCTTCGATTTAATTCCTTTGAAGCCCAGTGAGATCGATTGTCACTTTGTGTTGTTTGAGAATTTTCAAAGTCTATCCTCCTCATTTGATGTCGAATCTCATCAATTCTTATATATTTGAGTGAGTTCGCAATTAACTTTGTCAGCAATCTTTGATTCACTTCAAATGAAGCCAATTGAGGTCGATTGTCACTTTGTGTTGTTTGAAAATTTTCAAAGTCTATCTTCCGAATTTGATGTCGAATCTCATCAATTCTTATATATTTGAGTGAGTTCGCAACTAATTTTGTCAGCAATCTTTGATTTACTTCCATTGAAGCCCAATGAGGTCGATTGTCACTTTGTGTTGATACAAAATTTTCAAAGTCTATCTTCCGCATTTGAAGTCGAATCCCATCAATTCTTATATATTTGAGTGAGTTTGCAACTAACTTCGTCAGCAATCTTCGATTTAATTCCTTTGAAGCCCAGTGAGGTCGATTGACACTTTGTGTTGTTTGAAAATTTTCAAAGTCTATCTTCCAAATTCAATTTGAATCCCATCAATTCTTATATATTTGAGTGAGTTTGCAATAAACTTTGACAGCAATAGTCGATTTACTTCAAATGAAGCCAATTGAGGTCGATTGTCACTTTGTGTTGTTTGAAAATTTTCAAAGTCTATCTTCCGAATTTGATGTCGAATCTCATCAATTCTTATATATTTGAGTGAGTTCGCAACTAATTTTGTCAGCAATCTTTGATTTACTTCCATTGAAGCCCAATGAGGTCGATTGTCACTTTGTGTTGATACAAAATTTTCAAAGTCTATCTTCCGCATTTGAAGTCGAATCCCATCAATTCTTATATATTTGAGTGAGTTTGCAACTAACTTCGTCAGCAATCTTCGATTTAATTCCTTTGAAGCCAATTGAGGTCGATTGTCATTTTGTGTTGTTTGAAAATTTTCAAAGTCTATCTTCCGAATTTGATGTCGAATCTCATCAATTCTTATATATTTGAGTGAGTTTGCAACTAACTTTGTCAGCAATCTTTGATTTACTTCCATTGAAGCCCATTGTGTTCGATTGTCACTTTGTATTGATTGAAAATTTTCAAAGTCTATCTTCCGAATTTGAAGTCGAATTTCATCAATTCTTATATATTTGTGTGAGTTTGCTACTAACTTTGTCAGCAATCTTCAATTTACTTCCATTGAAGCCCATTGTGGTCGATTGTCACATTGTATTGATTGAAAATTTTCAAAGTCTATCCTCCTCATTTGATGTCGAATCTCATCAATTCTTATATATTTGAGAGAGTTCGCAATTAACTTTGTCAGCAATCTTTGATTTACTTCAAATGAAGCCAATTGAGGTCGATTGTCACTTTGTGTTGTTTGAAAATTTTAAAGTCTATCTTCCGAATTTGAGGTCGAATCTCATCAATTCTTATATATTTGAGTGAGTTCGCAACTAACTCTGTCAGCAATCTTTGATTTACTTCCATTGAAGCCCATTGAGGTCGATTGTCACTTTGTGTTGTTTGGAAATTTTTAAAGTCTATCTTCCTAATTTGATGTCGAATCTCATCAATTCTCATATATTTGGGTGAGTTTGCAACTAACTTTGTCAGCAATCTTCGATTTAATTCCTTTGAAGCCCAGTGAGGTCGATTGTCACTTTGTGTTGTTTGAAAATTTTCAAAGTCTATCCTCCTCATTTGATGTCGAATCTAATCAATTCTTATATATTTGAGTGAGTTAGCAACTAACTCTGTCAGCAATCTTTGATTTACTTCCATTGAAGCCCAATGAGGTCGATTGTCACTTTGTGTTGATACAAAATTTTCAAAGTCTATTTTCCGCATTTGAAGTCGAATCCCATCAATTCTTATATATTTGAGTGAGTTTACAACTAACTTTGTCAGCAATCTTCGATTTAATTCCTTTGAAGCCAATTGAGGTCGATTGTCACTTTGTGTTGTTTGAGAATTTCCAAAGTCTATCCTCCTCATTTGATGTCGAATCTCATCAATTCTTATATATTTGAGTGAGTTCGCAACTAATTTTGTCAGCAATCTTTGATTCACTTCCATTGAAGCCCAATGAGGTCGATTGTCACTTTGTGTTGATACAAAATTTTCAAAGTCTATCTTCCGCATTTGAAGTCGAATCCCATCAATTCTTATATATTTGAGTGAGTTTGCAACTAACTTCGTCAGCAATCTTCGATTTAATTCCTTTGAAGCCCAGTGAGGCCGATTGTCACTTTGTGTTGTTTGAAAATTTTCAAAGTCTATCCTCCTCATTTGATGTCGAATCTCATCAATTCTTATATATATGAGTGAGTTCGCAATTAACTTTGTCAGCAATCTTTGATTTACTTCAAATGAAGCCAATTGAGGTCGATTGTCACTTTGTGTTGTTTGAGAATTTTCAAAGTCTATCTTCCGAATTTGATGTCGAATCTCATCAATTCTTATATATTTGAGTGAGTTTGCAACTAACTCTGTCAGCAATCTTTGATTTACTTCCATTGAAGCCCATTGAGGTCGATTGTCACTTTGTGTTGTTTGGAAATTTTTAAAGTCTATCTTCCTAATTTGATGTCGAATCTCATCAATTCTCATATATTTGGGTGAGTTTGCAACTAACTTTGTCAGCAATCTTCGATTTAATTCCTTTGAAGCCCAGTGAGGTCGATTGTGTTGTTTGAAAATTTTCAAAGTCTATCCTCCTCATTTGATGTCGAATCTAATCAATTCTTATATATTTGAGTGAGTTAGCAACTAACTCTGTCAGCAATCTTTGATTTACTTCCATTAAAGCCCAATGAGGTCGATTGTCACTTTGTGTTGATACAAAATTTTCAAAGTCTATTTTCCGCATTTGAAGTCGAATCCCATCAATTCTTATATATTTGAGTGAGTTTGCAACTAACTTTGTCAGCAATCTTCGATTTAATTCCTTTGAAGCCCAGTGAGGTCGATTGTCACTTTGTGTTGTTTGAGAATTTTCAAAGTCTATCCTCCTCATTTGATGTCGAATCTCATCAATTCTTATATATTTGAGTGAGTTCGCAATTAACTTTGTCAGCAATCTTTGATTCACTTCAATTGAAGCCAATTGAGGTCGATTGTCACTTTGTGTTGTTTGAAAATTTTCAAAGTCTATCTTCCGAATTTGATGTCGAATCTCATGAATTCTTATATATTTGAGTGAGTTCGCAACTAATTTTGTCAGCAATCTTTGATTTACTTCCATTGAAGCCCAATGAGGTCGATTGTCACTTTGTGTTGATACAAAATTTTCAAAGTCTATCTTCCGCATTTGAAGTCGAATCCCATCAATTCTTATATATTTGAGTGAGTTTGCAACTAACTTCGTCAGCAATCTTCGATTTAATTCCTTTGAAGCCAATTGAGGTCGATTGTCATTTTGTGTTGTTTGAAAATTTTCAAAGTCTATCTTCCGAATTTGATGTCGAATCTCATCAATTCTTATATATTTGAGTGAGTTTGCAACTAACTTTGTCAGCAATCTTTGATTTACTTCCATTGAAGCCCATTGTGTTCGATTGTCACTTTGTATTGATTGAAAATTTTCAAAGTCTATCTTCCGAATTTGAAGTCGAATTTCATCAATTCTTATATATTTGTGTGAGTTTGCTACTAACTTTGTCAGCAATCTTCAATTTACTTCCATTGAAGCCCATTGTGGTCGATTGTCACATTGTATTGATTGAAAATTTTCAAAGTCTATCTTCCAAATTCAATTTGAATCCCATCAATTCTTATATATTTGAGTGAGTTTGCAATAAACTTTGACAGCAATAGTCGATTTACTTCAAATGAAGCCAATTGAGGTCGATTGTCACTTTGTGTTGTTTGAAAATTTTCAAAGTCTATCTTCCGAATTTGATGTCGAATCTCATCAATTCTTATATATTTGAGTGAGTTCGCAACTAATTTTGTCAGCAATCTTTGATTTACTTCCATTGAAGCCCAATGAGGTCGATTGTCACTTTGTGTTGATACAAAATTTTCAAAGTCTATCTTCCGCATTTGAAGTCGAATCCCATCAATTCTTATATATTTGAGTGAGTTTGCAACTAACTTCGTCAGCAATCTTCGATTTAATTCCTTTGAAGCCAATTGAGGTCGATTGTCATTTTGTGTTGTTTGAAAATTTTCAAAGTCTATCTTCCGAATTTGATGTCGAATCTCATCAATTCTTATATATTTGAGTGAGTTTGCAACTAACTTTGTCAGCAATCTTTGATTTACTTCCATTGAAGCCCATTGTGTTCGATTGTCACTTTGTATTGATTGAAAATTTTCAAAGTCTATCTTCCGAATTTGAAGTCGAATTTCATCAATTCTTATATATTTGTGTGAGTTTGCTACTAACTTTGTCAGCAATCTTCAATTTACTTCCATTGAAGCCCATTGTGGTCGATTGTCACATTGTATTGATTGAAAATTTTCAAAGTCTATCCTCCTCATTTGATGTCGAATCTCATCAATTCTTATATATTTGAGAGAGTTCGCAATTAACTTTGTCAGCAATCTTTGATTTACTTCAAATGAAGCCAATTGAGGTCGATTGTCACTTTGTGTTGTTTGAAAATTTTAAAGTCTATCTTCCGAATTTGAGGTCGAATCTCATCAATTCTTATATATTTGAGTGAGTTCGCAACTAACTCTGTCAGCAATCTTTGATTTACTTCCATTGAAGCCCATTGAGGTCGATTGTCACTTTGTGTTGTTTGGAAATTTTTAAAGTCTATCTTCCTAATTTGATGTCGAATCTCATCAATTCTCATATATTTGGGTGAGTTTGCAACTAACTTTGTCAGCAATCTTCGATTTAATTCCTTTGAAGCCCAGTGAGGTCGATTGTCACTTTGTGTTGTTTGAAAATTTTCAAAGTCTATCCTCCTCATTTGATGTCGAATCTAATCAATTCTTATATATTTGAGTGAGTTAGCAACTAACTCTGTCAGCAATCTTTGATTTACTTCCATTGAAGCCCAATGAGGTCGATTGTCACTTTGTGTTGATACAAAATTTTCAAAGTCTATTTTCCGCATTTGAAGTCGAATCCCATCAATTCTTATATATTTGAGTGAGTTTACAACTAACTTTGTCAGCAATCTTCGATTTAATTCCTTTGAAGCCAATTGAGGTCGATTGTCACTTTGTGTTGTTTGAGAATTTCCAAAGTCTATCCTCCTCATTTGATGTCGAATCTCATCAATTCTTATATATTTGAGTGAGTTCGCAACTAATTTTGTCAGCAATCTTTGATTCACTTCCATTGAAGCCCAATGAGGTCGATTGTCACTTTGTGTTGATACAAAATTTTCAAAGTCTATCTTCCGCATTTGAAGTCGAATCCCATCAATTCTTATATATTTGAGTGAGTTTGCAACTAACTTCGTCAGCAATCTTCGATTTAATTCCTTTGAAGCCCAGTGAGGCCGATTGTCACTTTGTGTTGTTTGAAAATTTTCAAAGTCTATCCTCCTCATTTGATGTCGAATCTCATCAATTCTTATATATATGAGTGAGTTCGCAATTAACTTTGTCAGCAATCTTTGATTTACTTCAAATGAAGCCAATTGAGGTCGATTGTCACTTTGTGTTGTTTGAGAATTTTCAAAGTCTATCTTCCGAATTTGATGTCGAATCTCATCAATTCTTATATATTTGAGTGAGTTTGCAACTAACTCTGTCAGCAATCTTTGATTTACTTCCATTGAAGCCCATTGAGGTCGATTGTCACTTTGTGTTGTTTGGAAATTTTTAAAGTCTATCTTCCTAATTTGATGTCGAATCTCATCAATTCTCATATATTTGGGTGAGTTTGCAACTAACTTTGTCAGCAATCTTCGATTTAATTCCTTTGAAGCCCAGTGAGGTCGATTGTGTTGTTTGAAAATTTTCAAAGTCTATCCTCCTCATTTGATGTCGAATCTAATCAATTCTTATATATTTGAGTGAGTTAGCAACTAACTCTGTCAGCAATCTTTGATTTACTTCCATTAAAGCCCAATGAGGTCGATTGTCACTTTGTGTTGATACAAAATTTTCAAAGTCTATTTTCCGCATTTGAAGTCGAATCCCATCAATTCTTATATATTTGAGTGAGTTTGCAACTAACTTTGTCAGCAATCTTCGATTTAATTCCTTTGAAGCCCAGTGAGGTCGATTGTCACTTTGTGTTGTTTGAGAATTTTCAAAGTCTATCCTCCTCATTTGATGTCGAATCTCATCAATTCTTATATATTTGAGTGAGTTCGCAATTAACTTTGTCAGCAATCTTTGATTCACTTCAATTGAAGCCAATTGAGGTCGATTGTCACTTTGTGTTGTTTGAAAATTTTCAAAGTCTATCTTCCGAATTTGATGTCGAATCTCATGAATTCTTATATATTTGAGTGAGTTCGCAACTAATTTTGTCAGCAATCTTTGATTTACTTCCATTGAAGCCCAATGAGGTCGATTGTCACTTTGTGTTGATACAAAATTTTCAAAGTCTATCTTCCGCATTTGAAGTCGAATCCCATCAATTCTTATATATTTGAGTGAGTTTGCAACTAACTTCGTCAGCAATCTTCGATTTAATTCCTTTGAAGCCCAGTGAGGCCGATTGTCACTTTGTGTTGTTTGAAAATTTTCAAAGTCTATCCTCCTCATTTGATGTCGAATCTCATCAATTCTTATATATATGAGTGAGTTCGCAATTAACTTTGTCAGCAATCTTTGATTTACTTCAAATGAAGCCAATTGAGGTCGATTGTCACTTTGTGTTGTTTGAGAATTTTCAAAGTCTATCTTCCGAATTTGATGTCGAATCTCATCAATTCTTATATATTTGAGTGAGTTTGCAACTAACTTTGTCAGCAATCTTTGATTTACTTCCATTGAAGACCATTGTGTTCCATTGTCACTTTGTATTGATTGAAAATTTTCAAAGTCTATCTTCCGAATTTGAAGTCGAATCTCATCAATTCTTATATATTTGAGTGAGTTTGCTACTAACTTTGTCAGCAATCTTCGATTTACTTCCATTGAAGCCCATTGTGGTCGATTGTCACAATGTATTGATTGAAAATTTTCAAAGTCTATCCTCCTCATTTGATGTCGAATCTCATCAATTCTTATATATTTGAGAGAGTTCGCAATTAACTTTGTCAGCAATCTTTGATTTACTTCAAATGAAGCCAATTGAGGTCGATTGTCACTTTGTGTTGTTTGAAAATTTTAAAGTCTATCTTCCGAATTTGAGGTCGAATCTCATCAATTCTTATATATTTGAGTGAGTTCGCAACTAACTCTGTCAGCAATCTTTGATTTACTTCCATTGAAGCCCATTGAGGTCGATTGTCAATTTGTGTTGTTTGGAAATTTTTAAAGTCTATCTTCCTAATTTGATGTCGAATCTCATCAATTCTTATATATATGAGTGAGTTCGCAATTAACTTTGTCAGCAATCTTTGATTTACTTCAAATGAAGCCAATTGAGGTCGATTGTCACTTTGTGTTGTTTGAGAATTTTCAAAGTCTATCTTCCGAATCTGATGTCGAATCTCATCAATTCTTATATATTTGAGTGAGTTTGCAACTAACTTCGTCAGCAATCTTTGATTTACTTCCAATGAAGCCCATTGTGTTCGATTGTCACTTTGTATTGATTGAAAATTTTCAAAGTCTATCTTCCGAATTTGAAGTCGAATTTCATCAATTCTTATATATTTGAGTGAGTTTGCAACTAACTTCGTCAGCAATCTTTGATTTACTTCCAATGAAGCCCATTGTGTTCGATTGTCACTTTGTATTGATTGAAAATTTTCAAAGTCTATCTTCCGAATTTGAAGTCGAATTTCATCAATTCTTATATATTTGAGTGAGTTTGCTACTAACTTTGTCAGCAATCTTCGATTTACTTCCATTGAAGCCCATTGTGGTCGATTGTCACATTGTATTGATTGAAAATTTTCAAAGTCTATCCTCCTCATTTGATGTCGAATCTCATCAATTCTTATATATTTGAGAGAGTTCGCAATTAACTTTGTCAGCAATCTTTGATTTACTTCAAATGAAGCCAATTGAGGTCGATTGTCACTTTGTGTTGTTTGAAAATTTTAAAGTCTATCTTCCGAATTTGAGGTCGAATTTCATCAATTCATATATATTTGAGTGAGTTCGCAACTAAATCTGTCAGCAATCTTTGATTTACTTCCATTGAAGCCCATTGAGGTCGATTGTCACTTTGTGTTGTTTGGAAATTTTTAAAGTCTATCCTCCTCATTTGATGTCGAATCTCATCAATTCTTATATATATGAGTGAGTTCGCAATTAACTTTGTCAGCAATCTTTGATTTACTTCAAATGAAGCCAATTGAGGTCGATTGTCAGTTTGTGTTGTTTGAGAATTTTCAAAGTCTATCTTCCGAATTTGAGGTCGAATCTCATCAATTCTTATATATTTGAGTGAGTTCGCAACTAACTCTGTCAGCAATCTTTGATTTACTTCCATTGAAGCCCATTGAGGTCGATTGTCACTTTGTGTTGTTTGGAAATTTTTAAAGTCTATCTTCCTAATTTGATGTCGAATCTCATCAATTCTTATATATTTGGGTGAGTTTGCAACTAACTTTGTCAGCAATCTTCGATTTAATTCCTTTGAAGCCCAGTGAGGTCGATTGTCACTTTGTGTTGTTTGAAAATTTTTAAAGTCTATCCTCCTCATTTGATGTCGAATCTCATCAATTCTTATATATATGAGTGAGTTCGCAATTAACTTTGTCAGCAATCTTTGATTTACTTCAAATGAAGCCAATTGAGGTCGATTGTCACTTTGTGTTGTTTGAGAATTTTCAAAGTCTATCTTCCGAATTTGATGTCGAATCTCATCAATTCTTATATATTTGAGTGAGTTCGCAACTAATTTTGTCAGCAATCTTTGATTTACTTCCATTGAAGCCCAATGAGGTCGATTGTCACTTTGTGTTGATACAAAATTTTCAAAGTCTATCTTCCGCATTTGAAGTCGAATCCCATCAATTCTTATATATTTGAGTGAGTTTGCAACTAACTTCGTCAGCAATCTTCGATTTAATTCCTTTGAAGCCCAGTGAGGCCGATTGTCACTTTGTGTTGTTTGAAAATTTTCAAAGTCTATCCTCCTCATTTGATGTCGAATCTCATCAATTCTTATATATATGAGTGAGTTCGCAATTAACTTTGTCAGCAATCTTTGATTTACTTCAAATGAAGCCAATTGAGGTCGATTGTCACTTTGTGTTGTTTGAGAATTTTCAAAGTCTATCTTCCGAATTTGATGTCGAATCTCATCAATTCTTATATATTTGAGTGAGTTTGCAACTAACTTTGTCAGCAATCTTTGATTTACTTCCATTGAAGACCATTGTGTTCGATTGTCACTTTGTATTGATTGAAAATTTTCAAAGTCTATCTTCCGAATTTGAAGTCGAATCTCATCAATTCTTATATATTTGAGTGAGTTTGCTACTAACTTTGTCAGCAATCTTCGATTTACTTCCATTGAAGCCCATTGTGGTCGATTGTCACAATGTATTGATTGAAAATTTTCAAAGTCTATCCTCCTCATTTGATGTCGAATCTCATCAATTCTTATATATTTGAGAGAGTTCGCAATTAACTTTGTCAGCAATCTTTGATTTACTTCAAATGAAGCCA
The DNA here is from genome assembly GCA_026230145.1 of Diorhabda elongata. Taxonomy (NCBI): domain Eukaryota; kingdom Metazoa; phylum Arthropoda; class Insecta; order Coleoptera; family Chrysomelidae; genus Diorhabda; species Diorhabda elongata. Next base: position 34,654,348 of record CM047926.1, read on the forward strand.
ATTGAGGTCGATTGTCACTTTGTGTTGTTTGAAAATTTTAAAGTCTATCTTCCGAATTTGAGGTCGAATCTCATCAATTCTTATATATTTGAGTGAGTTCGCAACTAACTCTGTCAGCAATCTTTGATTTACTTCCATTGAAGCCCATTGAGGTCGATTGTCAATTTGTGTTGTTTGGAAATTTTTAAAGTCTATCTTCCTAATTTGATGTCGAATCTCATCAATTCTTATATATTTGGGTGAGTTTGCAACTAACTTTGTCAGCAATCTTCGATTTAATTCCTTTGAAGCCCAGTGAGGTCGATTGTCACTTTGTGTTGTTTGAAAATTTTTAAAGTCTATCCTCCTTATTTGATGTCGAATCTCATCAATTCTTATATATATGAGTGAGTTCGCAATTAACTTTGTCAGCAATCTTTGATTTACTTCAAATGAAGCCAATTGAGGTCGATTGTCACTTTGTGTTGTTTGAGAATTTTCAAAGTCTATCTTCCGAATTTGATGTCGAATCTCATCAATTCTTATATATTTGAGTGAGTTTGCAACTTACTTCGTCAGCAATCTTTGATTTACTTCCAATGAAGCCCATTGTGTTCGATTGTCACTTTGTATTGATTGAAAATTTTCAAAGTCTATCTTCCGAATTTGAAGTCGAATCTCATCAATTCTTATATATTTGAGTGAGTTTGCTACTAACTTTGTCAGCAATCTTCGATTTACTTCCATTGAAGCCCATTGTGGTCGATTGTCACATTGTATTGATTGAAAATTTTCAAAGTCTATCCTCCTCATTTGATGTCGAATCTCATCAATTCTTATATATTTGAGAGAGTTCGCAATTAACTTTGTCAGCAATCTTTGATTTACTTCAAATGAAGCCAATTGAGGTCGATTGTCACTTTGTGTTGTTTGAAAATTTTAAAGTCTATCTTCCGAATTTGAGGTCGAATTTCATCTATTCATATATATTTGAGTGAGTTCGCAACTAATTCTGTCAGCAATCTTTGATTTACTTCCATTGAAGCCCATTGAGGTCGATTGTCACTTTGTGTTGTTTGGAAATTTTTAAAGTCTATCCTCCTCATTTGATGTCGAATCTCATCAATTCTTATATATATGAGTGAGTTCGCAATTAACTTTGTCAGCAATCTTTGATTTACTTCAAATGAAGCCAATTGAGGTCGATTGTCAGTTTGTGTTGTTTGAGAATTTTCAAAGTCTATCTTCCGAATTTGAGGTCGAATCTCATCAATTCTTATATATTTGAGTGAGTTCGCAACTAACTCTGTCAGCAATCTTTGATTTACTTCCATTGAAGCCCATTGAGGTCGATTGTCACTTTGTGTTGTTTGGAAATTTTTAAAGTCTATCTTCCTAATTTGATGTCGAATCTCATCAATTCTTATATATTTGGGTGAGTTTGCAACTAACTTTGTCAGCAATCTTCGATTTAATTCCTTTGAAGCCCAGTGAGGTCGATTGTCACTTTGTGTTGTTTGAAAATTTTTAAAGTCTATCCTCCTCATTTGATGTCGAATCTCATCAATTCTTATATATATGAGTGAGTTCGCAATTAACTTTGTCAGCAATCTTTGATTTACTTCAAATGAAGCCAATTGAGGTCGATTGTCACTTTGTGTTGTTTGAGAATTTTCAAAGTCTATCTTCCGAATTTGATGTCGAATCTCATCAATTCTTATATATTCGAGTGAGTTTGCAACTAACTTTGTCAGCAATCTTTGATTTACTTCCATTGAAGCCCATTGTGTTCGATTGTCACTTTGTATTGATTGAAAATTTTCAAAGTCTATCTTCCGAATTTGAAGTCGAATTTCATCAATTCTTATATATTTGAGTGAGTTTGCTACTAACTTTGTCAGCAATCTTCGATTTACTTCCATTGAAGCCCATTGTGGTCGATTGTCACATTGTATTGATTGAAAATTTTCAAAGTCTATCCTCCTCATTTGATGTCGAATCTCATCAATTCTTATATATTTGAGAGAGTTCGCAATTAACTTTGTCAGCAATCTTTGATTTACTTCAAATGAAGCCAATTGAGGTCGATTGTCACTTTGTGTTGTTTGAAAATTTTAAAGTCTATCTTCCGAATTTGAGGTCGAATCTCATCAATTCTTATATATTTGAGTGAGTTCGCAACTAACTCTGTCAGCAATCTTTGATTTACTTCCATTGAAGCCCATTGAGGTCGATTGTCAATTTGTGTTGTTTGGAAATTTTTAAAGTCTATCTTCCTAATTTGATGTCGAATCTCATCAATTCTTATATATTTGGGTGAGTTTGCAACTAACTTTGTCAGCAATCTTCGATTTAATTCCTTTGAAGCCCAGTGAGGTCGATTGTCACTTTGTGTTGTTTGAAAATTTTTAAAGTCTATCCTCCTTATTTGATGTCGAATCTCATCAATTCTTATATATATGAGTGAGTTCGCAATTAACTTTGTCAGCAATCTTTGATTTACTTCAAATGAAGCCAATTGAGGTCGATTGTCACTTTGTGTTGTTTGAGAATTTTCAAAGTCTATCTTCCGAATTTGATGTCGAATCTCATCAATTCTTATATATTTGAGTGAGTTTGCAACTTACTTCGTCAGCAATCTTTGATTTACTTCCAATGAAGCCCATTGTGTTCGATTGTCACTTTGTATTGATTGAAAATTTTCAAAGTCTATCTTCCGAATTTGAAGTCGAATTTCATCAATTCTTATATATTTGAGTGAGTTTGCTACTAACTTTGTCAGCAATCTTCGATTTACTTCCATTGAAGCCCATTGTGGTCGATTGTCACATTGTATTGATTGAAAATTTTCAAAGTCTATCCTCCTCATTTGATGTCGAATCTCATCAATTCTTATATATTTGAGAGAGTTCGCAATTAACTTTGTCAGCAATCTTTGATTTACTTCAAATGAAGCCAATTGAGGTCGATTGTCACTTTGTGTTGTTTGAAAATTTTAAAGTCTATCTTCCGAATTTGAGGTCGAATTTCATCTATTCATATATATTTGAGTGAGTTCGCAACTAATTCTGTCAGCAATCTTTGATTTACTTCCATTGAAGCCCATTGAGGTCGATTGTCACTTTGTGTTGTTTGGAAATTTTTAAAGTCTATCCTCCTCATTTGATGTCGAATCTCATCAATTCTTATATATATGAGTGAGTTCGCAATTAACTTTGTCAGCAATCTTTGATTTACTTCAAATGAAGCCAATTGAGGTCGATTGTCAGTTTGTGTTGTTTGAGAATTTTCAAAGTCTATCTTCCGAATTTGAGGTCGAATCTCATCAATTCTTATATATTTGAGTGAGTTCGCAACTAACTCTGTCAGCAATCTTTGATTTACTTCCATTGAAGCCCATTGAGGTCGATTGTCACTTTGTGTTGTTTGGAAATTTTTAAAGTCTATCTTCCTAATTTGATGTCGAATCTCATCAATTCTTATATATTTGGGTGAGTTTGCAACTAACTTTGTCAGCAATCTTCGATTTAATTCCTTTGAAGCCCAGTGAGGTCGATTGTCACTTTGTGTTGTTTGAAAATTTTTAAAGTCTATCCTCCTCATTTGATGTCGAATCTCATCAATTCTTATATATATGAGTGAGTTCGCAATTAACTTTGTCAGCAATCTTTGATTTACTTCAAATGAAGCCAATTGAGGTCGATTGTCACTTTGTGTTGTTTGAGAATTTTCAAAGTCTATCTTCCGAATTTGATGTCGAATCTCATCAATTCTTATATATTCGAGTGAGTTTGCAACTAACTTTGTCAGCAATCTTTGATTTACTTCCATTGAAGCCCATTGTGTTCGATTGTCACTTTGTATTGATTGAAAATTTTCAAAGTCTATCTTCCGAATTTGAAGTCGAATTTCATCAATTCTTATATATTTGAGTGAGTTTGCTACTAACTTTGTCAGCAATCTTCGATTTACTTCCATTGAAGCCCATTGTGGTCGATTGTCACATTGTATTGATTGAAAATTTTCAAAGTCTATCCTCCTCATTTGATGTCGAATCTCATCAATTCTTATATATTTGAGAGAGTTCGCAATTAACTTTGTCAGCAATCTTTGATTTACTTCAAATGAAGCCAATTGAGGTCGATTGTCACTTTGTGTTGTTTGAAAATTTTAAAGTCTATCTTCCGAATTTGAGGTCGAATCTCATCAATTCTTATATATTTGAGTGAGTTCGCAACTAACTCTGTCAGCAATCTTTGATTTACTTCCATTGAAGCCCATTGAGGTCGATTGTCACTTTGTGTTGTTTGGAAATTTTTAAAGTCTATCTTCCTAATTTGATGTCGAATCTCATCAATTCTTATATATTTGGGTGAGTTTGCAACTAACTTTGTCAGCAATCTTCGATTTAATTCCTTTGAAGCCCAGTGAGGTCGATTGTCACTTTGTGTTGTTTGAAAATTTTCAAAGTCTATCCTCCTCATTTGATGTCGAATCTCATCAATTCTTATATATTTGAGAGAGTTCGCAATTAACTTTGTCAGCAATCTTTGATTTACTTCAAATGAAGCCAATTGAGGTCGATTGTCACTTTGTGTTGTTTGAAAATTTTCAAAGTCTATCTTCCGAATTTGAGGTCGAATCTCATCAATTCTTATATATTTGAGTGAGTTTGCAACTAACTTTGTCAGCAATCTTCGATGTAATTCCATTGAAGCCCATTGTGTTCGATTGTCACTTTGTATTGATTGAAAATTTTCAAAGTCTATCTTCCGAATTTGAGGTCGAATTTCATCAATTCTTATATATTTGAGTGAGTTTGCAACTAACTTTGTCAGCAATCTTCGATTTAATTCCTTTGAAGCCCAGTGAGGTCGATTGTCACTTTGTGTTGTTTGAAAATTTTCAAAGTCTATCCTCCTCATTTGATGTCGAATCTCATCAATTCTTATATATTTGAGAGAGTTCGCAATTAACTTTGTCAGCAATCTTTGATTTACTTCAAATGAAGCCAATTGAGGTCGATTTTCACTTTGTGTTGTTTGAAAATTTTAAAGTCTATCTTCCGAATTTGAGGTCGAATCTCCTCAATTCTTATATATTTGAGTGAGTTTGCAACTAACTTTGTCAGCATTCTTCGATTTAATTCCTTTGAAGCCCAGTGAGGTCGATTGTCACTATGTGTTGTTTGAATATTTTCAAAGTCTATCCTCCTCATTTGATGTCGAATCTCATCAATTCTTATATATTTGAGAGAGTTTGCTACTAACTTTGTCAGCAATCTTCGATTTACTTCCATTGAAGCCCATTGTGGTCGATTGTCACTTTGTATTGATTGAAAATTTTCAAAGTCTATCTTCCGAATTTGAGGTCGAATTTCATCAATTCTTATATATTTGAGTGAGTTTGCAACTAACTTTGTCAGCAATCTTCGATTTAATTCCTTTGAAGCCCAGTGAGGTCGATTGTCACTTTGTGTTGTTTGAGAATTTTCAAAGTCTATCCTCCTCATTTGATGTCGAATCTCATCAATTCTTATATATTTGAGTGAGTTCGCAATTAACTTTGTCAGCAATCTTTGATTCACTTCAAATGAAGCCAATTGAGGTCGATTGTCACTTTGTGTTGTTTGAAAATTTTCAAAGTCTATCTTCCGAATTTGATGTCAAATCTCATCAATTCTTATATATTTGAGTGAGTTTGCAACTAACTTGTCAGCAATCTTCGATTTAATTCCTTTGAAGCCCAGTGAGGTCGATTGTCACTTTGTGTTGTTTGAAAATTTTCAAAGTCTATCTTCCGAATTTGAGGTCGAGTCTCATCAATTCTTATATATTTGAGTGAGTTCGCAACTAACTCTGTCAGCAATCTTTGATTCACTTCCATTGAAGCCCATTGAGGATGATTGTCTTTTTGTGTTGTTTGAAAATTTTCAAAGTCTATCTTCCGAATTTGAAGTCGAATTTCATCAATTCTTATATATATGAGTGAGTTCGCAATTAACTTTGTCAGCAATCTTTGATTTACTTCAAATGAAGCCAATTGAGGTCGATTGTCACTTTGTGTTGTTTGAAAATTTTCAAAGTCTATCTTCGGAATTTGATGTCTATTCTCATCAATTCTTATATATTTGAGTGAGTTCGCAACTAACTCTGTCAGCAATCTTTGATTTACTTCCATTGAAGCCCAATGAGGTCGATTGTCACTTTGTGTTGATACAAAATTTTCGAAGTCTATCCTCCTCATTTGATGTCGAATCTCATCAATTCTTATATATTTGAGAGAGTTCGCAATCAACTTTGTCAGCAATCTTCGATTTACTTCCATTGAAGCCCATTGTGTTCGATTGTCACTTTGTATTGATTGAAAATTTTCAAAGTCTATCTTCCGAATTTGAAGTCGAATTCCATCAATTCTTATATATTTGAGTGAGTTTGCTACTAACTTTGTCAGCAATCTTCGATTTACTTCCATTGAAGCCCATTGTGGTCGATTGTCACTTTGTATTGATTGAAAATTTTCAAAGTCTATCTTCCGAATTTGAGGTCGAATTTCATCAATTCTTATATATTTGAGTGAGTTTGCAACTAACTTTGTCAGCAATCTTCGATTTAATTACTTTGAAGCCCAGTGAGGTCGATTGTCACTTTGTGTTGTTTGAGAATTTTCAAAGTCTATCCTCCTCATTTGATGTCGAATCTCATCAATTCTTATATATTTGAGTTAGTTCGCAATTAACTTTGTCAGCAATCTTTGATTCACTTCAAATGAAGCCAATTGAGGTCGATTGTCACTTTGTGTTGTTTGAAAATTTTCAAAGTCTATCTTCCGAATTTGATGTCGAATCTCATCAATTCTTATATATTTGAGTGAGTTCGCAACTAATTTTGTCAGCAATCTTTGATTTACTTCCATTGAAGCCCAATGAGGTCGATTGTCACTTTGTGTTGATACAAAATTTTCAAAGTCTATCTTCCGCATTTGAAGTCGAATCCCATCAATTCTTATATATTTGAGTGAGTTTGCAACTAACTTCGTCAGCAATCTTCGATTTAATTCCTTTGAAGCCCAGTGAGGTCGATTGTCACTTTGTGTTGTTTGAAAATTTTCAAAGTCTATCCTCCTCATTTGATGTCGAATCTCATCAATTCTTATATATTTGAGAGAGTTCGCAACTAACTCTGTCAGCAATCTTTGATTCACTTCCATTGAAGCCCATTGAGGTTGATTGTCTTTTTGTGTTGTTTGAAAATTTTCAAAGTCTATTTTCCGAATTTGTTGTCGAATCTCATCAATTCTTATATATTTGAGTGAGTTTGCAACTAACTTTGTCAGCAATCTTCGATTTACTTCCATTGAAGCCCATTGTGTTCGATTGTCACTTTGTATTGATTGAAAATTTTCAAAGTCTATCTTCCGAATTTGAAGTCGAATTTCATCAATTCTTATATATATATGAGTCAGTTCGCAATTAACTTTGTCAGCAATCTTCGATTTACTTCCATTGAAGCCCATTGTGTTCGATTGTCACTTTGTATTGATTGAAAATTTTCAAAGTCTATCTTCCGAATTTGAAGTCGAATTTCATCAATTCTTATATATATGAGTGAGTTCGCAATTAACTTTGTCAGCAATCTTTGATTTACTTCAAATGAAGCCAATTGAGGTCGATTGTCACTTTGTGTTGTTTGAAAATTTTCAAAGTCTATCTTCCGAATTTGATGTCGAATCTCATCAATCCTTATATATTTGAGTGAGTTCGCAACTAACTCTGTCAGCAATCTTTGATTTACTTCCATTGAAGCCCAATGAGGTCGATTGTCACTTTGTGTTGATACAAAATTTTCAAAGTCTATCTTCCGCATTTGAAGTCGAATCCCATCAATTCTTATATATTTGAGTGAGTTTGCAACTAACTTGTCAGCAATCTTCGATTCAATTCCTTTGAAGCCCAGTGAGGTCGATTGTCACTTTGTGTTGTTTGAAAATTTTCAAAGTCTATCCTCCTCATTTGATGTCGAATCTCATCAATTCTTATATATTTGAGAGAGTTCGCAATTAACTTTGTCAGCAATCTTTGATTTACTTCAAATGAAGCCAATTGAGGTCGATTGTCACTTTGTGTTGTTTGAAAATTTTAAAGTCTATCTTCCGAATTTGGGGTCGAATCTCATCAATTCTTATATATTTGAGTGAGTTCGCAACTAACTCTGTCAGCAATCTTTGATTAACTTCCATTGAAGCCCATTGAGGTCGATTGTCACTTTGTGTTGTTTGGAAATTTTTAAAGTCTATCTTCCTAATTTGATGTCGAATCTCATCAATTCTTATATATTTGAGTGAGTTTGCAACTAACTTTGTCAACAATCTTCGATTTACTTCCATTGAAGCCCATTGTGGTCGTTTGTCACTTTGTATTGATTGAAAATTTTCAAAGTCTATCTTCCGAATTTGTTGTCGAATCTCATCAATTCCTATATATTTGAGTGAGTTCGCAACTAACTTTGTCAGCAATCTTTGATTTACATCCATTGAAACCCATTGAGGTCGATTGTCACTTTGTGTTGTTTGAAAATTTTCAAAGTCTATCTTCCTAATTTGATGTCGAATCTCATCAATTCTTATATATTTGATTGAGTTCGTAACTAACTCTGTCAGCAATCTTTGATTTACTTCCATTGAAGCCCATTGAGGTCGATTGTCACTTTGTATTGATTGAAAATTCTCAATGACTATCTTCCGAATTTGATGTCGTATCTCATCAATTCTTATATATTTGAGTGATCTTGCAAATAACTTTGTCAGTAATCTTTGATTTACTTCCATTGAAACCCATTGAGGTCGATTGTCACTTTGTGTTGTTTGGAAATTTTCAAAGTCTATCTTCCTAATTTGATGTCGAATCTCATCAATTCTTATATATTTGAATGAGTTTGCAACTAACTTTTTCAGCAATCTTCGATTTAATTCCTTTGAAGCCCAGTGAGGTCGATTGTCACTTTGTATTGATTAAAAATTTTCAAAGTCTATCTTCCAAATTCAATTTGAATCTCATCAATTCTTATATATTTGAGTGAGTTTGCAATGAACTTTGTCAGCAATAGTCGATTTACTTCAAATGAAGCCCATTGAGGTTGATTGTCTTTCTGTGTTGTTTGAAAATTTTCAAAGTCTATCTTCCGAATTTGAAGTCGAATTCCATCAATTCTTATATATTTGAGTGAGTTTGCTACTAACTTTGTCAGCTATCTTCGATTTACTTCCATTGAAGCCCATTGTGGTCGATTGTCACTTTGTATTGATTGAAAATTTTCAAAGTCTATCTTCCGAATTTGAGGTCGAATTTCATCAATTCTTATATATTTGAGTGAGTTTGCAACTAACTTTGTCAGCAATCTTCGATTTAATTCCTTTGAAGCCCAATGAGGTCGATTGTCACTTTGTGTTGTTTGAGAATTTTCAAAGTCTATCCTCCTCATTTGATGTCGAATCTCATCAATTCTTATATATTTGAGTGAGTTCGCAATTAACTTTGTCAGCAATCTTTGATTCACTTCAAATGAAGCCAATTGAGGTCGATTGTCACTTTGTGTTGTTTGAAAATTTTCAAAGTCTATCTTCCGAATTTGATGTCGAATCTCATCAATTCTTATATATTTGAGTGAGTTCGCAACTAATTTTGTCAGCAATCTTTGATTTACTTCCATTGAAGCCCAATGAGGTCGATTGTCACTTTGTGTTGATACACAATTTTCAAAGTCTATCTTCCGCATTTGAAGTCGAATCCCATCAATTCTTATATATTTGAGTGAGTTTGCAACTAACTTCGTCAGCAATCTTCGATTTAATTCCTTTGAAGCCCAGTGAGGGCGATTGTCACTTTGTGTTGTTTGAACATTTTCAAAGTCTATCTTCCGAATTTGAGGTCGAATCTCATCAATTCTTATATATTTGAGTTTGTTTGCAACTAACTTTGTCAGCAATCTTCGATTTACTTCCATTGAAGCCCATTGTGTTCGATTGTCACTTTGTATTGATTGAAAATTTTCAAAGTCTATCTTCCGAATTTAAAGTCGAATTTCATCAATTCTTATATATATGAGTGAGTTCGCAATTAACTTTGTCAGCAATCTTCGATTTACTTCCATTGAAGCCCATTGTGTTCGATTGTCACTTTGTATTGATTGAAAATTTTCAAAGTCTATCTTCCGAATTTGAAGTCGAATTTCATCAATCCTTATATATATGAGTGAGTTCGCAACTAACTTGTCAGCAATCTTCGATTCAATTCCTTTGAAGCCCAGTGAGGTCGATTGTCACTTTGTGTTGTTTGAAAATTTTCAAAGTCTATCCTCCTCATTTGATGTCGAATCTCATCAATTCTTATATATTTGAGAGAGTTCGCAATTAACATTGTCAGCAATCTTTGATTTACTTCAAATGAAGCCAATTGAGGTCGATTGTCACTTTGTGTTGTTTGAAAATTTTAAAGTCTATCTTCCGAATTTGAGGTCGAATCTCATCAATTCTTATATATTTGAGTGAGTTCGCAACTAACTCTGTCAGCAATCTTTGATTTACTTCCATTGAAGCCCATTGAGGTCGATTGTCACTTTGTGTTGTTTGGAAATTTTTAAAGTCTATCTTCCTAATTTGATGTCGAATCTCATCAATTCTTATATATTTCGGTGAGTTTGCAGCTAACTTTAACAGCAATCTTCGATTTAATTCCTTTGAAGCCCAGTGAGGTCGATTGTCACTTTGTATTGATTGAAAATTTTCAAAGTCTATCTTCCAAATTCAATTTGAATCCCATCAATTCTTATATATTTGAGTGAGTTTGCAATAAACTTTCTCAGCAATAGTCGATTTACTTCAAATGAAGCCCATTGAGGTTGATTGTCTTTTTGTGTTGTTTGAAAATTTTCAAAGTCTGTCTTCCGAATTTGTTGTCGAATCTCATCAATTCTTATATATTTGAGTGAGTTTGCAACTAACTTTGTCAGCAATCTTCGATTTACTTCCATTGATGCCCATTGTGGTCGATTGTCACTTTGTATTGATTGAAAATTTTTAAAGTCTATCTTCCTAATTTGATGTCGAATCTCATCAATTCTCATATATTTGGGTGAGTTTGCAGCTGATTTTGTCAGCAATCTTCGATTTAATTCCTTTGAAGCCCAGTGAGGTCGATTGTCACTTTGTATTGATTGAAAATTCTCAATGACTATCTTCCGAATTTGAAGTCGAATTTCATCAATTCTTATATATTTGAGTGAGTTTGCAACTAATTTTGTCAGCAATCTTCGATTTAATTCCTTTGAAGCCCAGTGAGGTCGATTGTCACTTCGTGTTGTTTGAAAATTTTCAAAGTCTATCTTCCGAAATTGAGGTCTAATTTCATCAATTCTTATATATTTGAGTGAGTTTGCAACTAACTTTGTCAGCAATCTTCGATTCAATTCCTTTGAAGCCCAGTGAGGTCGATTGTCACTTTGTATTGATTGAAAATTTTCAAAGTCTACCTTCCAAATTCAATTTGAATCCCATCAATTCTTATATATTTGAGTGAGTTTGCAATAAACTTTGTCAGCAATAGTCGATTTACTTCAAATGAAGCCCATTGAGGTTGATTGTCTTTTTGTGTTGTTTGAAAATTTTCAAAGTCTATATTCCGAATTTGTTGTCGAATCTCATCAATTCTTATATATTTGAGTGAGTTTGCAACTAACTTTGTCAGCAATCTTCGATTTACTTCCATTGAAGCCCATTGTGGTCGATTGTCACTTTGTATTGATTGAAAATTTTCAAAGTCTATCTTCCGAATTTGTTGTCGAATCTCATCAATTCCTATATATTTGAGTGAGTTCGCAACTAACTCTGTCAGCAATCTTTGATTTACATCCATTGAAACCCATTGAGGTCGATTGTCACTTTGTGTTGTTTGAAAATTTTCAAAGTCTATCTTCCTAATTTGATGTCGAATCTCATCAATTCTTATATATTTGATTGAGTTCGTAACTAACTCTGTCAGCAATCTTTGATTTACTTCCATTGAAGCCCATTGAGCTCGATTGTCACTTTGTATTGTTTGAAAATTCTCAATGACTATCTTCCGAATTTGATGTCGTATCTCATCAATTCTTATATATTTGAGTGATCTTGCAAATAACTTTGTCAGCAATCTTTGATTTACTTCCATTGAAACCCATTGAGGTCGATTGTCACTTTGTGTTGTTTGGAAATTTTCAAAGTCTATCTTCCTAATTTGATGTCGAATCTCATCAATTCTTATATATTTGAATGAGTTTGCAACTAACTTTGTCAGCAATCTTCGATTCAATTCCTTTGAAGCCCAGTGAGGTCGATTGTCACTTTGTATTGATTAAAAATTTTCAAAGTCTATCTTCCAAATTCAATTTGAATCTCATCAATTCTTATATATTTGAATGAGTTTGCAATGAACTTTGTCAGCAATAGTCGATTTACTTCAAATGAAGCCCATTGAGGTTGATTGTCTTTCTGTGTTGTTTGAAAATTTTCAAAGTCTATCTTCCGAATTTGTTGTCGAATCTCATCAATTCTTATATATTCGAGTGAGTTTGCAACTAACTTTGTCAACAATCTTCGATTTAATTCCTTTGAAGCCCAGTGAGGTCGATTGTCACTTTGTGTTGTTTGAAAATTTTCAAAGTCTATCCTCCTCATTTGATGTCGAATCTCATCAATTCTTATATATTTGAGTGAGTTAGCAATTAACTTTGTCAGCAATCTTTGATTTACTCCAAATGAAGCCAATTGAGGTCGATTGTCACTTTGTGTTGTTTGAAAATTTTCAAAGTCTATCTTCCGAATTTGAGGTCGAATCTCGTCAATTCTTATATATTTGAGTGAGTTTGCAATAAACTTTGTCAGCAATAGTCGATTTACTTCAAATGAAGCCCATTGAGGTTGATTGTCTTTTTGTGTTGTTTGAAAATTTTCAAAGTCTATCTTCCGGAATTGTTGTCGAATCTCATCAATTCTTATATATTTGAGTGAGTTTGCAACTAACTTTGTCAGCAATCTTCGATTTACTTCCATTGAAGCCCATTGTGGTCGATTGTCACTTTGTATTGATTGAAAATTTTCAAAGTCTATCTTCCGAATTTGAAGTCGAATTTCATCAATTCTTATATATTTGAGTGAGTTTGCAACTAACTTTGTCAGCAATCTTCGATTTACTTCCATTGAAGCCCATTGTGGTCGATTGTCACTTTGTATTGATTGAAAATTTTCAAAGTCTATCTTCCGAATTTGAAGTCGAATTTCATCAATTCTTATATATTTGAGTGAGTTTGCTACTAACTTTGTCAGCAATCTTCGATTTACTTCCATTGAAGCCCATTGTGGTCGATTGTCACTTTGTATTGATTGAAAATTTTCGAAGTCTATCTTCCGAATTTGAAGTCGAATTTCATGAATTCTTATATATTTGAGTGAGTTTGCAACTAACTTTGTCAGCAATCTTCGATTTAATTCCTTTGAAGCCCAGTGAGGTCGATTGTCACTTTGTGTTGTTTGAAAATTTTCAAAGTCTATCCTCCTCATTTTTATGTCGAATCTCATCAATTCTTATATATATGAGTGACTTCGCAATTAACTTTGTCAGCAATCTTCGATTTACTTCAAATGAAGCCAATTGAGGTCGATTGTCACTTTGTGTTGTTTGAAAATTTTCAAAGTCTATCTTCCGAATTTGTTGTCGAATCTCATCAATTCTTATATATTTGAGTGAGTTTGCAACTAACTTTGTCAGCAATCTTCGATTTACTTCCATTAAAGCCCATTGTGGTCGATTGTCACTTTGTATTGATTGAAAATTCTCAATGACTATCTTGCGAATTTGAAGTCGAATTTCATCAATTCTTATATATTTGAGTGAGTTTGCAACTAACTTTGTCAGCAATCTTCGATTCAATTCCTTTGAAGCCCAGTGAGTTCGATTGTCACTTTGTGTTGTTTGAAAATTTTCAAAGTCTATCTTCCGAATTTGAGGTCGAATCTCATCAATTCTTATATATTTGAGTGAGTTCGCAACTAACTCTGTCAGCAATCTTTGATTTACTTCCATTGAAGCCCATTGAGGTCGATTGTCACTTTGTGTTGTTTGGAAATTTTCAAAGTCTATCTTCCTAATTTGATGTCGAATCTCATCAATTCTTATATATTTGAGTGAGTTTGCAACTAACTTTGTCAGCAATCTTCGATTTACTTCCGTTGAAGCCCATTGAGGTGGATTGTCACTTTGTATAGATTGGATATTTTCAAAGTCTATCTTCCGAATTTGAAGTCGAATCTCATCAACTCTTATATATTCTAGTGAGTTTGCAACTAACTCTGTCAGCAATCTTCGATTTATTTCCATTGAAGCCCATTGTGGTCGATTGGCACTTTGTGTTGTTTGAAAATTTTCAAAGTCTATCTTCCGAACTTGAAGTCGAATCTCATCAATTCTTATATATTTGAGTGAGTTCGCAACTAACTTTGTCAGCAATCTTTGATTTACTTCCATTGAATCCCATTGAGGTCGATTGTCACTTTGTGTTGTTTGAAAATTCTCAAAGTCTATCCTCCTAATTTGATGTCGAATCTCATCAATTTTTATATATTTGAGTGAGTTTGCAACTAACTTTGTCAGCAATTGTCGATATACTTCCATTGAAGCCCATTGTGGTCGATTGTCACTTTGTATTGATTGAAAATTTTCAAAGTCTATCTCCCGAATTTGAAGTCGAATTTCATCAATTCTTATATATTTGAATGAGTTGGCAAATTACTTTGTTAGCAATCGTCGATTTACTTCCATTGAAGCCTATTGGGGTCGGTTGTCACTTTGTATTGATTGAAAATTTTCAAAGTCTATCTTCCGAATTTGAAGTCGAATCTCATCAATTTTTATTTATTTGAGTGAGTTTGCAACTAACTTTGTCAGCAATCGTCGATTTACTTCCATTGAAGCTCATTGAGATTGATAGTCACTTTGTATTGATTGGAAATTTCCAAAGTCTATCTTCCAAATTCAAAGTCGAATCTCATCAATTCTTATATATTTGAGTGAGTTTGCAATTAACTTTGTCAGCAATCTTCGATTTACTTCCATTGAAGCCTATTGAGGTCGGTTGTCACTTTGTATTGATTGAAAATTTTCAAAGTCTATCTTCCGAATTTGAAGTCGAATCTCATCAATTTTTATATATTTGAGTGAGTTTGCAACTAACTTTGTCAGCAATTGTCGATTTACTTCCATTGAAGCCCATTGTGGTCGATTGTCACTTTGAATTGATCGAAAATTTTCAATGTCTATCTTTCGAATTTGAAGTCGAAACTCATCAACTCTTATATATTCGAGTGAGTTTGCAATTAACTTTGTCAGCAATCTTCGATTTACTTCCATTGATGCCTATTGAGGTCGGTTGTCACTTTGTATTGATTGAAAATTTTCAAAGTATATCTTCCAAATTCAAAGTCGAATCTCATCAATTCTTATATATTTGAGTGAGTTTGCAATAAACTTTGTCAGCAATAGTCGATTTACTTTCATTGAAGTCCATTGAGATCGATTGTCACTTTGTATTGATTGGAAATTTTCAAAGTCTATCTTTCGAATTTGAAGTCGAATTTCATCAATTCTTATATATTTGAGTGAGTTTGCAACTAACTTTGTCAGCAATCTTCGATTTACTTCCGTTGAAGCCCATTGAGGTGGATTGTCACTTTGTATTGATTGAAAATTTTCAGAGTCTATCTTCCGAATTTGATGTCGAATCTCATCAACTCTCATATATTTGAGTGAGTTTGCAACTAACATTGTCAACAATCTTCGATTTACTTCCATTGAAGCTCATTGAGATCGATTGTCACTTTGTATAGATTGGATATTTTCAAAGTCTATCTTCCGAATTTGAAGTCGAATCTCATCAACTCTTATATATTCTAGTGAGTTTGCAACTAACATTGTCAACAATCTTCGATTTACTTCCATTGAAGCTCATTGTGGTCGATTGTCACTTTGTGTTGTTTGGAAATTTTCAAAGCCTCTCTTCCGAATTTGAAGTCGAATCTCATCAATTCTTATATATTTGAGTGAGTTTGCAACTAACTTTGTCAGCAATCGTCGATTTACTTCCATTGTAGCCCATTGAGATCGATTGTCACTTTGTATAGATTGGATATTTTCAAAGTCTATCTTCCGAATTTGAAGTCGAATCTCATCAACTCTTATATATTCTAGTGAGTTTGCAACTAACTCTGTCAGCAATCTTCGATTTACCTCCTTTGAAGCCCATTGAGGTCGATTGTCACTTTGTATTGACTGAAAATTCTCAAAGTCTATCTTCCGAATTTGAAGTCGAATCTCATCAATTTTTATATATTTGAGTGAGTTTGCAACTAACTTTGTCAGCAATTGTCGATTTACTTCCATTGAAGCCCATTGTGGTCGATTGTCACTTTGTATTGATTGAAAATTTTCAAAGTCTATCTTCCGAATTTGAAGTCGAATTTCATCAATTCTTATATATTCGAGTGAGTTTGCAACTAACTTTGTCAGCAATCTTCGATTTAATTCCTTTGAAGCCCAGTGAGGTCGATTGTCACTTTGTATTGATTGAAAATTTTCAAAGTCTATCTTCCGAATTTGAAGTCGAATTTCATCAATTCTTATATATTTGAGTGAGTTTGCAACTAACTTTGTCAGCAATCGTCGATTTACTTCCATTGAAGCCCATTGAGATCGATTGTCACTTTGTATTGATTGGATATTTTCAAAGTCTATCTTCCGAATTTTAAGTCGAATCTCATCAACTTTTATATATTCGAGTGAGTTTGCAACTAACTTTGTCAGCATTCTTCGATCTACTTCCATTGAAGCCCATTGAGGTCGATTGTCACTCTGTATTGACTGAAAATTCTCTAAGTCTATCTTCCGAATTTGACGTCGAATCTCATCAATTCTTATATATTTGAGTGAGTTTGCAACTAACTTTGTCAGCAATCTTCGATTTACTTCCGTTGAAGCCCATTGAGGTGGATTGTCACTTTGTATTGATTGAAAATTTTCAGAGTCTATCTTCCGAATTTGATGTCGAATCTCATCAACTCTCATATATTCGAGTGAGTTTGCAACTAACATTGTCAACAATCTTCGATTTACTTCCATTGAAGCTCATTGAGATCGATTGTCACTTTGTATAGATTGGATATTTTCAAAGTCTATCTTCCGAATTTGAAGTCGAATCTCATCAACTCTTATATATTCTAGTGAGTTTGCAACTAACTCTGTCAGCAATCTTCGATTTATTTCCATTGAAGCCCATTGTGGTCGATTGGCACTTTGTGTTGTTTGAAAATTTTCAAAGTCTATCTTCCGAACTTGAAGTCGAATCTCATCAATTCTTATATATTTGAGTGAGTTCGCAACTAACTTTGTCAGCAATCTTTGATTTACTTCCATTGAATCCCATTGAGGTCGATTGTCACTTTGTGTTGTTTGAAAATTCTCAAAGTCTATCTTCCTAATTTGATGTCGAATCTCATCAATTTTTATATATTTGAGTGAGTTTGCAACTAACTTTGTCAGCAATTGTCGATATACTTCCATTGAAGCCCATTGTGGTCGATTGTCACTTTGTATTGATTGAAAATTTTCAAAGTCTATCTCCCGAATTTGAAGTCGAATTTCATCAATTCTTATATATTTGAATGAGTTTGCAAATTACTTTGTCAGCAATCGTCGATTTACTTCCATTGAAGCCTATTGGGGTCGGTTGTCACTTTGTATTGATTGAAAATTTTCAAAGTCTATCTTCCGAATTTGAAGTCGAATCTCATCAATTCTTATTTATTTGAGTGAGTTTGCAACTAACTTTGTCAGCAATCGTCGATTTACTTCCATTGAAGCTCATTGAGATTGATAGTCACTTTGTATTGATTGGAAATTTCCAAAGTCTATCTTCCAAATTCAAAGTCGAATCTCATCAATTCTTATATATTTGAGTGAGTTTGCAATTAACTTTGTCAGCAATCTTCGATTTACTTCCATTGAAGCCTATTGAGGTCGGTTGTCACTTTGTATTGATTGAAAATTTTCAAAGTCTATCTTCCGAATTTGAAGTCGAATCTCATCAATTTTTATATATTTGAGTGAGTTTGCAACTAACTTTGTCAGCAATTGTCGATTTACTTCCATTGAAGCCCATTGTGGTCGATTGTCACTTTGAATTGATCGAAAATTTTCAATGTCTATCTTCCGAATTTGACGTCGAATCTCATCAATTTTTATATATTTGAGTGAGTTTGCAACTAACTTTGTCAGCAATCTTCGATTTAATTCCTTTGAAGCCCAGTGAGGTCGATGTTCACTTTGTATTGATTGAAAATTTTCAAAGTCTATCTTCCGAATTTGAAGTCGAATTTCATCAATTCTTATATATTTGAGTGAGTTTGCAACTAACTTTGTCAGCAATCTTCGATTCAATTCCTTTGAAGCCCAGTGAGTTCGATTGTCACTTTGTGTTGTTTGAAAATTTTCAAAGTCTATCTTCCGAATTTGAGGTCGAATCTCATCAATTCTTATATATTTGAGTGAGTTCGCAACTAACTCTGTCAGCAATCTTTGATTTACTTCCATTGAAGCCCATTGAGGTCGATTGTCACTTTGTGTTGTTTGGAAATTTTCAAAGTCTATCTTCCTAATTTGATGTCGAATCTCATCAATTCTTATATATTTGAGTGAGTTTGCAACTAACTTTGTCAGCAATCTTCGATTTACTTCCGTTGAAGCCCATTGAGGTGGATTGTCACTTTGTATTGATTGAAAATTTTCAGAGTCTATCTTCCGAATTTGATGTCGAATCTCATCAACTCTCATATATTCGAGTGAGTTTGCAACTAACATTGTCAACAATCTTCGATTTACTTCCATTGAAGCTCATTGAGATCGATTGTCACTTTGTATAGATTGGATATTTTCAAAGTCTATCTTCCGAATTTGAAGTCGAATCTCATCAACTCTTATATATTCTAGTGAGTTTGCAACTAACTCTGTCAGCAATCTTCGATTTATTTCCATTGAAGCCCATTGTGGTCGATTGGCACTTTGTGTTGTTTGAAAATTTTCAAAGTCTATCTCCCGAATTTGAAGTCGAATTTCATCAATTCTTATATATTTGAATGAGTTTGCAAATTACTTTGTCAGCAATCGTCGATTTACTTCCATTGAAGCCTATTGGGGTCGGTTGTCACTTTGTATTGATTGAAAATTTTCAAAGTCTATCTTCCGAATTTGAAGTCGAATCTCATCAATTCTTATTTATTTGAGTGAGTTTGCAACTAACTTTGTCAGCAATCGTCGATTTACTTCCATTGAAGCTCATTGAGATTGATAGTCACTTTGTATTGATTGGAAATTTCCAAAGTCTATCTTCCAAATTCAAAGTCGAATCTCATCAATTCTTATATATTTGAGTGAGTTTGCAATTAACTTTGTCAGCAATCTTCGATTTACTTCCATTGAAGCCTATTGAGGTCGGTTGTCACTTTGTATTGATTGAAAATTTTCAAAGTCTATCTTCCGAATTTGAAGTCGAATCTCATCAATTTTTATATATTTGAGTGAGTTTGCAACTAACTTTGTCAGCAATTGTCGATTTACTTCCATTGAAGCCCATTGTGGTCGATTGTCACTTTGAATTGATCGAAAATTTTCAATGTCTATCTTCCGAATTTGACGTCGAATCTCATCAATTTTTATATATTTGAGTGAGTTTGCAACTAACTTTGTCAGCAATCTTCGATTTAATTACTTTGAAGCCCAGTGAGGTCGATGTTCACTTTGTATTGATTGAAAATTTTCAAAGTCTATCTTCCGAATTTGAAGTCGAATTTCATCAATTCTTATATATTTGAGTGAGTTTGCAACTAACTTTGTCAGCAATCTTCGATTCAATTCCTTTGAAGCCCAGTGAGTTCGATTGTCACTTTGTGTTGTTTGAAAATTTTCAAAGTCTATCTTCCGAATTTGAGGTCGAATCTCATCAATTCTTATATATTTGAGTGAGTTCGCAACTAACTCTGTCAGCAATCTTTGATTTACTTCCATTGAAGCCCATTGAGGTCGATTGTCACTTTGTGTTGTTTGGAAATTTTCAAAGTCTATCTTCCTAATTTGATGTCGAATCTCATCAATTCTTATATATTTGAGTGAGTTTGCAACTAACTTTGTCAGCAATCTTCGATTTACTTCCGTTGAAGCCCATTGAGGTGGATTGTCACTTTGTATTGATTGAAAATTTTCAGAGTCTATCTTCCGAATTTGATGTCGAATCTCATCAACTCTCATATATTCGAGTGAGTTTGCAACTAACATTGTCAACAATCTTCGATTTACTTCCATTGAAGCTCATTGAGATCGATTGTCACTTTGTATAGATTGGATATTTTCAAAGTCTATCTTCCGAATTTGAAGTCGAATCTCATCAACTCTTATATATTCTAGTGAGTTTGCAACTAACTCTGTCAGCAATCTTCGATTTATTTCCATTGAAGCCCATTGTGGTCGATTGGCACTTTGTGTTGTTTGAAAATTTTCAAAGTCTATCTTCCGAACTTGAAGTCGAATCTCATCAATTCTTATATATTTGAGTGAGTTCGCAACTAAATTTGTCATCAATCTTTGATTTACTTCCATTGAATCCCATTGAGGTCGATTGTCACTTTGTGTTGTTTGAAAATTCTCAAAGTCTATCTTCCTAATTTGATGTCGAATCTCATCAATTTTTATATATTTGAGTGAGTTTGCAACTAACTTTGTCAGCAATTGTCGATATACTTCCATTGAAGCCCATTGTGGTCGATTGTCACTTTGTATTGATTGAAAATTTTCAAACTCTATCTCCCGAATTTGAAGTCGAATTTCATCAATTCTTATATATTTGAATGAGTTTGCAAATTACTTTGTCAGCAATCGTCGATTTACTTCCATTGAAGCCTATTGGGGTCGGTTGTCACTTTGTATTGATTGAAAATTTTCAAAGTCTATCTTCCGAATTTGAAGTCGAATCTCATCAATTCTTATTTACTTCCATTGAAGCCTATTGAGGTCGGTTGTCACTTTGTATTGATTGAAAATTTTCAAAGTCTATCTTCCGAATTTGAAGTCGAATCTCATCAATTTTTATATATTTGAGTGAGTTTGCAACTAACTTTGTCAGCAATTGTCGATTTACTTCCATTGAAGCCCATTGTGGTCGATTGTCACTTTGAATTGATCGAAAATTTTCAATGTCTATCTTTCGAATTTGAAGTCGAAACTCATCAACTCTTATATATTCGAGTGAGTTTGCAATTAACTTTGTCAGCAATCTTCGATTTACTTCCATTGATGCCTATTGAGGTCGGTTGTCACTTTGTATTAATTGAAAATTTTCAAAGTATATCTTCCAAATTCAAAGTCGAATCTCATCAATTCTTATATATTTGAGTGAGTTTGCAATAAACTTTGTCAGCAATAGTCGATTTACTTTCATTGAAGTCCATTGAGATCGATTGTCACTTTGTATTGATTGGAAATTTTCAAAGTCTATCTTTCGAATTTGAAGTCGAATTTCATCAATTCTTATATATTTGAGTGAGTTTGCAACTAACTTTGTCAGCAATCTTCGATTTAATTCCTTTGAAGCCCAGTGAGGTCAATTGTCACTTTGTATTGATTGAAAATTTTCAAAGTCTATCCTCCTCATTTGATGTCGAATCTCATCAATTCTTATATATTTGAGTGAGTTCGCAAATAACTTCGTCAGCAATTGTCGATTTACTTCCATTGAAGCCCATTGAGGTCGATTGTCACTTTGGGTTGTTTGAAAATTTTCAAAGTCTATCTTCCTAATTTGATGTCGAATCTCATCAATTCTGATATATTTGAATGAGTTTGCAACTAACTTTGTCAGTAATCGTCGATTTACTTCCATTGAAGCCTATTGAGATCGATTGTCACTTTGTATTGATTGGAAATTTTCTGTGTCTATCTTCCGAATTTGGAGTCGAATCTCATCAACTCTCATATATTCGAGTGAGTTTGCAACTAACATTGTCAACAATCTTCGATTTACTTCCATTGAAGCTCATTGAGATCGATTGTCACTTTGTATAGATTGGATATTTTCAAAGTCTATCTTCCGAATTTGAAGTCGAATCTCATCAACTCTTATATATTCTAGTGAGTTTGCAACTAACTCTGTCAGCAATCTTCGATTTATTTCCATTGAAGCCCATTGTGGTCGATTGGCACTTTGTGTTGTTTGAAAATTTTCAAAGTCTATCTTCCGAACTTGAAGTCGAATCTCATCAATTCTTATATATTTGAGTGAGTTCGCAACTAACTTTGTCAGCAATCTTTGATTTACTTCCATTGAATCCCATTGAGGTCGATTGTCACTTTGTGTTGTTTGAAAATTCTCAAAGTCTATCTTCCTAATTTGATGTCGAATCTCATCAATTTTTATATATTTGAGTGAGTTTGCAACTAACTTTGTCAGCAATTGTCGATATACTTCCATTGAAGCCCATTGTGGTCGATTGTCACTTTGTATTGATTGAAAATTTTCAAACTCTATCTCCCGAATTTGAAGTCGAATTTCATCAATTCTTATATATTTGAATGAGTTTGCAAATTACTTTGTCAGCAATCGTCGATTTACTTCCATTGAAGCCTATTGGGGTCGGTTGTCACTTTGTATTGATTGAAAATTTTCAAAGTCTATCTTCCGAATTTGAAGTCGAATCTCATCAATTCTTATTTACTTCCATTGAAGCCTATTGAGGTCGGTTGTCACTTTGTATTGATTGAAAATTTTCGAAGTCTATCTTCCGAATTTGAAGTCGAATTTCATGAATTCTTATATATTTGAGTGAGTTTGCAACTAACTTTGTCAGCAATCTTCGATTTAATTCCTTTGAAGCCCAGTGAGGTCGATTGTCACTTTGTGTTGTTTGAAAATTTTCAAAGTCTATCCTCCTCATTTTTATGTCGAATCTCATCAATTCTTATATATATGAGTGACTTCGCAATTAACTTTGTCAGCAATCTTCGATTTACTTCAAATGAAGCCAATTGAGGTCGATTGTCACTTTGTGTTGTTTGAAAATTTTCAAAGTCTATCTTCCGAATTTGTTGTCGAATCTCATCAATTCTTATATATTTGAGTGAGTTTGCAACTAACTTTGTCAGCAATCTTCGATTTACTTCCATTAAAGCCCATTGTGGTCGATTGTCACTTTGTATTGATTGAAAATTCTCAATGACTATCTTGCGAATTTGAAGTCGAATTTCATCAATTCTTATATATTTGAGTGAGTTTGCAACTAACTTTGTCAGCAATCTTCGATTCAATTCCTTTGAAGCCCAGTGAGTTCGATTGTCACTTTGTGTTGTTTGAAAATTTTCAAAGTCTATCTTCCGAATTTGAGGTCGAATCTCATCAATTCTTATATATTTGAGTGAGTTCGCAACTAACTCTGTCAGCAATCTTTGATTTACTTCCATTGAAGCCCATTGAGGTCGATTGTCACTTTGTGTTGTTTGGAAATTTTCAAAGTCTATCTTCCTAATTTGATGTCGAATCTCATCAATTCTTATATATTTGAGTGAGTTTGCAACTAACTTTGTCAGCAATCTTCGATTTACTTCCGTTGAAGCCCATTGAGGTGGATTGTCACTTTGTATAGATTGGATATTTTCAAAGTCTATCTTCCGAATTTGAAGTCGAATCTCATCAACTCTTATATATTCTAGTGAGTTTGCAACTAACTCTGTCAGCAATCTTCGATTTATTTCCATTGAAGCCCATTGTGGTCGATTGGCACTTTGTGTTGTTTGAAAATTTTCAAAGTCTATCTTCCGAACTTGAAGTCGAATCTCATCAATTCTTATATATTTGAGTGAGTTCGCAACTAACTTTGTCAGCAATCTTTGATTTACTTCCATTGAATCCCATTGAGGTCGATTGTCACTTTGTGTTGTTTGAAAATTCTCAAAGTCTATCCTCCTAATTTGATGTCGAATCTCATCAATTTTTATATATTTGAGTGAGTTTGCAACTAACTTTGTCAGCAATTGTCGATATACTTCCATTGAAGCCCATTGTGGTCGATTGTCACTTTGTATTGATTGAAAATTTTCAAAGTCTATCTCCCGAATTTGAAGTCGAATTTCATCAATTCTTATATATTTGAATGAGTTGGCAAATTACTTTGTTAGCAATCGTCGATTTACTTCCATTGAAGCCTATTGGGGTCGGTTGTCACTTTGTATTGATTGAAAATTTTCAAAGTCTATCTTCCGAATTTGAAGTCGAATCTCATCAATTTTTATTTATTTGAGTGAGTTTGCAACTAACTTTGTCAGCAATCGTCGATTTACTTCCATTGAAGCTCATTGAGATTGATAGTCACTTTGTATTGATTGGAAATTTCCAAAGTCTATCTTCCAAATTCAAAGTCGAATCTCATCAATTCTTATATATTTGAGTGAGTTTGCAATTAACTTTGTCAGCAATCTTCGATTTACTTCCATTGAAGCCTATTGAGGTCGGTTGTCACTTTGTATTGATTGAAAATTTTCAAAGTCTATCTTCCGAATTTGAAGTCGAATCTCATCAATTTTTATATATTTGAGTGAGTTTGCAACTAACTTTGTCAGCAATTGTCGATTTACTTCCATTGAAGCCCATTGTGGTCGATTGTCACTTTGAATTGATCGAAAATTTTCAATGTCTATCTTTCGAATTTGAAGTCGAAACTCATCAACTCTTATATATTCGAGTGAGTTTGCAATTAACTTTGTCAGCAATCTTCGATTTACTTCCATTGATGCCTATTGAGGTCGGTTGTCACTTTGTATTGATTGAAAATTTTCAAAGTATATCTTCCAAATTCAAAGTCGAATCTCATCAATTCTTATATATTTGAGTGAGTTTGCAATAAACTTTGTCAGCAATAGTCGATTTACTTTCATTGAAGTCCATTGAGATCGATTGTCACTTTGTATTGATTGGAAATTTTCAAAGTCTATCTTTCGAATTTGAAGTCGAATTTCATCAATTCTTATATATTTGAGTGAGTTTGCAACTAACTTTGTCAGCAATCTTCGATTTACTTCCGTTGAAGCCCATTGAGGTGGATTGTCACTTTGTATTGATTGAAAATTTTCAGAGTCTATCTTCCGAATTTGATGTCGAATCTCATCAACTCTCATATATTTGAGTGAGTTTGCAACTAACATTGTCAACAATCTTCGATTTACTTCCATTGAAGCTCATTGAGATCGATTGTCACTTTGTATAGATTGGATATTTTCAAAGTCTATCTTCCGAATTTGAAGTCGAATCTCATCAACTCTTATATATTCTAGTGAGTTTGCAACTAACATTGTCAACAATCTTCGATTTACTTCCATTGAAGCTCATTGTGGTCGATTGTCACTTTGTGTTGTTTGGAAATTTTCAAAGCCTCTCTTCCGAATTTGAAGTCGAATCTCATCAATTCTTATATATTTGAGTGAGTTTGCAACTAACTTTGTCAGCAATCGTCGATTTACTTCCATTGTAGCCCATTGAGATCGATTGTCACTTTGTATAGATTGGATATTTTCAAAGTCTATCTTCCGAATTTGAAGTCGAATCTCATCAACTCTTATATATTCTAGTGAGTTTGCAACTAACTCTGTCAGCAATCTTCGATTTACCTCCTTTGAAGCCCATTGAGGTCGATTGTCACTTTGTATTGACTGAAAATTCTCAAAGTCTATCTTCCGAATTTGAAGTCGAATCTCATCAATTTTTATATATTTGAGTGAGTTTGCAACTAACTTTGTCAGCAATTGTCGATTTACTTCCATTGAAGCCCATTGTGGTCGATTGTCACTTTGTATTGATTGAAAATTTTCAAAGTCTATCTTCCGAATTTGAAGTCGAATTTCATCAATTCTTATATATTCGAGTGAGTTTGCAACTAACTTTGTCAGCAATCTTCGATTTAATTCCTTTGAAGCCCAGTGAGGTCGATTGTCACTTTGTATTGATTGAAAATTTTCAAAGTCTATCTTCCGAATTTGAAGTCGAATTTCATCAATTCTTATATATTTGAGTGAGTTTGCAACTAACTTTGTCAGCAATCGTCGATTTACTTCCATTGAAGCCCATTGAGATCGATTGTCACTTTGTATTGATTGGATATTTTCAAAGTCTATCTTCCGAATTTTAAGTCGAATCTCATCAACTTTTATATATTCGAGTGAGTTTGCAACTAACTTTGTCAGCATTCTTCGATCTACTTCCATTGAAGCCCATTGAGGTCGATTGTCACTCTGTATTGACTGAAAATTCTCTAAGTCTATCTTCCGAATTTGACGTCGAATCTCATCAATTCTTATATATTTGAGTGAGTTTGCAACTAACTTTGTCAGCAATCTTCGATTTACTTCCGTTGAAGCCCATTGAGGTGGATTGTCACTTTGTATTGATTGAAAATTTTCAGAGTCTATCTTCCGAATTTGATGTCGAATCTCATCAACTCTCATATATTCGAGTGAGTTTGCAACTAACATTGTCAACAATCTTCGATTTACTTCCATTGAAGCTCATTGAGATCGATTGTCACTTTGTATAGATTGGATATTTTCAAAGTCTATCTTCCGAATTTGAAGTCGAATCTCATCAACTCTTATATATTCTAGTGAGTTTGCAACTAACTCTGTCAGCAATCTTCGATTTATTTCCATTGAAGCCCATTGTGGTCGATTGGCACTTTGTGTTGTTTGAAAATTTTCAAAGTCTATCTTCCGAACTTGAAGTCGAATCTCATCAATTCTTATATATTTGAGTGAGTTCGCAACTAACTTTGTCAGCAATCTTTGATTTACTTCCATTGAATCCCATTGAGGTCGATTGTCACTTTGTGTTGTTTGAAAATTCTCAAAGTCTATCTTCCTAATTTGATGTCGAATCTCATCAATTTTTATATATTTGAGTGAGTTTGCAACTAACTTTGTCAGCAATTGTCGATATACTTCCATTGAAGCCCATTGTGGTCGATTGTCACTTTGTATTGATTGAAAATTTTCAAAGTCTATCTCCCGAATTTGAAGTCGAATTTCATCAATTCTTATATATTTGAATGAGTTTGCAAATTACTTTGTCAGCAATCGTCGATTTACTTCCATTGAAGCCTATTGGGGTCGGTTGTCACTTTGTATTGATTGAAAATTTTCAAAGTCTATCTTCCGAATTTGAAGTCGAATCTCATCAATTCTTATTTATTTGAGTGAGTTTGCAACTAACTTTGTCAGCAATCGTCGATTTACTTCCATTGAAGCTCATTGAGATTGATAGTCACTTTGTATTGATTGGAAATTTCCAAAGTCTATCTTCCAAATTCAAAGTCGAATCTCATCAATTCTTATATATTTGAGTGAGTTTGCAATTAACTTTGTCAGCAATCTTCGATTTACTTCCATTGAAGCCTATTGAGGTCGGTTGTCACTTTGTATTGATTGAAAATTTTCAAAGTCTATCTTCCGAATTTGAAGTCGAATCTCATCAATTTTTATATATTTGAGTGAGTTTGCAACTAACTTTGTCAGCAATTGTCGATTTACTTCCATTGAAGCCCATTGTGGTCGATTGTCACTTTGAATTGATCGAAAATTTTCAATGTCTATCTTCCGAATTTGACGTCGAATCTCATCAATTTTTATATATTTGAGTGAGTTTGCAACTAACTTTGTCAGCAATCTTCGATTTAATTCCTTTGAAGCCCAGTGAGGTCGATGTTCACTTTGTATTGATTGAAAATTTTCAAAGTCTATCTTCCGAATTTGAAGTCGAATTTCATCAATTCTTATATATTTGAGTGAGTTTGCAACTAACTTTGTCAGCAATCTTCGATTCAATTCCTTTGAAGCCCAGTGAGTTCGATTGTCACTTTGTGTTGTTTGAAAATTTTCAAAGTCTATCTTCCGAATTTGAGGTCGAATCTCATCAATTCTTATATATTTGAGTGAGTTCGCAACTAACTCTGTCAGCAATCTTTGATTTACTTCCATTGAAGCCCATTGAGGTCGATTGTCACTTTGTGTTGTTTGGAAATTTTCAAAGTCTATCTTCCTAATTTGATGTCGAATCTCATCAATTCTTATATATTTGAGTGAGTTTGCAACTAACTTTGTCAGCAATCTTCGATTTACTTCCGTTGAAGCCCATTGAGGTGGATTGTCACTTTGTATTGATTGAAAATTTTCAGAGTCTATCTTCCGAATTTGATGTCGAATCTCATCAACTCTCATATATTCGAGTGAGTTTGCAACTAACATTGTCAACAATCTTCGATTTACTTCCATTGAAGCTCATTGAGATCGATTGTCACTTTGTATAGATTGGATATTTTCAAAGTCTATCTTCCGAATTTGAAGTCGAATCTCATCAACTCTTATATATTCTAGTGAGTTTGCAACTAACTCTGTCAGCAATCTTCGATTTATTTCCATTGAAGCCCATTGTGGTCGATTGGCACTTTGTGTTGTTTGAAAATTTTCAAAGTCTATCTCCCGAATTTGAAGTCGAATTTCATCAATTCTTATATATTTGAATGAGTTTGCAAATTACTTTGTCAGCAATCGTCGATTTACTTCCATTGAAGCCTATTGGGGTCGGTTGTCACTTTGTATTGATTGAAAATTTTCAAAGTCTATCTTCCGAATTTGAAGTCGAATCTCATCAATTCTTATTTATTTGAGTGAGTTTGCAACTAACTTTGTCAGCAATCGTCGATTTACTTCCATTGAAGCTCATTGAGATTGATAGTCACTTTGTATTGATTGGAAATTTCCAAAGTCTATCTTCCAAATTCAAAGTCGAATCTCATCAATTCTTATATATTTGAGTGAGTTTGCAATTAACTTTGTCAGCAATCTTCGATTTACTTCCATTGAAGCCTATTGAGGTCGGTTGTCACTTTGTATTGATTGAAAATTTTCAAAGTCTATCTTCCGAATTTGAAGTCGAATCTCATCAATTTTTATATATTTGAGTGAGTTTGCAACTAACTTTGTCAGCAATTGTCGATTTACTTCCATTGAAGCCCATTGTGGTCGATTGTCACTTTGAATTGATCGAAAATTTTCAATGTCTATCTTCCGAATTTGACGTCGAATCTCATCAATTTTTATATATTTGAGTGAGTTTGCAACTAACTTTGTCAGCAATCTTCGATTTAATTACTTTGAAGCCCAGTGAGGTCGATGTTCACTTTGTATTGATTGAAAATTTTCAAAGTCTATCTTCCGAATTTGAAGTCGAATTTCATCAATTCTTATATATTTGAGTGAGTTTGCAACTAACTTTGTCAGCAATCTTCGATTCAATTCCTTTGAAGCCCAGTGAGTTCGATTGTCACTTTGTGTTGTTTGAAAATTTTCAAAGTCTATCTTCCGAATTTGAGGTCGAATCTCATCAATTCTTATATATTTGAGTGAGTTCGCAACTAACTCTGTCAGCAATCTTTGATTTACTTCCATTGAAGCCCATTGAGGTCGATTGTCACTTTGTGTTGTTTGGAAATTTTCAAAGTCTATCTTCCTAATTTGATGTCGAATCTCATCAATTCTTATATATTTGAGTGAGTTTGCAACTAACTTTGTCAGCAATCTTCGATTTACTTCCGTTGAAGCCCATTGAGGTGGATTGTCACTTTGTATTGATTGAAAATTTTCAGAGTCTATCTTCCGAATTTGATGTCGAATCTCATCAACTCTCATATATTCGAGTGAGTTTGCAACTAACATTGTCAACAATCTTCGATTTACTTCCATTGAAGCTCATTGAGATCGATTGTCACTTTGTATAGATTGGATATTTTCAAAGTCTATCTTCCGAATTTGAAGTCGAATCTCATCAACTCTTATATATTCTAGTGAGTTTGCAACTAACTCTGTCAGCAATCTTCGATTTATTTCCATTGAAGCCCATTGTGGTCGATTGGCACTTTGTGTTGTTTGAAAATTTTCAAAGTCTATCTTCCGAACTTGAAGTCGAATCTCATCAATTCTTATATATTTGAGTGAGTTCGCAACTAAATTTGTCAGCAATCTTTGATTTACTTCCATTGAATCCCATTGAGGTCGATTGTCACTTTGTGTTGTTTGAAAATTCTCAAAGTCTATCTTCCTAATTTGATGTCGAATCTCATCAATTTTTATATATTTGAGTGAGTTTGCAACTAACTTTGTCAGCAATTGTCGATATACTTCCATTGAAGCCCATTGTGGTCGATTGTCACTTTGTATTGATTGAAAATTTTCAAACTCTATCTCCCGAATTTGAAGTCGAATTTCATCAATTCTTATATATTTGAATGAGTTTGCAAATTACTTTGTCAGCAATCGTCGATTTACTTCCATTGAAGCCTATTGGGGTCGGTTGTCACTTTGTATTGATTGAAAATTTTCAAAGTCTATCTTCCGAATTTGAAGTCGAATCTCATCAATTCTTATTTACTTCCATTGAAGCCTATTGAGGTCGGTTGTCACTTTGTATTGATTGAAAATTTTCAAAGTCTATCTTCCGAATTTGAAGTCGAATCTCATCAATTTTTATATATTTGAGTGAGTTTGCAACTAACTTTGTCAGCAATTGTCGATTTACTTCCATTGAAGCCCATTGTGGTCGATTGTCACTTTGAATTGATCGAAAATTTTCAATGTCTATCTTTCGAATTTGAAGTCGAAACTCATCAACTCTTATATATTCGAGTGAGTTTGCAATTAACTTTGTCAGCAATCTTCGATTTACTTCCATTGATGCCTATTGAGGTCGGTTGTCACTTTGTATTAATTGAAAATTTTCAAAGTATATCTTCCAAATTCAAAGTCGAATCTCATCAATTCTTATATATTTGAGTGAGTTTGCAATAAACTTTGTCAGCAATAGTCGATTTACTTTCATTGAAGTCCATTGAGATCGATTGTCACTTTGTATTGATTGGAAATTTTCAAAGTCTATCTTTCGAATTTGAAGTCGAATTTCATCAATTCTTATATATTTGAGTGAGTTTGCAACTAACTTTGTCAGCAATCTTCGATTTAATTCCTTTGAAGCCCAGTGAGGTCAATTGTCACTTTGTATTGATTGAAAATTTTCAAAGTCTATCCTCCTCATTTGATGTCGAATCTCATCAATTCTTATATATTTGAGTGAGTTCGCAAATAACTTCGTCAGCAATTGTCGATTTACTTCCATTGAAGCCCATTGAGGTCGATTGTCACTTTGGGTTGTTTGAAAATTTTCAAAGTCTATCTTCCTAATTTGATGTCGAATCTCATCAATTCTGATATATTTGAATGAGTTTGCAACTAACTTTGTCAGTAATCGTCGATTTACTTCCATTGAAGCCTATTGAGATCGATTGTCACTTTGTATTGATTGGAAATTTTCTGTGTCTATCTTCCGAATTTGGAGTCGAATCTCATCAACTCTCATATATTCGAGTGAGTTTGCAACTAACATTGTCAACAATCTTCGATTTACTTCCATTGAAGCTCATTGAGATCGATTGTCACTTTGTATAGATTGGATATTTTCAAAGTCTATCTTCCGAATTTGAAGTCGAATCTCATCAACTCTTATATATTCTAGTGAGTTTGCAACTAACTCTGTCAGCAATCTTCGATTTATTTCCATTGAAGCCCATTGTGGTCGATTGGCACTTTGTGTTGTTTGAAAATTTTCAAAGTCTATCTTCCGAACTTGAAGTCGAATCTCATCAATTCTTATATATTTGAGTGAGTTCGCAACTAACTTTGTCAGCAATCTTTGATTTACTTCCATTGAATCCCATTGAGGTCGATTGTCACTTTGTGTTGTTTGAAAATTCTCAAAGTCTATCTTCCTAATTTGATGTCGAATCTCATCAATTTTTATATATTTGAGTGAGTTTGCAACTAACTTTGTCAGCAATTGTCGATATACTTCCATTGAAGCCCATTGTGGTCGATTGTCACTTTGTATTGATTGAAAATTTTCAAACTCTATCTCCCGAATTTGAAGTCGAATTTCATCAATTCTTATATATTTG
This sequence comes from Diorhabda elongata, assembly GCA_026230145.1. Classification (NCBI taxonomy): domain Eukaryota; kingdom Metazoa; phylum Arthropoda; class Insecta; order Coleoptera; family Chrysomelidae; genus Diorhabda; species Diorhabda elongata. The sequence continues at coordinate 34,686,490 of CM047926.1, forward strand.
AATGAGTTTGCAAATTACTTTGTCAGCAATCGTCGATTTACTTCCATTGAAGCCTATTGGGGTCGGTTGTCACTTTGTATTGATTGAAAATTTTCAAAGTCTATCTTCCGAATTTGAAGTCGAATCTCATCAATTCTTATTTACTTCCATTGAAGCCTATTGAGGTCGGTTGTCACTTTGTATTGATTGAAAATTTTCAAAGTCTATCTTCCGAATTTGAAGTCGAATCTCATCAATTTTTATATATTTGAGTGAGTTTGCAACTAACTTTGTCAGCAATTGTCGATTTACTTCCATTGAAGCCCATTGTGGTCGATTGTCACTTTGAATTGATCGAAAATTTTCAATGTCTATCTTTCGAATTTGAAGTCGAAACTCATCAACTCTTATATATTCGAGTGAGTTTGCAATTAACTTTGTCAGCAATCTTCGATTTACTTCCATTGATGCCTATTGAGGTCGGTTGTCACTTTGTATTAATTGAAAATTTTCAAAGTATATCTTCCAAATTCAAAGTCGAATCTCATCAATTCTTATATATTTGAGTGAGTTTGCAATAAACTTTGTCAGCAATAGTCGATTTACTTTCATTGAAGTCCATTGAGATCGATTGTCACTTTGTATTGATTGGAAATTTTCAAAGTCTATCTTTCGAATTTGAAGTCGAATTTCATCAATTCTTATATATTTGAGTGAGTTTGCAACTAACTTTGTCAGCAATCTTCGATTTAATTCCTTTGAAGCCCAGTGAGGTCAATTGTCACTTTGTATTGATTGAAAATTTTCAAAGTCTATCCTCCTCATTTGATGTCGAATCTCATCAATTCTTATATATTTGAGTGAGTTCGCAAATAACTTCGTCAGCAATTGTGGATTTACTTCCATTGAAGCCCATTGAGGTCGATTGTCACTTTGGGTTGTTTGAAAATTTTCAAAGTCTATCTTCCTAATTTGATGTCGAATCTCATCAATTCTGATATATTTGAATGAGTTTGCAACTAACTTTGTCAGTAATCGTCGATTTACTTCCATTGAAGCCTATTGAGATCGATTGTCACTTTGTATTGATTGGAAATTTTCTGTGTCTATCTTCCGAATTTGGAGTCGAATCTCATCAACTCTCATATATTCGAGTGAGTTTGCAACTAACATTGTCAACAATCTTCGATTTACTTCCATTGAAGCCCATTGAGGTCGATTGTCACTTTGTATTGACTGAAAATTCTCAAAGTCTATCTTCCTAATTTGATGTCGAATCTCATCAATTCCTATATATTTGAGTGAGTTTGCAACTAACTTTGTCAGCAATCGTCGATTTACTTCCATTGAAGCCCATTGAGGTCGATTGTCACTTTGTATTGACTGAAAATTCTCAAAGTCTATCTTCCGAATTTGAAGTCGAATCTCATCAATTCCTATATATTTGAGTGAGTTTGCAACTAACTTTGTCAGCAATTGTCGATTTACTTCCATTGAAGCCCATCGTGGTCGATTGTCACTTTGTATTGATTGAAAATTTTCAAAGTCTATCTTCCGAATTTGAAGTCGAATTTCATCAACTCTTATATATTCGAGTGAGTTTGCAACTAACTTTGTCAGCAATCTTCGATTTAATTCCTTTGAAGCCCATTGAGATCGATTGCCACTTTGTATTGTTTGGATATTTTCAAAGTCTATCTTCCGAATTTGAAGTCGAATCTCCTCAACTCTTATATATTCGAGTGAGTTTGCAACTAACTTTTCAGCAATCTTTGATTTACTTCCATTGAAACCCATTGAGGTCGATTGTCACTTTGTGTTGTTTGGAAATTTTCAAAGCCTCTCTTCCGAATTTGAAGTCGAATCTCATCAATTCTTATATATTTGAGTGAGTTTGCAACTAACTTTGTCAGCAATCGTCGATTTACTTCCATTGTAGCCCATTGAGATCGATTGTCACTTTGTATAGATTGGATATTTTCAAAGTCTATCTTCCGAATTTGAAGTCGAATCTCATCAACTCTTATATATTCTAGTGAGTTTGCAACTAACTCTGTCAGCAATCTTCGATTTACCTCCATTGAAGCCCATTGAGGTCGATTGTCACTTTGTATTGACTGAAAATTCTCAAAGTCTATCTTCCGAATTTGAAGTCGAATCTCATCAATTTTTATATATTTGAGTGAGTTTGCAACTAACTTTGTCAGCAATTGTCGATTTACTTCCATTGAAGCCCATTGTGGTCGATTGTCACTTTGTATTGATTGAAAATTTTCAAAGTCTATCTTCCGAATTTGAAGTCGAATTTCATCAATTCTTATATATTTGAGTGAGTTTGCAACTAACTTTGTCAGCAATCGTCGATTTACTTCCATTGAAGCCCATTGAGATCGATTGTCACTTTGTATTGATTGGATATTTTCAAAGTCTATCTTCCGAATTTTAAGTCGAATCTCATCAACTTTTATATATTCGAGTGAGTTTGCAACTAACTTTGTCAGCATTCTTCGATCTACTTCCATTGAAGCCCATTGAGGTCGATTGTCACTCTGTATTGACTGAAAATTCTCTAAGTCTATCTTCCGAATTTGACGTCGAATCTCATCAATTTTTATATATTTGAGTGAGTTTGCAACTAACTTTGTCAGCAATTGTCGATTTACTTCCATTGAAGCCCATTGAGGTCGATTGTCACTTTGTATTGACTGAAAATTCTCAAAGTCTATCTTCCGAATTTGAAGTCGAATCTCATCAATTTTTATATATTTGAGTGAGTTTGCAACTAACTTTGTCAGCAATTGTCGATTTACTTTCATTGAAGCCCATTGTGGTCGATTGTCACTTTGTATTGATTGAAAATTTTCAAAGTCTATCTTCCGAATTTGAAGTCGAATTTCATCAATTCTTATATATTCGAGTGAGTTTGCAACTAACTTTGTCAGCAATCTTCGATTTAATTCCTTTGAAGCCCAGTGAGGTCGATTGTCACTTTGTATTGATTGAAAATTTTCAAAGTCTATCTTCCGAATTTGAAGTCGAATTTCATCAATTCTTATATATTTGAGTGAGTTTGCAACTAACTTTGTCAGCAATCGTCGATTTACTTCCATTGAAGCCCATTGAGATCGATTGTCACTTTGTATTGATTGGATATTTTCAAAGTCTATCTTCCGAATTTTAAGTCGAATCTCATCAACTTTTATATATTCGAGTGAGTTTGCAACTAACTTTGTCAGCATTCTTCGATCTACTTCCATTGAAGCCCATTGAGGTCGATTGTCACTCTGTATTGACTGAAAATTCTCTAAGTCTATCTTCCGAATTTGACGTCGAATCTCATCAATTTTTATATATTTGAGTGAGTTTGCAACTAACTTTGTCAGCAATTGTCGATTTACTTCCATTGAAGCCCATTGAGGTCGATTGTCACTTTGTATTGACTGAAAATTCTCTAAGTCTATCTTCCGAATTTGACGTCGAATCTCATCAATTTTTATATATTTGAGTGAGTTTGCAACTAACTTTGTCAGCAATCTTCGATTTAATTCCTTTGAAGCCCAGTGAGGTCGATGTTCACTTTGTATTGATTGAAAATTTTCAAAGTCTATCTTCCGAATTTGAAGTCGAATTTCATCAATTCTTATATATTTGAGTGAGTTTGCAACTAACTTTGTCAGCAATCGTCGATTTACTTCCATTGAAGCCCATTGAGGTCGATTGTCACTTTGTGTTGTTTGGAAATTTTCAAAGTCTATCTTCCTAATTTGATGTCGAATCTCATCAATTCTTATATATTTGAGTGAGTTTGCAACTAACTTTGTCAGCAATCTTCGATTTACTTCCGTTGAAGCCCATTGAGGTGGATTGTCACTTTGTATTGATTGAAAATTTTCAGAGTCTATCTTCCGAATTTGATGTCGAATCTCATCAACTCTCATATATTCGAGTGAGTTTGCAACTAACATTGTCAACAATCTTCGATTTACTTCCATTGAAGCTCATTGAGATCGATTGTCACTTTGTATAGATTGGATATTTTCAAAGTCTATCTTCCGAATTTGAAGTCGAATCTCATCAACTCTTATATATTCTAGTGAGTTTGCAACTAACTCTGTCAGCAATCTTCGATTTATTTCCATTGAAGCCCATTGTGGTCGATTGGCACTTTGTGTTGTTTGAAAATTTTCAAAGTCTATCTTCCGAACTTGAAGTCGAATCTCATCAATTCTTATATATTTGAGTGAGTTCGCAACTAAATTTGTCAGCAATCTTTGATTTACTTCCATTGAATCCCATTGAGGTCGATTGTCACTTTGTGTTGTTTGAAAATTCTCAAAGTCTATCTTCCTAATTTGATGTCGAATCTCATCAATTTTTATATATTTGAGTGAGTTTGCAACTAACTTTGTCAGCAATTGTCGATATACTTCCATTGAAGCCCATTGTGGTCGATTGTCACTTTGTATTGATTGAAAATTTTCAAACTCTATCTCCCGAATTTGAAGTCGAATTTCATCAATTCTTATATATTTGAATGAGTTTGCAAATTACTTTGTCAGCAATCGTCGATTTACTTCCATTGAAGCCTATTGGGGTCGGTTGTCACTTTGTATTGATTGAAAATTTTCAAAGTCTATCTTCCGAATTTGAAGTCGAATCTCATCAATTCTTATTTACTTCCATTGAAGCCTATTGAGGTCGGTTGTCACTTTGTATTGATTGAAAATTTTCAAAGTCTATCTTCCGAATTTGAAGTCGAATCTCATCAATTTTTATATATTTGAGTGAGTTTGCAACTAACTTTGTCAGCAATTGTCGATTTACTTCCATTGAAGCCCATTGTGGTCGATTGTCACTTTGAATTGATCGAAAATTTTCAATGTCTATCTTTCGAATTTGAAGTCGAAACTCATCAACTCTTATATATTCGAGTGAGTTTGCAATTAACTTTGTCAGCAATCTTCGATTTACTTCCATTGATGCCTATTGAGGTCGGTTGTCACTTTGTATTAATTGAAAATTTTCAAAGTATATCTTCCAAATTCAAAGTCGAATCTCATCAATTCTTATATATTTGAGTGAGTTTGCAATAAACTTTGTCAGCAATAGTCGATTTACTTTCATTGAAGTCCATTGAGATCGATTGTCACTTTGTATTGATTGGAAATTTTCAAAGTCTATCTTTCGAATTTGAAGTCGAATTTCATCAATTCTTATATATTTGAGTGAGTTTGCAACTAACTTTGTCAGCAATCTTCGATTTAATTCCTTTGAAGCCCAGTGAGGTCAATTGTCACTTTGTATTGATTGAAAATTTTCAAAGTCTATCCTCCTCATTTGATGTCGAATCTCATCAATTCTTATATATTTGAGTGAGTTCGCAAATAACTTCGTCAGCAATTGTCGATTTACTTCCATTGAAGCCCATTGAGGTCGATTGTCACTTTGGGTTGTTTGAAAATTTTCAAAGTCTATCTTCCTAATTTGATGTCGAATCTCATCAATTCTGATATATTTGAATGAGTTTGCAACTAACTTTGTCAGTAATCGTCGATTTACTTCCATTGAAGCCTATTGAGATCGATTGTCACTTTGTATTGATTGGAAATTTTCTGTGTCTATCTTCCGAATTTGGAGTCGAATCTCATCAACTCTCATATATTCGAGTGAGTTTGCAACTAACATTGTCAACAATCTTCGATTTACTTCCATTGAAGCTCATTGAGATCGATTGTCACTTTGTATAGATTGGATATTTTCAAAGTCTATCTTCCGAATTTGAAGTCGAATCTCATCAACTCTTATATATTCTAGTGAGTTTGCAACTAACTCTGTCAGCAATCTTCGATTTATTTCCATTGAAGCCCATTGTGGTCGATTGGCACTTTGTGTTGTTTGAAAATTTTCAAAGTCTATCTTCCGAACTTGAAGTCGAATCTCATCAATTCTTATATATTTGAGTGAGTTCGCAACTAACTTTGTCAGCAATCTTTGATTTACTTCCATTGAATCCCATTGAGGTCGATTGTCACTTTGTGTTGTTTGAAAATTCTCAAAGTCTATCTTCCTAATTTGATGTCGAATCTCATCAATTTTTATATATTTGAGTGAGTTTGCAACTAACTTTGTCAGCAATTGTCGATATACTTCCATTGAAGCCCATTGTGGTCGATTGTCACTTTGTATTGATTGAAAATTTTCAAACTCTATCTCCCGAATTTGAAGTCGAATTTCATCAATTCTTATATATTTGAATGAGTTTGCAAATTACTTTGTCAGCAATCGTCGATTTACTTCCATTGAAGCCTATTGGGGTCGGTTGTCACTTTGTATTGATTGAAAATTTTCAAAGTCTATCTTCCGAATTTGAAGTCGAATCTCATCAATTCTTATTTACTTCCATTGAAGCCTATTGAGGTCGGTTGTCACTTTGTATTGATTGAAAATTTTCAAAGTCTATCTTCCGAATTTGAAGTCGAATCTCATCAATTTTTATATATTTGAGTGAGTTTGCAACTAACTTTGTCAGCAATTGTCGATTTACTTCCATTGAAGCCCATTGTGGTCGATTGTCACTTTGAATTGATCGAAAATTTTCAATGTCTATCTTTCGAATTTGAAGTCGAAACTCATCAACTCTTATATATTCGAGTGAGTTTGCAATTAACTTTGTCAGCAATCTTCGATTTACTTCCATTGATGCCTATTGAGGTCGGTTGTCACTTTGTATTAATTGAAAATTTTCAAAGTATATCTTCCAAATTCAAAGTCGAATCTCATCAATTCTTATATATTTGAGTGAGTTTGCAATAAACTTTGTCAGCAATAGTCGATTTACTTTCATTGAAGTCCATTGAGATCGATTGTCACTTTGTATTGATTGGAAATTTTCAAAGTCTATCTTTCGAATTTGAAGTCGAATTTCATCAATTCTTATATATTTGAGTGAGTTTGCAACTAACTTTGTCAGCAATCTTCGATTTAATTCCTTTGAAGCCCAGTGAGGTCAATTGTCACTTTGTATTGATTGAAAATTTTCAAAGTCTATCCTCCTCATTTGATGTCGAATCTCATCAATTCTTATATATTTGAGTGAGTTCGCAAATAACTTCGTCAGCAATTGTGGATTTACTTCCATTGAAGCCCATTGAGGTCGATTGTCACTTTGGGTTGTTTGAAAATTTTCAAAGTCTATCTTCCTAATTTGATGTCGAATCTCATCAATTCTGATATATTTGAATGAGTTTGCAACTAACTTTGTCAGTAATCGTCGATTTACTTCCATTGAAGCCTATTGAGATCGATTGTCACTTTGTATTGATTGGAAATTTTCTGTGTCTATCTTCCGAATTTGGAGTCGAATCTCATCAACTCTCATATATTCGAGTGAGTTTGCAACTAACATTGTCAACAATCTTCGATTTACTTCCATTGAAGCCCATTGAGGTCGATTGTCACTTTGTATTGACTGAAAATTCTCAAAGTCTATCTTCCTAATTTGATGTCGAATCTCATCAATTCCTATATATTTGAGTGAGTTTGCAACTAACTTTGTCAGCAATCGTCGATTTACTTCCATTGAAGCCCATTGAGGTCGATTGTCACTTTGTATTGACTGAAAATTCTCAAAGTCTATCTTCCGAATTTGAAGTCGAATCTCATCAATTCCTATATATTTGAGTGAGTTTGCAACTAACTTTGTCAGCAATTGTCGATTTACTTCCATTGAAGCCCATCGTGGTCGATTGTCACTTTGTATTGATTGAAAATTTTCAAAGTCTATCTTCCGAATTTGAAGTCGAATTTCATCAACTCTTATATATTCGAGTGAGTTTGCAACTAACTTTGTCAGCAATCTTCGATTTAATTCCTTTGAAGCCCATTGAGATCGATTGCCACTTTGTATTGTTTGGATATTTTCAAAGTCTATCTTCCGAATTTGAAGTCGAATCTCCTCAACTCTTATATATTCGAGTGAGTTTGCAACTAACTTTTCAGCAATCTTTGATTTACTTCCATTGAAACCCATTGAGGTCGATTGTCACTTTGTGTTGTTTGGAAATTTTCAAAGCCTCTCTTCCGAATTTGAAGTCGAATCTCATCAATTCTTATATATTTGAGTGAGTTTGCAACTAACTTTGTCAGCAATCGTCGATTTACTTCCATTGTAGCCCATTGAGATCGATTGTCACTTTGTATAGATTGGATATTTTCAAAGTCTATCTTCCGAATTTGAAGTCGAATCTCATCAACTCTTATATATTCTAGTGAGTTTGCAACTAACTCTGTCAGCAATCTTCGATTTACCTCCATTGAAGCCCATTGAGGTCGATTGTCACTTTGTATTGACTGAAAATTCTCAAAGTCTATCTTCCGAATTTGAAGTCGAATCTCATCAATTTTTATATATTTGAGTGAGTTTGCAACTAACTTTGTCAGCAATTGTCGATTTACTTCCATTGAAGCCCATTGTGGTCGATTGTCACTTTGTATTGATTGAAAATTTTCAAAGTCTATCTTCCGAATTTGAAGTCGAATTTCATCAATTCTTATATATTTGAGTGAGTTTGCAACTAACTTTGTCAGCAATCGTCGATTTACTTCCATTGAAGCCCATTGAGATCGATTGTCACTTTGTATTGATTGGATATTTTCAAAGTCTATCTTCCGAATTTTAAGTCGAATCTCATCAACTTTTATATATTCGAGTGAGTTTGCAACTAACTTTGTCAGCATTCTTCGATCTACTTCCATTGAAGCCCATTGAGGTCGATTGTCACTCTGTATTGACTGAAAATTCTCTAAGTCTATCTTCCGAATTTGACGTCGAATCTCATCAATTTTTATATATTTGAGTGAGTTTGCAACTAACTTTGTCAGCAATTGTCGATTTACTTCCATTGAAGCCCATTGAGGTCGATTGTCACTTTGTATTGACTGAAAATTCTCAAAGTCTATCTTCCGAATTTGAAGTCGAATCTCATCAATTTTTATATATTTGAGTGAGTTTGCAACTAACTTTGTCAGCAATTGTCGATTTACTTTCATTGAAGCCCATTGTGGTCGATTGTCACTTTGTATTGATTGAAAATTTTCAAAGTCTATCTTCCGAATTTGAAGTCGAATTTCATCAATTCTTATATATTCGAGTGAGTTTGCAACTAACTTTGTCAGCAATCTTCGATTTAATTCCTTTGAAGCCCAGTGAGGTCGATTGTCACTTTGTATTGATTGAAAATTTTCAAAGTCTATCTTCCGAATTTGAAGTCGAATTTCATCAATTCTTATATATTTGAGTGAGTTTGCAACTAACTTTGTCAGCAATCGTCGATTTACTTCCATTGAAGCCCATTGAGATCGATTGTCACTTTGTATTGATTGGATATTTTCAAAGTCTATCTTCCGAATTTTAAGTCGAATCTCATCAACTTTTATATATTCGAGTGAGTTTGCAACTAACTTTGTCAGCATTCTTCGATCTACTTCCATTGAAGCCCATTGAGGTCGATTGTCACTCTGTATTGACTGAAAATTCTCTAAGTCTATCTTCCGAATTTGACGTCGAATCTCATCAATTTTTATATATTTGAGTGAGTTTGCAACTAACTTTGTCAGCAATTGTCGATTTACTTCCATTGAAGCCCATTGAGGTCGATTGTCACTTTGTATTGACTGAAAATTCTCTAAGTCTATCTTCCGAATTTGACGTCGAATCTCATCAATTTTTATATATTTGAGTGAGTTTGCAACTAACTTTGTCAGCAATCTTCGATTTAATTCCTTTGAAGCCCAGTGAGGTCGATGTTCACTTTGTATTGATTGAAAATTTTCAAAGTCTATCTTCCGAATTTGAAGTCGAATTTCATCAATTCTTATATATTTGAGTGAGTTTGCAACTAACTTTGTCAGCAATCGTCGATTTACTTCCATTGAAGCCCATTGAGGTCGATTGTCACTTTGTATTGACTGAAAATTCTCTAAGTCTATCTTCCGAATTTGACGTCGAATCTCATCAATTTTTATATATTTGAGTGAGTTTGCAACTAACTCTGTCAGCAATCTTCGATTTACCTCCATTGAAGCCCAGTGAGGTCGATGTTCACTTTGTATTGATTGAAAATTTTCAAAGTCTATCTTCCGAATTTGAAGTCGAATTTCATCAATTCTTATATATTTGAGTGAGTTTGCAACTAACTTTGTCAGCAATTTTCGATTTAATTCCATTGAAGCCCATTGAGATCGATTGTCACTTTGTATTGTTTGGATATTTTCAAAGTCTATCTTCCGAATTTGAAGTCGAATCTCATCAACTCTTATATATTCGAGTGAGTTTGCAACTAACTTTTCAGCAATCTTTGATTTACTTCCATTGAAACCCATTGAGGTCGATTGTCACTTTGTGTTGTTTGGAAATTTTCAAAGCCTCTCTTCCGAATTTGAAGTCGAATCTCATCAATTCTTATATATTTGAGTGAGTTTGCAACTAACTTTGTCAGCAATCGTCGATTTACTTCCATTGTAGCCCATTGAGATCGATTGTCACTTTGTATAGATTGGATATTTTCAAAGTCTATCTTCCGAATTTGAAGTCGAATCTCATCAACTCTTATATATTCTAGTGAGTTTGCAACTAACTCTGTCAGCAATCTTCGATTTACTTCCATTGAAGCCCATTGAGGTCGATTGTCACTTTGTATTGACTGAAAATTCTCAAAGTCTATCTTCCGAATTTGAAGTCGAATCTCATCAATTTTTATATATTTGAGTGAGTTTGCAACTAACTTTGTCAGCAATTGTCGATTTACTTCCATTGAAGCCCATTGTGGTCGATTGTCACTTTGTATTGATTGAAAATTTTCAAAGTCTATCTTCCGAATTTGAAGTCGAATTTCATCAATTCTTATATATTCGAGTGAGTTTGCAACTAACTTTGTCAGCAATCTTCGATTTAATTCCTTTGAAGCCCAGTGAGGTCGATTGTCACTTTGTATTGATTGAAAATTTTCAAAGTCTATCTTCCGAATTTGAAGTCGAATTTCATCAATTCTTATATATTTGAGTGAGTTTGCAACTAACTTTGTCAGCAATCGTCGATTTACTTCCATTGAAGCCTATTGAGATCGATTGTCACTTTGTATTGATTGGATATTTTCAAAGTCTATCTTCCGAATTTTAAGTCGAATCTCATCAACTCTTATATATTCGAGTGAGTTTGCAACTAACTTTGTCAGCATTCTTCGATCTACTTCCATTGAAGCCCATTGAGGTCGATTGTCACTCTGTATTGACTGAAAATTCTCAAAGTCTATCTTCCGAATTTGAAGTCGAATCTCATCAATTTTTATATATTTGAGTGAGTTTGCAACTAACTTTGTCAGCAATTGTCGATTTACTTCCATTGAAGCCCATTGTGGTCGATTGTCACTTTGTATTGATTGAAAATTTTCAAAGTCTATCTTCCGAATTTGAAGTCGAATTTCATCAATTCTTATATATTCGAGTGAGTTTGCAACTAACTTTGTCAGCAATCTTCGATTTAATTCCTTTGAAGCCCAGTGATGTGGATTGTCACTTTGTATTGATTGAAAATTTTCAAAGTCTATCTTCCGAATTTGAAGTCGAATTTCATCAATTCTTATATATTTGAGTGAGTTTGCAACTAACTTTGTCAGCAATCGTCGATTTACTTCCATTGAAGCCCATTGAGATCGATTGTCACTTTGTATTGATTGGATATTTTCAAAGTCTATCTTCCGAATTTTAAGTCGAATCTCATCAACTCTTATATATTCGAGTGAGTTTGCAACTAACTTTGTCAGCATTCTTCGATCTACTTCCATTGAAGCCCATTGAGGTCGATTGTCACTCTGTATTGACTGAAAATTCTCAAAGTCTATCTTCCGAATTTGAAGTCGAATCTCATCAATTTTTATATATTTGAGTGAGTTTGCAACTAACTTTGTCAGCAATTGTCGATTTACTTCCATTGAAGCCCATTGTGGTCGATTTTCACTTTGTATTGATTGAAAATTTTCAAAGTCTATCTTCCGAATTTGAAGTCGAATTTCATCAATTCTTATATATTCGAGTGAGTTTGCAACTAACTTTGTCAGCAATCTTCGATTTAATTCCTTTGAAGCCCAGTGAGGTCGATTGTCACTTTGTATTGATTGGATATTTTCAAAGTCTATCTTCCGAATTTTAAGTCGAATCTCATCAACTTTTATATATTCGAGTGAGTTTGCAACTAACTTTGTCAGCATTCTTCGATCTACTTCCATTGAAGCCCATTGAGGTCGATTGTCACTCTGTATTGACTGAACATTCTCTAAGTCTATCTTCCGAATTTGACGTCGAATCTCATCAATTTTTATATATTTGAGTGAGTTTGCAACTAACTTTGTCAGCAATTGTCGATTTACTTCCATTGAAGCTCATTGAGGTCGATTGTCACTTTGTATTGACTGAAAATTCTCTAAGTCTATCTTCCGAATTTGACGTCGAATCTCATCAACTTTTATATATTCGAGTGAGTTTGCAACTAACTTTGTCAGCATTCTTCGATCTACTTCCATTGAAGCCCATTGAGGTCGATTGTCACTCTGTATTGACTGAAAATTCTCTAAGTCTATCTTCCGAATTTGACGTCGAATCTCATCAATTTTTATATATTTGAGTGAGTTTGCAACTAACTTTGTCAGCAATCGTCGATTTACTTCCATTGAAGCCCATTGAGATCGATTGTCACTTTGTATTGATTGGATATTTTCAAAGTCTATCTTCCGAATTTTAAGTCGAATCTCATCAACTTTTATATATTCGAGTGAGTTTGCAACTAACTTTGTCAGCATTCTTCGATCTACTTCCATTGAAGCCCATTGAGGTCGATTGTCACTCTGTATTGACTGAAAATTCTCTAAGTCTATCTTCCGAATTTGACGTCGAATCTCATCAATTTTTATATATTTGAGTGAGTTTGCAACTAACTTTGTCAGCAATTGTCGATTTACTTCCATTGAAGCCCATTGAGGTCGATTGTCACTTTGTATTGACTGAAAATTCTCAAAGTCTATCTTCCGAATTTGAAGTCGAATCTCATCAATTTTTATATATTTGAGTGAGTTTGCAACTAACTTTGTCAGCAATTGTCGATTTACTTCCATTGAAGCCCATTGTGGTCGATTGTCACTTTGTATTGATTGAAAATTTTCAAAGTCTATCTTCCGAATTTGAAGTCGAATTTCATCAATTCTTATATATTCGAGTGAGTTTGCAACTAACTTTGTCAGCAATCTTCGATTTAATTCCTTTGAAGCCCAGTGAGGTCGATTGTCACTTTGTATTGATTGAAAATTTTCAAAGTCTATCTTCCGAATTTGAAGTCGAATTTCATCAATTCTTATATATTTGAGTGAGTTTGCAACTAACTTTGTCAGCAATCGTCGATTTACTTCCATTGAAGCCCATTGAGATCAATTGTCACTTTGTATTGATTGGATATTTTCAAAGTCTATCTTCCGAATTTTAAGTCGAATCTCATCAACTTTTATATATTCGAGTGAGTTTGCAACTAACTTTGTCAGCATTCTTCGATCTACTTCCATTGAAGCCCATTGAGGTCGATTGTCACTCTGTATTGACTGAAAATTCTCTAAGTCTATCTTCCGAATTTGACGTCGAATCTCATCAATTTTTATATATTTGAGTGAGTTTGCAACTAACTTTGTCAGCAATTGTCGATTTACTTCCATTGAAGCCCATTGAGGTCGATTGTCACTTTGTATTGACTGAAAATTCTCTAAGTCTATCTTCCGAATTTGACGTCGAATCTCATCAATTTTTATATATTTGAGTGAGTTTGCAACTAACTCTGTCAGCAATCTTCGATTTACCTCCATTGAAGCCCAGTGAGGTCGATGTTCACTTTGTATTGATTGAAAATTTTCAAAGTCTATCTTCCGAATTTGAAGTCGAATTTCATCAATTCTTATATATTTGAGTGAGTTTGCAACTAACTTTGTCAGCAATTTTCGATTTAATTCCATTGAAGCCCATTGAGATCGATTGTCACTTTGTATTGTTTGGATATTTTCAAAGTCTATCTTCCGAATTTGAAGTCGAATCTCATCAACTCTTATATATTCGAGTGAGTTTGCAACTAACTTTTCAGCAATCTTTGATTTACTTCCATTGAAACCCATTGAGGTCGATTGTCACTTTGTGTTGTTTGGAAATTTTCAAAGCCTCTCTTCCGAATTTGAAGTCGAATCTCATCAATTCTTATATATTTGAGTGAGTTTGCAACTAACTTTGTCAGCAATCGTCGATTTACTTCCATTGTAGCCCATTGAGATCGATTGTCACTTTGTATAGATTGGATATTTTCAAAGTCTATCTTCCGAATTTGAAGTCGAATCTCATCAACTCTTATATATTCTAGTGAGTTTGCAACTAACTCTGTCAGCAATCTTCGATTTACTTCCATTGAAGCCCATTGAGGTCGATTGTCACTTTGTATTGACTGAAAATTCTCAAAGTCTATCTTCCGAATTTGAAGTCGAATCTCATCAATTTTTATATATTTGAGTGAGTTTGCAACTAACTTTGTCAGCAATTGTCGATTTACTTCCATTGAAGCCCATTGTGGTCGATTGTCACTTTGTATTGATTGAAAATTTTCAAAGTCTATCTTCCGAATTTGAAGTCGAATTTCATCAATTCTTATATATTCGAGTGAGTTTGCAACTAACTTTGTCAGCAATCTTCGATTTAATTCCTTTGAAGCCCAGTGAGGTCGATTGTCACTTTGTATTGATTGAAAATTTTCAAAGTCTATCTTCCGAATTTGAAGTCGAATTTCATCAATTCTTATATATTTGAGTGAGTTTGCAACTAACTTTGTCAGCAATCGTCGATTTACTTCCATTGAAGCCTATTGAGATCGATTGTCACTTTGTATTGATTGGATATTTTCAAAGTCTATCTTCCGAATTTTAAGTCGAATCTCATCAACTCTTCTATATTCGAGTGAGTTTGCAACTAACTCTGTCAGCATTCTTCGATCTACTTCCATTGAAGCCCATTGAGGTCGATTGTCACTCTGTATTGACTGAAAATTCTCAAAGTCTATCTTCCGAATTTGAAGTCGAATCTCATCAATTTTTATATATTTGAGTGAGTTTGCAACTAACTTTGTCAGCAATTGTCGATTTACTTCCATTGAAGCCCATTGTGGTCGATTGTCACTTTGTATTGATTGAAAATTTTCAAAGTCTATCTTCCGAATTTGAAGTCGAATTTCATCAATTCTTATATATTCGAGTGAGTTTGCAACTAACTTTGTCAGCAATCTTCGATTTAATTCCTTTGAAGCCCAGTGAGGTCGATTGTCACTTTGTATTGATTGAAAATTTTCAAAGTCTATCTTCCGAATTTGAAGTCGAATTTCATCAATTCTTATATATTTGAGTGAGTTTGCAACTAACTTTGTCAGCAATCGTCGATTTACTTCCATTGAAGCCCATTGAGATCGATTGTCACTTTGTATTGATTGGATATTTTCAAAGTCTATCTTCCGAATTTTAAGTCGAATCTCATCAACTCTTATATATTCGAGTGAGTTTGCAACTAACTTTGTCAGCATTCTTCGATCTACTTCCATTGAAGCCCATTGAGGTCGATTGTCACTCTGTATTGACTGAAAATTCTCAAAGTCTATCTTCCGAATTTGAAGTCGAATCTCATCAATTTTTATATATTTGAGTGAGTTTGCAACTAACTTTGTCAGCAATTGTCGATTTACTTCCATTGAAGCCCATTGTGGTCGATTTTCACTTTGTATTGATTGAAAATTTTCAAAGTCTATCTTCCGAATTTGAAGTCGAATTTCATCAATTCTTATATATTCGAGTGAGTTTGCAACTAACTTTGTCAGCAATCTTCGATTTAATTCCTTTGAAGCCCAGTGAGGTCGATTGTCACTTTGTATTGATTGGATATTTTCAAAGTCTATCTTCCGAATTTTAAGTCGAATCTCATCAACTTTTATATATTCGAGTGAGTTTGCAACTAACTTTGTCAGCATTCTTCGATCTACTTCCATTGAAGCCCATTGAGGTCGATTGTCACTCTGTATTGACTGAACATTCTCTAAGTCTATCTTCCGAATTTGACGTCGAATCTCATCAATTTTTATATATTTGAGTGAGTTTGCAACTAACTTTGTCAGCAATTGTCGATTTACTTCCATTGAAGCTCATTGAGGTCGATTGTCACTCTGTATTGACTGAACATTCTCTAAGTCTATCTTCCGAATTTGACGTCGAATCTCATCAACTTTTATATATTCGAGTGAGTTTGCAACTAACTTTGTCAGCATTCTTCGATCTACTTCCATTGAAGCCCATTGAGGTCGATTGTCACTCTGTATTGACTGAAAATTCTCTAAGTCTATCTTCCGAATTTGACGTCGAATCTCATCAATTTTTATATATTTGAGTGAGTTTGCAACTAACTTTGTCAGCAATCGTCGATTTACTTCCATTGAAGCCCATTGAGATCGATTGTCACTTTGTATTGATTGGATATTTTCAAAGTCTATCTTCCGAATTTTAAGTCGAATCTCATCAACTTTTATATATTCGAGTGAGTTTGCAACTAACTTTGTCAGCATTCTTCGATCTACTTCCATTGAAGCCCATTGAGGTCGATTGTCACTCTGTATTGACTGAAAATTCTCTAAGTCTATCTTCCGAATTTGACGTCGAATCTCATCAATTTTTATATATTTGAGTGAGTTTGCAACTAACTTTGTCAGCAATCTTCGATTTAATTCCTTTGAAGCCCAGTGAGGTCGATTGTCACTTTGTATTGATTGAAAATTTTCAAAGTCTATCTTCCGAATTTGAAGTCGAATTTCATCAATTCTTATATATTTGAGTGAGTTTGCAACTAACTTTGTCAGCAATCGTCGATTTTCTTCCATTGAAGCCCATTGAGATCGATTGTCACTTTGTATTGATTGGATATTTTCAAAGTCTATCTTCCGAATTTTAAGTCGAATCTCATCAACTTTTATATATTCGAGTGAGTTTGCAACTAACTTTGTCAGCATTCTTCGATCTACTTCCATTGAAGCCCATTGAGGTCGATTGTCACTCTGTATTGACTGAAAATTCTCTAAGTCTATCTTCCGAATTTGACGTCGAATCTCATCAATTTTTATATATTTGAGTGAGTTTGCAACTAACTTTGTCAGCAATTGTCGATTTACTTCCATTGAAGCCCATTGAGGTCGATTGTCACTTTGTATTGACTGAAAATTCTCTAAGTCTATCTTCCGAATTTGACGTCGAATCTCATCAATTTTTATATATTTGAGTGAGTTTGCAACTAACTTTGTCAGCAATCTTCGATTTAATTCCTTTGAAGCCCAGTGAGGTCGATGTTCACTTTGTATTGATTGAAAATTTTCAAAGTCTATCTTCCGAATTTGAAGTCGAATTTCATCAATTCTTATATATTTGAGTGAGTTTGCAACTAACTTTGTCAGCAATTTTCGATTTAATTCCATTGAAGCCCATTGAGATCGATTGTCACTTTGTATTGTTTGGATATTTTCAAAGTCTATCTTCCGAATTTGAAGTCGAATCTCATCAACTCTTATATATTCGAGTGAGTTTGCAACTAACTTTTCAGCAATCTTTGATTTACTTCCATTGAAACCCATTGAGGTCGATTGTCACTTTGTGTTGTTTGGAAATTTTCAAAGCCTCTCTTCCGAATTTGAAGTCGAATCTCATCAATTCTTATATATTTGAGTGAGTTTGCAACTAACTTTGTCAGCAATCGTCGATTTACTTCCATTGTAGCCCATTGAGATCGATTGTCACTTTGTATAGATTGGATATTTTCAAAGTCTATCTTCCGAATTTGAAGTCGAATCTCATCAACTCTTATATATTCTAGTGAGTTTGCAACTAACTCTGTCAGCAATCTTCGATTTACTTCCATTGAAGCCCATTGAGGTCGATTGTCACTTTGTATTGACTGAAAATTCTCAAAGTCTATCTTCCGAATTTGAAGTCGAATCTCATCAATTTTTATATATTTGAGTGAGTTTGCAACTAACTTTGTCAGCAATTGTCGATTTACTTCCATTGAAGCCCATTGTGGTCGATTGTCACTTTGTATCGATTGAAAATTTTCAAAGTCTATCTTCCGAATTTGAAGTCGAATTTCATCAATTCTTATATATTTGAGTGAGTTTGCAACTAACTTTGTCAGCAATCGTCGATTTACTTCCATTGAAGCCCATTGAGATCGATTGTCACTTTGTATTGATTGGATATTTTCAAAGTCTATCTTCCGAATTTTAAGTCGAATCTCATCAACTCTTATATATTCGAGTGAGTTTGCAACTAACTTTGTCAGCATTCTTCGATCTACTTCCATTGAAGCCCATTGAGGTCGATTGTCACTCTGTATTGACTGAAAATTCTCTAAGTCTATCTTCCGAATTTGACGTCGAATCTCATCAATTTTTATATATTTGAGTGAGTTTGCAACTAACTTTGTCAGCAATTGTCGATTTACTTCCATTGAAGCCCATTGAGGTCGATTGTCACTTTGTATTGATTGAAAATTCTCAAAGTCTATCTTCCGAATTTGAAGTCGAATCTCATCAATTTTTATATATTTGAGTGAGTTTGCAACTAACTTTGTCAGCAATTGTCGATTTACTTCCATTGAAGCCCATTGTGGTCGATTGTCACTTTGTACTGATTGAAAATTCTCTAAGTCTATCTTCCGAATTTGACGTCGAATCTCATCAATTTTCATATATTTGAGTGAGTTTGCAACTAACTTTGTCCGCAATTGTCGATTTACTTCCATTGAAGCCCATTGAGGTCGATTGTCACTTTGTATTGATTGAAAATTCTCAAAGTCTATCTTCCGAATTTGAAGTCGAATCTCATCAATTTTTATATATTTGAGTGAGTTTGCAACTAACTTTGTCAGCAATTGTCGATTTACTTCCATTGAAGCCCATTGTGGTCGATTGTCACTTTGTATTGATTGAAAATTTTCAAAGTCTATCTTCCGAATTTGAAGTCGAATTTCATCAATTCTTATATATTTGAGTGAGTTTGCAACTAACTTTGTCAGCAATTTTCGATTTAATTCCATTGAAGTCCATTGAGATCGATTGTCACTTTGAATTGTTTGGATATTTTCAAAGTCTATCTTCCGAATTTGAAGTCGAATCTCATCAACTCTTATATATTCGAGTGAGTTTGCAACTAACTTTGTGAGCAATCTTTGATTTACTTCCATTGAAACCCATTGAGGTCGATTGTCACTTTGTGTTGTTTGGATATTTTCAAAGTCTATCTTCCGAATTTGAAGTCGAATCTCATAAACTCTTATATATTCTAGTGAGTTTGCAACTAACTTTGTCAGCAATCTTCGATTTACTTCCATTGAAGCCCATTGAGGTCGATTGTCACTTTGTATTGACTGAAAATTCTCAAAGTCTATCTTCCGAATTTGAAGTCGAATCTCATCAATTTCCATATATTTGAGTGAGTTTGCAACTAACTTTGTCAGCAATTGTCGATTTACTTCCATTGAAGCCCATTGTGGTCGATTGTCACTTTGTATTGATTGAAAATTTTCAAAGTCTATCTTCCGAATTTGAAGTCGAATGCCATCAATTCTTATATATTTGAGTGAGTTTCCAACTAACTTTGTCAGCAATCTTCAATTTAATTCCTTTGAGGCCCAGTGAGGTCGATTGTCACTTTGTATTGATTGAAAATTTTCAAAGTCTATCTTCCGAATTTGAAGTCGAATTTCATCAACTCTTATATATTCGAGTGAGTTTGCGACTAACTTTGTCAGCAATCTTCGATTTAATTCCTTTGAAGCCCAGTGAGGTCGATGTTCACTTTGTATTGATTGAAAATTTTCAAAGTCTATCTTCCGAATTTGAAGTCGAATTTCATCAATTCTTATATATTTGAGTGAGTTTGCAACTAACTTTGTCAGCAATTTTCGATTTAATTCCATCGAAGCCCATTGAGATCGATTGTCACTTTGTATTGTTTGGATATTTTCAAAGTCTATCTTCCGAATTTGAAGTCGAATCTCATCAACTCTTATATATTCGAGTGAGTTTGCAACTAACATTGTCAGCAATCTTTGATTTACTTCCATTGAAGCCCATTGAGGTCGATTGTCACTTTGTATTGATTGGATATTTTCAAAGTCTATCTTCCGAATTTGAAGTCGAATTTCATCAACTCTTATATATTCGAGTGAGTTTGCGACTAACTTTGTCAGCAATCTTCGATTTAATTCCTTTGAAGCCCAGTGAGGTCGATGTTCACTTTGTATTGATTGAAAATTTTCAAAGTCTATCTTCCGAATTTGAAGTCGAATTTCATCAATTCTTATATATTTGAGTGAGTTTGCAACTAACTTTGTCAGCAATTTTCGATTTAATTCCATCGAAGCCCATTGAGATCGATTGTCACTTTGTATTGTTTGGATATTTTCAAAGTCTATCTTCCGAATTTGAAGTCGAATCTCATCAACTCTTATATATTCGAGTGAGTTTGCAACTAACATTGTCAGCAATATTTGATTTACTTCCATTGAAACCCATTGAGGTCGATTGTCACTTTGTGTTGTTTGGAAATTTTCAAAGCCTCTCTTCCGAATTTGAAGTCGAATCTCATCAATTCTTATATATTTGAGTGAGTTTGCAACTAACTTTGTCAGCAATCGTCGATTTACTTCCATTGTAGCCCATTGAGATCGATTGTCACTTTGTATAGATTGGATATTTTCAAAGTCTATCTTCCGAATTTGAAGTCGAATCTCATCAACTCTTATATATTCTAGTGAGTTTGCAACTAACTCTGTCAGCAATCTTCGATTTACTTCCATTGAAGCCCATTGAGGTCGATTGTCACTTTGTATTGACTGAAAATTCTCAAAGTCTATCTTCCGAATTTGAAGTGGAATCTCATCAATTTTTATATATTTGAGTGAGTTCGCAACTAACTTTGTAGCAATTGTCGATTTACTTCCATTGAAGCCCATTGTGGTCGATTATCACTTTGTATTGATTGAAAATTTTCAAAGTCTATCTTCCGAATTTGAAGTCGAATTTCATCAATTCTTATATATTCGAGTGAGTTTGCAACTAACTTTGTCAGCAATCTTCGATCTACTTCCATTGAAGCCCATTGAGGTCGATTGTCACTTTGTATTGATTGAAAATTTTCAAAGTCTATCTTCCGAATTTGAAGTCGAATGCCATCAATTCTTATATATTTGAGTGAGTTTCCAACTAACTTTGTCAGCAATCTTCAATTTAATTCCTTTGAGGCCCAGTGAGGTCGATTGTCACTTTGTATTGATTGAAAATTTTCAAAGTCTATCTTCCGAATTTGAAGTCGAATTTCATCAACTCTTATATATTCGAGTGAGTTTGCGACTAACTTTGTCAGCAATCTTCGATTTAATTCCTTTGAAGCCCAGTGAGGTCGATGTTCACTTTGTATTGATTGAAAATTTTCAAAGTCTATCTTCCGAATTTGAAGTCGAATTTCATCAATTCTTATATATTTGAGTGAGTTTGCAACTAACTTTGTCAGCAATTTTCGATTTAATTCCATCGAAGCCCATTGAGATCGATTGTCACTTTGTATTGTTTGGATATTTTCAAAGTCTATCTTCCGAATTTGAAGTCGAATCTCATCAACTCTTATATATTCGAGTGAGTTTGCAACTAACATTGTCAGCAATCTTTGATTTACTTCCATTGAAGCCCATTGAGGTCGATTGTCACTTTGTATTGATTGGATATTTTCAAAGTCTATCTTCCGAATTTGAAGTCGAATTTCATCAACTCTTATATATTCGAGTGAGTTTGCGACTAACTTTGTCAGCAATCTTCGATTTAATTCCTTTGAAGCCCAGTGAGGTCGATGTTCACTTTGTATTGATTGAAAATTTTCAAAGTCTATCTTCCGAATTTGAAGTCGAATTTCATCAATTCTTATATATTTGAGTGAGTTTGCAACTAACTTTGTCAGCAATTTTCGATTTAATTCCATCGAAGCCCATTGAGATTGATTGTCACTTTGTATTGTTTGGATATTTTCAAAGTCTATCTTCCGAATTTGAAGTCGAATCTCATCAACTCTTATATATTCGAGTGAGTTTGCAACTAACATTGTCAGCAATCTTTGATTTACTTCCATTGAAACCCATTGAGGTCGATTGTCACTTTGTGTTGTTTGGAAATTTTCAAAGCCTCTCTTCCGAATTTGAAGTCGAATCTCATCATTTCTTATATATTTGAGTGAGTTTGCAACTAACTTTGTCAGCAATCGTCGATTTACTTCCATTGTAGCCCATTGAGATCGATTGTCACTTTGTATAGATTGGATATTTTCAAAGTCTATCTTCCGAATTTGAAGTCGAATCTCATCAACTCTTATATATTCTAGTGAGTTTGCAACTAACTCTGTCAGCAATCTTCGATTTACTTCCATTGAAGCCCATTGAGGTCGATTGTCACTTTGTATTGACTGAAAATTCTCAAAGTCTATCTTCCGAATTTGAAGTGGAATCTCATCAATTTTTATATATTTGAGTGAGTTCGCAACTAACTTTGTAGCAATTGTCGATTTACTTCCATTGAAGCCCATTGTGGTCGATTATCACTTTGTATTGATTGAAAATTTTCAAAGTCTATCTTCCGAATTTGAAGTCGAATTTCATCAATTCTTATATATTCGAGTGAGTTTGCAACTAACTTTGTCAGCAATCTTCGATTTAATTCCTTTGAAGCCCAGTAAGGTCGATTGTCACTTTGTATTGATTGAAAATTTTCAAAGTCTATCTTCCGAATTTGAAGTCGAATTTCATCAATTCTTATATATTTGAGTGAGTTTGCAACTAACTTTGTCAGCAATTTTCGATTTAATTCCATTGAAGCCTATTGAGATCGATTGTCACTTTGTGTTGTTTGGATATTTTCAAAGTCCATCTTCCGAATTTGAAGTCGAATCTCATCAACTCTTATATCTTCGAGTGAGTTTGCAACTAACTTTGTCAGCAATCTTTGATTTACTTCCATTGAAACCCATTGAGGTCGATTGTCACTTTGTGTTGTTTGGAAATTTTCAAAGCCTCTCTTCCGAATTTGAAGTCGAATCTCATCAATTCTTATATATTTGAGTGAGTTTGCAACTAACTTTGTCAGCAATCGTCGATTTACTTCAATTGTAGCCCATTGAGATCGATTGTCACTTTGTATTGACTGAAAATTCTCAAAGTCTATCTTCCGAATTTGAAGTCGAATCTCATCAATTTTTATATATTTGAGTGAGTTTGCAACTAACTTTGTAGCAATTGTCGATTTACTTCCATTGAAGCCCATTGTGGTCGATTGTCACTTTGTATTGATTGAAAATTTTCAAAGTCTATCTTCCGAATTTGAAGTCGAATTTCATCAATTCTTATATATTCGAGTGAGTTTGCAACAAACTTTGTCAGCAATCTTCGATTTAGTTCCTTTGAAGCCCAGTGAGGTCGATTGTCACTTTGTATTGATTGAAAATTTTCAAAGTCTATCTTCCGAATTTGAAGTCGAATTTCATCAATTCTTATATATTTGAGTGAGTTTGCAACTAACTTTGTCAGCAATTTTCGATTTAATTCCATTGAAGCCCATTGAGATCGATTGTCACTTTGTGTTGTTTGGATATTTTCAAAGTCTATCTTCCGAATTTGAAGTCGAATCTCATCAACTCTTATATATTCGAGTGAGCTTGCAACTAACTTTGTCTGCAATCTTTGATTTACTTCCATTGAAACCCATTGAGGTCGATTGTCACTTTGTGCTGTTTGGAAATTTTCGAAGCCTCTCTTCCGAATTTGAAGTCGAATCTCATCAATTTTTATATATTTGAGTGAGTATGCAACTAACTTTGTAGCAATTGTCGATTTACTTCCATTGAAGCCCATTGTGGTCGATTGTCACTTTGTATTGATTGAAAATTTTCAAAGTCTAGCTTCCGAATTTTAAGTCGAATCTCATCAACTCTCATATATTCGAGTGAGTTTGCAACTAACTTTGTCAGCATTCTTCGATCTACTTCCATTGAAGCCCATTGAGGTCGATTGTCACTCTGTATTGACTGAAAATTCTCTAAGTCTATCTTCCGAATTTGGAGTCGAATCTCATCAATTTTTATATATTTGAGTGAGTTTGCAACTATCTTTGTCAGCAATTGTCGATTTACTTCCATTGAAGCCCATTGTGGTCGATTGTCACTTTGTATTGATTGAAAATTTTCAAAGTCTATCTTCCGAATTTGAAGTCGAATGCCATCAATTCTTATATATTTGAGTGAGTTTCCAACTAACTTTGTCAGCAATCTTCAATTTAATTCCTTTGAGGCCCAGTGAGGTCGATTGTCACTTTGTATTGATTGAAAATTTTCAAAGTCTATCTTACGAATTTGAAGTCGAATTTCATCAACTCTTATATATTCGAGTGAGTTTGCGACTAACTTTGTCAGCAATCTTCGATTTAATTCCTTTGAAGCCCAGTGAGGTCGATGTTCACTTTGTATTGATTGAAAATTTTCAAAGTCTATCTTCCGAATTTGAAGTCGAATTTCATCAATTCTTATATATTTGAGTGAGTTTGCAACCAACTTTGTCAGCAATTTTCGATTTAATTCCATTGAAGCCCATTGAGATCGATTGTCACTTTGTATTGTTTGGATATTTTCAAAGTCTATCTTCCGAATTTGAAGTCGAATCTCATCAACTCTTATATATTCGAGTGAGTTTGCAACTAACTTTGTCAGCAATCTTTGATTTACTTCCAATGAAACCCATTGAGGTCGATTGTCACTTTGTGTTGTTTGGAAATTTTCAAAGCCTCTCTTCCGAATTTGAAGTCGAATCTCATCAATTCTTATATATTCGAGTGAGTTTGCAAATAACTCTGTCAGCAATCTTCGATTTACTTCCATTGAAGCCCATTGTGGTCGATTGTCACTTTGTATTGATTGAAAATTTTCAAAGTCTATCTTCCGAATTTGAAGTCGAATTTCATCAATTCTTATATATTCGAGTGAGTTTGCAACTAACTTTGTCAGCAATCTTCGATTTAATTCCTTTGAAGCCCAGTGAGGTCGATTGTCACTTTGTATTGATTGAAAATTTTCAAAGTCTATCTTCCGAATTTGAAGTCGAATTTCATCAATTCTTATATATTCGAGTGAGTTTGCAACTAACTTTGTCAGCAATCTTTGATTTACTTCCAATGAAACCCATTGAGGTCGATTGTCACTTTGTGTTGTTTGGAAATTTTCAAAGCCTCTCTTCCGAATTTGAAGTCGAATCTCATCAATTCTTATATATTTGAGTGAGTTTGCAACTAACTTTGTCAGCAATCGTCGATTTACTCCCATTGTAGCCCATTGAGATCGATTGTCACTTTGTATAGATTGGATATTTTCAAAGTCTATCTTCCGAATTTGAAGTCGAATCTCATCAACTCTTATATATTCTAGTGAGTTTGCAACTAACTCTGTCAGCAATCTTCGATTTACTTCCATTGAAGCCCATTGAGGTCGATTGTCACTTTGTATTGACTGAAAATTCTCCAAGTCTATCTTCCGAATTTGAAGTCGAATCTCATCAACTCTTATATATTCTAGTGAGTTTGCAACTAACTCTGTCAGCAATCTTCGATTTACTTCCATTGAAGCCCATTGTGGTCGATTGTCACTTTGTATTGATTGAAAATTTTCAAAGTCTATCTTCCGAATTTGAAGTCGAATTTCATCAATTCTTATATATTCGAGTGAGTTTGCAACTAACTTTGTCAGCAATCTTCGATTTAATTCCTTTGAAGCCCAGTGAGGTCGATTGTCACTTTGTATTGATTGAAAATTTTCAAAGTCTATCTTCCGAATTTGAAGTCGAATTTCATCAATTCTTATATATTTGAGTGAGTTTGCAACTAACTTTGTCAGCAATTTTCGATTTAATTCCATTGAAGCCCATTGAGATCGATTGTCACTTTGTGTTGTTTGGATATTTTCAAAGTCTATCTTCCGAATTTGAAGTCGAATCTCATCAACTCTTATATATTCGAGTGAGTTTGCAACTAACTTTGTCAGCAATCTTTGATTTACTTCCATTGAAACCCATTGAGGTCGATTGTCACTTTGTGTTGTTTGGAAATTTTCAAAGCCTCTCTTCCGAATTTGAAGTCGAATCTCATCAATTCTTATATATTTGAGTGAGTTTGCAACTAACTTTGTCAGCAATCGTCGATTTACTTCCATTCTAGCCCATTGAGATCGATTGTCACTTTGTATTGACTGAAAATTCTCAAAGTCTATCTTCCGAATTTGAAGTCGAATCTCATCAATTTTTATATATTTGAGTGAGTTTGCAACTAACTTTGTAGCAATTGTCGATTTACTTCCATTGAAGCCCATTGTGGTCGATTGTCACTTTGTATTGATTGAAAATTTTCAAAGTCTATCTTCCGAATTTGAAGTCGAATTTCATCAATTCTTATATATTCGAGTGAGTTTGCAACAAACTTTGTCAGCAATCTTCGATTTAGTTCCTTTGAAGCCCAGTGAGGTCGATTGTCACTTTGTATTGATTGAAAATTTTCAAAGTCTATCTTCCGAATTTGAAGTCGAATTTCATCAATTCTTATATATTTGAGTGAGTTTGCAACTAACTTTGTCAGCAATTTTCGATTTAATTCCATTGAAGCCCATTGAGATCGATTGTCACTTTGTGTTGTTTGGATATTTTCAAAGTCTATCTTCCGAATTTGAAGTCGAATCTCATCAACTCTTATATATTCGAGTGAGCTTGCAACTAACTTTGTCTGCAATCTTTGATTTACTTCCATTGAAACCCATTGAGGTCGATTGTCACTTTGTGCTGTTTGGAAATTTTCGAAGCCTCTCTTCCGAATTTGAAGTCGAATCTCATCAATTCTTATATATTTGAGTGAGTTTGCAACTAACTTTGTCAGCAATCGTCGATTTACTTCCATTGTAGCCCATTGAGATCGATTGTCACTTTGTATAGATTGGATATTTTCAAAGTCTATCTTCCGAATTTGAAGTCGAATCTCATCAACTCTTATATATTCTAGTGAGTTTGCAACTAACTCTGTCAGCAATCTTCGATTTACTTCCATTGAAGCCCATTGAGGTCGATTGTCACTTTGTATTGACTGAAAATTTTCAAAGTCTATCTTCCGAATTTGAAGTCGAATTTCATCAATTCTTATATATTCGAGTGAGTTTGCAACAAACTTTGTCAGCAATCTTCGATTTAGTTCCTTTGAAGCCCAGTGAGGTCGATTGTCACTTTGTATTGATTGAAAATTTTCAAAGTCTATCTTCCGAATTTGAAGTCGAATTTCATCAATTCTTATATATTTGAGTGAGTTTGCAACTAACTTTGTCAGCAATTTTCGATTTAATTCCATTGAAGCCCATTGAGATCGATTGTCACTTTGTGTTGTTTGGATATTTTCAAAGTCTATCTTCCGAATTTGAAGTCGAATCTCATCAACTCTTATATATTCGAGTGAGCTTGCAACTAACTTTGTCTGCAATCTTTGATTTACTTCCATTGAAACCCATTGAGGTCGATTGTCACTTTGTGCTGTTTGGAAATTTTCGAAGCCTCTCTTCCGAATTTGAAGTCGAATCTCATCAATTCTTATATATTTGAGTGAGTTTGCAACTAACTTTGTCAGCAATCGTCGATTTACTTCCATTGTAGCCCATTGAGATCGATTGTCACTTTGTATAGATTGGATATTTTCAAAGTCTATCTTCCGAATTTGAAGTCGAATCTCATCAACTCTTATATATTCTAGTGAGTTTGCAACTAACTCTGTCAGCAATCTTCGATTTACTTCCATTGAAGCCCATTGAGGTCGATTGTCACTTTGTATTGACTGAAAATTCTCAAAGTCTATCTTCCGAATTTGAAGTCGAATCTCATCAATTTTTATATATTTGAGTGAGTTTGCAACTAACTTTGTCAGCAATTGTCGATTTACTTCCATTGAAGCCCATTGTGGTCGATTGTCACTTTGTATTGATTGAAAATTTTCAAAGTCTATCTTCCGAATTTGAAGTCGAATTTCATCAACTCTCATATATTCGAGTGAGTTTGCAACTAACTTTGTCAGCAATCTTCGATTTAATTCCTTTGAAGCCCAGTGAGGTCGATGTTCACTTTGTATTGATTGAAAATTTTCAAAGTCTATCTTCCGAATTTGAAGTCGAATTTCATCAATTCTTATATATTTGAGTGAGTTTGCAACTAACTTTGTCAGCAATTTTCGATTTAATTCCATTGAAGCCCATTGAGATCGATTGCCACTTTGTATTGTTTGGATATTTTCGAAGTCTATCTTCCGAATTTGAAGTCGAATCTCATCAACTCTTATATATTCGAGTGAGTTTGCAACTAACTTTGTCAGCAATCTTTGATTTACTTCCATTGAAACCCATTGAGGTCGATTGTCACTTTGTGTTGTTTGGAAATTTTCAAAGCCTCTTTTCCGAATTTGAAGTCGAATCTCATCAATTCTTATATATTTGAGTGAGTTTGCAACTAACTTTGTCAGCAATCGTCGATTTACTTCCATTGTAGCCCATTGAGATCGATTGTCACTTTGTATAGATTGGATATTTTCAAAGTCTATCTTCCGAATTTGAAGTCGAATCTCATCAACTCTTATATATTCTAGTGAGTTTGCAACTAACTCTGTCAGCAATCTTCGATTTACTTCCATTGAAGCCCATTGAGGTCGATTGTCACTTTGTATTGACTGAAAATTCTCAAAGTCTATCTTCCGAATTTGAAGTCGAATCTCATCAATTTTTATATATTTGAGTGAGTTTGCAACTAACTTTGTCAGCAATTGTCGATTTACTTCCATTGAAGCCCATTGTGGTCGATTGTCACTTTGTATTGATTGAAAATTTTCAAAGTCTATCTTCCGAATTTGAAGTCGAACTTCATCAATTCTTATATATTCGAGTGAGTTTGCAACTAACTTTGTCAGCAATCTTCGATTTAATTCCTTTGAAGCCCAGTGAGGTCGATTGTCACTTTGTATTGATTGAAAAATTTCAAAGTCTATCTTCCGAATTTGAAGTCGAATTTCATCAATTCTTATATATTTGAGTGAGTTTGCAACTAACTTTGTCAGCAATCGTCGATTTACTTCCATTGAAGCCCATTGAGATCGATTGTCACTTTGTATTGATTGGATATTTTCAAAGTCTATCTTCCGAATTTTAAGTCGAATCTCATCAACTCTTATATATTCGAGTGAGTTTGCAACTAACTTTGTCAGCAATCTTTGATTTACTTCCATTGAAACCCATTGAGGTCGATTGTCACTTTGTGTTGTTTGGAAATTTTCAAAGCCTCTCTTCCGAATTTGAAGTCGAATCTCATCAATTTTTATATATTTGAGTGAGTTTGCAACTAACTTTGTCAGCAATCGTCGATTTACTTCCATTGTAGCCCATTGAGATCGATTGTCACTTTGTATAGATTGGATATTTTCAATGTCTATCTTCCGAATTTGAAGTCGAATCTCATCAACTCTTATATATTCTAGTGAGTTTGCAACTAACTCTGTCAGAAATCTTCGATTTACTTCCATTGAAGCCCATTGAGGTCGATTGTCACTTTGTATTGACTGAAATTTCTCAAAGTCTATCTTCCGAATTTGAAGTCGAATCTCATCAATTTTTATATATTTGAGTGAGTTTGCAACTAACTTTGTCAGCAATTGTCGATTTACTTCCATTGAAGCCCATTGTGGTCGATTGTCACTTTGTATTGATTGAAAATTTTCAAAGTCTATCTTCCGAATTTGAAGTCGAATTTCATCAATTCTTATATATTCGAGTGAGTTTGCAACTAACTTTGTCAGCAATCTTGGATTTAATTCCTTTGAAGCCCAGTGAGGTCGATTGTCACTTTGTATTGATTGAAAATTTTCAAAGTCTATCTTCCGAATTTGAAGTCGAATTTCATCAATTCTTATATATTTGAGTGAGTTTGCAACTAACTTTGTCAGCAATCGTCGATTTACTTCCATTGAAGCCCATTGAGATCGATTGTCACTTTGTATTGATTGGATATTTTCAAAGTCTATCTTCCGAATTTTAAGTCGAATCTCATCAACTCTTATATATTCGAGTGAGTTTGCAACTAACTTTGTCAGCAATCTTTGATTTACTTCCATTGAAACCCATTGAGGTCGATTGTCACTTTGTGTTGTTTGGAAATTTTCAAAGCCTCTCTTCCGAATTTGAAGTCGAATCTCATCAATTTTTATATATTTGAGTGAGTTTGCAACTAACTTTGTCAGCAATCGTCGATTTACTTCCATTGTAGCCCATTGAGATCGATTGTCACTTTGTATAGATTGGATATTTTCAATGTCTATCTTCCGAATTTGAAGTCGAATCTCATCAACTCTTATATATTCTAGTGAGTTTGCAACTAACTCTGTCAGAAATCTTCGATTTACTTCCATTGAAGCCCATTGAGGTCGATTGTCACTTTGTATTGACTGAAATTTCTCAAAGTCTATCTTCCGAATTTGAAGTCGAATCTCATCAATTTTTATATATTTGAGTGAGTTTGCAACTAACTTTGTCAGCAATTGTCGATTTTCTTCCATTGAAGCCCATTGTGGTCGATTGTCACTTTGTATTGATTGAAAATTTTCAAAGTCTATCTTCCGAATTTGAAGTCGAATTTCATCAATTCTTATATATTCGAGTGAGTTTGCAACTAACTTTGTCAGCAATCTTCGATTTAATTCCTTTGAAGCCCAGTGAGGTCGATTGTCACTCTGTATTGATTGAAAATTTTCAAAGTCTATCTTCCGAATTTGAAGTCGAATTTCATCAATTCTTATATATTTGAGTGAGTTTGCAACTAACTTTGTCAGCAATCGTCGATTTACTTCCATTGAAGCCCATTGAGATCGATTGTCACTTTGTATTGATTGGATATTTTCAAAGTCTATCTTCCGAATTTTAAGTCGAATCTCATCAACTCTTATATATTCGAGTGAGTTTGCAACTAACTTCGTCAGCATTCTTCGATCTACTTCCATTGAAGCCCATTGAGGTCGATTGTCACTCTGTATTGACTGAAAATTCTCTAAGTCTATCTTCCGAATTTGAAGTCGAATCTCATCAATTTTTATATAGTTGGGTGAGTTTGCAACTAACTTTGTCAGCAATTGTCGATTTACTTCCATTGAAGCCCATTGAGGTCGATTGTCACTTTGTATTGATTGAAAATTCTCAAAGTCTATCTTCCGAATTTGAAGTCGTATCTCATCAATTCTTATATATTTGAGTGAGTTTGCAACTAACTTTGTCAGCAATCGTCGATTTACTTCCATTGAAGCCCATTGAGATCGATTGTCCCTTTGTATTAATTGGAAATTTTCAAAGTCTATCTTCCCAATTTGAAGTCGAATGCTATCAATTCTTATATATTTGAGTGAGTTCCCAATTAACTTTGTCCAGAATTGTCGATCTACTTCCATTGAAGCCCATTGAGGTCGATTGTCACTCTGTATTGACTGAAAATTCTCTAAGTCTATCTTCCGAATTTGAAGTCGAATCTCATCAATTTTTATATAGTTGGGTGAGTTTGCAACTAACTTTGTCAGCAATCTTCGATTTAATTCCTTTGAAGCCCAGTGAGGTCGATTGTCACTTTGTATTGATTGAAAATTTTCAAAGTCTATCTTCCGAATTTGAAGTCGAATTTCATCAATTCTTATATATTTGAGTGAGTTTGCAACTAACTTTGTCAGCAATCGTCGATTTACTTCCATTGAAGCCCATTGAGATCGATTGTCCCTTTGTATTAATTGGAAATTTTCAAAGTCTATCTTCCCAATTTGAAGTCGAATGCTATCAATTCTTATATATTTGAGTGAGTTCCCAATTAACTTTGTCCAGAATTGTCGATCTACTTCCATTGAAGCCCATTGAGGTCGATTGTCACTCTGTATTGACTGAAAATTCTCTAAGTCTATCTTCCGAATTTGAAGTCGAATCTCATCAATTTTTATATAGTTGGGTGAGTTTGCAACTAACTTTGTCAGCAATCTTCGATTTACTTCCATTGAAGCCTATTGAGATCGATTGTCACTTTGTATTGATTGGAAATTTTCAATGTCTATCTTCCGAATTTGAAGTCGAATCTCATCAACTCTTATATATTCGAGTGAGTTTCCAACTCTTTGTCAGCAGTGTTCGATTTACTTCCATTGAAGCCCATTGAGGTCGATTGTCACTTTGTATTGATTGAAAATTTTCAAAGTCTATCTTCCGAATTTGAAGTCGAATCTCATCAATTTTTATATATTTGAGTGAGTTTGCAACTAACTTTGTCAGCAATTGTCGATTTACTTCCATTGAAGCCCATTGTGGTCGATTGTCACTTTGTATTGATTGAAAATTTTCAAAGTCTATCTTCCGAATTTGAAGTCGAATTTCATCAATTCTTATATATTTGAGTGAGTTTCCAACTAACTTTGTCAGCAATCTTCGATTTAATTCCTTTGAGGCCCAGTGAGGTCGATTGTCACTTTGTATTGATTGAAAATTTTCAAAGTCTATTTCCCGAATTTGAAGTCAAATTTCATCAATTTTTATCTATTTGAGTGAGTTTGCAACTAACTTTGTCAGCAATCGTCGATTTACTTCCATTGAAGCCCATCGAGATCGATTGTCACTTTGTATTGATTGGAAATTTTCAATGTCTATCTTCCGAATTTGAAGTCGAATCTCATCAACTCTTATATATTCGAGTGAGTTTCCAACTCTTTGTCAGCAGTGTTCGATTTACTTCCATTGAAGCCCATTGAGGTCGATTGTCACTTTGTATTGATTGAAAATTCTCAAAGTCTATCTTCCGAATTTTAAGTCGAATTTCATCAATTCTTATATATTCGAGTGAGTTTGCAACTAACTTTGTCAGCAATCGTCGATTTACTTCCATTGAAGCCTATTGAGATCGATTGTCACTTTGTATTGATTGGAAATTTTCAATGTCTATCTTCCGAATTTGAAGTCGAATCTCATCAATTCTTATATATTTGAGTGAGTTTGCAACTAACTTTGTCAGCAATTGTCGATTTACTTCCATTGAAGCCCATTGTGGTCGATTGTCACTTTGTATTGATTGAAAATTTTCAAAGTCTATCTTCCGAATTTGAAGTCGAATCTCATCAATTTTTATATATTTGAGTGAGTTTGCAACTAACTTTGTCAGCAATCGTCGATTTACTTCCATTGAAGCCCATTGAGATCGATTGTCACTTTGTGTTGTTTGAAAATTTTCAAAGTCTCTCTTCCGAATTTGAAGTCGAATCTCATCAATTCTCATATATTTGAGTGAGTTTGCAACTAACTTTGTCAGCAATCTTCGATTTAATTCCTTTGAGGCCCAGTGAGGTCGATTGTCCTTTGGATTAATTGGAAATTCTCAAAGTCAATCTTCCGAATTTGAAGTCGAATCTCATCAATTTTTATATATTTGAGTGAGTTTGCAACTAACTTTGTCAGCAATCGTCGATTTACTTCCATTGAAGCCCATTGAGATCGATTGTCACTTTGTGTTGTTTGAAAATTTTCAAAGTCTATCTTCCGAATTTGAAGTCGAATGCCATCAATTCTTATATATTTGAGTGAGTTCCCAACTAACTTTGTCAGCAATCTTCGATTTAATTCCTTTGAGGCCCAGTGAGGTCGATTGTCCTTTGGATTAATTGGAAATTCTCAAAGTCAATCTTCCGAATTTGAAGTCGAATCTCATCAATTTTTATAAATTTGAGGGAGTTTGCAACTAACTTTGTCAGCATTTGTCGATTTACTTCCATTGAAGCCCATTGAGGTCGATTGTCACTTTGTGTTGTTTGAAAATTTTCAAAGTCTCTCTTCCGAATTTGAAGTCGAATCTCATCAATTCTCATATATTTGAGTGAGTTTGCAACTAACTTTGTCAGCAATCGTCGATTTACTTCCATTGAAGCCTATTGAGATCGATTGTCACTTTGTATTGATTGGAAATTTTCAATGTCTATCTTCCGAATTTGAAGTCGAATCTCATCAACTCTTATATATTCGAGTGAGTTTGCAACTTTTTGTCAGCAGTGTTCGATTTACTTCCATTGAAGCCCATTGAGGTCGATATTCACTTTGTATTGATTGAAAATTCTCAAAGTCTATCTTCCGAATTTGAAGTCGAATCTCATCAATTTTTATATATTTGAGTGAGTTTGCAACTAACTTTGTCAGCAATCGTCGATTTACTTCCATTGAAGCCCATTTAGATCGATTGTCCCTTTGTATTAATGGGAAATTTTCGAAGTCTATCTTCCGAATTTGAAGTCGAATGCCATCAATTCTTATATATTTGAGTGAGTTTCCAACTAACTTTGTCAGCAATCTTCGATTTAATTCCTTTGAGGCCCAGTGAGGTCGATTGTCACTTTGTATTGATTGAAAATTTTCAAAGTCTATTTTCCGAATTTGAAGTCAAATTTCATCAATTTTTATCTATATGAGTGAGTTTGCAACTAACTTTGTCAGCAATTGTCGATTTACTTCCATTGAAGCCCATTGAGGTCGATTGTCACTCTGTGTTGTTTGAAAATTTTCAAAGTCTATCTTCCGAATTTGAAGTCGAATCTCATCAATTCTTATATATTTGAGTGAGTTTGCAACTAACTTTGTCAGCAATCGTCGATTTACTTCCATTGAAGCCTATTGAGATCGATTGTCACTTTGTATTGATTGGAAATTTTCAATGTCTATCTTCCGTATTTGAAGTCAAATCTCATCAACTCTTATATATTCGAGTGAGTTTGCAACTAACTTTGTCAGCAGTGTTCGATTTACTTCCATTGAAGCCCATTGCGGTCGATTGTCACTTTGTATTGATTGAAAATTCTCAAAGTCAATCTTCCGAATTTGAAGTCGAATCTCATCAATTTTTATATATTTGAGGGAGTTTGCAACTAACTTTGTCAGCATTTGTCGATTTACTTCCATTGAAGCTCATTGTGGTCGATTGTCACTTTGTATTGATTGAAAATTTTCAAAGTCTATCTTCCGAATTTGAAGTCGAATTTCATCAATTCTTATATATTCGAGTGAGTTTGCAACTAACTTTGTCAGCAGTGTTCGATTTACTTCCATTGAAGCCCATTGAGGTCGATTGTCACTTTGTATTGATTGGATATTTTCAAAGTCTATCTTCCGAATTTGAAGTCGAATTTCATCAATTCTTATATATTCGAGTGAGTTTGCAACTAACTTTGTCAGCAGTGTTCGATTTACTTCCATTGAAGACCATTGAGGTCGATTGTCACTTTGTATTGATTGGATATTTTCAAAGTCTATCTTCCGAATTTGAAGTCGAATCTCATCAATTTTTATATATTTGAGTGAGTTTGCAACTAACTTTGTCAGCAATCGTCGATTTACTTCCATTGAAGCCCATTGAGATCGATTGTCCCTTTGTATTAATTGGAAATTTTCAAAGTCTATCTTCCGAATTTGAAGTCGAATCTCATCAACTCTCATATATTCGAGTGAGTTTGCAACTAACTTTGTCAGCATTCTTCGATCTACTTCCATTGAAGCCCATTGAGGTCGATTGTCACTTTGTATTGATTGGATATTTTCAAAGTCTATCTTCCGAATTTGAAGTCGAATTTCATCAATTCTCATATATTCGAGTGAGTTTGCAACTAACTTTGTCAGCATTTGTCGATTTACTTCCATTGAAGCTCATTGTGGTCGATTGTCACTTTGTATTGATTGAAAATTTCAAAGTCTATCTTCCGAATTTGAAGTCGAATTTCATCAATTCTTATATATTCGAGTGAGTTTGCAACTAACTTTGTCAGCAGTGTTCGATTTACTTCCATTGAAGCCCATTGAGGTCGATTGTCACTTTGTATTGATTGGATATTTTCAAAGTCAATCTTCCGAATTTGAAGTCGAATCTCATCAATTTTTATATATTTGAGGGAGTTTGCAACTAACTTTGTCAGCATTTGTCGATTTACTTCCATTGAAGCTCATTGTGGTCGATTGTCACTTTGTATTGATTGAAAATTTTCGAAGTCTATCTTCCGAATTTGAAGTCGAATCTCATCAATTTTTATGAATTTGAGTGAGTTTGCAACTAACTTTGTCAGCAGTGTTCGATTTACTTCCATTGAAGCCCATTGAGATCGATTGTCACTTTGTATTGATTGGAAATTTTCAATGTCTATCTTCCGAATTTGAAGTCGAATCTCATCAACTCTTATATATTCGAGTCAGTTTGCAACTCTTTGTCAGCAGTGTTCGATTTACTTCCATTGAAGCCCATTGAGGTCGATTGTCACTTTGTATTGATTGAAAATTCTCAAAGTCTATCTTCCGAATTTGAAGTCGAATCTCATCAATTTTTATATATTTGAGTGAGTTTGCAACTAACTTTGTCAGCAATCGTCGATTTACTTCCATTGAAGCCCATTTAGATCGATTGTCCCTTTGTATTAATTGGAAATTTTCAAAGTCTATCTTCCGAATTTGAAGTCGAATGCCATCAATTCTTATATATTTGAGTGAGTTTGCAACTAACTTTGTCAGCAATTTTCGATTTAATTCCTTTGAGGCCCAGTGAGGTCGATTGTCACTTTGTATTGATTAAAAATTTTCAAAGTCTATTTTCCGAATTTGAAGTCAAATTTCATCAATTTTTATCTATTTGAGTGAGTTTGCAACTAACTTTGTCAGCAATTGTCGATTTACTTCCATTGAAGCCCATTGAGGTCGATTGTCACTCTGTGTTGTTTGAAAATTTTCAAAGTCTATCTTCCGAATTTGAAGTCGAATCTCATCAACTCTTATATATTCGAGTGAGTTTGCAACTAACTTTGTCAGCAGTGTTCGATTTACTTCCATTGAAGCCCATTGAGGTCGATTGTCACTTTGTATTGATTGAAAATTCTCAAAGTCAATCTTCCGAATTTGAAGTCGAATCTCATCAATTTTTATATATTTGAGGGAGTTTGCAACTAACTTTGTCAGCATTTGTCGATTTACTTCCATTGAAGCTCATTGTGGTCGATTGTCACTTTGTATTGATTGAAAATTTTCAAAGTCTATCTTCCGAATTTGAAGTCGAATTTCATCAATTCTTATATATTCGAGTGAGTTTGCAACTAACTTTGTCAGCAGTGTTCGATTTACTTCCATTGAAGCCCATTGAGGTCGATTGTCACTTTGTATTGATTGGATATTTTCAAAGTCTATCTTCCGAATTTGAAGTAGAATTTCATCAATTCTTATATATTCGAGTGAGTTTGCAACTAACTTCGTCAGCAGTGTTCGATTTACTTCCATTGAAGCCCATTGAGGTCGATTGTCACTTTGTATTGATTGGATATTTTCAAAGTCTATCTTCCGAATTTGAAGTCGAATCTCATCAATTTTTATATATTTGAGTGAGTTTGCAACTAACTTTGTCAGCAATCGTCGATTTACTTCCATTGAAGCCTATTGAGATCGATTGTCACTTTGTATTGATTGGAAATTTTCAATGTCTATCTTCCGAATTTGAAGTCAAATCTCATCAACTCTTATATATTCGAGTGAGTTTGCAACTAACTTTGTCAGCAGTGTTCGATTTACTTCCATTGAAGCCCATTGCGGTCGATTGTCACTTTGTATTGATTGAAAATTCTCAAAGTCAATCTTCCGAATTTGAAGTCGAATCTCATCAATTTTTATATATTTGAGGGAGTTTGCAACTAACTTTGTCAGCATTTGTCGATTTACTTCCATTGAAGCTCATTGTGGTCGATTGTCACTTTGTATTGATTGAAAATTTTCAAAGTCTATCTTCCGAATTTGAAGTCGAATTTCATCAATTCTTATATATTCGAGTGAGTTTGCAACTAACTTTGTCAGCAGTGTTCGATTTACTTCCATTGAAGCCCATTGAGGTCGATTGTCACTTTGTATTGATTGGATATTTTCAAAGTCTATCTTCCGAATTTGAAGTCGAATTTCATCAATTCTTATATATTCGAGTGAGTTTGCAACTAACTTTGTCAGCAGTGTTCGATTTACTTCCATTGAAGCCCATTGAGGTCGATTGTCACTTTGTATTGATTGGATATTTTCAAAGTCTATCTTCCGAATTTGAAGTCGAATCTCATCAATTTTTATATATTTGAGTGAGTTTGCAACTAACTTTGTCAGCAATCGTCGATTTACTTCCATTGAAGCCCATTGAGATCGATTGTCCCTTTGTATTAATTGGAAATTTTCAAAGTCTATCTTCCGAATTTGAAGTCGAATCTCATCAACTCTCATATATTCGAGTGAGTTTGCAACTAACTTTGTCAGCATTCTTCGATCTACTTCCATTGAAGCCCATTGAGGTCGATTGTCACTTTGTATTGATTGGATATTTTCAAAGTCTATCTTCCGAATTTGAAGTCGAATTTCATCAATTCTTATATATTCGAGTGAGTTTGCAACTAACTTTGTCAGCATTTGTCGATTTACTTCCATTGAAGCTCATTGTGGTCGATTGTCACTTTGTATTGATTGAAAATTTCAAAGTCTATCTTCCGAATTTGAAGTCGAATTTCATCAATTCTTATATATTCGAGTGAGTTTGCAACTAACTTTGTCAGCAGTGTTCGATTTACTTCCATTGAAGCCCATTGAGGTCGATTGTCACTTTGTATTGATTGGATATTTTCAAAGTCTATCTTCCGAATTTGAAGTCGAATCTCATCAATTTCTATATATTTGAGTGAGTTTGCAACTAACTTTGTCAGCAGTGTTCGATTTACTTCCATTGAAGCCCATTGAGATCGATTGTCACTTTGTATTGATTGGAAATTTTCAATGTCTATCTTCCGAATTTGAAGTCGAATCTCATCAACTCTTATATATTCGAGTCAGTTTGCAACTCTTTGTCAGCAGTGTTCGATTTACTTCCATTGAAGCCCATTGAGGTCGATTGTCACTTTGTATTGATTGAAAATTCTCAAAGTCTATCTTCCGAATTTGAAGTCGAATCTCATCAATTTTTATATATTTGAGTGAGTTTGCAACTAACTTTGTCAGCAATCGTCGATTTACTTCCATTGAAGCCCATTTAGATCGATTGTCCCTTTGTATTAATTGGAAATTTTCAAAGTCTATCTTCCGAATTTGAAGTCGAATGCCATCAATTCTTATATATTTGAGTGAGTTTGCAACTAACTTTGTCAGCAATTTTCGATTTAATTCCTTTGAGGCCCAGTGAGGTCGATTGTCACTTTGTATTGATTGAAAATTTTCAAAGTCTATTTTCCGAATTTGAAGTCAAATTTCATCAATTTTTATCTATTTGAGTGAGTTTGCAACTAACTTTGTCAGCAATTGTCGATTTACTTCCATTGAAGCCCATTGAGGTCGATTGTCACTCTGTGTTGTTTGAAAATTTTCAAAGTCTATCTTCCGAATTTGAAGTCGAATCTCATCAACTCTTATATATTCGAGTGAGTTTGCAACTAACTTTGTCAGCAGTGTTCGATTTACTTCCATTGAAGCCCATTGAGGTAGATTGTCACTTTGTATTGATTGAAAATTCTCAAAGTCAATCTTCCGAATTTGAAGTCGAATCTCATCAATTTTTATATATTTGAGGGAGTTTGCAACTAACTTTGTCAGCATTTGTCGATTTACTTCCATTGAAGCTCATTGTGGTCGATTGTCACTTTGTATTGATTGAAAATTTTCAAAGTCTATCTTCCGAATTTGAAGTCGAATTTCATCAATTCTTATATATTCGAGTGAGTTTGCAACTAACTTTGTCAGCAGTGTTCGATTTACTTCCATTGAAGCCCATTGAGGTCGATTGTCACTTTGTATTGATTGGATATTTTCAAAGTCTATCTTCCGAATTTGAAGTCGAATTTCATCAATTCTTATATATTCGAGTGAGTTTGCAACTAACTTCGTCAGCAGTGTTCGATTTACTTCCATTGAAGCCCATTGAGGTCGATTGTCACTTTGTATTGATTGGATATTTTAAAAGTCTATCTTCCGAATTTGAAGTCGAATCTCATCAATTTTTATATATTTGAGTGAGTTTGCAACTAACTTTGTCAGCAGTGTTCGATTTACTTCCATTGAAGCTCATTGTGGTCGATTGTCACTTTGTATTGATTGAAAATTTTCAAAGTCTATCTTCCGAATTTGAAGTCGAATTTCATCAATTCTTATATATTCGAGTGAGTTTGCAACTAACTTTGTCAGCAGTGTTCGATTTACTTCCATTGAAGCCCATTGAGGTCGATTGTCACTTTGTATTGATTGGATATTTTCAAAGTCTATCTTCCGAATTTGAAGTCGAATTTCATCAATTCTTATATATTCGAGTGAGTTTGCAACTAACTTTGTCAGCATTTGTCGATTTACTTCCATTGAAGCTCATTGTGGTCGATTGTCACTTTGTATTGATTGAAAATTTTCAAAGTCTATCTTCCGAATTTGAAGTCGAATTTCATCAATTCTTATATATTCGAGTGAGTTTGCAACTAACTTTGTCAGCAGTGTTCGATTTACTTCCATTGAAGCCCATTGAGGTCGATTGTCACTTTGTATTGATTGGATATTTTCAAAGTCTATCTTCCGAATTTGAAGTCGAATCTCATCAACTCTCATATATTCGAGTGAGTTTGCAACTAACTTTGTCAGCATTCTTCGATCTACTTCCATTGAAGCCCATTGAGGTCGATTGTCACTCTGTATTGACTGAAAATTCTCAAAGTCTATCTTCCGAATTTGAAGTCGAATCTCATCAATTTTTATATACTTGAGTGAGTTCGCAACTAACTTTGTCAGCAATCTTTGATTTACTTCCATTGAAGCCCATTGAGGTCGATTGTCACTCTGTATTTACTGAAAATTTTCAAAGTCTATCTTCCGAATTTGAAGTCGAATCTCATCAATTCTTATATATTTGAGTGAGTTTGCAACTAACTTTGTCAGCAATTGTCGATTTACTTCCATTGAAGCCCATTGTGGTCGATTGTCACTTTGTATTGATTGAAAATTTTCAAAGTCTATCTTCCGAATTTGAAGTCGAATCTCATCAATTTTTATATATTTGAGTGAGTTTGCAACTAACTTTGTCAGCAATCGTCGATTTACTTCCATTGAAGCCCATTGAGATCGATTGTCCCTTTGTATTAATTGGAAATTTTCAAAGTCTATCTTCCGAATTTGAAGTCGAATGCCATCAATTCTTATATATTTGAGTGAGTTTCCAACTAACTTTGTCAGCAATCTTTGATTTACTTCCATTGAAGCCCATTGAGGTCGATTGTCACTCTGTATTTACTGAAAATTTTCAAAGTCTATCTTCCGAATTTGAAGTCGAATCTCATCAATTCTTATATATTTGAGTGAGTTTGCAACTAACTTTGTCAGCAATTGTCGATTTACTTCCATTGAAGCCCATTGTGGTCGATTGTCACTTTGTATTGATTGAAAATTTTCAAAGTCTATCTTCCGAATTTGAAGTCGAATCTCATCAATTTTTATATATTTGAGTGAGTTCGCAACTAACTTTGTCAGCAATCTTTGATTTACTTCCATTGAAGCCCATTGAGGTCGATTGTCACTCTGTATTTACTGAAAATTTTCAAAGTCTATCTTCCGAATTTGAAGTCGAATCTCATCAATTCTTATATATTTGAGTGAGTTTGCAACTAACTTTGTCAGCAATTGTCGATTTACTTCCATTGAAGCCCATTGTTGTCGATTGTCACTTTGTGTTGTTTGAAAATTTTCAAAGACTATCTTCCGAATTTGAAGTCGAATCTCATCAATTTTTATATATTTGAGTGAGTTTGCAACTAACTTTGTCAGCAATCGTCGATTTACTTCCATTGAAGCCCATTTAGATCGATTGTCCCTTTGTATTAATTGGAAATTCTCAAAGTCAATCTTCCGAATTTGAAGTCGAATCTCATCAATTTTTATATATTTGAGGGAGTTTGCAACTAACTTTGTCAGCATTTGTCGATTTACTTCCATTGAAGCCCATTGAGGTCGATTGTCACTTTGTGTTGTTTGAAAATTTTCAAAGCCTCTCTTCCGAATTTGAAGTCGAATCTCATCAATTCTTATATATTTGAGTGAGTTTGCAACTAACTTTGTCAGCAATCTTCAATTTAATTCCTTTGAGGCCCAGTGAGATCGATTGTCACTTTGTATTGATTGGAAATTTTCAATGTCTCTCTTCCGAATTTGAAGTCGAATCTCATCAATTCTCATATATTTGAGTGAGTTTGCAACTAACTTTGTCAGCAATCGTCGATTTACTTCCATTGAAGCCTATTGAGATCGATTGTCACTTTGTATTGATTGGATATTTTCAAAGTCTATCTTCCGAATTTTAAGTCGAATCTCATCAACTCTCATATATTCGAGTGAGTTTGCAACTAACTTTGTCAGCATTCTTCGATCTACTTCCATTGAAGCCCATTGAGGTCGATTGTCACTCTGTATTGACTGAAAATTCTCAAAGTCTATCTTCCGAATTTGAAGTCGAATCTCATCAATTTTTATATATTTGAGTGAGTTCGCAACTAACTTTGTCAGCAATCGTCGATTTACTTCCATTGAAGCTCATTGAGATCGATTGTCACTTTGTATTGATTGGATATTTTCAAAGTCTATCTTCCGAATTTTAAGTCGAATCTCATCAACTCTCATATATTCGAGTGAGTTTGCAACTAACTTTGTCAGCATTCTTCGATCTACTTCCATTGAAGCCCATTGAGGTCGATTGTCACTCTGTATTGACTGAAAATTCTCAAAGTCTATCTTCCGAATTTGAAGTCGAATCTCATCAATTTTTATATATTTGAGTGAGTTCGCAACTAACTTTGTCAGCAATCTTTGATTTACTTCCATTGAAGCCCATTGAGGTCGATTGTCACTCTGTATTTACTGAAATTTTTCAAAGTCTATCTTCCGAATTTGAAGTCGAATCTCATCAATTCTTATATATTTGAGTGAGTTTGCAACTAACTTTGTCAGCAATCGTCGATTTACTTCCATTGAAGCCTATTGAGATCGATTGTCACTTTGTATTGATTGGAAATTTTCAAAGTCTATCTTCCGAATTTGAAGTCGAATGCCATCAATTCTTATATATTTGAGTGAGTTCCCAACTAACTTTGTCAGCAATCTTCGATTTAATTCCTTTGAGGCCCAGTGAGGTCGATTGTCACTTTGTATTGATTGAAAATTTTCAAAGTCTATCTTCCGAATTTGAAGTCGAATCTCATCAATTTTTATATATTTGAGTGAGTTTGCAACTAACTTTGTCAGCAATCGTCGATTTACTTCCATTGAAGCCCATTTAGATCGATTGTCCCTTTGTATTAATTGGAAATTCTCAAAGTCAATCTTCCGAATTTGAAGTCGAAACTCATCAATTTTTATATATTTGAGGGAGTTTGCAACTAACTTTGTCAGCATTTGTCGATTTACTTCCATTGAAGCCCATTGAGGTCGATTGTCACTTTGTGTTGTTTGAAAATTTTCAAAGTCTCTCTTCCGAATTTGAAGTCGAATCTCATCAATTCTCATATATTTGAGTGAGTTTGCAACTAACTTTGTCAGCAATCGTCGATTTACTTCCATTGAAGCCTATTGAGATCGATTGTCACTTTGTATTGATTGGAAATTTTCAATGTCTATCTTCCGAATTTGAAGTCGAATCTCATCAACTCTTATATATTCGAGTGAGTTTGCAACTCTTTGTCAGCATTGTTCGATTTACTTCCATTGAAGCCCATTGAGGTCGATTGTCACTTTGTATTGATTGAAACATCTCAAAGTCTATCTTCCGAATTTGAAGTCGAATCTCATCAATTCTTATATATTTGAGTGAGTTTGCAACTAACTTTGTCAACAATCGTCGATTTACTTCCATTGAAGCCCATTTAGATCGATTGTCCCTTTGTATTAATTGGAAATTTTCAAAGTCTATCTTCCGAATTTGAAGTCGAATGCCATCAATTCTTATATATTTGAGTGAGTTTCCAACTAACTTTGTCAGCAATCTTCGATTTAATTCCTTTGAGGCCCAGTGAGGTCGATTGTCACTTTGTATTGATTGAAAATTTTCAAAGTCTATTTTCCGAATTTGAAGTCAAATTTCATCAATTTTTATCTATTTGAGTGAGTTTGCAACTAACTTTGTCAGCAATTGTCGATTTACTTCCATTGAAGCCCATTGAGGTCGATTGTCACTCTGTGTTGTTTGAAAATTTTCAAAGTCTATCTTCCGAATTTGAAGTCGAATCTCATCAATTCTTATATATTTGAGTGAGTTTGCAACTAACTTTGTCAGCAATCGTCGATTTACTTCCATTGAAGCCTATTGAGATCGATTGTCACTTTGTATTGATTGGAAATTTTCAATGTCTATCTTCCGAATTTGAAGTCAAATCTCATCAACTCTTATATATTCGAGTGAGTTTCCAACTAACTTTGTCAGCAGTGTTCGATTTACTTCCATTGAAGCCCATTGCGGTCGATTGTCACTTTGTATTGATTGAAAATTCTCAAAGTCAATCTTCCGAATTTGAGGTCGAATCTCATCAATTTTTATATATTTGAGGGAGTTTGCAACTAACTTTGTCAGCATTTGTCGATTTACTTCCATTGAAGCTCATTGTGGTCGATTGTCACTTTGTATTGATTGA
The DNA here is from genome assembly GCA_026230145.1 of Diorhabda elongata. Classification (NCBI taxonomy): domain Eukaryota; kingdom Metazoa; phylum Arthropoda; class Insecta; order Coleoptera; family Chrysomelidae; genus Diorhabda; species Diorhabda elongata. Next base: position 34,731,401 of record CM047926.1, read on the forward strand.
AAATTTTCAAAGTCTATCTTCCGAATTTGAAGTCGAATTTCATCAATTCTTATATATTCGAGTGAGTTTGCAACTAACTTTGTCAGCAGTGTTCGATTTACTTCCATTGAAGCCCATTGAGGTCGATTGTCACTTTGTATTGATTGGATATTTTCAAAGTCTATCTTCCGAATTTGAAGTCGAATTTCATCAATTCTTATATATTCGAGTGAGTTTGCAACTAACTTTGTCAGCAGTGTTCGATTTACTTCCATTGAAGCCCATTGAGGTCGATTGTCACTTTGTATTGATTGGATATTTTCAAAGTCTATCTTCCGAATTTGAAGTCGAATCTCATCAATTTTTATATATTTGAGTGAATTTGTAACTAACTTTGTCAGCAATCGTCGATTTACTTCCATTGAAGCCCATTGAGATCGATTGTCCCTTTGTATTAATTGGAAATTTTCAAAGTCTATCTTCCGAATTTGAAGTCGAATCTCATCAATTCTTATATATTTGAGTGAGTTTGCAACTAACTTTGTCAGCAATCGTCGATTTACTTCCATTGAAGCCCATTTAGATCGATTGTCCCTTTGTATTAATTGGAAATTTTCAAAGTCTATCTTCCGAATTTGAAGTCGAATGCCATCAATTCTTATATATTTGAGTGAGTTTCCAACTAACTTTGTCAGCAATCTTCGATTTAATTCCTTTGAGGCCCAGTGAGGTCGATTGTCACTTTGTATTGATTGAAAATTTTCAAAGTCTATTTTCCGAATTTGAAGTCAAATTTCATCAATTTTTATCTATTTGAGTGAGTTTGCAACTAACTTTGTCAGCAATTGTCGATTTACTTCCATTGAAGCCTATTGAGGTCGATTGTCACTCTGTGTTGTTTGAAAATTTTCAAAGTCTATCTTCCGAATTTGAAGTCAAATCTCATCAACTCTTATATATTCGAGTGAGTTTCCAACTAACTTTGTCAGCAGTGTTCGATTTACTTCCATTGAAGCCCATTGCGGTCGATTGTCACTTTGTATTGATTGAAAATTCTCAAAGTCAATCTTCCGAATTTGAGGTCGAATCTCATCAATTTTTATATATTTGAGGGAGTTTGCAACTAACTTTGTCAGCATTTGTCGATTTACTTCCATTGAAGCCCATTGAGATCGATTGTCCCTTTGTATTAATTGGAAATTTTCAAAGTCTATCTTCCGAATTTGAAGTCGAATCTCATCAATTCTTATATATTTGAGTGAGTTTGCAACTAACTTTGTCAGCAATCGTCGATTTACTTCCATTGAAGCCCATTTAGATCGATTGTCCCTTTGTATTAATTGGAAATTTTCAAAGTCTATCTTCCGAATTTGAAGTCGAATGCCATCAATTCTTATATATTTGAGTGAGTTTCCAACTAACTTTGTCAGCAATCTTCGATTTAATTCCTTTGAGGCCCAGTGAGGTCGATTGTCACTTTGTATTGATTGAAAATTTTCAAAGTCTATTTTCCGAATTTGAAGTCGAATCTCATCAATTCTTATATATTTGAGTGAGTTTGCAACTAACTTTGTCAGCAATCGTCGATTTACTTCCATTGAAGCCTATTGAGATCGATTGTCACTTTGTATTGATTGGAAATTTTCAATGTCTATCTTCCGAATTTGAAGTCAAATCTCATCAACTTTTATATATTCGAGTGAGTTTCCAACTAACTTCGTCAGCAGTGTTCGATTTAATTCCATTGAAGCCCATTGCGGTCGATTGTCACTTTGTATTGATTGAAAATTCTCAAAGTCAATCTTCCGAATTTGAGGTCGAATCTCATCAATTTTTATATATTTGAGGGAGTTTGCAACTAACTTTGTCAGCATTTGTCGATTTACTTCCATTGAAGCTCATTGTGGTCGATTGTCACTTTGTATTGATTGAAAATTTTCAAAGTCTATCTTCCGAATTTGAAGTCGAATTTCATCAATTCTTATATATTCGAGTGAGTTTGCAACTAACTTTGTCAGCAGTGTTCGATTTACTTCCATTGAAGCCCATTGAGGTCGATTGTCACTTTGTATTGATTGGATATTTTCAAAGTCTATCTTCCGAATTTGAAGTCGAATTTCATCAATTCTTATATATTCGAGTGAGTTTGCAACTAACTTTGTCAGCAGTGTTCGATTTACTTCCATTGAAGCCCATTGAGGTCGATTGTCACTTTGTATTGATTGGATATTTTCAAAGTCTATCTTCCGAATTTGAAGTCGAATCTCATCATTTTTTATATATTTGAGTGAATTTGCAACTAACTTTGTCAGCAATCGTCGATTTACTTCCATTGAAGCCCATTGAGATCGATTGTCCCTTTGTATTAATTGGAAATTTTCAAAGTCTATCTTCCGAATTTGAAGTCGAATTTCATCAATTCTTATATATTCGAGTGAGTTTGCAACTAACTTTGTCAGCAGTGTTCGATTTACTTCCATTGAAGCCCATTGAGGTCGATTGTCACTTTGTATTGATTGGATATTTTCAAAGTCTATCTTCCGAATTTGAAGTCGAATTTCATCAATTCTTATATATTCGAGTGAGTTTGCAACTAACTTTGTCAGCAGTGTTCGATTTACTTCCATTGAAGCCCATTGAGGTCGATTGTCACTTTGTATTGATTGGATATTTTCAAAGTCTATCTTCCGAATTTGAAGTCGAATCTCATCATTTTTTATATATTTGAGTGAATTTGCAACTAACTTTGTCAGCAATCGTCGATTTACTTCCATTGAAGCCCATTGAGATCGATTGTCCCTTTGTATTAATTGGAAATTTTCAAAGTCTATCTTCCGAATTTGAAGTCGAATCTCATCAACTCTCATATATTCGAGTGAGTTTGCAACTAACTTTGTCAGCATTCTTCGATCTACTTCCATTGAAGCCCATTGAGGTCGATTGTCACTCTGTATTGACTGAAAATTCTCAAAGTCTATCTTCCGAATTTGAAGTCGAATCTCATCAATTTTTATATATTTGAGTGAGTTCGCAACTAACTTTGTCAGCAATCTTTGATTTACTTCCATTGAAGCCCATTGAGGTCGATTGTCACTCTGTATTTACTGAAAATTTTCAAAGTCTATCTTCCGAATTTGAAGTCGAATCTCATCAATTCTTATATATTTGAGTGAGTTTGCAACTAACTTTGTCAGCAATTGTCGATTTACTTCCATTGAAGCCCATTGTGGTCGATTGTCACTTTGTATTGATTGAAAATTTTCAAAGTCTATCTTCCGAATTTGAAGTCGAATTTCATCAATTCTTATATATTCGAGTGAGTTTGCAACTAACTTTGTCAGCAATCTTCGATTTAATTCCTTTGAAGCCCAGTGAGGTCGATTGTCACTTTGTATTGATTGAAAATTTTCAAAGTCTATCTTCCGAATTTGAAGTCGAATTTCATCAATTCTTATATATTTGAGTGAGTTTGCCACTAACTTTGTCAGCAATCGTCGATTTACTTCCATTGAAGCCCATTGAGATCGATTGTCACTTTGTATTGATTGGATATTTTCAAAGTCTATCTTCCGAATTTTAAGTCGAATCTCATCAACTCTTATATATTCGAGTGAGTTTGCAACTAACTTTGTCAGCATTCTTCGATCTACTTCCATTGAAGCCCATTGAGGTCGATTGTCACTCTGTATTGACTGAAAATTCTCTAAGTCTATCTTCCGAATTTGAAGTCGAATCCCATCAATTTTTATATAGTTGGGTGAGTTTGCAACTAACTTTGTCAGCAATTGTCGATTTACTTCCATAGGAGCCCATTGAGGTCGATTGTCACTTTGTATTGATTGGAAATTTTCAAACTCTATCTCCCGAATTTGAAGTCGAATTTCATCAATTCTTATATATTTGAATGAGTTTGCAAATTACTTTGTCAGCAATCGTCGATTTACTTCCATTGAAGCCCATTGAGATCGATTGTCCTTTTGTATTAATTGGAAATTTTCAAAGTCTATCTTCCCAATTTGAAGTCGAATGCCATCAATTCTTATATATTTGAGTGAGTTCCCAACTAACTTTGTCAGCAATTGTCGATTTACTTCCATTGAAGCCCATTGAGGTCGATTGTCACTTTGTGTTGTTTGAAAATTTTCAAAGTCTCTCTTCCGAATTTGAAGTCGAATCTCATCAATTCTCATATATTTGAGTGAGTTCGCAACTAACTTTGTCAGCAATCGTCGATTTACTTCCATTGAAGCCTATTGAGATCGATTGTCACTTTGTATTGATTGGAAATTTTCAATGTCTATCTTCCGAATTTGAAGTCGAATCTCATCAACTCTTATATATTCGAGTGAGTTCCCAACTCTTTGTCAGCAGTGTTCGATTTACTTCCATTGAAGCCCATTGAGGTCGATTGTCACTTTGTATTGATTGAAAATTCTCAAAGTCTATCTTCCGAATTTGAAGTCGAATCTCATCAATTTTTATATATTTGAGTGAGTTTGCAACTAACTTTGTCAGCAATTGTCGATTTACTTCCATTGAAGCCCATTGTGGTCGATTGTCACTTTGTATTGATTGAAAATTTTCAAAGTCTATCTTCCGAATTTGAAGTCGAATGCCATCAATTCTTATATATTTGATTGAGTTTCCAACTAACTTTGTCAGCAATCTTCGATTTAATTCCTTTGAGGCCCATTGAGGTCGATTGTCACTCTGTATTGACTGAAAATTCTCAAAGTCTATCTTCCGAATTTGAAGTCGAATCTCATCAATTTTTATATATTTGAGTGAGTTTGCAACTAACTTTGTCAGCAATCGTCGATTTACTTCCATTGAAGCCCATTGAGATCGATTGTCCCTTTGTATTAATTGGAAATTTTCAAAGTCTATCTTCCGAATTTGAAGTCGAATGCCATCAATTCTTATATATTTGAGTGAGTTCCCAACTAACTTTGTCAGCAATCTTCGATTTAATTCCTTTGAGGCCCAGTGAGGTCGATTGTCACTTTGTATTGATTGAAAATTTTCAAAGTCTATTTTCCGAATTTGAAGTCAAATTTCATCAATTTTTATCTATTTGAGTGAGTTTGCAACTAACTTTGTCAGCAATCGTCGATTTACTTCCATTGAAGCCCATTGAGATCGATTGTCACTTTGTATTGATTGGATATTTTCAAAGTCTATCTTCCGAATTTTAAGTCGAATTTCATCAATTCTTATATATTCGAGTGAGTTTGCAACTAACTTTGTCAGCAGTGTTCGATTTACTTCCATTGAAGCCCATTGAGATCGATTGTCACTTTGTATTGATTGGAAATTTTCAATGTCTATCTTCCGAATTTGAAGTCGAATCTCATCAACTCTTATTTATATATTCGAGTCAGTTTGCAACTCTTTGTCAGCAGTGTTCGATTTACTTCCATTGAAGCCCATTGAGGTCGATTGTCACTTTGTATTGATTGAAAATTCTCAAAGTCTATCTTCCGAATTTGAAGTCGAATCTCATCAATTTTTATATATTTGAGTGAGTTTGCAACTAACTTTGTCAGCAATCGTCGATTTACTTCCATTGAAGCCCATTTAGATCGATTGTCCCTTTGTATTAATTGAAAATTTTCAAAGTCTATCTTCCGAATTTGAAGTCGAATGCCATCAATTCTTATATATTTGAGTGAGTTTCCAACTAACTTTGTCAGCAATTTTCGATTCAATTCCTTTGAGGCCCAGTGAGGTCGATTGTCACTTTGTATTGATTGAAAATTTTCAAAGTCTATTTTCCGAATTTGAAGTCAAATTTCATCAATTTTTATCTATTTGAGTGAGTTTGCAACTAACTTTGTCAGCAATTGTCGATTTACTTCCATTGAAGCCCATTGAGGTCGATTGTCACTCTGTGTTGTTTGAAAATTTTCAAAGTCTATCTTCCGAATTTGAAGTCGAATCTCATCAATTTTTATCTATTTGAGTGAGTTTGCAACTAACTTTGTCAGCAATTGTCGATTTACTTCCATTGAAGCCCATTGAGGTCGATTGTCACTCTGTGTTGTTTGAAAATTTTCAAAGTCTATCTTCCGAATTTGAAGTCGAATCTCATCAACTCTTATATATTCGAGTGAGTTCGCAACTAACTTTGTCAGCAGTGTTCGATTTACTTCCATTGAAGCCCATTGAGGTCGATTGTCACTTTGTATTGATTGAAAATTCTCAAAGTCAATCTTCCGAATTTGAAGTCGAATCTCATCAATTTTTATATATTTGAGGGAGTTTGCAACTAACTTTGTCAGCAATTGTCGATTTACTTCCATTGAAGCTCATTGTGGTCGATTGTCACTTTGTATTGATTGAAAATTTTCAAAGTCTATCTTCCGAATTTGAAGTCGAATTTCATCAATTCTTATATATTCGAGTGAGTTTGCAACTAACTTTGTCAGCAGTGTTCGATTTACTTCCATTGAAGCCCATTGAGGTCGATTGTCACTTTGTATTGATTGGATATTTTCAAAGTCTATCTTCCGAATTTGAAGTCGAATTTCATCAATTCTTATATATTCGAGTGGGTTTGCAACTAACTTCGTCAGCAGTGTTCGATTTACTTCCATTGAAGCCCATTGAGGTCGATTGTCACTTTGTATTGATTGGATATTTTCAAAGTCTATCTTCCGAATTTGAAGTCGAATTTCATCAATTCTTATATATTCGAGTGAGTTTGCAACTAACTTTGTCAGCAGTGTTCGATTTACTTCCATTGAAGCCCATTGAGGTCGATTGTCACTTTGTATTGATTGGATATTTTCAAAGTCTATCTTCCGAATTTGAAGTCGAATTTCATCAATTCTTATATATTCGAGTGAGTTTGCAACTAACTTTGTCAGCATTTGTCGATTTACTTCCATTGAAGCTCATTGTGGTCGATTGTCACTTTGTATTGATTGAAAATTTTCAAAGTCTATCTTCCGAATTTGAAGTCGAATTTCATCAATTCTTATATATTCGAGTGAGTTTGCAACTAACTTTGTCAGCAGTGTTCGATTTACTTCCATTGAAGCCCATTGAGGTCGATTGTCACTTTGTATTGATTGGATATTTTCAAAGTCTATCTTCCGAATTTGAAGTCGAATCTCATCAATTTTTATATATTTGAGTGAGTTTGCAACTAACTTTGTCAGCAATCGTCGATTTACTTCCATTGAAGCCCATTGAGATCGATTGTCTCTTTGTATTATTTGGAAATTTTCAAAGTCTATCTTCCGAATTTGAAGTCGAATCTCATCAACTCTCATATATTCGAGTGAGTTTGCAACTAACTTTGTCAGCATTCTTCGATCTACTTCCATTGAAGCCCATTGAGGTCGATTGTCACTCTGTATTGACTGAAAATTCTCAAAGTCTATCTTCCGAATTTGAAGTCGAATCTCATCAATTTTCATATATTTGAGTGAGTTCGCAACTAACTTTGTCAGCAATCTTTGATTTACTTCCATTGAAGCCCATTGAGGTCGATTGTCACTCTGTATTTACTGAAAATTTTCAAAGTCTATCTTCCGAATTTGAAGTCGAATCTCATCAATTCTTATATATTTGAGTGAGTTTGCAACTAACTTTGTCAGCAATTGTCGATTTACTTCCATTGAAGCCCATTGAGGTCGATTGTCACTTTGTATTGATTGAAAATTCTCAAAGTCTATCTTCCGAATTTGAAGTCGAATCTCATCAATTTTTATATATTTGAGTGAGTTTGCAACTAACTTTGTCAGCAATCGTCGATTTACTTCCATTGAAGCCCATTGAGATCGATTGTCCCTTTGTATTAATTGGAAATTTTCAAAGTCTATCTTCCGAATTTGAAGTCGAATGCCATCAATTCTTATATATTTGAGTGAGTTCCCAACTAACTTTGTCAGCAATCTTCGATTTAATTCCTTTGAGGCCCAGTGAGGTCGATTGTCACTTTGTATTGATTGAAAATTTTCAAAGTCTATCTTCCGAATTTGAAGTCGAATCTCATCAATTTTTATATATTTGAGTGAGTTTGCAACTAACTTTGTCAGCAATCGTCGATTTACTTCCATTGAAGCCCATTTAGATCGATTGTCCCTTTGTATTAATTGGAAATTCTCAAAGTCAATCTTCCGAATTTGAAGTCGAATCTCATCAATTTTCATATATTTGAGGGAGTTTGCAACTAACTTTGTCAGCATTTGTCGATTTACTTCCATTGAAGCCCATTGAGGTCGATTGTCACTTTGTGTTGTTTGAAAATTTTCAAAGACTCTCTTCCGAATTTGAAGTCGAATCTCATCAATTCTCATATATTTGAGTGAGTTTGCAACTAACTTTGTCAGCAATCGTCGATTTACTTCCATTGAAGCTTATTGAGATCGATTGTCACTTTGTATTGATTGGAAATTTTCAATGTCTATCTTCCGAATTTGAAGTCGAATGCCATCAATTCTTATATATTTGAGTGAGTTTCCAACTAACTTTGTCAGCAATCTTCGATTTAATTCCTTTGAGGCCCAGTGAGGTCGATTGTCACTTTGTATTGATTGAAAATTTTCAAAGTCTATTTTCCGAATTTGAAGTCAAATTTCATCAATTATTATCTATTTGAGTGAGTTTGCAACTAACTTTGTCAGCAATTGTCGATTTACTTCCATTGAAGCCCATTGAGGTCGATTGTCACTCTGTGTTGTTTGAAAATTTTCAAAGTCTATCTTCCGAATTTGAAGTCGAATCTCATCAATTCTTATATATTTGAGTGAGTTTGCAACTAACTTTGTCAGCAATCGTCGATTTACTTCCATTGAAGCCTATTGAGATCGATTGTCACTTTGTATTGATTGGAAATTTTCAATGTCTATCTTCCGAATTTGAAGTCAAATCTCATCAACTCTTATATATTCGAGTGAGTTTGCAGCTAACTTTGTCAGCAGTGTTCGATTTACTTCCATTGAAGCCCATTGCGGTCGATTGTCACTTTGTATTGATTGAAAATTCTCAAAGTCAATCTTCCGAATTTGAAGTCGAATCTCATCAATTTTCATATATTTGAGGGAGTTTGCAACTAACTTTGTCAGCATTTGTCGATTTACTTCCATTGAAGCTCATTGTGGTCGATTGTCACTTTGTATTGATTGAAAATTTTCAAAGTCTATCTTCCGAATTTGAAGTTGAATTTCATCAATTCTTATATATTCGAGTGAGTTTGCAACTAACTTTGTCAGCAGTGTTCGATTTACTTCCATTGAAGCCCATTGAGGTCGATTGTCACTTTGTATTGATTGGATATTTTCAAAGTCTATCTTCCGAATTTGAAGTCGAATTTCATCAATTCTTATATATTCGAGTGAGTTTGCAACTAACTTTGTCAGCAGTGTTCGATTTACTTCCATTGAAGCCCATTGAGGTCGATTGTCACTTTGTATTGATTGGATATTTTCAAAGTCTATCTTCTGAATTTGAAGTCGAATCTCATCAATTTTTATATATTTGAGTGAGTTTGCAACTAACTTTGTCAGGAGTGTTCGATTTACTTCCATTGAAGCTCATTGTGGTCGATTGTCACTTTGTATTGATTGAAAATTTTCAAAGTCTATCTTCCGAATTTGAAGTCGAATTTCATCAATTCTTATATATTCGAGTGAGTTTGCAACTAACTTTGTCAGCAGTGTTCGATTTACTTCCATTGAAGCCCATTGAGGTCGATTGTCACTTTGTATTGATTGGATATTTTCAAAGTCTATCTTCCGAATTTGAAGTAGAATTTCATCAATTCTTATATATTCGAGTGAGTTTGCAACTAACTTTGTCAGCATTTGTCGATTTACTTCCATTGAAGCTCATTGTGGTCGATTGTCACTCTGTATTGACTGAAAATTCTCAAAGTCTATCTTCCGAATTTGAAGTCGAATCTCATCAATTTTTATATAATTGAGTGAGTTCGCAACTAACTTTGTCAGCAATCTTTGATTTACTTCCATTGAAGCCCATTGAGGTCGATTGTCACTCTGTATTGACTGAAAATTTTCAAAGTCTATCTTCCGAATTTGAAGTCGAATCTCATCAATTCTTATATATTTGAGTGAGTTTGCAACTAACTTTGTCAGCAATTGTCGATTTACTTCCATTGAAGCCCATTGAGGTCGATTGTCACTTTGTATTGATTGAAAATTCTCAAAGTCTATCTTCCGAATTTGAAGTCGAATCTCATCAATTTTTATATATTTGAGTGAGTTTGCAACTAACTTTGTCAGCAATTGTCGATTTACTTCCATTGAAGCCCATTGTGGTCGATTGTCACTTTGTATTGATTGAAAATTTTCAAAGTCTATCTTCCGAATTTGAAGTCGAATGCCATCAATTCTTATATATTCGAGTGAGTTTCCAACTAACTTTGTCAGCAATCTTCGATTAAATTCCTTTGAGGCCCAGTGAGGTCGATTGTCACTTTTTATTGATTGAAAATTTTCAAAGTCTATTTTCCGAATTTGAAGTCAAATTTCATCAATTTTTATCTATTTGAGTGAATTTGCAACTAACTTTGTCAGCAATCGTCGATTTACTTCCATTGAAGCCTATTGAGATCGATTGTCACTTTGTATTGATTGGAAATTTTCATTGTCTATCTTCCGAATTTTAAGTCGAATCTCATCAACTCTCATATATTCGAGTGAGTTTGCAACTAACTTTGTCAGAATTCTTCGATCTACTTCCATTGAAGCCCATTGAGGTCGATTGTCACTCTGTATTGACTGAAAATTCTCAAAGTCTATCTTCCGAATTTGAAGTCGAATCTCATCAATTTTTATATATTTGAGTGAGTTTGCAACTAACTTTGTCAGTAATCGTCGATTTACTTCCATTGAAGCCCATTGAGATCGATTGTCCCTTTGTATTAATTGGAAATTTTCAAAGTCTATCTTCCGAATTTGAAGTCGAATGCCATCAATTCTTATATATTTGAGTGAGTTTCCAACTAACTTTGTCAGCAATCTTCAATTTAATTCCTTTGAGGCCCAGTGAGGTCGATTGTCACTTTGTATTGATTGAAAATTTTCAAAGTCTCTCTTCCGAATTTGAAGTCGAATCTCATCAATTCTCATATATTTGAGTGAGTTTGCAACTAACTTTGTCAGCAATCGTCGATTTACTTCCATTGAAGCCTATTGAGATCGATTGTCACTTTGTATTGATTGGAAATTTTCAATGTCTATCTTCCGAATTTGAAGTCGAATCTCATCAACTCTTATATATTCGAGTGAGTTTGCAACTCTTTGTCAGCAGTGTTCGATTTACTTCCATTGAAGCCCATTGAGGTCGATTGTCACTTTGTATTGATTGAAAATTCTCAAAGTCTATCTTCCGAATTTGAAGTCGAATCTCATCAATTTTTATATATTTGAGTGAGTTTGCAACTAACTTTGTCAGCAATTGTCGATTTACTTCCATTGAAGCCCATTGTGGTCGATTGTCACTTTGTATTGATTGAAAATTTTCAAAGTCTATCTTCCGAATTTGAAGTCGAATGCCATCAATTCTTATATATTTGAGTGAGTTTCTAACTAACTTTGTCAGCAATCTTCGATTTAATTCCTTTGAGGCCCAGTGAGGTCGATTGTCACTTTGTATTGATTGAAAATTTTCAAAGTCTATTTTCCGAATTTGAAGTCGAATTTCATCAATTCTTATATATTTGAGTGAGTTTGCAACTAACTTTGTCAGCAATCTTCGATTTAATTCCTTTGAAGCCCAGTGAGGTCGATTGTCACTTTGTATTGATTGAAAATTATCAGAGTCTCTCCTCCTCATTTGATGTCGAATCTCATCAATTCTTATATATTTGAGTGAGTTTGCAACTAACTTTGTCAGCAATCGGTGATTTACTTCCATTGAAGCCCATTGAGATCGATTGTCCCTTTGTATTAATTGGAAATTTTCAATGTCTATCTTCCGAATTTGAAGTCGAATCTCATCAACTCTTATATATTCGAGTGAGTTTGCAACTAACTTTGTCAGCAGTGTTCGATTTACTTCCATTGAAGCCCATTGAGGTCGATTGTCACTTTGTATTGATTGAAAATTTTCAAAGTCTATCTTCCGAATTTGAAGTCGAATCTCATCAACTCTTATATATTCGAGTGAGTATACAACTAACTTTGTCAGCAATCTTCGATTAACTTCCATTGAAGCCCATTGAGGTCGATTGTCACTTTGTATTGATTGGATATTTTCAAAGTCTATCTTCCGAATTTGAAGTCGAATCTCATCAATTTTTATATATTTGAGTGAGTTTGCAACTAACTTTGTCAGCAATCGTCGATTTACTTCCATTGAAGCCCATTGAGATCGATTGTCCCTTTGTATTATTTGGAAATTTTCAAAGTCTATCTTCCGAATTTGAAGTCGAATCTCATCAACTCTTATATATTCGAGTGAGTTTACAACTAACTTTGTCAGCAATCTTCGATTTACTTCCATTGAAGCCCATTGAGGTCGATTGTCACTTTGTATTGATTGGATATTTTCAAAGTCTATTTTCCGAATTTTAAGTCGAATCTCATCAACTCTCATATATTCGAGTGAGTTTGCAACTAACTTTGTCAGCATTCTTCGATCTACTTCCATTGAAGCCCATTGAGGTCGATTGTCACTCTGTATTGACTGAAAATTCTCAAAGTATATCTTCCGAATTTGAAGTCGAATCTCATCAATTTTATATATTTGAGTGAGTTCGCAACTAACTTTGTCAGCAATCTTTGATTTACTTCCATTGAAGCCCATTGAGGTCGATTGTCACTCTGTATTGACTGAAAATTTTCAAAGTCTATCTTCCGAATTTGAAGTCGAATCTCATCAATTCTTATATATTTGAGTGAGTTTCCAACTAACTTTGTCAGCAATCTTCAATTTAATTCCTTTGAGGCCCAGTGAGATCGATTGTCACTTTGTATTGATTGGAAATTTTCAATGTCTATCTTCCGAATTTGAAGTCGAATCTCATCAACTCTTATATATTCGAGTGAGTTTGCAACTCTTTGTCAGCAGTGTTCGATTTACTTCCATTGAAGCCCATTGAGGTCGATTGTCACTTTGTATTGATTGAAAATTCTCAAAGTCTATCTTCCGAATTTGAAGTCAAATCTCATCTATTTTTATATATTTGAGTGAGTTTGCAACTAACTTTGTCAGCAATTGTCGATTTACTTCCATTGAAGCCCATTGTGGTCGATTGTCACTTTGTATTGATTGAAAATTTTCAAAGTCTATCTTCCGAATTTGAAGTCGAATGCCATCAATTCTTATATATTTGAGTGAGTTTCCAACTAACTTTGTCAGCAATCTTCGATTTAATTCCTTTGAGGCCCAGTGAGGTCGATTGTCACTTTGTATTGATTGAAAATTTTCAAAGTCTATTTTCCGAATTTGAAGTCGAATTTCATCAATTCTTATATATTTGAGTGAGTTTGCAACTAACTTTGTCAGCAATCTTCGATTTAATTCCATTGAAGCCCAGTGAGGTCGATTGTCACTTTGTATTGATTGAAAATTATCAAAGTCTCTCCTCCTCATTTGATGTCGAATCTCATCAATTCTTATATATTTGAGTGAGTTTGCAACTAACTTTGTCAGCAATCGGTGATTTACTTCCATTGAAGCCCATTGAGATCGATTGTCCCTTTGTATTAATTGGAAATTTTCAAATTCCATCTTCCGAATTTGAAGTCGAATCTCATCAACTGTTATATATTCGAGTGAGTTTACAACTAACTTCGTCAGCAATCTTCGATTTACTTCCATTGAAGCCCATTGAGGTCGATTGTCACTTTGTATTGATTGGATATTTTCAAAGTCTATCTTCCGAATTTTAAGTCGAATCTCATCAACTCTTATATATTCGAGTGAGTTTGCAACTAACTTTGTCAGCATTCTTCGATCTACTTCCATTGAAGCCCATTGAGGTCGATTGTCACTCTGTATTGACTGAAAATTCTCAAAGTCTATCTTCCGAATTTGAAGTCGAATCTCATCAATTTTTATATATTTGAGTGAGTTCGCAACTAACTTTGTCAGCAATCTTTGATTTACTTCCATTGAAGCCCATTGAGGTCGATTGTCACTCTGTATTGACTGAAAATTTTCAAAGTCTATCTTCCGAATTTGAAGTCGAATCTCATCAACTCTTATATATTCGAGTGAGTTTCCAACTCTTTGTCAGCAGTGTTCGATTTACTTCCATTGAAGCCCATTGAGGTCGATTGTCACTTTGTATTGATTGAAAATTCTCAAAGTCTATCTTCCGAATTTGAAGTCGAATCTCATCAATTTTCATATATTTGAGTGAGTTTGCAACTAACTTTGTCAGCAATTGTCGATTTACTTCCATTGAAGCCCATTGTGGTCGATTGTCACTTTGTATTGATTGAAAATTTTCAAAGTCTATCTTCCGAATTTGAAGTCGAATGCCATCAATTCTTATATATTTGAGTGAGTTTCCAACTAACTTTGTCAGCAATCTTCGATTTAATTCCTTTGAGGCCCAGTGAGGTCGATTGTCACTTTGTATTGATTGAAAATTTTCAAAGTCTATTTTCCGAATTTGAAGTCGAATTTCATCAATTCTTATATATTTGAGTGAGTTTGCAACTAACTTTGTCAGCAATCTTCGATTTAATTCCTTTGAAGCCCAGTGAGGTCGATTGTCACTTTGTATTGATTGAAAATTATCAGAGTCTCTCCTCCTCATTTGATGTCGAATCTCATCAATTCTTATATATTTGAGTGAGTTTGCAACTAACTTTGTCAGCAATCGGTGATTTACTTCCATTGAAGCCCATTGAGATCGATTGTCCCTTTGTATTAATTGGAAATTTTCAAAGTCTATCTTCCGAATTTTAAGTCGAATCTCATCAACTCTTATATATTCGAGTGAGTTTGCAACTAACTTTGTCAGCATTCTTCGATCTACTTCCATTGAAGCCCATTGAGGTCGATTGTCACTCTGTATTGACTGAAAATTCTCAAAGTCTATCTTCCGAATTTGAAGTCGAATCTCATCAATTTTTATATATTTGAGTGAGTTCGGAACTAACTTTGTCAGCAATCTTTGATTTACTTCCATTGAAGCCCATTGAGGTCGATTGTCACTCTGTATTGACTGAAAATTTTCAAAGTCTATCTTCCGAATTTGAAGTCGAATCTCATCAATTCTTATATATTTGAGTGAGTTTGCAACTAACTTTGTCAGCAATCGTCGATTTACTTCCAATGAAGCCTATTGAGATCGATTGTCACTTTGTATTGATTGGAAATTTTCAATGTCTATCTTCCGAATTTGAAGTCGAATCTCATCAACTCTTATATATTCGAGTGAGTTTGCAACTAACTTTGTCAGCAGTGTTCGATTTACTTCCATTGAAGCCCATTGAGGTCGATTGTCACTTTGTATTGATTGAAAATTTTCAAAGTCTATCTTCCGAATTTGAAGTCGAATCTCATCAACTCTTATATATTCGAGTGAGTATAAAACTAACTTTGTCAGCAATCTTCGATTTACTTCCATTGAAGCCCATTGAGGTCGATTGTCACTTTGTATTGATTGGATATTTTCAAAGTCTATCTTCCGAATTTGAAGTCGAATCTCATCAATTTTTATATATTTGAGTGAGTTTGCAACTAACTTTGTCAGCAATCGTCGATTTACTTCCATTGAAGCCCATTGAGATCGATTGTCCCTTTGTATTATTTGGAAATTTTCAAAGTCTATCTTCCGAATTTGAAGTCGAATCTCATCAACTCTTATATATTCGAGTGAGTTTACAACTAACTTTGTCAGCAATCTTCGATTTACTTCCATTGAAGCCCATTGAGGTCGATTGTCACTTTGTATTGATTGGATATTTTCAAAGTCTATTCTCCGAATTTTAAGTCGAATCTCATCAACTCTCATATATTCGAGTGAGTTTGCAACTAACTTTGTCAGCATTCTTCGATCTACTTCCATTGAAGCCCATTGAGGTCGATTGTCACTCTGTATTGACTGAAAATTCTCAAAGTATATCTTCCGAATTTGAAGTCGAATGCCATCAATTCTTATATATTTGAGTGAGTTTCCAACTAACTTTGTCAGCAATCTTCGATTTAATTCCTTTGAGGCCCAGTGAGGTCGATTGTCACTTTGTATTGATTGAAAATTTTCAAAGTCTATCTTCCGAATTTGAAGTCGAATCTCATCAATTCTTATATATTTGAGTGAGTTTCCAACTAACTTTGTCAGCAATCTTCAATTTAATTCCTTTGAGGCCCAGTGAGATCGATTGTCACTTTGTATTGATTGGAAATTTTCAATGTCTATCTTCCGAATTTGAAGTCGAATCTCATCAACTCTTATATATTCGAGTGAGTTTGCAACTCTTTGTCAGCAGTGTTCGATTTACTTCCATTGAAGCCCATTGAGGTCGATTGTCACTTTGTATTGATTGAAAATTCTCAAAGTCTATCTTCCGAATTTGAAGTCGAATCTCATCAATTTTTATATATTTGAGTGAGTTTGCAACTAACTTTGTCAGCAATTGTCGATTTACTTCCATTGAAGCCCATTGTGGTCGATTGTCACTTTGTATTGATTGAAAATTTTCAAAGTCTATCTTCCGAATTTGAAGTCGAATGCCATCAATTCTTATATATTTGAGTGAGTTTCCAACTAACTTTGTCAGCAATCTTCAATTTAATTCCTTTGAGGCCCAGTGAGATCGATTGTCACTTTGTATTGATTGGAAATTTTCAATGTCTATCTTCCGAATTTGAAGTCGAATCTCATCAACTCTTATATATTCGAGTGAGTTTGCAACTTTTTGTCAGCAGTGTTCGATTTACTTCCATTGAAGCCCATTGAGGTCGATTGTCACTCTGTATTGACTGAAAATTCTCAAAGTATATCTTCCGAATTTGAAGTCGAATCTCATCAATTTTATATATTTGAGTGAGTTCGCAACTAACTTTGTCAGCAATCTTTGATTTACTTCCATTGAAGCCCATTGAGGTCGATTGTCACTCTGTATTGACTGAAAATTTTCAAAGTCTATCTTCCGAATTTGAAGTCGAATCTCATCAATTCTTATATATTTGAGTGAGTTTCCAACTAACTTTGTCAGCAATCTTCAATTTAATTCCTTTGAGGCCCAGTGAGATCGATTGTCACTTTGTATTGATTGGAAATTTTCAATGTCTATCTTCCGAATTTGAAGTCGAATCTCATCAACTCTTATATATTCGAGTGAGTTTGCAACTCTTTGTCAGCAGTGTTCGATTTACTTCCATTGAAGCCCATTGAGGTCGATTGTCACTTTGTATTGATTGAAAATTCTCAAAGTCTATCTTCCGAATTTGAAGTCGAATCTCATCAATTTTTATATATTTGAGTGAGTTTGCAACTAACTTTGTCAGCAATTGTCGATTTACTTCCATTGAAGCCCATTGTGGTCGATTGTCACTTTGTATTGATTGAAAATTTTCAAAGTCTATCTTCCGAATTTGAAGTCGAATGCCATCAATTCTTATATATTTGAGTGAGTTTCCAACTAACTTTGTCAGCAATCTTCGATTTAATTCCTTTGAGGCCCAGTGAGGTCGATTGTCACTTTGTATTGATTGAAAATTTTCAAAGTCTATTTTCCGAATTTGAAGTCGAATTTCATCAATTCTTATATATTTGAGTGAGTTTGCAACTAACTTTGTCAGCAATCTTCGATTTAATTCCATTGAAGCCCAGTGAGGTCGATTGTCACTTTGTATTGATTGAAAATTATCAAAGTCTCTCCTCCTCATTTGATGTCGAATCTCATCAATTCTTATATATTTGAGTGAGTTTGCAACTAACTTTGTCAGCAATCGGTGATTTACTTCCACTGAAGCCCATTGAGATCGATTGTCCCTTTGTATTAATTGGAAATTTTCAAATTCTATCTTCCGAATTTGAAGTCGAATCTCATCAACTCTTATATATTCGAGTGAGTTTACAACTAACTTTGTCAGCAATCTTCGATTTACTTCCATTGAAGCCCATTGAGGTCGATTGTCACTTTGTATTGATTGGATATTTTCAAAGTCTATCTTCCGAATTTTAAGTCGAATCTCATCAACTCTTATATATTCGAGTGAGTTTGCAACTAACTTTGTCAGCAATCTTCGATTTAATTCCATTGAAGCCCAGTGAGGTCGATTGTCACTTTGTATTGATTGAAAATTATCAAAGTCTCTCCTCCTCATTTGATGTCGAATCTCATCAATTCTTATATATTTGAGTGAGTTTGCAACTAACTTTGTCAGCAATCGGTGATTTACTTCCATTGAAGCCCATTGAGATCGATTGTCCCTTTGTATTAATTGGAAATTTTCAAATTCTATCTTCCGAATTTGAAGTCGAATCTCATCAACTCTTATATATTCGAGTGAGTTTACAACTAACTTTGTCAGCAATCTTCGATCTACTTCCATTGAAGCCCATTGAGGTCGATTGTCACTCTGTATTGACTGAAAATTTTCAAAGTCTATCTTCCGAATTTGAAGTCGAATCTCATCAATTCTTATATATTTGAGTGAGTTTGCAACTAACTTTGTCAGCAATCGTCGATTTACTTCCATTGAAGCCTATTGAGATCGATTGTCACTTTGTATTGATTGGAAATTTTCAAAGTCTATCTTCCGAATTTGAAGTCGAATCTCATCAACTCTTATATATTCGAGTGAGTTTGCAACTAACTTTGTCAGCAGTGTTCGATTTACTTCCATTGAAGCCCATTGAGGTCGATTGTCACTTTGTATTGATTGAAAATTTTCAAAGTCTATCTTCCGAATTTGAAGTCGAATCTCATCAACTCTTATATATTCGAGTGAGTTTACAACTAACTTTGTCAGCAATCTTCGATTTACTTCCATTGAAGCCCATTGAGGTCGATTGTCACTTTGTATTGATTGGATATTTTCAAAGTCTATCTTCCGAATTTGAAGTCGAATCTCATCAATTTTTATATATTTGAGTGAGTTTGCAACTAACTTTGTCAGCAATCGTCGATTTACTTCCATTGAAGCCCATTGAGATCGATTGTCCCTTTGTATTATTTGGAAAAATTCAAAGTCTATCTTCCGAATTTGAAGTCGAATCTCATCAACTCTTATATATTCGAGTGAGTTTACAACTAACTTTGTCAGCAATCTTCGATTTACTTCCATTGAAGCCCATTGAGGTCGATTGTCACTTTGTATTGATTGGATATTTTCAAAGTCTATTTTCCGAATTTTAAGTCGAATCTCATCAACTCTCATATATTCGAGTGAGTTTGCAACTAACTTTGTCAGCATTCTTCGATCTACTTCCATTGAAGCCCATTGAGGTCGATTGTCACTCTGTATTGACTGAAAAATTTCAAAGTCTATCTTCCGAATTTGAAGTCGAATCTCATCAATTTTTATATATTTGAGTGAGTTCGCAACTAACTTTGTCAGCAATCTTTGATTTACTTCCATTGAAGCCCATTGAGGTCGATTGTCACTCTGTATTGACTGAAAATTTTCAAAGTCTATCTTCCGAATTTGAAGTCGAATCTCATCAATTCTTATATATTTGAGTGAGTTTGCAACTAACTTTGTCAGCAATCGTCGATTTACTTCCATTGAAGCCTATTGAGATCGATTGTCACTTTGTATTGATTGGAAATTTTCAAAGTCTATCTTCCGAATTTGAAGTCGAATCTCATCAACTCTTATATATTCGAGTGAGTTTGCAACTAACTTTGTCAGCAGTGTTCGATTTACTTCCATTGAAGCCCATTGAGGTCGATTGTCACTTTGTATTGATTGAAAATTTTCAAAGTCTATCTTCCGAATTTGAAGTCGAATCTCATCAACTCTTATATATTCGAGTGAGTTTACAACTAACTTTGTCAGCAATCTTCGATTTACTTCCATTGAAGCCCATTGAGGTCGATTGTCACTTTGTATTGATTGGATATTTTCAAAGTCTATCTTCCGAATTTGAAGTCGAATCTCATCAATTTTTATATATTTGAGTGAGTTTGCAACTAACTTTGTCAGCAATCGTCGATTTACTTCCATTGAAGCCCATTGAGGTCGATTGTCACTTTGTATTGATTGAAAATTTTCAAAGTCTATCTTCCGAATTTGAAGTCGAATCTCATCAACTCTTATATATTCGAGTGAGTTTACAACTAACTTTGTCAGCAGTCTTCGATTTACTTCCATTGAAGCCCATTGAGGTCGATTGTCACTTTGTATTGATTGGATATTTTCAAAGTCTATCTTCCGAATTTGAAGTCGAATCTCATCAATTTTTATATATTTGAGTGAGTTTGCAACTAACTTTGTCAGCAATCGTCGATTTACTTCCATTGAAGCCCATTGAGATCGATTGTCCCTTTGTATTATTTGGAAATTTTCAAAGTCTATCTTCCGAATTTGAAGTCGAATCTCATCAATTTTTATCTATTTGAGTGAGTTTGCAACTAACTTTGTCAGCAATTGTCGATTTACTTCCATTGAAGCCCATTGAGGTCGATTGTCACTTTGTGTTGTTTGAAAATTTTCAAAGTCTCTCTTCCGAATTTGAAGTCGAATCTCATCAATTCTCATATATTTGAGTGAGTTTGCAACTGACTTTGTCAGCAATCGTCGATTTACTTCCATTGAAGCCTATTGAGATCGATTGTCACTTTGTATTGATTGGAAATTTTCAATGTCTATCTTCCGAATTTGAAGTCGAATCTCATCAACTCTTATATATTCGAGTGAGTTTGCAACTCTTTGTCAGCAGTGTTCGATTTACTTCCATTGAAGCCCATTGAGGTCGATTGTCACTTTGTATTGATTGAAAATTCTCAAAGTCTATCTTCCGAATTTGAAGTCGAATCTCATCAATTTTTATATATTTGAGTGAGTTTGCAACTAACTTTGTCAGCAATTGTCGATTTACTTCCATTGAAGCCTATTGAGATCGATTGTCACTTTGTATTGATTGGAAATTTTCAATGTCTATCTTCCGAATTTGAAGTCAAATCTCATCAACTCTTATATATTCGAGTGAGTTTGCAACTAACTTTGTCAGCAGTGTTCGATTTACTTCCATTGAAGCCCATTGCGGTCGATTGTCACTTTGTATTGATTGAAAATTCTCAAAGTCATTCTTCCGAATTTGAAGTCGAATCTCATCAATTTTTATATATTTGAGGGAGTTTGCAACTAACTTTGTCAGCATTTGTCGATTTACTTCCATTGAAGCTCATTGTGGTCGATTGTCACTTTGTATTGATTGAAAATTTTCAAAGTCTATCTTCCGAATTGGAAGTCGAATTTCATCAATTCTTATATATTCGAGTGAGTTTGCAACTAACTTTGTCAGCAGTGTTCGATTTACTTCCATTGAAGCCCATTGAGGTCGATTGTCACTTTGTATTGATTGGATATTTTCAAAGTCTATCTTCCGAATTTGAAGTCGAATTTCATCAATTCTTATATATTCGAGTGAGTTTGCAACTAACTTTGTCAGCAGTGTTCGATTTACTTCCATTGAAGCCCATTGAGGTCGATTGTCACTTTGTATTGATTGGATATTTTCAAAGTCTATCTTCCGAATTTGAAGTCGAATCTCATCAATTTTTATATATTTGAGTGAGTTTGCAACTAACTTTGTCAGCAGTGTTCGATTTACTTCCATTGAAGCACATTGTGGTCGATTGTCACTTTGTATTGATTGAAAATTTTCAAAGTCTATCTTCCGAATTTGAAGTCGAATTTCATCAATTCTTATATATTCGAGTGAGTTTGCAACTAACATTGTCAGCAGTGTTCGATTTACTTCCATTGAAGCCCATTGAGGTCGATTGTCACTTTGTATTGATTGGATATTTTCAAAGTCTATCTTCCGAATTTGAAGTAGAATTTCATCAATTCTTATATATTCGAGTGAGTTTGCAACTAACTTTGTCAGCATTCTTCGATCTACTTCCATTGAAGCCCATTGAGGTCGATTGTCACTCTGTATTGACTGAAAATTCTCAAAGTCTATCTTCCGAATTTGAAGTCGAATCTCATCAATTTTTATATATTTGAGTGAGTTTGCAACTAACTTTGTCAGCAATCGTCGATTTACTTCCATTGAAGCCCATTGAGATCGATTGTCCCTTTGTATTATTTGGAAATTTTCAAAGTCTATCTTCCGAATTTGAAGTCGAATCTCATCAACTCTTATATATTCGAGTGAGTTTACAACTAACTTTGTCAGCAATCTTCGATTTACTTCCATTGGAGCCCATTGAGGTCGATTGTCACTTTGTATTGATTGGATATTTTCAAAGTCTATTTTCCGAATTTTAAGTCGAATCTCATCAACTCTCATATATTCGAGTGAGTTTGCAACTAACTTTGTCAGCATTCTTCGATCTACTTCCATTGAAGCCCATTGAGGTCGATTGTCACTCTGTATTGACTGAAAATTCTCAAAGTATATCTTCCGAATTTGAAGTCGAATCTCATCAATTTTTATATATTTGAGTGAGTTCGCAACTAACTTTGTCAGCAATCTTTGATTTACTTCCATTGAAGCCCATTGAGGTCGATTGTCACTCTGTATTGACTGAAAATTTTCAAAGTCTATCTTCCGAATTTGAAGTCGAATCTCATCAATTCTTATATATTTGAGTGAGTTTCCAACTAACTTTGTCAGCAATCTTCAATTTAATTCCTTTGAGGCCCAGTGAGGTCGATTGTCACTTTGTATTGATTGAAAATTTTCAAAGTCTATTTTCCGAAATTGAAGTCAAATTTCATCAATTTTTATCTATTTGAGTGAGTTTGCAACTAACTTTGTCAGCAATTGTCGATTTACTTCCATTGAAGCCCATTGAGGTCGATTGTCACTTTGTGTTGTTTGAAAATTTTCAAAGTCTCTCTTCCGAATTTGAAGTCGAATCTCATCAATTCTCATATATTTGAGTGAGTTTGCAACTGACTTTGTCAGCAATCGTCGATTTACTTCCATTGAAGCCTATTGAGATCGATTGTCACTTTGTATTGATTGGAAATTTTCAATGTCTATCTTCCGAATTTGAAGTCGAATCTCATCAACTCTTATATATTCGAGTGAGTTTGCAACTCTTTGTCAGCAGTGTTCGATTTACTTCCATTGAAGCCCATTGAGGTCGATTGTCACTTTGTATTGATTGAAAATTCTCAAAGTCTATCTTCCGAATTTGAAGTCGAATCTCATCAATTTTTATATATTTGAGTGAGTTTGCAACTAACTTTGTCAGCAATTGTCGATTTACTTCCATTGAAGCCTATTGAGATCGATTGTCACTTTGTATTGATTGAAAATTTTCAAAGTCTATCTTCCGAATTTGAAGTCGAATTTCATCAATTCTTATATATTCGAGTGAGTTTGCAACTAACTTTGTCAGCAGTGTTCGATTTACTTCCATTGAAGCCCATTGAGGTCGATTGTCACTTTGTATTGATTGGATATTTTCAAAGTCTATCTTCCGAATTTGAAGTCGAATTTCATCAATTCTTATATATTCGAGTGAGTTTGCAACTAACTTTGTCAGCAGTGTTCGATTTACTTCCATTGAAGCCCATTGAGGTCGATTGTCACTTTGTATTGATTGGATATTTTCAAAGTCTATCTTCCGAATTTGAAGTCGAATCTCATCAATTTTTATATATTTGAGTGAGTTTGCAACTAACTTTGTCAGCAGTGTTCGATTTACTTCCATTGAAGCTCATTGTGGTCGATTGTCACTTTGTATTGATTGAAAATTTTCAAAGTCTATCTTCCGAATTTGAAGTCGAATTTCATCAATTCTTATATATTCGAGTGAGTTTGCAACTAACATTGTCAGCAGTGTTCGATTTACTTCCATTGAAGCCCATTGAGGTCGATTGTCACTTTGTATTGATTGGATATTTTCAAAGTCTATCTTCCGAATTTGAAGTAGTATTTCATCAATTCTTATATATTCGAGTGAGTTTGCAACTAACTTTGTCAGCAATCTTTGATTTACTTCCATTGAAGCCCATTGAGGTCGATTGTCACTCTGTATTGACTAAAAATTTTCAAAGTCTATCTTCCGAATTTGAAGTCGAATCTCATCAATTCTTATATATTTGAGTGAGTTTGCAACTAACTTTGTCAGCAATTGTCGATTTACTTCCATTGAAGCCCATTGTGGTCGATTGTCACTTTGTATTGATTGAAAATTTTCAAAGTCTATCTTCCGAATTTGAAGTCGAATGCCATCAATTCTTATATATTTGAGTGAGTTTCCAACTAACTTTGTCAGCAATCTTCGATTTAATTCCTTTGAGGCCCAGTGAGGTCGATTGTCACTTTGTATTGATTGAAAATTTTCAAAGTCTATTTTCCGAATTTGAAGTCAAATTTCATCAATTTTTATCTATTTGAGTGAATTTGCAACTAACTTTGTCAGCAATTGTCGATTTACTTCCATTGAAGCCCATTGAGGTCGATTGTCACTTTGTATTGATTGAAAATTCTCAAAGTCTATCTTCCGAATTTGAAGTCGAATCTCATCAATTTTTATATATTTGAGTGAGTTTGCAACTAACTTTGTCAGCAATTGTCGATTTACTTCCATTGAAGCCCATTGTGGTCGATTGTCACTTTGTATTGATTGAAAATTTTCAAAGTCTATCTTCCGAATTTGAAGTCGAATGCCATCAATTCTTATATATTTGAGTGAGTTTCCAACTAACTTTGTCAGCAATCTTCGATTTAATTCCTTTGAGGCCCAGTGAGGTCGATTGTCACTTTGTATTGATTGAAAATTTTCAAAGTCTATCTTCCGAATTTGAAGTCGAATGCCATCAATTTTTATATATTTGAGTGAGTTTCCAACTAACTTTGTCAGCAATCTTCAATTTAATTCCTTTGAGGCCCAGTGAGGTCGATTGTCACTTTGTATTGATTGAAAATTTTCAAAGTCTATTTTCCGAAATTGAAGTCAAATTTCATCAATTTTTATCTATTTGAGTGAATTTGCAACTAACTTTGTCAGCAATCGTCGATTTACTTCCATTGAAGCCTATTGAGATCGATTGTCACTTTGTATTGATTGGAAATTTTCATTGTCTATCTTCCGAATTTTAAGTCGAATCTCATCAACTCTCATATATTCGAGTGAGTTTGCAACTAACTTTGTCAGAATTCTTCGATCTACTTCCATTGAAGCCCATTGAGGTCGATTGTCACTCTGTATTGACTGAAAATTCTCAAAGTCTATTTTCCGAATTTGAAGTCAAATTTCATCAATTTTTATCTATTTGAGTGAATTTGCAACTAACTTTGTCAGCAATCGTCGATTTACTTCCATTGAAGCCTATTGAGATCGATTGTCACTTTGTATTGATTGGACATTTTCATTGTCTATCTTCCGAATTTTAAGTCGAATCTCATCAACTCTCATATATTCGAGTGAGTTTGCAACTAACTTTGTCAGAATTCTTCGATCTACTTCCATTGAAGCCCATTGAGGTCGATTGTCACTCTGTATTGACTGAAAATTCTCAAAGTCTATCTTCCGAATTTGAAGTCGAATCTCATCAATTTTTATATATTTGAGTGAGTTTGCAACTAACTTTGTCAGCAATCGTCGATTTACTTCCATTGAAGCCCATTGAGATCGATTGTCCCTTTGTATTAATTGGAAATTTTCAAAGTCTATCTTCCGAATTTGAAGTCGAATGCCATCAATTCTTATATATTTGAGTGAGTTTCCAACTAACTTTGTCAGCAATCTTCAATTTAATTCCTTTGAGGCCCAGTGAGGTCGATTGTCGTTTTGTATTGATTGAAAATTTTCAAAGTCTATTTTCCGAATTTGAAGTCAAATTTCATCAATTTTTATCTATTTGAGTGAGTTTGCAACTAACTTTGTCAGCAATTGTCGATTTACTTCCATTGAAGCCCATTGAGGTCGATTGTCACTTTGTGTTGTTTGAAAATTTTCAAAGTCTCTCTTCCGAATTTGAAGTCGAATCTCATCAATTCTCATATATTTGAGTGAGTTTGCAACAAACTTTGTCAGCAATCGTCGATTTACTTCCATTGAAGCCTATTGAGATCGATTGTCACTTTGTATTGATTGGAAATTTTCAATGTCTATCTTCCGAATTTGAAGTCGAGTCTCATCAACTCTTATATATTCGAGTGAGTTTGCAACTCTTTGTCAGCAGTGTTCGATTTACTTCCATTGAAGCCCATTGAGGTCGATTGTCACTTTGTATTGATTGAAAATTCTCAAAGTCTATCTTCCGAATTTGAAGTCGAATCTCATCAATTTTTATATATTTGAGTGAGTTTGCAACTAACTTTGTCAGCAATTGTCGATTTACTTCCATTGAAGCCCATTGTGGTCGATTGTCACTTTGTATTGATTGAAAATTTTCAAAGTCTATCTTCCGAATTTGAAGTCGAATGCCATCAATTCTTATATATTTGAGTGAGTTTCCAACTAACTTTGTCAGCAATCTTCGATTTAATTCCTTTGAGGCCCAGTGAGGTCGATTGTCACTTTGTATTGATTGAAAATTTTCAAAGTCTATTTTCCGAATTTGAAGTCGAATTTCATCAATTCTTATATATTTGAGTGAGTTTGCAACTAACTTTGTCAGCAATCTTCGATTTAATTCCTTTGAAGCCCAGTGAGGTCGATTGTCACTTTGTATTGATTGAAAATTATCAAAGTCTCTCCTCCTCATTTGATGTCGAATCTCATCAATTCTTATATATTTGAGTGAGTTTGCAACTAACTTTGTCAGCAATCGGTGATTTACTTCCATTGAAGCCCATTGAGATCGATTGTCCCTTTGTATTAATTGGAAATTTTCAAAGTCTATCTTCCGAATTTGAAGTCGAATCTCATCAACTCTTATATATTCGAGTGAGTTTACAACTAACTTTGTCAGCAATCTTCGATTTACTTCCATTGAAGCCCATTGAGGTCGATTGTCACTTTGTATTGATTGGATATTTTCAAAGTCTATCTTCCGAATTTTAAGTCGAATCTCATCAACTCTTATATATTCGAGTGAGTTTGCAACTAACTTTGTCAGCATTCTTCGATCTACTTCCATTGAAGCCCATTGAGGTCGATTGTCACTCTGTATTGACCGAAAATTCTCAAAGTCTATCTTCCGAATTTGAAGTCGAATCTCATCAATTTTTATATATTTGAGTGAGTTCGCAACTAACTTTGTCAGCAATCTTTGATTTACTTCCATTGAAGCCCATTGAGGTCGATTGTCACTCTGTATTGACTGAAAATTTTCAAAGTCTATCTTCCGAATTTGAAGTCGAATCTCATCAATTCTTATATATTTGAGTGAGTTTGCAACTAACTTTGTCAGCAATCGTCGATTTACTTCCATTGAAGCCTATTGAGATCGATTGTCACTTTGTATTGATTGGAAATTTTCAATGTCTATCTTCCGAATTTGAAGTCGAATCTCATCCACTCTTATATATTCGAGTGAGTTTGCAACTAACTTTGTCAGCAGTGTTCGATTTACTTCCATTGAACCCCATTGAGGTCGATTGTCACTTTGTATTGATTGAAAATTTTCAAAGTCTATCTTCCGAATTTGAAGTCGAATCTCATCAATTCTTATATATTTGAGTGAGTTTGCAACTAACTTTGTCAGCAATCGTCGATTTACTTCCATTGAAGCCTATTGAGATCGATTGTCGCTTTGTATTGATTGGAAATTTTCAATGTCTATCTTCCGAATTTGAAGTCCAATCTCATCAACTCTTATATATTCGAGTGAGTTTGCAACTAACTTTGTCAGCAGTGTTCGATTTACTTCCATTGAAGCCCATTGAGGTCGATTGTCACTTTGTATTGATTGAAAATTTTCAAAGTCTATCTTCCGAATTTGAAGTCGAATCTCATCAACTCTTATATATTCGAGTGAGTTTACAACTAACTTTGTCAGCAGTCTTCGATTTACTTCCATTGAAGCCCATTGAGGTCGATTGTCACTTTGTATTGATTGGATATTTTCAAAGTCTATCTTCCGAATTTGAAGTCGAATCTCATCAATTTTTATATATTTGAGTGAGTTTGCAACTAACTTTGTCAGCAATCGTCGATTTACTTCCATTGAAGCCCATTGAGATCGATTCTCCCTTTGTATTATTTGGAAATTTTCAAAGTCTATCTTCCGAATTTGAAGTCGAATCTCATCAACTCTTATATATTCGAGTGAGTTTACAACTAACTTTGTCAGCAATCTTCGATTTACTTCCATTGGAGCCCATTGAGGTCGATTGTCACTTTGTATTGATTGGATATTTTCAAAGTCTATTTTCCGAATTTTAAGTCGAATCTCATCAACTCTCATATATTCGAGTGAGTTTGCAACTAACTTTGTCAGCATTCTTCGATCTACTTCCATTGAAGCCCATTGAGGTCGATTGTCACTCTGTATTGACTGAAAATTCTCAAAGTATATCTTCCGAATTTGAAGTCGAATCTCATCAATTTCTATATATTTGAGTGAGTTCGCAACTAACTTTGTCAGCAATCTTTGATTTAATTCCATTGAAGCCCATTGAGGTCGATTGTCACTCTGTATTGACTGAAAATTTTCAAAGTCTATCTTCCGAATTTGAAGTCGAATCTCATCAATTCTTATATATTTGAGTGAGTTTCCAACTAACTTTGTCAGCAATCTTCAATTTAATTCCTTTGAGGCCCAGTGAGGTCGATTGGCACTTTGTATTGATTGAAAATTTTCAAAGTCTATTTTCCGAATTTGAAGTCAAATTTCATCAATTTTTATCTATTTGAGTGAGTTTGCAACTAACTTTGTCAGCAATTGTCGATTTACTTCCATTGAAGCCCATTGAGGTCGATTGTCACTTTGTGTTGTTTGAAAATTTTCAAAGTCTCTCTTCCGAATTTGAAGTCGAATCTCATCAATTCTCATATATTTGAGTGAGTTTGCAACTAACTTTGTCAGCAATCGTCGATTTACTTCCATTGAAGCCTATTGAGATCGATTGTCACTTTGTATTGATTGGAAATTTTCAATGTCTATCTTCCGAATTTGAAGTCGAATCTCATCAACTCTTATATATTCGAGTGAGTTTGCAACTCTTTGTCAGCAGTGTTCGATTTACTTCCATTGAAGCCCATTGAGGTCGATTGTCACTTTGTATTGATTGAAAATTCTCAAAGTCTATCTTCCGAATTTGAAGTCGAATCTCATCAATTTTTATATATTCGAGTGAGTTTGCAACTAACTTTGTCAGCAGTGTTCGATTTACTTCCATTGAACCCCATTGAGGTCGATTGTCACTTTGTATTGATTGAAAATTTTCAAAGTCTATCTTCCGAATTTGAAGTCGAATCTCATCAATTCTTATATATTTGAGTGAGTTTGCAACTAACTTTGTCAGCAATCGTCGATTTACTTCCATTGAAGCCTATTGAGATCGATTGTCGCTTTGTATTGATTGGAAATTTTCAATGTCTATCTTCCGAATTTGAAGTCCAATCTCATCAACTCTTATATATTCGAGTGAGTTTGCAACTAACTTTGTCAGCAGTGTTCGATTTACTTCCATTGAAGCCCATTGAGGTCGATTGTCACTTTGTATTGATTGAAAATTTTCAAAGTCTATCTTCCGAATTTGAAGTCGAATCTCATCAACTCTTATATATTCGAGTGAGTTTACAACTAACTTTGTCAGCAGTCTTCGATTTACTTCCATTGAAGCCCATTGAGGTCGATTGTCACTTTGTATTGATTGGATATTTTCAAAGTCTATCTTCCGAATTTGAAGTCGAATCTCATCAATTTTTATATATTTGAGTGAGTTTGCAACTAACTTTGTCAGCAATCGTCGATTTACTTCCATTGAAGCCCATTGAGATCGATTCTCCCTTTGTATTATTTGGAAATTTTCAAAGTCTATCTTCCGAATTTGAAGTCGAATCTCATCAACTCTTATATATTCGAGTGAGTTTACAACTAACTTTGTCAGCAATCTTCGATTTACTTCCATTGGAGCCCATTGAGGTCGATTGTCACTTTGTATTGATTGGATATTTTCAAAGTCTATTTTCCGAATTTTAAGTCGAATCTCATCAACTCTCATATATTCGAGTGAGTTTGCAACTAACTTTGTCAGCATTCTTCGATCTACTTCCATTGAAGCCCATTGAGGTCGATTGTCACTCTGTATTGACTGAAAATTCTCAAAGTATATCTTCCGAATTTGAAGTCGAATCTCATCAATTTCTATATATTTGAGTGAGTTCGCAACTAACTTTGTCAGCAATCTTTGATTTAATTCCATTGAAGCCCATTGAGGTCGATTGTCACTCTGTATTGACTGAAAATTTTCAAAGTCTATCTTCCGAATTTGAAGTCGAATCTCATCAATTCTTATATATTTGAGTGAGTTTCCAACTAACTTTGTCAGCAATCTTCAATTTAATTCCTTTGAGGCCCAGTGAGGTCGATTGGCACTTTGTATTGATTGAAAATTTTCAAAGTCTATTTTCCGAATTTGAAGTCAAATTTCATCAATTTTTATCTATTTGAGTGAGTTTGCAACTAACTTTGTCAGCAATTGTCGATTTACTTCCATTGAAGCCCATTGAGGTCGATTGTCACTTTGTGTTGTTTGAAAATTTTCAAAGTCTCTCTTCCGAATTTGAAGTCGAATCTCATCAATTCTCATATATTTGAGTGAGTTTGCAACTAACTTTGTCAGCAATCGTCGATTTACTTCCATTGAAGCCTATTGAGATCGATTGTCACTTTGTATTGATTGGAAATTTTCAATGTCTATCTTCCGAATTTGAAGTCGAATCTCATCAACTCTTATATATTCGAGTGAGTTTGCAACTCTTTGTCAGCAGTGTTCGATTTACTTCCATTGAAGCCCATTGAGGTCGATTGTCACTTTGTATTGATTGAAAATTCTCAAAGTCTATCTTCCGAATTTGAAGTCGAATCTCATCAATTTTTATATATTTGAGTGAGTTTGCAACTAACTTTGTCAGCAATTGTCGATTTACTTCCATTGAAGCCTATTGAGATCGATTGTCACTTTGTATTGATTGGAAATTTTCAATGTCTATCTTCCTAATTTGAAGTCAAATCTCATCAACTCTTATATATTCGAGTGAGTTTGCAACTAACTTTGTCAGCAGTGTTCGATTTACTTCCATTGAAGCCCATTGCGGTCGATTGTCACTTTGTATTGATTGAAAATTCTCAAAGTCAATCTTCCGAATTTGAAGTCGAATCTCATCAATTTTTATATATTTGAGGGAGTTTGCAACTAACTTTGTCAGCATTTGTCGATTTACTTCCATTGAAGCTCATTGTGGTCGATTGTCACTTTGTATTGATTGAAAATTTTCAAAGTCTATCTTCCGAATTTGAAGTCGAATTTCATCAATTCTTATATATTCGAGTGAGTTTGCAACTAACTTTGTCAGCAGTGTTCGATTTACTTCCATTGAAGCCCATTGAGGTCGATTGTCACTTTGTATTGATTGGATATTTTCAAAGTCTATCTTCCGAATTTGAAGTCGAATTTCATCAATTCTTATATATTCGAGTGAGTTTGCAACTAACTTTGTCAGCAGTGTTCGATTTACTTCCATTGAAGCCCATTGAGGTCGATTGTCACTTTGTATTGATTGGATATTTTCAAAGTCTATCTTCCGAATTTGAAGTCGAATCTCATCAATTTTTATATATTTGAGTGAGTTTGCAACTAACTTTGTCAGCAGTGTTCGATTTACTTCCATTGAAGCTCATTGTGGTCGATTGTCACTTTGTATTGATTGAAAATTTTCAAAGTCTATCTTCCGAATTTGAAGTCGAATTTCATCAATTCTTATATATTCGAGTGAGTTTGCAACTAACATTGTCAGCAGTGTTCGATTTACTTCCATTGAAGCCCATTGAGGTCGATTGTCACTTTGTATTGATTGGATATTTTCAAAGTCTATCTTCCGAATTTGAAGTAGTATTTCATCAATTCTTATATATTCGAGTGAGTTTGCAACTAACTTTGTCAGCATTTGTCGATTTACTTCCATTGAAGCTCATTGTGGTCGATTGTCACTCTGTATTAACTGAAAATTCTCAAAGTCTATCTTCCGAATTTGAAGTCGAATCTCATCAATTTTTATATAATTGAGTGAGTTCGCAACTAACTTTGTCAGCAATCTTTGATTTACTTCCATTGAAGCCCATTGAGGTCGATTGTCACTCTGTATTGACTAAAAATTTTCAAAGTCTATCTTCCGAATTTGAAGTCGAATCTCATCAATTCTTATATATTTGAGTGAGTTTGCAACTAACTTTGTCAGCAATTGTCGATTTACTTCCATTGAAGCCCATTGTGGTCGATTGTCACTTTGTATTGATTGAAAATTTTCAAAGTCTATCTTCCGAATTTGAAGTCGAATGCCATCAATTCTTATATATTTGAGTGAGTTTCCAACTAACTTTGTCAGCAATCTTCGATTTAATTCCTTTGAGGCCCAGTGAGGTCGATTGTCACTTTGTATTGATTGAAAATTTTCAAAGTCTATTTTCCGAATTTGAAGTCAAATTTCATCAATTTTTATCTATTTGAGTGAATTTGCAACTAACTTTGTCAGCAATTGTCGATTTACTTCCATTGAAGCCCATTGAGGTCGATTGTCACTTTGTATTGATTGAAAATTCTCAAAGTCTATCTTCCGAATTTGAAGTCGAATCTCATCAATTTTTATATATTTGAGTGAGTTTGCAACTAACTTTGTCAGCAATTGTCGATTTACTTCCATTGAAGCCCATTGTGGTCGATTGTCACTTTGTATTGATTGAAAATTTTCAAAGTCTATCTTCCGAATTTGAAGTCGAATGCCATCAATTCTTATATATTTGAGTGAGTTTCCAACTAACTTTGTCAGCAATCTTCGATTTAATTCCTTTGAGGCCCAGTGAGGTCGATTGTCACTTTGTATTGATTGAAAATTTTCAAAGTCTATCTTCCGAATTTGAAGTCGAATGCCATCAATTTTTATATATTTGAGTGAGTTTCCAACTAACTTTGTCAGCAATCTTCAATTTAATTCCTTTGAGGCCCAGTGAGGTCGATTGTCACTTTGTATTGATTGAAAATTTTCAAAGTCTATTTTCCGAATTTGAAGTCAAATTTCATCAATTTTTATCTATTTGAGTGAATTTGCAACTAACTTTGTCAGCAATCGTCGATTTACTTCCATTGAAGCCTATTGAGATCGATTGTCACTTTGTATTGATTGGAAATTTTCATTGTCTATCTTCCGAATTTTAAGTCGAATCTCATCAACTCTCATATATTCGAGTGAGTTTGCAACTAACTTTGTCAGAATTCTTCGATCTACTTCCATTGAAGCCCATTGAGGTCGATTGTCACTCTGTATTGACTGAAAATTCTCAAAGTCTATTTTCCGAATTTGAAGTCAAATTTCATCAATTTTTATCTATTTGAGTGAATTTGCAACTAACTTTGTCAGCAATCGTCGATTTACTTCCATTGAAGCCTATTGAGATCGATTGTCACTTTGTATTGATTGGAAATTTTCATTGTCTATCTTCCGAATTTTAAATCGAATCTCATCAACTCTCATATATTCGAGTGAGTTTGCAACTAACTTTGTCAGAATTCTTCGATCTACTTCCATTGAAGCCCATTGAGGTCGATTGTCACTCTGTATTGACTGAAAATTCTCAAAGTCTATCTTCCGAATTTGAAGTCGAATCTCATCAATTTTTATATATTTGAGTGAGTTTGCAACTAACTTTGTCAGCAATCGTCGATTTACTTCCATTGAAGCCCATTGAGATCGATTGTCCCTTTGTATTAATTGGAAATTTTCAAAGTCTATCTTCCGAATTTGAAGTCGAATGCCATCAATTCTTATATATTTGAGTGAGTTTCCAACTAACTTTGTCAGCAATCGTCGATTTACTTCCATTGAAGCCTATTGAGATCGATTGTCACTTTGTATTGATTGGAAATTTTCAATGTCTATCTTCCGAATTTGAAGTCGAGTCTCATCAACTCTTATATATTCGAGTGAGTTTGCAACTCTTTGTCAGCAGTGTTCGATTTACTTCCATTGAAGCCCATTGAGGTCGATTGTCACTTTGTATTGATTGAAAATTTTCAAAGTCTATCTTCCGAATTTGAAGTCGAATGCCATCAATTCTTATATATTTGAGTGAGTTTCCAACTAACTTTGTCAGCAATCTTCGATTTAATTCCTTTGAGGCCCAGTGAGGTCGATTGTCACTTTGTATTGATTGAAAATTTTCAAAGTCTATTTTCCGAATTTGAAGTCGAATTTCATCAATTCTTATATATTTGAGTGAGTTTGCAACTAACTTTGTCAGCAATCTTCGATTTAATTCCTTTGAAGCCCAGTGAGGTCGATTGTCACTTTGTATTGATTGAAAATTATCAAAGTCTCTCCTCCTCATTTGATGTCGAATCTCATCAATTCTTATATATTTGAGTGAGTTTGCAACTAACTTTGTCAGCAATCGGTGATTTACTTCCATTGAAGCCCATTGAGATCGATTGTCCCTTTGTATTAATTGGAAATTTTCAAAGTCTATCTTCCGAATTTGAAGTCGAATCTCATCAACTCTTATATATTCGAGTGAGTTTACAACTAACTTTGTCAGCAATCTTCGATTTACTTCCATTGAAGCCCATTGAGGTCGATTGTCACTTTGTATTGATTGGATATTTTCAAAGTCTATCTTCCGAATTTTAAGTCGAATCTCATCAACTCTTATATATTCGAGTGAGTTTGCAACTAACTTTGTCAGCATTCTTCGATCTACTTCCATTGAAGCCCATTGAGGTCGATTGTCACTCTGTATTGACCGAAAATTCTCAAAGTCTATCTTCCGAATTTGAAGTCGAATCTCATCAATTTTTATATATTTGAGTGAGTTCGCAACTAACTTTGTCAGCAATCTTTGATTTACTTCCATTGAAGCCCATTGAGGTCGATTGTCACTCTGTATTGACTGAAAATTTTCAAAGTCTATCTTCCGAATTTGAAGTCGAATCTCATCAATTCTTATATATTTGAGTGAGTTTGCAACTAACTTTGTCAGCAATCGTCGATTTACTTCCATTGAAGCCTATTGAGATCGATTGTCACTTTGTATTGATTGGAAATTTTCAATGTCTATCTTCCGAATTTGAAGTCGAATCTCATCCACTCTTATATATTCGAGTGAGTTTGCAACTAACTTTGTCAGCAGTGTTCGATTTACTTCCATTGAACCCCATTGAGGTCGATTGTCACTTTGTATTGATTGAAAATTTTCAAAGTCTATCTTCCGAATTTGAAGTCGAATCTCATCAACTCTTATATATTCGAATGAGTTTACAACTAACTTTGTCAGCAATCTTCGATTTACTTCCATTGAAGCCCATTGAGGTCGATTGTCACTTTGTATTGATTGGATATTTTCAAAGTCTATCTTCCGAATTTGAAGTCGAATCTCATCAATTTTCATATATTTGAGTGAGTTTGCAACTAACTTTGTCAGCAATCGTCGATTTACTTCCATTGAAGCCCATTGAGATCGATTGTCCCTTTGTATTATTTGGAAATTTTCAAAGTCTATCTTCCGAATTTGAAGTCGAATCTCATCAACTCTTATATATTCGAGTGAGTTTACAACTAACTTTGTCAGCAATCTTCGATTTACTTCCATTGAAGCCCATTGAGGTCGATTGTCACATTGTATTGATTGGATATTTTCAAAGTCTATTTTCCGAATTTTAAGTCGAATCTCATCAACTCTCATATATTCGAGTGAGTTTGCAACTAACTTTGTCAGCATTCTTCGATCTACTTCCATTGAAGCACATTGAGGTCGATTGTCACTCTGTATTGACTGAAAATTCTCAAAGTATATCTTCCGAATTTGAAGTCGAATCTCATCAATTTTTATATATTTGAGTGAGTTCGCAACTAACTTTGTCAGCAATCTTCGATTTAATTCCTTTGAATCCCAGTGAGGTCGATTGTCACTTTGTATTGATTGAAAATTATCAAAGTCTCTCCTCCTCATTTGATGTCGAATCTCATCAATTCTTATATATTTGAGTGAGTTTGCAACTAACTTTGTCAGCAATCCGTGATTTACTTCCATTGAAGCCCATTGAGATCGATTGTCCCTTTGTATTAATTGGAAATTTTCAAAGTCTATCTTCCGAATTTGAAGTCGAATCTCATCAACTCTTATATATTCGAGTGAGTTTACAACTAACTTTGTCAGCAATCTTCGATTTACTTCCATTGAAGCCCATTGAGGTCGATTGTCACTTTGTATTGATTGGATATTTTCAAAGTCTATCTTCCGAATTTGAAGTCGAATCTCATCAATTTTTATATATTTGAGTGAGTTTGCAACTAACTTTGTCAGCAATCGTCGATTTACTTCCATTGAAGCCCATTGAGATCGATTGTCCCTTTGTATTATTTGGAAATTTTCAAAGTCTATCTTCCGAATTTGAAGTCGAATCTCATCAACTCTCATATATTCGAGTGAGTTTGCAACTAACTTTGTCAGCATTCTTCGATCTACTTCCATTGAAGCACATTGAGGTCGATTGTCACTCTGTATTGACTGAAAATTCTCAAAGTATATCTTCCGAATTTGAAGTCGAATCTCATCAATTTTTATATATTTGAGTGAGTTCGCAACTAACTTTGTCAGCAATCTTTGATTTACTTCCATTGAAGCCCATTGAGGTCGATTGTCACTCTGTATTGACTGAAAATTTTCAAAGTCTATCTTCCGAATTTGAAGTCGAATCTCATCAATTCTTATATATTTGAGTGAGTTTCCAACTAACTTTGTCAGCAATCTTCAATTTAATTCCTTTGAGGCCCAGTGAGGTCGATTGTCACTTTGTATTGATTGAAAATTTTCAAAGTCTATTTTCCGAATTTGAAGTCAAATTTCATCAATTTTTATCTATTTGAGTGAGTTTGCAACTAACTTTGTCAGCAATTGTCGATTTACTTCCATTGAAGCCCATTGAGGTCGATTGTCACTTTGTGTTGTTTGAAAATTTTCAAAGTCTCTCTTCCGAATTTGAAGTCGAATCTCATCAATTCTCATATATTTGAGTGAGTTTGCAACTAACTTTGTCAGCAATCATGGATTTACTTCCATTGAAGCCTATTGAGATCGATTGTCACTTTGTATTGATTGGAAATTTTCAATGTCTATCTTCCGAATTTGAAGTCGAATCTCATCAACTATTATATATTCGAGTGAGTTTGCAACTCTTTGTCAGCAGTGTTCGATTTACTTCCATTGAAGCCCATTGAGGTCGATTGTCACTTTGTATTGATTGAAAATTCTCAAAGTCTATCTTCCGAATTTGAAGTCGAATCTCATCAATTTTTATATATTTGAGTGAGTTTGCAACTAACTTTGTCAGCAATTGTCGATTTACTTCCATTGAAGCCCATTGTGGTCGATTGTCACTTTATATTGATTGAAAATTTTCAAAGTCTATCTTCCGAATTTGAAGTCGAATGCCATCAATTCTTATATATTTGAGTGAGTTTCCAACTAACTTTGTCAGCAATCTTCGATTTAATTCCTTTGAGGCCCAGTGAGGTCGATTGTCACTTTGTATTGATTGAAAATTTTCAAAGTCTATTTTCCGAATTTGAAGTCGAATTTCATCAATTCTTATATATTTGAGTGAGTTTCCAACTAACTTTGTCAGCAATCTTCGATTTAATTCCATTGAAGCCCATTGTGGTCGATTGTCACTTTATATTGATTGAAAATTTTCAAAGTCTATCTTCCGAATTTGAAGTCGAATGCCATCAATTCTTATATATTTGAGTGAGTTTCCAACTAACTTTGTCAGCAATCTTCGATTTAATTCCTTTGAGGCCCAGTGAGGTCGATTGTCACTTTGTATTGATTGAAAATTTTCAAAGTCTCTCCTCCTCATTTGATGTCGAATCTCATCAATTCTTATATATTTGAGTGAGTTTGCAACTAACTTTGTCAGCAATCGGTGATTTACTTCCATTGAAGCCCATTGAGATCGATTGTCCCTTTGTATTAATTGGAAATTTTCATAGTCTATCTTCCGAATTTTAAGTCGAATCTCATCAACTCTTATATATTCGAGTGAGTTTGCGACTAACTTTGTCAGCATTCTTCGATCTACTTCCATTGAAGCCCATTGAGGTCGATTGTCACTTTGTATTGATTGAAAATTTTCAAAGTCTCTCCTCCTCATTTGATGTCGAATCTCATCAATTCTTATATATTTGAGTGAGTTTGCAACTAACTTTGTCAGCAATCGGTGATTTACTTCCATTGAAGCCCATTGAGATCGATTGTCCCTTTGTATTAATTGGAAATTTTCAAAGTCTATCTTCCGAATTTGAAGTCGAATCTCATCAACTCTTATATATTCGAGTGAGTTTACAACTAACTTTGTCAGCAATCTTCGATTTACTTCCATTGAAGCCCATTGAGGTCGATTGTCACTTTGTATTGATTGGATATTTTCAAAGTCTATCTTCCGAATTTTAAGTCGAATCTCATCAATTTTTATATATTTGAGTGAGTTCGCAACTAACTTTGTCAGCAATCTTTGATTTATTTCCATTGAAGCCCATTGAGGTCGATTGTCACTCTGTATTGACTGAAAATTTTCAAAGTCTATCTTCCGAATTTGAAGTCGAATCTCATCAATTCTTATATATTTGAGTGAGTTTGCAACTAACTTTGTCAGCAATCGTCGATTTACTTCCATTGAAGCCTATTGAGATCGATTGTCACTTTGTATTGACTGAAAATTTTCAAAGTCTATCTTCCGAATTTGAAGTCGAATCTCACCAACTCTTATATATTCGAGTGAGTTTGCAACTAACTTTGTCAGCAGTGTTCGATTTTCTTCCATTGAAGCCCATTGAGGTCGATTGTCACTTTGTATTGATTGAAAATTCTCAAAGTCTATCTTCCGAATTTGAAGTCGAATCTCATCAATTTTTATATATTTGAGTGAGTTTGCAACTAACTTTGTCAGCAATCGTCGATTTACTTCCATTGAAGCCTATTGAGATCGATTGTCACTTTGTATTGACTGAAAATTTTCAAAGTCTATCTTCCGAATTTGAAGTCGAATCTCACCAACTCTTATATATTCGAGTGAGTTTGCAACTAACTTTGTCAGCAGTGTTCGATTTTCTTCCATTGAAGCCCATTGAGGTCGATTGTCACTTTGTATTGATTGAAAATTCTCAAAGTCTATCTTCCGAATTTGAAGTCGAATCTCATCAATTTTTATATATTTGAGGGAGTTTGCAACTAACTTTGTCAGCATTTGTCGATTTACTTCCATTGAAGCTCATTGTGGTCGATTGTCACTTTGTATTGATTGAAAATTTTCAAAGTCTATCTTCCGAATTTGAAGTCGAATTTCATCAATTCTTATATATTTGAGTGAGTTTGCAACTAACTTTGTCAGCAATCTTCGATTTAATTCCTTTGAAGCCCAGTGAGGTCGATTGTCACTTTGTATTGATTGACAATTTTCAAAGTCTATCTTCCGAATTTGAAGTCGAATCTCATCAACTCTTATATATTCGAGTGAGTTTACAACTAACTTTGTCAGCAATCTTCGATTTACTTCCATTGAAGCCCATTGAGGTCGATTGTCACTTTGTATTGATTGGATATTTTCAAAGTCTATCTTCCGAATTTGAAGTCGAATCTCATCAATTTTTATATATTTGAGTGAGTTTGCAACTAACTTTGTCAGCAATCGTCGATTTACTCCCATTGAAGCCCATTGAGATCGATTGTCCCTTTGTATTAATTGGAAATTTTCAAAGTCTATCTTCCGAATTTGAAGTCGAATCTCATCAACTCTTATATATTCGAGTGAGTTCACAACTAACTTTGTCAGCAATCTTCGATTTACTTCCATTGAAGCCCATTGAGGTCGATTGTCACTTTGTATTGATTGGATATTTTCAAAGTCTATCTTCCGAATTTTAAGTCGAATCTCATCAACTCTCATATATTCGAGTGAGTTTGCAACTAACTTTGTCAGCATTCTTCGATCTACTTCCATTGAAGCCCATCGAGGTCGATTGTCACTCTGTATTGACTGAAAATTCTCAAAGTCTATCTTCCGAATTTGAAGTCGAATCTCATCAATTTTTATATATTTGAGTGAGTTCGCAACTAACTTTGTCAGCAATCTTTGATTTACTTCCATTGAAGCCCATTGAGGTCGATTGTCACTCTGTATTGACTGAAAATTTTCAAAGTCTATCTTCCGAATTTGAAGTCGAATCTCATCAATTCTTATATATTTGAGTGAGTTTGCAACTAACTTTGTCAGCAATTGTCGATTTACTTCCATTGAAGTCCATTGAGGTCGATTGTCACTTTGTATTGATTGAAAATTCTCAAAGTCTATCTTCCGAATTTGAAGTCGAATCTCATCAATTTTTATATATTTGAGTGAGTTTGCAACTAACTTTGTCAGCAATTGTCGATTTACTTCCATTGAAGCCCATTGTGGTCGATTGTCACTTTGTATTGATTGAAAATTTTCAAAGTCTATCTTCCGAATTTGAAGTCGAATGCCATCAATTCTTATATATTTGAGTGAGTTTCCAACTAACTTTGTCAGCAATCTTCGATTTAATTCCTTTGAGGCCCAGTGAGGTCGATTGTCACTTTGTATTGATTGAAAATTTTCAAAGTCTATTTTCCGAATTTGAAGTCGAATCTCATCAATTCTTATATATTTGAGTGAGTTTGCAACTAACTTTGTCAGCAATCGTCGATTTACTTCCATTGAAGCCTATTGAGATCGATTGTCACTTTGTATTGACTGAAAATTCTCAAAGTCTATCTTCCGAATTTGAAGTCGAATCTCATCAACTCTTATATATTCGAGTGAGTTTGCAACTAACTTTGTCAGCATTCTTCGATCTACTTCCATTGAAGCCCATTGAGGTTGATTGTCACTCTGTATTGACTGAAAATTCTCAAAGTCTATCTTCCGAATTTGAAGTCGAATCTCATCAATTTTTATATATTTGAGTGAGTTTCCAACTAACTTTGTCAGCAATCTTCGATTTAATTCCTTTGAGGCCCAGTGAGGTCGATTGTCACTTTGTATTGATTGAAAATTTTCAAAGTCTATTTTCCGAATTTGAAGTCAAATTTCATCAATTTTTATCTATTTGAGTGAATTTTTAACTAACTTTGTCAGCAATTGTCGATTTACTTCCATTGAAGCCCATTGAGGTCGATTGTCACTTTGTGTTGTTTGAAAATTTTCAAAGTCTATCTTCCGAATTTGAAGTCGAATCTCATCAATTCTTATATATTTGAGTGAGTTTGCAACTAACTTTGTCAGCAATCGTCGATTTACTTCCATTGAAGCCTATTGAGATCGATTGTCACTTTGTATTGATTGGAAATTTTCAATGTCTATCTTCCGAATTTTAAGTCGAATCTCATCAACTCTTATATATTCGAGTGAGTTTGCAACTAACTTTGTCAGCATTCTTCGATCTACTTCCATTGAAGCCCATTGAGGTCGATTGTCACTCTGTATTGACTGAAAATTTTCAAAGTCTATCTTCCGAATTTGAAGTCGAATCTCATCAATTCTTATATATTTGAGTGAGTTTGCAACTAACTTTGTCAGCAATTGTCGATTTACTTCCATTGAAGCCCATTGAGGTCGATTGTCACTTTGTATTGATTGAAAATTCTCAAAGTCTATCTTCCGAATTTGAAGTCGAATCTCATCAATTTTTATATATTTGAGTGAGTTTGCAACTAACTTTGTCAGCAATTGTCGATTTACTTCCATTGAAGCCCATTGTGGTCGATTGTCACTTTGTATTGATTGAAAATTTTCAAAGTCTATCTTCCGAATTTGAAGTCGAATGCCATCAATTCTTATATATTTGAGTGATTTTCCAACTAACTTTGTCAGCAATCTTCGATTTAATTCCTTTGAGGCCCAGTGAGGTCGATTGTCACTTTGTATTGATTGAAAATTTTCAAAGTCTATTTTCCGAATTTGAAGTCAAATTTCATCAATTTTTATCTATTTGAGTGAATTTTTAACTAACTTTGTCAGCAATTGTCGATTTACTTCCATTGAAGCCCATTGAGGTCGATTGTCACTTTGTGTTGATTGAAAATTTTCAAAGTCTATCTTCCGAATTTGAAGTCGAATCTCATCAATTCTTATATATTTGAGTGACTTTGCAACTAACTTTGTCAGCAATCGTCGATTTACTTCCATTGAAGCCTATTGAGATCGATTGTCACTTTGTATTGATTGGAAATTCTCAAAGTCTATCTTCCGAATTTGAAGTCGAATCTCATCAATTTTTATATATTTGAGTGAGTTTGCAACTAACTTTGTCAGCAATCGTCGATTTACTTCCATTGAAGCCCATTTAGATCGATTGTCCCTTTGTATTAATTGGAAATTTTCAAAGTCTATCTTCCGAATTTGAAGTCGAATGCCATCAATTCTTATATATTTGAGTGAGTTTCCAACTAACTTTGTCAGCAATCTTCGATTTAATTCCTTTGAGGCCCAGTGAGGTCGATTGTCACTTTGTATTGATTGAAAAT
Organism: Diorhabda elongata; assembly: GCA_026230145.1. Lineage (NCBI taxonomy): Eukaryota > Metazoa > Arthropoda > Insecta > Coleoptera > Chrysomelidae > Diorhabda > Diorhabda elongata. The sequence goes on from CM047926.1 coordinate 34,774,154, forward strand.
TTTCAAAGTCTATTTTCCGAATTTGAAGTCGAATCTCATCAATTCTTATATATTTGAGTGAGTTTGCAACTAACTTTGTCAGCAATCGTCGATTTACTTCCATTGAAGCCTATTGAGGTCGATTGTCACTCTGTGTTGTTTGAAAATTTTCAAAGTCTATTTTCCGAATTTGAAGTCAAATTTCATCAATTTTTATCTATTTGAGTGAGTTTGCAACTAACTTTGTCAGCAATTGTCGATTTACTTCCATTGAAGCCCATTGAGGTCGATTGTCACTCTGTGTTGTTTGAAAATTTTCAAAGTCTATCTTCCGAATTTGAAGTCGAATCTCATCAATTTTTATCTATTTGAGTGAGTTTGCAACTAACTTTGTCAGCAATTGTCGATTTACTTCCATTGAAGCCCATTGTGGTCGATTGTCACTTTGTATTGATTCAAAATTTTCAAAGTGTATCTTCCGAATTTGAAGTCGAATGCCATCAATTCTTATATATTTGAGTGAGTTTCCAACTAACTTTGTCAGCAATCTTCGATTTAATTCCTTTGAGGCCCAGTGAGGTCGATTGTCACTTTAATTGATTGAAAATTTTCAAAGTCTATTTTCCGAATTTGAAGTCAAATTTCATCAATTTTTATCTATTTGAGTGAATTTTCAACTAACTTTGTCAGCAATCGTCGATTTACTTCCATTGAAGCCTATTGAGATCGATTGTCACTTTGTATTGATTGGAAATTTTCAATGTCTATCTTCCGAATTTTAAGTCGAATCTCATCAACTCTTATATATTCGAGTGAGTTTGCAACTAACTTTGTCAGCATTCTTCGATCTACTTCCATTGAAGCCCATTGAGGTCGATTGTCACTCTGTATTGACTGAAAATTTTCAAAGTCTATCTTCCTAATTTGAAGTCGAATCTCATCAATTCTTATATATTTCAGTGAGTTTGCAACTAACTTTGTCAGCAATTGTCGATTTACTTCCATTGAAGCCCATTGAGGTCGATTGTCACTTTGTATTGATTGAAAATTCTCAGAGTCTATCTTCCGAATTTGAAGTAGAATCTCATCAATTTTTATATATTTGAGTGAGTTTGCAACTAACTTTGTCAGCAATTGTCGATTTACTTCCATTGAAGCCCATTGTGGTCGATTGTCACTTTGTATTGATTGAAAATTTTCAAAGTCTATCTCCCGAATTTGAAGTCGAATGCCATCAATTCTTATATATTTGAGTGAGTTTCCAACTAACTTTGTCAGCAATCTTCGATTTAATTCCTTTGAGGCCCAGTGAGGTCGATTGTCACTTTGTATTGATTGAAAATTTTCAAAGTCTATTTTCCGAATTTGAAGTCAAATTTCATCAATTTTTATCTATTTGAGTGAATTTTTAACTAACTTTGTCAGCAATTGTCGATTTACTTCCATTGAAGCCCATTGAGGTCGATTGTCACTCTGTGTTGTTTGAAAATTTTCAAAGTCTATCTTCCGAATTTGAAGTCGAATCTCATCAATTTTTATCTATTTGAGTGAGTTTGCAACTAACTTTGTCAGCAATTGTCGATTTACTTCCATTGAAGCCCATTGTGGTCGATTGTCACTTTGTATTGATTCAAAATTTTCAAAGTGTATCTTCCGAATTTGAAGTCGAATGCCATCAATTCTTATATATTTGAGTGAGTTTCCAACTAACTTTGTCAGCAATCTTCGATTTAATTCCTTTGAGGCCCAGTGAGGTCGATTGTCACTTTAATTGATTGAAAATTTTCAAAGTCTATTTTCCGAATTTGAAGTCAAATTTCATCAATTTTTATCTATTTGAGTGAATTTTTAACTAACTTTGTCAGCAATTGTCGATTTACTTCCATTGAAGCCCATTGAGGTCGATTGTCACTTTGTGTTGTTTGAAAATTTTCAAAGTCTATCTTCCGAATTTGAAGTCGAATCTCATCAATTCTTATATATTTGAGTGAGTTTGCAACTAACTTTGTCAGCAATCGTCGATTTACTTCCATTGAAGCCTATTGAGATCGATTGTCACTTTGTATTGATTGGAAATTTTCAATGTCTATCTTCCGAATTTTAAGTCGAATCTCATCAACTCTTATATATTCGAGTGAGTTTGCAACTAACTTTGTCAGCATTCTTCGATCTACATTGAGGTCAATTGTCACTTTGTATTGATTGGATATTTTCAAAGTCTATCTTCCGAATTTGAAGTCGAATCTCATCAATTTTTATATATTTGAGTGAGTTTGCAACTAACTTTGTCAGCAATTGTCGATTTACTTCCATTGAAGCCCATTGTGGTCGATTGTCACTTTGTATTGATTGAAAATTCTCAAAGTCTATCTTCCGAATTTGAAGTCGAATCTCATCAATTTTTATCTATTTGAGTGAGTTTGCAACTAACTTTGTCAGCAATTGTCGATTTACTTCCATTGAAGCCCATTGTGGTCGATTGTCACTTTGTATTGATTCAAAATTTTCAAAGTGTATCTTCCGAATTTGAAGTCGAATGCCATCAATTCTTATATATTTGAGTGAGTTTCCAACTAACTTTGTCAGCAATCTTCGATTTAATTCCTTTGAGGCCCAGTGAGGTCGATTGTCACTTTAATTGATTGAAAATTTTCAAAGTCTATTTTCCGAATTTGAAGTCAAATTTCATCAATTTTTATCTATTTGAGTGAATTTTCAACTAACTTTGTCAGCAATCGTCGATTTACTTCCATTGAAGCCTATTGAGATCGATTGTCACTTTGTATTGATTGGAAATTTTCAATGTCTATCTTCCGAATTTTAAGTCGAATCTCATCAACTCTTATATATTCGAGTGAGTTTGCAACTAACTTTGTCAGCATTCTTCGATCTACTTCCATTGAAGCCCATTGAGGTCGATTGTCACTCTGTATTGACTGAAAATTTTCAAAGTCTATCTTCCTAATTTGAAGTCGAATCTCATCAATTCTTATATATTTCAGTGAGTTTGCAACTAACTTTGTCAGCAATTGTCGATTTACTTCCATTGAAGCCCATTGAGGTCGATTGTCACTTTGTATTGATTGAAAATTCTCAGAGTCTATCTTCCGAATTTGAAGTAGAATCTCATCAATTTTTATATATTTGAGTGAGTTTGCAACTAACTTTGTCAGCAATTGTCGATTTACTTCCATTGAAGCCCATTGTGGTCGATTGTCACTTTGTATTGATTGAAAATTTTCAAAGTCTATCTCCCGAATTTGAAGTCGAATGCCATCAATTCTTATATATTTGAGTGAGTTTCCAACTAACTTTGTCAGCAATCTTCGATTTAATTCCTTTGAGGCCCAGTGAGGTCGATTGTCACTTTGTATTGATTGAAAATTTTCAAAGTCTATTTTCCGAATTTGAAGTCAAATTTCATCAATTTTTATCTATTTGAGTGAATTTTTAACTAACTTTGTCAGCAATTGTCGATTTACTTCCATTGAAGCCCATTGAGGTCGATTGTCACTCTGTGTTGTTTGAAAATTTTCAAAGTCTATCTTCCGAATTTGAAGTCGAATCTCATCAATTTTTATCTATTTGAGTGAGTTTGCAACTAACTTTGTCAGCAATTGTCGATTTACTTCCATTGAAGCCCATTGTGGTCGATTGTCACTTTGTATTGATTCAAAATTTTCAAAGTGTATCTTCCGAATTTGAAGTCGAATGCCATCAATTCTTATATATTTGAGTGAGTTTCCAACTAACTTTGTCAGCAATCTTCGATTTAATTCCTTTGAGGCCCAGTGAGGTCGATTGTCACTTTAATTGATTGAAAATTTTCAAAGTCTATTTTCCGAATTTGAAGTCAAATTTCATCAATTTTTATCTATTTGAGTGAATTTTTAACTAACTTTGTCAGCAATTGTCGATTTACTTCCATTGAAGCCCATTGAGGTCGATTGTCACTTTGTGTTGTTTGAAAATTTTCAAAGTCTATCTTCCGAATTTGAAGTCGAATCTCATCAATTCTTATATATTTGAGTGAGTTTGCAACTAACTTTGTCAGCAATCGTCGATTTACTTCCATTGAAGCCTATTGAGATCGATTGTCACTTTGTATTGATTGGAAATTTTCAATGTCTATCTTCCGAATTTTAAGTCGAATCTCATCAACTCTTATATATTCGAGTGAGTTTGCAACTAACTTTGTCAGCATTCTTCGATCTACATTGAGGTCAATTGTCACTTTGTATTGATTGGATATTTTCAAAGTCTATCTTCCGAATTTGAAGTCGAATCTCATCAATTTTTATATATTTGAGTGAGTTTGCAACTAACTTTGTCAGCAATTGTCGATTTACTTCCATTGAAGCCCATTGTGGTCGATTGTCACTTTGTATTGATTGAAAATTCTCAAAGTCTATCTTCCGAATTTGAAGTCGAATCTCATCAATTTTTATCTATTTGAGTGAGTTTGCAACTAACTTTGTCAGCAATTGTCGATTTACTTCCATTGAAGCCCATTGTGGTCGATTGTCACTTTGTATTGATTCAAAATTTTCAAAGTGTATCTTCCGAATTTGAAGTCGAATGCCATCAATTCTTATATATTTGAGTGAGTTTCCAACTAACTTTGTCAGCAATCTTCGATTTAATTCCTTTGAGGCCCAGTGAGGTCGATTGTCACTTTAATTGATTGAAAATTTTCAAAGTCTATTTTCCGAATTTGAAGTCAAATTTCATCAATTTTTATCTATTTGAGTGAATTTTCAACTAACTTTGTCAGCAATCGTCGATTTACTTCCATTGAAGCCTATTGAGATCGATTGTCACTTTGTATTGATTGGAAATTTTCAATGTCTATCTTCCGAATTTTAAGTCGAATCTCATCAACTCTTATATATTCGAGTGAGTTTGCAACTAACTTTGTCAGCATTCTTCGATCTACTTCCATTGAAGCCCATTGAGGTCGATTGTCACTCTGTATTGACTGAAAATTTTCAAAGTCTATCTTCCTAATTTGAAGTCGAATCTCATCAATTCTTATATATTTCAGTGAGTTTGCAACTAACTTTGTCAGCAATTGTCGATTTACTTCCATTGAAGCCCATTGAGGTCGATTGTCACTTTGTATTGATTGAAAATTCTCAGAGTCTATCTTCCGAATTTGAAGTAGAATCTCATCAATTTTTATATATTTGAGTGAGTTTGCAACTAACTTTGTCAGCAATTGTCGATTTACTTCCATTGAAGCCCATTGTGGTCGATTGTCACTTTGTATTGATTGAAAATTTTCAAAGTCTATCTCCCGAATTTGAAGTCGAATGCCATCAATTCTTATATATTTGAGTGAGTTTCCAACTAACTTTGTCAGCAATCTTCGATTTAATTCCTTTGAGGCCCAGTGAGGTCGATTGTCACTTTGTATTGATTGAAAATTTTCAAAGTCTATTTTCCGAATTTGAAGTCAAATTTCATCAATTTTTATCTATTTGAGTGAATTTTTAACTAACTTTGTCAGCAATTGTCGATTTACTTCCATTGAAGCCCATTGAGGTCGATTGTCACTCTGTGTTGTTTGAAAATTTTCAAAGTCTATCTTCCGAATTTGAAGTCGAATCTCATCAATTTTTATCTATTTGAGTGAATTTTCAACTAACTTTGTCAGCAATTGTCGATTTACTTCCATTGAAGCCCATTGTGGTCGATTGTCACTTTGTATTGATTCAAAATTTTCAAAGTGTATCTTCCGAATTTGAAGTCGAATGCCATCAATTCTTATATATTTGAGTGAGTTTCCAACTAACTTTGTCAGCAATCTTCGATTTAATTCCTTTGAGGCCCAGTGAGGTCGATTGTCACTTTAATTGATTGAAAATTTTCAAAGTCTATTTTCCGAATTTGAAGTCAAATTTCATCAATTTTTATCTATTTGAGTGAATTTTTAACTAACTTTGTCAGCAATTGTCGATTTACTTCCATTGAAGCCCATTGAGGTCGATTGTCACTTTGTGTTGTTTGAAAATTTTCAAAGTCTATCTTCCGAATTTGAAGTCGAATCTCATCAATTCTTATATATTTGAGTGAGTTTGCAACTAACTTTGTCAGCAATCGTCGATTTACTTCCATTGAAGCCTATTGAGATCGATTGTCACTTTGTATTGATTGGAAATTTTCAATGTCTATCTTCCGAATTTTAAGTCGAATCTCATCAACTCTTATATATTCGAGTGAGTTTGCAACTAACTTTGTCAGCATTCTTCGATCTACTTCCATTGAAGCCCATTGAGGTCGATTGTCACTCTGTATTGACTGAAAATTTTCAAAGTCTATCTTCCGAATTTGAAGTCGAATCTCATCAATTCTTATATATTTCAGTGAGTTTGCAACTAACTTTGTCAGCAATTGTCGATTTACTTCCATTGAAGCCCATTGAGGTCGATTGTCACTTTGTATTGATTGAAAATTCTCAGAGTCTATCTTCCGAATTTGAAGTAGAATCTCATCAATTTTTATATATTTGAGTGAGTTTGCAACTAACTTTGTCAGCAATTGTCGATTTACTTCCATTGAAGCCCATTGTGGTCGATTGTCACTTTGTATTGATTGAAAATTTTCAAAGTCTATCTCCCGAATTTGAAGTCGAATGCCATCAATTCTTATATATTTGAGTGAGTTTCCAACTAACTTTGTCAGCAATCTTCGATTTAATTCCTTTGAGGCCCAGTGAGGTCGATTGTCACTTTGTATTGATTGAAAATTTTCAAAGTCTATTTTCCGAATTTGAAGTCAAATTTCATCAATTTTTATCTATTTGAGTGAATTTTTAACTAACTTTGTCAGCAATTGTCGATTTACTTCCATTGAAGCCCATTGAGGTCGATTGTCACTTTGTGTTGTTTGAAAATTTTCAAAGTCTATCTTCCGAATTTGAAGTCGAATCTCATCAATTCTTATATATTTGAGTGAGTTTGCAACTAACTTTGTCAGCAATCGTCGATTTACTTCCATTGAAGCCTATTGAGATCGATTGTCACTTTGTATTGATTGGAAATTCTCAAAGTCTATCTTCCGAATTTGAAGTCGAATCTCATCAATTTTTATATATTTGAGTGAGTTTGCAACTAACCTTGTCAGCAATCGTCGATTTACTTCCATTGAAGCCCATTTAGATCGATTGTCCCTTTGTATCAATTGGAAATTTTCAAAGTCTATCTTCCGAATTTGAAGTCGAATGCCATCAGTTCTTATATATTTGAGTGAGTTTCCAACTAACTTTGTCAGCAATCTTCGATTTAATTCCTTTGAGGCCCAGTGAGGTCGATTGTCACTTTGTATTGTTTGAAAATTTTCAAAGTCTATTTTCCGAATTTGAAGTCAAATTTCATCAATTTTTATCTATTTGAGTGAGTTTGCAACTAACTTTGTCAGCAATTGTCGATTTACTTCCATTGAAGCCCATTGAGGTCGATTGTCACTCTGTGTTGTTTGAAAATTTTCAAAGTCTATCTTCCGAATTTGAAGTCGAATCTCATCAATTTTCATCTATTTGAGTGAGTTTGCAACTAACTTTGTCAGCAATTGTCGATTTACTTCCATTGAAGCCCATTGAGGTCGATTGTCACTCTGTGTTGTTTGAAAATTTTCAAAGTCTATCTTCCGAATTTGAAGTCGAATCTCATCAATTCTTATATATTTGAGTGAGTTCGCAACTAACTTTGTCAGCAATCGTCGATTTACTTCCATTGAAGCCCATTGAGGTCGATTGTCACTTTGTATTGATTGAAAATTCTCAAAGTCAATCTTCCGAATTTGAAGTCGAATCTCATCAATTTTTATATATTTGAGGGAGTTTGCAACTAACTTTGTCAGCATTTGTCGATTTACTTCCATTGAAGCTCATTGTGGTCGATTGTCACTTTGTATTGATTGAAAATTTTCAAAGTCTATCTTCCGAATTTGAAGTCGAATTTCATCAATTCTTATATATTCGAGTGAGTTTGCAACTAACTTTGTCAGCAGTGTTCGATTTACTTCCATTGAAGCCCATTGAGGTCGATTGTCACTTTGTATTGATTGGATATTTTCAAAGTCTATCTTCCGAATTTGAAGTCGAATTTCATCAATTCTTATATATTCGAGTGAGTTTGCAACTAACTTTGTCAGCAGTGTTCGATTTACTTCCATTGAAGCCCATTGAGGTCGATTGTCACTTTGTATTGATTGGATATTTTCAAAGTCTATCTTCCGAATTTGAAGTCGAATCTCATCAATTTTTATATATTTGAGTGAGTTTGCAACTAACTTTGTCAGCAGTGTTCGATTTACTTCCATTGAAGCTCATTGTGGTCGATTGTCACTTTGTATTGATTGAAAATTTTCAAAGTCTATCTTCCGAATTTGAAGTCGAATTTCATCAATTCTTATATATTCGAGTGAGTTTGCAACTAACTTTGTCAGCAGTGTTCGATTTACTTCCATTGAAGCCCATTGAGGTCGATTGTCACTTTGTATTGATTGGATATTTTCAAAGTCTATCTTCCGAATTTGAAGTCGAATTTCATCAATTCTTATATATTCGAGTGAGTTTGCAACTAACTTTGTCAGCATTTGTCGATTTACTTCCATTGAAGCTCATTGTGGTCGATTGTCACTTTGTATTGATTGAAAATTTTCAAAGTCTATCTTCCGAATTTGAAGTCGAATTTCATCAATTCTTATATATTCGAGTGAGTTTGCAACTAACTTTGTCAGCAGTGTTCGATTTACTTCCATTGAAGCCCATTGAGGTCGATTGTCACTTTGTATTGATTGGATATTTTCAAAGTCTATCTTCCGAATTTGAAGTCGAATCTCATCAATTTTTATATATTTGAGTGAGTTTGCAACTAACTTTGTCAGCAATCGTCGATTTACTTCCATTGAAGCCCATTGAGATCGATTGTCTCTTTGTATTAATTGGAAATTTTCAAAGTCTATCTTCCGAATTTGAAGTCGAATCTCATCAACTCTCATATATTTGAGTGAGTTTGCAACTAACTTTGTCAGCATTCTTCGATCTACTTCCATTGAAGCCCATTGAGGTCGATTGTCACTCTGTATTGACTGAAAATTCTCAAAGTCTATCTTCCGAACTTGAAGTCGAATCTCATCAATTTTTATATATTTGAGTGAGTTCGCAACTAACTTTGTCAGCAATCTTTGATTTACTTCCATTGAAGCCCATTGAGGTCGATTGTCACTCTGTATTGACTGAAAATTTTCAAAGTCTATCTTCCGAATTTGAAGTCGAATCTCATCAATTCTTATATATTTGAGTGAGTTTGCAACTAACTTTGTCAGCAATTGTCGATTTACTTCCATTGAAGCCCATTGAGGTCGATTGTCACTTTGTATTGATTGAAAATTCTCAAAGTCTATCTTCCGAATTTGAAGTCGAATCTCATCAATTTTTATATATTTTAGTGAGTTTTCAACTAACTTTGTCAGCAATTGTCGATTTACTTCCATTGAAGCCCATTGTGGTCGATTGTCACTTTGTATTGATTGAAAATTTTCAAAGTCTATCTTCCGAATTTGAAGTCGAATGCCATCAATTCTTATATATTTGAGTGAGTTTCCAACTAACTTTGTCAGCAATCTTCGATTTAATTCCTTTGAGGCCTAGTGAGGTCGATTGTCACTTTGTATTGATTGAAAATTTTCAAAGTCTATTTTCCGAATTTGAAGTCAAATTTCATCAATTTTTATCTATTTGAGTGAATTTGCAACTAACTTTGTCAGCAATTGTCGATTTACTTCCATTGAAGCCCATTGAGGTCGATTGTCACTTTGTGTTATTAGAAAATTTTCAAAGTCTATCTTCCGAATTTGAAGTCGAATCTCATCAATTCTTATATATTTGAGTGAGTTTGCAACTAACTTTGTCAGCAATCGTCGATTTACTTCCATTGAAGCCTATTGAGATCGATTGTCACTTTGTATTGATTGGAAATTTTCAATGTCTATCTTCCGAATTTGAAGTCGAATGCCATCAATTCTTATATATTTGAGTGAGTTTCCAACTAACTTTGTCAGCAATCTTCGATTTAATTCCTTTGAGGCCTAGTGAGGTCGATTGTCACTTTGTATTGATTGAAAATTTTCAAAGTCTATTTTCCGAATTTGAAGTCAAATTTCATCAATTTTTATCTATTTGAGTGAATTTTTAACTAACTTTGTCAGCAATTGTCGATTTACTTCCATTGAAGCCCATTGAGGTCGATTGTCACTTTGTGTTGTTTGAAAATTTTCAAAGTCTATCTTCCGAATTTGAAGTCGAATCTCATCAATTCTTATATATTTGAGTGAGTTTGCAACTAACTTTGTCAGCAATCGTCGATTTACTTCCATTGAAGCCTATTGTGATCGATTGTCACTTTGTATTGATTGGAAATTCTCAAAGTCTATCTTCCGAATTTGAAGTCGAATCTCATCAATTTTTATATATTTGAGTGAGTTTGCAACTAACTTTGTCAGCAATCGTCGATTTACTTCCATTGAAGCCTATTTAGATCGATTGTCCCTTTGTATTAATTGGAAATTTTCAAAGTCTATCTTCCGAATTTGAAGTCGAATGCCATCAATTCTTATATATTTGAGTGAGTTTCCAACTAACTTTGTCAGCAATCTTCGATTTAATTCCTTTGAGGCCCAGTGAGGTCGATTGTCACTTTGTATTGATTGAAAATTTTCAAAGTCTATTCTCCGAATTTGAAGTCAAATTTCATCAATTTTTATCTATTTGAGTGAGTTTGCAACTAACTTTGTCAGCAATTGTCGATTTACTTCCATTGAAGCCCATTGAGGTCGATTGTCACTCTGTGTTGTTTGAAAATTTTCAAAGTCTATCTTCCGAATTTGAAGTCGAATCTCATCAATTTTTATCTATTTGAGTGAGTTTGCAACTAACTTTGTCAGCAATTGTCGATTTACTTCCATTGAAGCCCATTGAGGTCGATTGTCACTCTGTGTTGTTTGAAAATTTTCAAAGTCTATCTTCCGAATTTGAAGTCGAATCTCATCAATTCTTATATATTTGAGTGAGTTTGCAACTAACTTTGTCAGCAATCGTCGATTTACTTCCATTGAAGCCCATTGAGGTCGATTGTCACTTTGTATTGATTGAAAATTCTCAAAGTCAATCTTCCGAATTTGAAGTCGAATCTCATCAATTTTTATATATTTGAGGGAGTTTGCAACTAACTTTGTCAGCATTTGTCGATTTACTTCCATTGAAGCTCATTGTGGTCGATTGTCACTTTGTATTGATTGAAAATTTTCAAAGTCTATCTTCCGAATTTGAAGTCGAATTTCATCAATTCTTATATATTCGAGTGAGTTTGCAACTAACTTTGTCAGCAGTGTTCGATTTACTTCCATTGAAGCCCATTGAGGTCGATTGTCACTTTGTATTGATTGGATATTTTCAAAGTCTATCTTCCGAATTTGAAGTCGAATTTCATCAATTCTTATATATTCGAGTGAGTTTGCAACTAACTTTGTCAGCAGTGTTCGATTTACTTCCATTGAAGCCCATTGAGGTCGATTGTCACTTTGTATTGATTGGATATTTTCAAAGTCTATCTTCCGAATTTGAAGTCGAATTTCATCAATTCTTATATATTCGAGTGAGTTTGCAACTAACTTTGTCAGCAGTGTTCGATTTACTTCCATTGAAGCTCATTGTGGTCGATTGTCACTTTGTATTGATTGAAAATTTTCAAAGTCTATCTTCCGAATTTGAAGTCGAATTTCATCAATTCTTATATATTCGAGTGAGTTTGCAACTAACTTTGTCAGCAGTGTTCGATTTACTTCCATTGAAGCCCATTGAGGTCGATTGTCACTTTGTATTGATTGGATATTTTCAAAGTCTATCTTCCGAATTTGAAGTCGAATTTCATCAATACTTATATATTCGAGTGAGTTTGCAACTAACTTTGTCAGCATTTGTCGATTTACTTCCATTGAAGCTCATTGTGGTCGATTGTCACTTTGTATTGATTGAAAATTTTCAAAGTCTATCTTCCGAATTTGAAGTCGAATTTCATCAATTCTTATATATTCGAGTGAGTTTGCAACTAACTTTGTCAGCAGTGTTCGATTTACTTCCATTGAAGCCCATTGAGGTCGATTGTCACTTTGTATTGATTGGATATTTTCAAAGTCTATCTTCCGAATTTGAAGTCGAATCTCATCAATTTTTATATATTTGAGTGAGTTTGCAACTAACTTTGTCAGCAATCGTCGATTTACTTCCATGGAAGCCCATTGAGATCGATTGTCCCTTTGTATTAATTGGAAATTTTCAAAGTCTATCTTCCGAATTTGAAGTCGAATCTCATCAACTCTCATATATTCGAGTGAGTTTGCAACTAACTTTGTCAGCATTCTTCGATCTACTTCCATTGAAGCCCATTGAGGTCGATTGTCACTCTGTATTGACTGAAAATTCTCAAAGTCTATCTTCCGAATTTGAAGTCGAATCTCATCAATTTTTATATATTTGAGTGAGTTCGCAACTAACTTTGTCAGCAATCTTTGATTTACTTCCATTGAAGCCCATTGAGGTCGATTGTCACTCTGTATTGACTGAAAATTCTCAAAGTCTATCTTCCGAATTTGAAGTCGAATCTCATCAATTTTTATATATTTGAGTGAGTTTGCAACTAACTTTGTCAGCAATTGTCGATTTACTTCCATTGAAGCCCATTGTGGTCGATTGTCACTTTGTATTGATTGAAAATTTTCAAAGTCTATCTTCCGAATTTGAAGTCGAATCTCATCAATTTTTATATATTTGAGTGAGTTCGCAACTAACTTTGTCAGCAATCTTTGATTTACTTCCATTGAAGCCCATTGAGGTCGATTGTCACTCTGTATTGACTGAAAATTCTCAAAGTCTATCTTCCGAATTTGAAGTCGAATCTCATCAATTTTTATATATTTGAGTGAGTTTCCAACTAACTTTGTCAGCAATCTTCGATTTAATTCCTTTGAGGCCCAGTGAGGTCGACTGTCACTTTGTATTGATTGAAAATTTTCAAAGTCTATTTTCCGAATTTGAAGTCAAATTTCATCAATTTTTATCTATTTGAGTGAATTTGCAACTAACTTTGTCAGCAATTGTCGATTTACTTCCATTGAAGCCCAGTGAGGTCGATTGTCACTTTGTATTGATTGAAAATTTTCAAAGTCTATTTTCCGAATTTGAAGTCAAATTTCATCAATTTTTATCTATTTGAGTGAGTTTGCAACTAACTTTGTCAGCAATTGTCGATTTACTTCCATTGAAGCCCATTGAGGTCGATTGTCACTTTGTGTTGATTGAAAATTTTCAAAGTCTATCTTCCGAATTTGAAGTCGAATTTCATCAATTCTTATATATTCGAGTGAGTTTGCAACTAACTTTGTCAGCAGTGTTCCATTTACTTCCATTGAAGCCCATTGAGGTCGATTGTCACTTTGTATTGATTGGATATTTTCAAAGTCTATCTTCCGAATTTGAAGTCGAATTTCATCAATTCTTATATATTCGAGTGAGTTTGCAACTAACTTTGTCAGCAGTGTTCGATTTACTTCCATTGAAGCCCATTGAGGTCGATTGTCACTTTGTATTGATTGGATATTTTCAAAGTCTATCTTCCGAATTTGAAGTCGAATTTCATCAATTCTTATATATTCGAGTGAGTTTGCAACTAACTTTGTCAGCAGTGTTCGATTTACTTCCATTGAAGCCCATTGAGGTCGATTGTCACTTTGTATTGATTGGATATTTTCAAAGTCTATCTTCCGAATTTGAAGTCGAATTTCATCAATTCTTATATATTCGAGTGAGTTTGCAACTAACTTTGTCAGCAGTGTTCGATTTACTTCCATTGAAGCCCATTGAGGTCGATTGTCACTTTGTATTGATTGGATATTTTCAAAGTCTATCTTCCGAATTTGAAGTCGAATCTCATCAATTTTTATATATTTGAGTGAGTTTGCAACTAACTTTGTCAGCAGTGTTCGATTTACTTCCATTGAAGCTCATTGTGGTCGATTGTCACTTTGTATTGATTGAAAATTTTCAAAGTCTATCTTCCGAATTTGAAGTCGAATGCCATCAATTCTTATATATTTGAGTGAGTTCCCAACTAACTTTGTCAGCAATCTTCGATTTAATTCCTTTGAGGCCCAGTGAGGTCGATTGTCACTTTGTATTGATTGAAAATTTTCAAAGTCTATTTTCCGAATTTGAAGTCAAATTTCATCAATTTTTATCTATTTGAGTGAGTTTGCAACTAACTTTGTCAGCAATTGTCGATTTACTTCCATTGAAGCCCATTGAGGTCGATTGTCACTCTGTGTTGTTTGAAAATTTTCAAAGTCTATCTTCCGAATTTGAAGTCGAATCTCATCAATTCTTATATATTTGAGTGAGTTTGCAACTAACTTTGTCAGCAATCGTCGATTTACTTCCATTGAAGCCTATTGAGATCGATTGTCACTTTGTATTGATTGGAAATTTTCAATGTCTATCTTCCGAATTTGAAGTCGAATCTCATCAACTCTTATATATTCGAGTGAGTTTGCAACTAACTTTGTCAGCAGTGTTCGATTTACTTCCATTGAAGCCCATTGAGGTCGATTGTCACTTTGTATTGATTGAAAATTCTCAAAGTCAATCTCCCGAATTTGAAGTCGAATCTCATCAATTTTTATATATTTGAGGGAGTTTGCAACTAACTTTGTCAGCATTTGTCGATTTACTTCCATTGAAGCTCATTGTGGTCGATTGTCACTTTGTATTGATTGAAAATTTTCAAAGTCTATCTTCCGAATTTGAAGTCGAATTTCATCAATTCTTATATATTTGAGTGAGTTTGCAACTAACTTTGTCAGCAATCTTCGATTTAATTCCTTTGAAGCCCAGTGAGGTCGATTGTCACTTTGTATTGATTGAAAATTTTCAAAGTCTCTCCTCCTCATTTGATGTCGAATCTCATCAATTCTTATATATTTGAGTGAGTTTGCAACTAACTTTGTCAGCAATCGTCGATTTACTTCCATTGAAGCCCATTGAGATCGATTGTCCCTTTGTATTAATTGGAAATTTTCAAAGTCTATCTTCCGAATTTGAAGTCGAATCTCATCAACTCTTATATATTCGAGTGAGTTTACAACTAACTTTGTCAGCAATCTTCGATTTACTTCCATTGAAGCCCATTGAGGTCGATTGTCACTTTGTATTGATTGAAAATTCTCAAAGTCTATCTTCCGAATTTGAAGTCGAATCTCATCAATTTTTATATATTTGAGTGAGTTCTAAACTAACTTTGTCATCAATCTTCGATTTACTTCCATTGAAACCCATTGAGGTCGATTGTCACTTTGTATTGATTGAAAATTTTCAAAGTCTATCTTCCGAATTTGAAGTCGAATCTCATCAATA
This sequence comes from Diorhabda elongata, assembly GCA_026230145.1. Taxonomy (NCBI): domain Eukaryota; kingdom Metazoa; phylum Arthropoda; class Insecta; order Coleoptera; family Chrysomelidae; genus Diorhabda; species Diorhabda elongata. The sequence continues at coordinate 34,789,599 of CM047926.1, forward strand.
TGGGCGCCTTGTTGGATTCATTATTTGTTTTTTCTTGTTTGGAAAAATGTGATTCACTTGATTTCTGAACTAGGTAGGGGAAGGGTGTACAAAATGTGGGGTAAAATGACACAGCGCTCGAATACACACAATTTTTTGGTTCGGAAGCGCTCGGAAACGAATATGCTATTGTGGAATGTGTAGCAGGTATGCTTCTTTACATTTAGTACCGCTTCGTCACTCAGAGTAAGTGCACGTCCGATTATAGTATTTTTAACCGCCAAAATTTTTTGTCGTGAAACATTAAAAACTGCTATAACTTTTTAATGCGATAAACTATTGAGTTGGAATATCTATGTTGAGTTATGTGATTGTTGCTTTTAGAATTGACTTATTCAGATTTTTTAAGCGGGTTCTTGTTCTGGCAAAAATTGCATTTGTTTACATAAGGTTCATATGGGGTAAAATGACATAGAATGTGGGAGGGTAAATTGACATACTATGTCATTTTGCCCCATCATAATAAACTTATTAAAATATGCATTTTCTTATAGATAATGCCAAGAAATTACGTAAGAAAATCTAGTAGGCAATCATGGGATCCTGCTTCTATGTTAAAGGCAATAGAAGCTGTTAATAATGGTGAAATGGGGTGGCTCAAGGCATCAAAAACTTACCACATACCTCAAGCAACTCTAAGGAGACATGCCTTGCAAAAAAATAAGACATTAAAAAAAGGCGAAAAATGACTGGGCAGGTTTAAAACCACATTTCCTGTAGAAGTAGAACGGTAGTTGGTGGAGCATTTAAAACTGCTAGAATCAAGGTTCTTTAGACTCACAAGACAAGACGTACTGGAGTTAGCCTACAATTTAGCGGTAAAAAATGGGTTTGAGCACCAGTTTAATATTCAGAAACAGGCTGCAGGAAAAGACTGGTTAAGAGGATTTCGGAAAAGAAATCGAGATATAACACTGCGTAAACCCGAAGCTACATCCGCAGCGAGAGCGCAGGCATTTATTAAGCCTCAAGTGGCTCAGTTTTTTAAGGTCTTCGACCAGATGATGCAAAAAGAAAATATCCACCCCATGAGGATATACAATGCAGATGAATCTGCTCTATCTACAGAGCAGCGGCCGCAGAAAATATTTGCTACAGCCGGTCGGAAGCAAGTAACAAAATAGCAGGAGTAGCATATATCTCTCATAACAGATATGCGTAGAATCTTAAAATATTCCACCTATTCTCAACATATGAAACATCAATATCTTCCTTCCGATTCAGTCTTTCGTCTGGTTCAAATTAATTAGCGATGTACAAAATGGCAAAAGGAGCAAATATCTTCCATATCAAATATGTGTTGATCCTAAGCGATATACAAAACTGCAGGAGTAGCATATATCCCTCATATTAAATATGTGTTTATTCTCGATATATTCCACCTCACTTCAACATATGGAATATCAAAATCTTGCTTTTAATTCATTATTCCGATTGGTTCAAACCATGTGAGAATCCTTCTACTAGTTTGCGAGTTAATCACCGATATACAAAAAGCAGGAGTAGCATATATCTTTCATAATAGATATACGTTGAATATCGAAATATTCCACCTATTCTCAACATATGAAACATCCAATATCTTCCTCCGATTCAGTCTTTCGTCTGATTCAAACCGTGTGGGAGTCCGTCTACTAGTTTGCGAGTTAATCACCGATATACAAAATGGCAGGAGTAGCATATATCTTTCATAATAGATATGCGTTGAATCTCGAAATATTCCACCTATTCTCAACATATGAAACATCAATATCTTTCTTCCGATTCAGTCTTTCGTCTGGTTCAAACCGTGTGGAAATCCTACTAGTTTGCGAGTTAATCACCGATATACAAATGGCAGGAGTAGCATATATCTCTCATAATAGGTATGCGTTGAATCTCGAAATATTCCACCTATTCTCAACATGAAACATCAATATCTTCCTTCCGATTCAGTCTTTCGTCTGGTTCAAACCGTGTGGGAATCCGTCGTCTAGTTTGCGAGTTAATCACTGATATAAAAAATGGCAGGAGTAGCATATATCTTTCATATCAAATATGTGTTGATTCTAGAATTATTCCACCTAAATTCAACCGATGATTTATCAAAATCTTCCTTCTGATTCATTATTTTGATTGATTCAAATCATGAGGGAATCCGTCTACTAGTTTGCGAGTTTATCACCGATATACAAAATTGCAGGATTAGCATATATCTCTCATATTAAATATGTGTTGATTCTCGAAATATTTTACCCAATCTCAACATATGGAATATCAAATTCTTGCTTTCAATTCATTACTTCGATTGGTTCAAACCATGTGGGAATCCTTCTACTAGTTTGCGAGTTAATTAGCGATGTACAAAATGGCAAAAGTAGCAAATATCTTCCATATCAAATATGTGTTGATTCTCGATATATTCCACCTCACCTCAACATATGGAATATCAAAATCTTAATTTTAATTCGATTGGTTAAACCATGTGGGAATCCGTCTACTATTTTGCGAGTTAATCACTGATATACAAAATGGCAGAAGTAGCATATATCTCTCAGATTGAATATGTATTGATTCTTGATATATCCTACCTCACCTCAACATATGAAACTTCAATATCCTTCTTTTGATTCAATCTTTCGACTGGTACAAACCATGTGGGAATCCGTCTACTAGTTTGCGAGTTAATCACCGATATACAAAATTGCAGGAGTAGCATATATCTCTCATAATAGATATGCGTTGAATCTCTAAATATTCCACCTCACCTCAACATATGGAATATCAATATCTTGCTTTCAATTTATTTTTTCGATTGGTTAAAAACATGTGGGAATTCCACTAGTTTTCGAGTTAATCACCGATATACAAAATGGCAGGAGTAGCATATATCCTTCATATCAAATATGTGTTGATATTAGAATTATTCCACCTAAACTCAACATAAGATATACCATATACATATTCCTTCTGATTCATTATTTCGATTGGTTAAAACCATGTGAGAATCCTTCTACTAGTTTGCGAGTTAATCACCGATATACAAAATGGCAGGAGTAGCGTATATCTCTCAGATTAAATATGTGTTGATTCTCGATATATCCTACCTTAACTCAAAATATGAAACATCATTACCTTCCTTTCGATTCAATCTTTCGACTGGTTTAAACCGTGTGGCAATCCGTCTACTAGTTTGCGAGTTAATCAATGATATACAAAATGGCAGGAGTAGCATATATTTCGCATATTAAATATGTGTTGATTCTCGATATATTCCACCTAATCGCCACATATCATTTATCAAAATCTTCCCTTCGATTCATCTTTGGACTGTTCCAAACCGTGTGGAAATCCGTCTTCTATTTTCCACCTATTCTCAACATATGAAACATCAATATCTTCCTTCCAATTCAGTCTTCCGTCTGGTAAAACCGTGTGGGAATCCGTGGTCTAGTTAGCGAGTTAATCACTGATATACAAAATGGCAGGAGTAGCATATATCTCTCATAATAGATATGCGTTGAATTTCGAAATATATCACCTATTCTCAACATATGGACTATCAATATCTTTCTTCCAATTCAGTCTTTCGTCTGGTTCTAACCGTGTGGGAATCCTACTAGTTTGCGAGTTAATCACCGATATACAAATGGCAGGAGTAGCATATATCTCTCATGTTAAAAATGTGTTGATTCTCGAAATATTCTACCCAACCTCAACATATGGAATATAAAATTCTTGCTTTTTATTCATTATTTCGATTGGTTCAAACCATGTGGGAATCCGTCTACTAGTTTACGAATTAATCACCAATATACAAAATGGTTGAAGTAACATATATCTTGAGTGAAAAATATGTATCGAATCTCATAATATTCCACCCAAACTCTAATTCTGATACATCAATACCTTCTTTCCATTCAATCTTTCGACTAGTTCAAACCGTGTGGGAATCCGTCTACTAGTTTGCGAGTTAATCAATGATATACAAAATGGCAGGAGTTGCATATATCTTTCATATCAAATATGTGTGGATATTAGAATTATTCCACCTTAATTCAACATATGATTTATCCAAATCTTCCTTTTGATTCATTAATTCGATTGGTTCAAACCATATACAAAATGGCAGGAGTATCGTATATCGCACAGATTAAAAATGTGTTGATTATCGATATATCCTACCTTACCTCAACATATGGAACATCAATACCTTTCTTTCGATTCAATCTTTCGACTGGTTCAAACCGTGTGGAAATCCGTCTACTGGTTTGCGAGTTAATCACTGATATACAAAATGGCAGGAGTAGCATATATTTCGCATATCAAATATGTGTTGATTCTCGATATATTCCACCTAATCGCAACATATCATATATCAAAATCTTGCCTCCGATTCATCTTTGGACTGTTCCAAACCGTGTGGAAATCCGTCTTGTATTTTGCAAGTTAATCACCGATATACAAAATGACAGGAGTAACATATATCTTTCATATCAAATATGTGTTGATATTAGAATTATTCCACCTCAATTCAACATATGATTTATCAAAATCTTCCTTCTGTTTCATTATTTCGATTGGTTCAAACCATGTGAGAATCCTTCTACTAGTTTGCGAGTTAATCACCGATATACAAAATGGCAGAAGTAGCGTATATCTCTCAGATTAAATATGTGTTGATTCTCGATATATTCTACCTAACCTCAACATATAAAACATCAATACCTTCCTTTCGATTCAATCTTTCGACTGGTTCAAACCGAGTGGGAATCCGTCTACTAGTTTGCGAGTTAATCTCTGATATACAAAATGGCAGGAGTAGCATATATTTGGCATATTAAATATGTGTTGATTCTCGATATATCCCACCTAATCGCCACATATCATTTATCAAAATCTTGCCTTCGATTCATCTAAGGACTGTTTCAAACCGTGTGGAAATCCGTCTTTTATTTTGCGAGTTAATCACCAACATACAAAATGGCAGGAGTAGCATATATCTTTCATATCAAATATGTGTTGATATTAGAATTATTCCACCTTAATTCAACACATGATTTATCAAAATCTTCCTTCTGATTCATTATTTTTATTGGTTCAAACCGTGTGGGAATCCGTCGTCTAGTTTGCGAGTTAATCACTGATATACAAAATGGCAGGAGTAGCATATATCTCTCATAATAGATATGCGTTGAATCTCAAAATATTTCACCTCACCTCAACATATGGAATATCAAAATCTTGCTTTTAATTCATTACTTCGATTGGTTCAAAAAGTGTGGGAATTCTACTAGTTTGCGAGTTAATCACCGATATACAAATGGCAGGAGTAGCATATATCTCTCATATTAAATATGTGCTGATTCTCGAAATATTCTACCCAACCTCAACATATGAAACATCGATATCTTCCTTTTGAATCAAAATTCACCTAACCTAACCTAAGCTATGCTAACCTAACCAATCGAAAGAATGACTCAAGAGGAAATCTTTGATATATCATATGTTGAGGTCGGGTGCAATATTTCGAGATTCAACAGGTATACAAAATTTTCGATATATCATATGTTGAGTTTGAGTGTAATATTATGAGATTCAACTGGTATACAAAACCGAACATTCATTGGTGAATAACTCGTAAACTGATACACGTATTTCCACACGATTCGAACCAATCGAAAGACTGACTCAAGAGGAAGTTTTTGATATATTATATGTTGAGATTGGGGTAATGTTTCGAGATTAAACAGGTATACAAAATCGAACATTTATCGTCGTATAACTCGTGAACTGATACACGTATTTCCACACTATTCAAACCAATCGAAAGACTGACTCAAGAGGAAAGTTTTGATATATCATATGTCGAGGTTGAGTGTAATATTCTGAGATTCAACTGGTATACAGAACCGAACATTTATTGGCGAATAACTCGTAAAATAATATATGTAATTCCACACGATTTGAACAAATTGAAAGAATGAATCAAGAGAAAAATTTGGTATATCATATGTTAAGATTGGGTGTAATATTTCGAGATTCAACAGCTATTCAAAACCGAAGATTAATTGGCGAATAACTTGTAAAATAATACACGTATTTCCAAACGATTTGAACCAATCGAAAGAATGACTCAAGAGTAAGATTTTGATATATCATATGTTGAGATTAGGTGTAATAATTTGATATTCAACTGGTATACAAATCCGAACATTTATCGGCGAATAACTCGTAAACGAATACACGTATTTCCACCCGATTTGAACCAATCGAGATATTGAATCAAAAGGAAGATTTTGATAAATCATATGTTGAGGTCGGGTGAAATATTTCGAGATTCAACAGGTATACAAAATTGAAGATTTATTGGCGAATAACTCATAAACTAATATGTGTATTTCCACCCGATTCAAACCAATCGAAAGACTGACTCAAGAGGAAGTTTTTGATATATCATATGTTACGGTCGGGTGAAATATTCCGAGATTCAACAGGTATACAATACCAAACATTCATCAGCGAATAACTCGTAAAATAATATACGTAATTTCACACGATTTGAACCAATCGAAAGAATGAAGCAAGAGGAAGATTTTGACATGAATTATGTTGAGGTTGGGTATAATATATTCGTGATCCAACAGGTATACGAAATCGAAGATTTATTGGCGAATAACTCATGAACTAATACACGTATTTCCACACGATTTGAACCAATCGATAGAATGACTCGAGAGGAAGTTTTTGATATATCATATGTAAGGGTTGGGTGTAATGTTCCGAGATTCAACAAGTATACAAAATCGAAGATTTATTGGCGAATAAATCGTAAAATAATATATGTAATTCCACAGGATTCGAATCAATCGAAATACTAAATCAAGAGTGAGATTTTGATATATAATATCTTGAGGTTGGGTGTAATAATTTGATAATCAACTGGTATACAAAATTGAAAATTTATCGGCGAATACCTCGTAAACTGATATACGTATTTCAACACAATTTGAACCAATCGAAAGAATGACTCAAGAGGAAATTTTTGATATATCATATGTTGAGTTTGGGAGTAATATTTCGAGATTCAACAGGTATACAAAATCGAAGATTCATTGGCGAATACCTCGTAATATAATACACCTATTGCCACACGGTTTGAACCATTAGAAAGAATGAAGCAAGAGGAAGATTTTGATTCTCCATATGTTGAGATTATGTGAAATATTCCGAGATTCAACAGGTATACATAATCGAAGATTTATCGTCGAATATCTCGTAAACTAATACACGTATTTCCACACGATTTGAACCAATCGATAGAATGACTCAAGAGGAAGTTTTTGATATATCATATGTAAGGGTTGGGTGTAATATTCCGAGATTCAACAAGTATACAAAATCGAAGATTCATTGGCAAATAAATCGTAAAATAATATATGTAATTCCACAGGATTCGAATCAATCGAAAGACTAAATCAAGAGTGAGATTTTGATATATCATATCTTGAGGTTGGGTGTAATAATTTGATAATCAACTGGTATACAAAATTGAAAATTTATCGGCGAATACCTCGTAAACTGATATACGAATTTCAACACAATTTGAACCAATCGAAAGAATGACTCAAGAGGAAACTTTTGGTATATCATATGTTGAGTTTGGGAGTAATATTTCGAGATTCAACAGGTATACAAAATCGAAGATTTATCGGCGAATATCTCGTAAACTGATACACGTATTTCCACACGATTTGAAACTATCGAAAGACTGACACAAGAGGAAGTTTTTGATATATCATATGTTGAGGTTGGGTGTAATATTTCGAGATTCAACAGGTATACAAAATCGAAGATTTATCGGCGAATAACTCGTAAACTGATACACGTATATCCACACGATTTGAACCTTTCGGAAGACTGACACAAGAGGAAGTTTTTGATATATCATATGATGAGGTTGTGTGTAATATTTTGAGATTCAACTTGTATACAAAACCAAACATTCATCAGCGAATAACTCGTGAAATAATATACGTATTTCCACACTATTTGAACCAATCGAAAGAATGAATCAACAGGAAACTTTTGGTGTATCATATGTTGAGGTTGGGTGTGATATTTCGAGATTCAACAGGTATACAAAACCAAAGATTCATTGGCGAATAAATCGTGAAATAATACACCTATTGCCACACGATTCGAATCAATTGAAAGAATGAAGCAAGAGGAAGATTTTGATATAACATATGCTGAGGTTGGTTGAAATACTCCGAGATTCAACAGGTATACAAAATCGAAGATTTATCGGCGAATAACTCATGAACTAATACACGTATTTCCACACGCTTTGGACCAATCGAAACACTGGAGCAAGAGGAAGATTTTGATATTTCATATGTTGAGGTTGGGTGTAATATTCCGCGATTCAACAGGTATACAAAACCGAAGTTTCATTGGCGAATAACTCGTAATATAATACACCTATTGCCACACGGTTTGAACCATTAGAAAGAATGAAGCAATAGGAAGATGTTGATATATCATATCTTGAGGTTGGGTGAATAATTACAAGATTCAACAGGTATGCATAATCGAAGAGTTATCGGCGAATAACTCATAAACTAATACACGTATTTCCACACGATTTGAATCAGTCGAAAGAATGACTCAGGTGGAAGTTTTTGATATCTCATATGTTAGGGTTGGGTGTAATATTCTGAGATTCAACAGGTATACAAAATCAAAGATTTATTGACGATTAACTCGTAAACTAATATACGTATTTCCACACGATTCAAACCAATCGAAAGATTGAATCAAGAGTAAGATTTTATATATCATATGTTGAGGTTGAGTGTAATAATTTGATATTCAACAGGTATACAAAATCGAAGATTTATCGGCGAATAACTCATAAACGAATACATTTATTTCCACACGATTTGAACCAATCGAAAGACTGACTCAAGAGGGAGTTTTTTATATTCATATGTTAGGGTTGGGTGTAATATTCCAAAATTCAACTGGTATATAAAATAGAAGATTTATCTGCGAATAACTCATGAACTAATACACGTATTTCCACACGATTTGAACCAATCGAAAGACTGGAGCAAGAGGAAGATTTTGATATATCATATGTTGAGGTTGGGTGTAATATTTCGAGATTCCAGAGGTATACAAAACCGAGGATTTATTGGCGAATAACTCGTAAACTAATACACGTATTTCCACACGATTTGAACCAGTCGATAGAATGGAGCAAGAGCAATATTTTGATATGAAATATGTTGAGGTTGAGTGAGATATTTCGAGATTCAACAGGTATAAAAAATCGAAGATTCATTAGCGAATAACTCGTAAACTGATACATGTATTTCCACACGATTTGAACCTATCGAAAGACTAACTCAAGAGGAAGTTTTTGATATATCATATTTTGAGGCTGGGTGGAATATTCTGAGATTCAACGGGTATACAAAATCGAAAATTTATCAGCAAATATTTCGTAAACTGAATCACGTATCTCCACACGATTTGAACCTATCGAAAGACTGACACAAGAGGAAGTTTCTGATATATCATATATTGAGGTTGGGTGTAATATTCCGAGATTCAACAGGTATACAAAACCGAAGATTTATTGGCGAATAACTCGTAATATAATACATCTATTGCCACACGGTTTGAACCATTAGAAAGAATGAAGCAAAAGGAAGATTTTGATTTATCATATGTTGAGGTTGGGTGGAATATTCCGAGATCCAACAGGTAAACATAATCGAAGATTTATCGGCGAATAACTCGTAAACTGATACACGTATTTCCACTCGATTGGAACTAATCGAAAGACTGACACAAGAGGAAGTTTTTGATATATCATATATTGAGGTTGGGTGTAATATTTTGAGAATCAACTGGTATACAAAACCGAACATTCATTGGCGAATAACTCGTAAACTAATATTTGTATTTCCACACGATTTTAACCATACGAAAGAATGGAGCAAGAGAAAGATTTTGATATAGAATATGTTGAGGTTGAGTGAAATATTCCGAGATTCTACAGGTATACAAAACCGAAGATTTATTGGCGAGAGAGAGAGAGAGATTCGTTGGGTAGAATTTGGTTTTTGGGTAATTTGGGTATGTTTTGCTTAGGCCCTGATATAGGAATTTATTTCCTCTGCAGGGCTGGGATTGTGGATGTTTGGTTGAGGAGTGCTTGCTGGGCTGCTTCTAGCGGGGTTGTTATTATTTTTCTTTCCAAGAATTTTTTGTTTATTTATTTTTTTTTGGGGGTTTTTGTTTTATATATATTTTTTTATTCATTTTGTTTTTTTTCTTAATCTAATTGGGGGTGGGCGGGTACAGCTGCGGCTGTATTATTCCCTATCGTCGGTCATTTGTCTGGAGAATCGGTTCTCCAGGTTGCAGGGAAACCGCAGAAAACCTGCAACTCCGACGATCGAATGACAGTGAGGGTGGGTGTTGGGGGTCGGAATTTATCTGATTAATATGGGGGAACTAACGAGGAAATTAAGGTAGGTTTCCGGGAGATCCTCGTATGCTGTTGCTAGCAGTCGAAGTGGCGGATAAGGGAGCTTTTTTTTGGGTTTTGAGCCTAGTGGCAGCATATTGTTGGTCCAGGGGTTGAGGAGGGTCTCTTTAGCAGCGGAATTATTTGATTCGATGGTTCGAATCACATATCGGGCTTGAAGGTCATTTAGGCGGCTTAGAACGGGGGTTATGTCAGTATTGACATAAACGGTGATGCTAGGGCTAAACCTACACTTGTATTGGCAGTACCTAAGAATGGACTGCTCGCAGGTCAGGAGTCTTTTGATCAGATATTCGGGCAAGGTGCTAAAGACGTTTGCTATATATTCGATAATGGGGCGGATGTATGTTTTATACGTATGAAGTAGGGTCAGGGGGTGGGTTCGTCCGAAATTTCCACCAAGAGCTTTGATGAGTCTGACTCGTTTCCGTACTCTGTTCAGAGTGTCATTCAGATCGGCCGTCCAATTGAGAGTGTGAGTGAATTTCACACCCAGATAGACGGATTCTCTGCGGATTTCGAGCCCCTCTCCCCAATGTCTCAAGTGGAGATTTAAAGGTTGATGCGCACGGATTGTGGATGTATGAAGGCGATGGCTTGAGTTTTTTGAGAATTGAGAGTAACCCTCCATTTTCTGCACCAATCCGAAAATTGATTCAGAATATTTTGGGATTTGATATTGAGGGAGCGCATGTTTTGGGCGTAGGCGATGAGTGGGGTGTCATCCGCGTACATTTGGATTTTTACTGTTGGGTCCAGTGGGACTGGAGTCTCATACGTATAGATTATATAGAGAAGTGAGGACAGAATTGAGGCTTGTGGAACGCCAGTAAGTGGGGTAAAAGATCCGGAAAGGCAATGACCAACTTCGACTTTGATGGAGCGGTTGGTGAGATATGAATATATCAATTTTATAGTAGGAGGTAGCATGCGGATAGTCAGAAGCTTCCTAATAAGTCCGGCATGCCAGACCTGATCGAAAGCTTTCTGAACATCCATGAAAATGGCGGAGGCACACTGGTGTTGGTTCATCGCTTTGGTCAAGATGGTTTGAAGATTGGTGATGGCGTTTTGGGTGGAGTGTTTGGGCCTGAATCCGAATTGGAGTTTTGGAATAATATTAAGCTCTGTACAGAAGTCCCAGATTCTGTCTTTAATCAAACGTTCAAAGACTTTACCCAAGACGCTGATGAGCGAAATAGGGCGGTAAGATTCAGGATTGGAACGATCTTTGCCGGGTTTGGGAATAAGAACCGTGTTGGCGGATTTCCAACATTGAGGGATGTAAGAAAATGCCAGGCATGCGTCAAATAGACCGCAGAGCTTAGGGAGAGCTGTCTCAGGCAGGTTTTTTAATGCCTGTCTTGAGATTCCGTCCCGCCCGGGAGCGGAGTTCTTCCGGCAAGCCGATCTAACAACATCCACGGTAAATGGTGCGAGAAGTGGAACGTTCTAATTTAGTTGGGTGATACAGTGGGGGCTCAGGGTTATGTTTTGGGTGAAGGAGTGGGTTTCATCGGCAAAGTCCCTTGAGAAATGGGGGTTGTCAGTTGGAGTAAAGACAGTTTGTAAGCTGCAGGTGTACAATATCTAAGATTTATCGGCGAATAACTCGTAAACTAATACACAAATTTCCACACGATTTGAACCAATCAAAAGAATGAAAGAAGAGGAAGATTTTGATATAACATATGTTGAGGTTGGGTGAAATATTCCGAGATTCAACAGGTATACAGAATCGAAGATTTATCGGCGAATAACTCATAGACTATTACACGTATTTCCACACGATTTGAACCAATCGAAAGACTGACTCAAGGGGGAGTTTTTGATGTATAATTTGTTGAGTTTGGGTGTAATATTTCGAGATTCAACAGGTATACAAAACCAAAAATTTATTGGCGAATAACTCGTAAACTAATATACGTATTTCCACACAATTTGAACCAATCGAGAGATTGAATCAAGAGGAAGATTTTGATATATCATATGATGAGGTCGTGTGGAATATTTAGAGATTCAACAGGTGTACAAAATCGAAGATTTATCTTCGAATAACTCATAATTTAATTCACGTATTTCCACACGATTCGAACCAATCGAAAGAATGAAGCAAAACGAAGATTTTGATATATCATATGTTGAGGTTTGGTGAAATATTTCGTGATTCAACAGGTACACAAAATCGAAGATTTATTGGCGAATAACTCGTAAACTGAAACACGTATTTCCACACGATTTGAACCAATCGAAAGACTGGCTCAAGAGGAAGATTTTGATATATCATATGGTGAGGTTGGGTGTAATAATTTGAGATTCAACTGGTATACAAAAACGAACATTTATCGGCGAATAACTCGTTAAAAAATATACATATTTCCACACGATTTAAACCAATCGAAAGACTGAATGAAGGGTAAGATTTTGATATATCATAAATTAGGTCGGTTGGAATATTTCGAGATTCAACAGGTATACAAAATCGAAGAATTATCTTCGAATAACTCGTAAACTAATATGTACACGTATTCCCTCACGATTCGAACCAATCGAGAGACTGAATCAAGGGGAAAATTTTGGTATTTCATATATTGAGGTTGGGTGTAATATTAGTTTACGAGTTATTCGCCAATAAACAGTTGCTTTCTTAGAGCGCTACGAGAAGGTCGCAAGTACGGATTAAAGGACTACTGTATAATCGGTCACTGTTTCATTAGAAAACACACCGGTAAACGCAGGGTCGCTTACTGCGATTCAAACTCTCGCTGACAAAGAAAGTATTTAACGTTACAGCGTCGTCACATTTAGCGTGAACAGTAACAGTTGCAAAAGTGCCCCTTTCGGGGCTTTGTTGCTTCACATATCTGCCCGTTTCGAGGCTTTTTTTTTTAATGAAATAAACCCTTTCGGGGGCAAGTGTTTCAAGAAGTAGCGCGAATCCTAGGATCATCAGTTTCAGGTGAATATTATTTTCATTTTAAAAAACACTAACAGGCAATCAAAAGGGTCAGGAATTCTTTAACCGGGGAGGAAACTTCCTCCGGCAGTGAGTCTGCTGTCGGCTTTGATAGCCATCTCTCTTGTTAGGTACTAACAAAGGAATTCAATTTTCGAAATCCTTATTCCTTATTCTCACTTGATCTCGACTCTATCGATCTCTCTAATTTTACCCATTTCCCCTTTGAAAATGCCCCGAGGAGCCCGTTCCCCTATACAAACCCGAAGCAAACCCGTATCCTCAGTCGACGAGTTCCCACCACTCCCGACCAACCCCAATTCTCTTCCTAAGGAGAAAACCTTTGAAGAAATGGTTGCACAACTCTCACAGTACAGTCCACATCAATTTATCCAAATACAAAATGCCATAGATTTTATCCAACGTAAATCACTGGAGAATAGCAGGAGCTCATCACCAGCACCATCTGCGGATTCCTATGCATCTAGGGTCTCGCAGAAATCAGCCAGCTCTAAACCCAAGCAGGTTGATTACTCCCGACTAGGCGCTATTCCCAAAAAAAATTTTCCCCCCCTAATTTCAAAATCAATTCCCTTAACCAAAAGCCAAAAGTCAAAACAAAATACCCAAAATTCTATCAAACCCTAAACACCAACTCAAACTCAGATCCCCAGAACCCACCAACAATCCCAAACCATCACCCAACAACAACCTCAATCCCACACCACAGCTCAATCTCCTCCACTTCAAACCCTCAATCTTAGAAACCTCCCAACAAAATATACCTCACAGAGAGAGCTCTATAATCTCCTCAATACGCAAGAGCTATTGAGGGGACAAATGCGCTTCCTCAAAGCCAACCCCAATGGAACCGCCCTCCTCAAAATTCCTTCCACGTTTCATCACGAAACGTTGGCAAGGAAAATCCGTTACGCCATAGGCGACGAGAAAATCGTCGTTATCCCGATAAACTCTCCCCAACGAGTCCAAAAACCCCTAACCACTAAAACCACCTTCTCTCTGGTCTGCAAGAATGTAGACCAATCTTACACCGAAGAAGAGTTCCTGGAGATCCTCTCTATCCTGAAATTCCCTGTCATTAAAACTTGGAGGATCATAGCTAGATCCACAAATAAACCCACATCCATGTTTCGAATCATTACAGATTCCGAAACTGCCTACCACCACGCCCTAACCAAGGGTATAAACTTCCACGGGCTTTCGCACTACTGCGAAGCCTCAAATTCAAACACCATACCCGCAGTCCCCAAATATTGCAACCGATGTTCATCTACCGGCCACTCCGCAGACACCTGCAACGCCAAACCCATTTTTCCAACCTGTGGTGCTTCTGGTCACAAGCCAGAAAAATGCCCAAAAGCTAACTCCCCTACCTGTAAAAATTGCGATGGACCTCACCCCGCCTTCCACCCCCGCTGCCCGAAAAGGATTGAAACTCCGAAAGCCCCCCAGGATACAGCCCCAGTCACCCTGGAAAAACCTCAAACCCCTTATGACCTGTCTACTGACACTAAAATCCTGATTGAAATCTTGGCAACAACTATAATGAATGCCATCCCCACTTCTCGGGCGCTAGTAGCCGAAACGCTACAACGCCTCATTCCCTCTTTTTACGGTTATAATTGTACCGTAACCAGCGGCGTGGGTAACCGCATTCATTTCGCTTTCACCCAAAAACCAAACACTTCCCACTAAAAAATAAAGTCCCATGGACTTTACAATAGGGACCGTTAATTGCCAAGGTTTAGCCAGAAAACGACATCTACTGAAGCACTTATTAAGCTCTCACAATATCCAAATTTTATCTATAACCGACACCCTTTCCAAATTACCTCCAAGTTTCACTGGCTATACCACCTTCCACTTGGACAGAAATTCCTACTGTCACGGCAACGGACTTCTCGTCCGTAACGGACTCCCTTCGATACCCCATCCCCTACCCCCATTTCTGTCTCAACAGAACCTGGATTGCATAGCTATCGATATCTCGTGTAATAACGAGACTATCACTTTCATCTCTTATTACAAACACCCACAACAATCACTTTCTCTCGACCTCCTCGAATATGCATCCACTCTTCCTAGAGCCATCATTATGGGTGACCTCAAATCCAGGAATACCCTTTTTGGTGATACCAGAACCAACCTAGCCGGCAGAATTCTCGCCGACTCTCTAATTTCTCTTCCCCTTTCTCGGATTAAAAACCGAAATCCAACACTCGTTAGTCACCTGGGCTCTTCCATCGTCGACCACATAATCTGCACGGACAGATTAATTACCCTTATCAAGGACGAATGCTCTATAGGCGACCCAATCACCTCAGACCACGTTCCCTTATTGGTCAATACATCTTTTCTCAACCCAATAAAACCCCCTCCAACTAGCTTCACCTATCGGGACTTCAAAAATGCCGACTGGATCTCCTTCGCAAACCATATCAATACCAATTTACCCCAAGCCACTATTCTTCGAACTACCGAAGAACTAGACAAATACGCGGAGGATTTCCAATCCCTCATTATCGATGCACAAGACATCGCCGTCCCTCTTACCACCGTTCATACCAACTACATATATATCAATCTCTCAGAATATCCGACCCAAAATTCGTCAGAAAAGACAGTTATATAGGCTGTACGTTAGAACTAGAGACCCAGCAGTCAAAACGCAATGGAACCGTCTCAACGCCCAAGTCAGGCTGGAAATCAATGCTGAAAAGCGAAGAAAGTGGGAGGCCGCCACTGCCGACTTGGACTATAGACGGGGTCGTGCGTTTTCGCCACAATTCTACAGACTAACTGGCCAACGAAAGTATGTAGAATCACACCTTGAAGTACAAGGACGAAAGTATTTCTCGCCCGAAGACAAAGCTACCGTCTTCGAAAACAGCTTACAAACTGTCTTTACTCCAACTGACAACCCCCATTTCTCACGGGACTTTGCCGATGAAACCCACTTCTTCACCCAAAACATAACCCTGAGCCCCCACTGGATTACCCAACTAAATGAGAACGTTCCACTTCTCGCACCATTTACCGTGGATGTGGTTAGATCGGCTTGCCGAGCTGGGAAGAACTCCGCTCCCGGGCGGGACGGAATCTCAAGACAGGCATTAAAAAACCTGCCTGAGACAGCTCTCCCTAAGCTCTGCGGTCTATTTGACTCCTGCTTGGCTTTCTCTTACTTTCCTCAATGTTGGAAATCCGCCAACACGGTTCTCATTCCCAAACCCGGCAAATACCCTTCCAATGCTGAATCTTACCGCCTATTTCGCTCATCAGCGTCTTGGGTAAACTCTTTGAACGTTTGATTAAAGACAGAATCTGGGACTTCTGTACAGAGCTTAATATTATTCCAAAACTCCAATTCGGATTCAGGCCCAAACACTCCACCCAAAACGCCATCACCAATCTTCAAACCATCTTGACCAAAGCGATGAACCAACACCAGTGTGCCTCCGCCATTTTCATGGATGTTCAGAAAGCTTTCGATCAGGTCTGGCATGCCGGACTTATTAGGAAGCTTCTGACTATCCGCATGCTACCTCCTACTATAAAATTGATATATTCATATCTCACCAACCGCTCCATCAAAAACAAAGTTGGTCATTGCCTTTCCGAATCTTTTACCCCACTTACTGGCGTTCCACAAGGCTCAATTGTGTCCCCATTACTCTATATAATCTATACGTATGACACTCCAGTCCCACTGGACCCAACAGTAACAATCCAAATGTACGCGGATGACACCGCACTCATCGCCTACGCCCAAAACATGCGCTCCCTCAATATCAAATCCCAAAATATTCTGAATCAATTTTCGGATTGGTGCAGAAAATGGAGGGTTACTCTCAATTCTCAAAAAACTCAAGCCATCGCCTTCATACATCCTCAATCTGTGCGCAAACATCAACCTCAAAACCTCCACTTGAGACTTTGGGGAGAGGGGCTCGAAATCCGCAGAGAAGCCGTCTATCTGGGTGTGAAATTCACTCACACCCTCAATTGGACGGCCGATCTGAATGACACTCTGAACAGAGTACGGAAACGAGTCAGGCTCATCAAAGCTCTTGGTGGAAATTTCGGACGAACCCACCCCCTGACCCTACTTCATACGTATAAAACATACATCCGCCCCATTATCGAATATAGAGCAAACGTCTTTAGCACCTTGCCCGAATATCTAATCAAAAGACTCGTGACCTGCGAGCAGTCCATTCTTAGGTACTGCCAATACAAGTGTAAGTTTAGCCCTAGCAACACCGTTTATGTCAATACTGACATAACCCCCATTCCAAGCCGCCTAAACGACCTCCAAGCCCGATATGTGATACGAACCATCGAATCAAATAATTCCGCTGCTGAAGAGACCCTCCTCATCCCCTGGACCAACAATATGCGGCCACTAGGCTCAAAACCCAAAAGCCCTGCAGAGGAAAAAATTCCTATATCGGGGGCCCTTCCTTCCAAATTCTTAACAACGAATCTCTCTCTCTCTATATATATATATATATTCCGAGATTCTACAGTTATACACAATCGAAGATTTATCGGCGAATAACTCGTAAACTGAGAAAGTTTTTGTAAACGATTTGAACCAATCGAAAGAATGAAGCAAGAGAAAGATTTTGATATATCATATGTTGAGGTTGGGTGAAATATTTCGAGATTCAACAGGTATACAAAATAGAAGATTTATCGGCGAATAACTCGTAAAGTAATACACGTATTTCCACACGATTTGAACCAATCGAGAGATTGAATCAAGAGGAAGATTTTGCTATTTCATATGTTGAGGTTGGGTGTAATATTTCGAGATTCAACAGGTATACAAAACCGAAGATTTATTGGCGAATAACTCGTAAACTGAAAAAGTTTTTGTAAACGATTTGAACCAATCGAAAGAATGAAGCAATAGGAAGATTTTGATATAACTTATGTTGAGGTTGGGTGAAATATTTCGAGATTCAACAGGTATACAAAATAGAAGATTTATCGGCGAATAACTCGTAAAGTGATACAAGTATTTCCACACGATTCGAACCAATCGAAAGACTGAATCAAGAGGAAGTTTTTGAAATATCATATGTTGAGATTGGGTGTAATATTTAGAGATTCGACAGGTATACAAAATAGAACATTTATCGGCGAATAATTCGTGAACTTATACACGTATTTCCACACGATTTGAACCAATCGAAAGACGAACTCAAGAGGAAGTTTTTGATATATCATATGCTGGGCTTGGTGTAATATTTCGAGATTCAACAGGTATAAGAAACCGAAGATTTATTGGCTAATTACTCATAAATTAATACACGTATTTCCACACGATTTGAACCAATCGAAAGAAGGAAGCAAGAGGAAGATTTTGATATAACTTATGTTGAGGTTGGGTGAAATATTTCGAGATCCTACAGGTATAGAAAATAGAAGATTTATCGGCGAATAACTCGTAAAGTAATACACGTATTTCCACACGATTTGAACCAATCGAGAGATTGAATCAAGAGGAAGATTTTGATATAACTTATGTTGAGGTTGGGTGTAATAATTCGAGATTCATCAGGTATACAAAAAAGAAGATTCATCGGCGAATAATTCGTGAACTAATACACGTATTTCCACACGATTTGGAAAAATCGAAAGAATGAAGCAAGAGAAAGATTTTGATATATCATTTGTTGAGGTTGGGTGTAATATTTTGAGATTCAACTGGTATACAAAACCGAACATTTATCGGCGAATAACTCGTAAAATAATATTCATGTTTCCACACGATTCAAAACAATCGAAAGACTGAATCAAAAGTAAGATTTTGATATATCATAAATTAGGTCGGGTGGAATATTTCGAGACTCAACAGGTAAACAAAATCGAAGATTTATCTTCGAAAAACTCGTAAACTAATAAACGTATTTCCACACGATTCGAATCAATCGAGAGACAGAATCAAGAGGAATATTTTTATATATCATATGTTGCGGTCGGCTGGAATATTTCGAGATTCAACAGGTATAAAAAATCGAAGATTTATCGGCGAATGACTCGTAAACTAATACACGTATTTCCACACAATATGAACCAATCGAAAGAATGAATCAAGGGGAAAATTTTGGTATTTCATATATTGAGGTTAGGTGTAATATTCTGAGATTCTACAGTTATACACAATCGAAGATTTATCGGCGAATAACTCGTAAACTGAAAAAGTATTTGTAAACGATTTGAACCAATCGAAAGACTGAATCGAGAGGATGATTTCGATAAATCATATGTTGAGGCTTGGTGGAATATTTCGTGATTCAACAGGTACACAAAATCGAAGATTTATCGGCGAATAACTCTCAAACTGAATTACGTATTTCCACACGATTTGAACCAATCGACAGACTGGCTCAAGAGGAAGTTTTTGAAATATCATATAATGAGATTGGGTGTAATATTTTGAAATTCAACTGGTATACAAAACCGAACATTCATCGGCTTAGGACTCGTAAAATAATATACATATTCCCACACGATTCAAACCAATCGAAAGACTGAATCAAGAGTAAGATTTTGATATATCATAAATTAGGTCGGGTGGAATATTTCGAGATTCAACAGGTATAGTAAATCGGAGATTTATCGGCGAATAACTCGTAAACTGAAAAAGTATTTGTAAACGATTTGAACCAATCGAAAGACTGAATCGAGAGGAAGATTTTGATAAATCATATGTTGAGGCTTGGTGGAATATTTCGTGATTCAACAGGTATACACAATCGGAGATTTATCGGCGAATAACTCGTAAACTGAAACACGTATTTCCACACGATTTGAACCAATCGACAGACTGGCTCAAGAGGAAGTTTTTGAAATATCATATAATGAGATTGGGTGTAATATTTTGAAATTCAACTGGTATACAAAACAGAACATTCATCGGCTTAGGACTCGTAAAATAATATACATATTCCCACACGATTCAAACCAATCAAAAGACTGAATCAAGAGTAAGATTTTGATATATCATAAATTAGGTCGGGTGGAATATTTCGAGATTCAACAGGTATAGTAAATCGGAGATTTATCGGCGAATAACTCGTAAACTGAAAAAGTATTTGAAAACGATTTGAACCAATCGAAAGACTGAATCGAGAGGAAGATTTTGATAAATCATATATTGAGGCTTGGTGGAATATTTCGTGATTCAACAGGTATACACAATCGAAGATTTATCGGCGAATAACTCTCAAACTGAAACACATATTTCCACACGATTTGAACCAATCGAAAGAATGGAGCATTTGGAAGATTTTGATATATCATATGCTGAGGTTGGGGTGATATTTCCAGAATCAACAGGTATACGAAATCGAAGATTTATCTTCGGATACCTCGTAAAGTATCACACGTATTTCCACACGATTTGAACCAATCGAGTGACTGAATCAGGATGAAGATTTTGATATATGATATGTTGAGGTCAGGTGGAATATTTCGAGATTCAACAGGTATACAAAATCGAAGATTTATCGGCGAAACACTCGTAAACTAATACACGTATTTCCACACGATTTGAACCAATCGAAAGACTGAATCGAGAGGAAGATTTTGATAAATCATATGTTGAGGCTTGTTGGAATATTTCGTGATTCAACAGGTATACAAAATCGAAGATTTATCAGCGAATAACTCTCAAACTGAAACACGTATTTCCACACGATTTGAACCAATCGAAAGACTGGCTCAAGAGGAAGATTTTGATATATCATATATTGAGGTTGGGTGTAATATTTTAAGATTCAACTGGTATACAAAACCGAACATTTATCGGCGAATAACTCGTGAAATAATATACATATTTCCACACGATTCAAACCAATCGAAAGACTGAATCAAGAGTAAGATTTTGATATATTATAAATTAGGTCAGGTGGAATATTTCTTGATACAACAGGTATACAAAATCGAAGATTTATCTTCGAATAACTCGTAAACTAATACACGTATTTCCACACGATTCGAACCAATCGAGAGACTGAATCAAGAGGAGGATTCTGATATATCATATGTTGCGGTCGGGTAGAATATTTCGAGATTCAACGGGTATACAAAATCGAAGATTTATCGGCAAATGACTCGTAAACTAATACAGGTATTTCCACACGATTTGAACCAATCGAAAGAATGAATCAAGGAGAAAATTTTGGTATTTCATATATTGAGGTCGGGTGTAATATTCCCAGATTCTACAGTTATACACAATCGAAGATTTATCGGCGAATAACTCGTAAACTGAAAAAATATTTTTAAACGATTTGAACCAATCGAAAGACTGAATCGAGAGGAAGATTTTGATCAATCATATGTTGAGGTTGGGTGTAATATTTCGAGATTCAACAGGTATACAAAATCGAAGATTTATCGGCGAATAACTCTCAAACTGAAACACGTATTTCCACACGATTCGAATCAATCGAGAGACAGAATCAAGAGGAATATTTTTATATATCATATGTTGCGGTCGGCTGGAATATTTCGAGATTCAACAGGTATAAAAAATCGAAGATTTATCGGCGAATGACTCGTAAACTAATACACATATTTCCACACAATATGAACCAATCGAAAGAATGAATCAAGGGGAAAATTTTGGTATTTCATATATTGAGGTTAGGTGTAATATTCTGAGATTCTACAGTTATACACAATCGAAGATTTATCGGCGAATAACTCGTAAACTGAAAAAGTATTTGTAAACGATTTGAACCAATCGAAAGACTGAATCGAGAGGAAGATTTCGATAAATCATATGTTGAGGCTTGGTGGAATATTTCGTGATTTAACAGGTACACAAAATCGAAGATTTATCGGCGAATAACTCTCAAACTGAAACACGTATTTCCACACGATTTGAACCAATCGACAGACTGGCTCAAGAGGAAGTTTTTGAAATATCATATAATGAGATTGGGTGTAATATTTTGAAATTCAACTGGTATACAAAACCGAACATTCATCGGCTTAGGACTCGTAAAATAATATACATATTCCCACACGATTCAAACCAATCAAAAGACTGAATCAAGAGTAAGATTCTGATATATCATAAATTAGGTCGGGTGGAATATTTCGAGATTCAACAGGTATAGTAAATCGGAGATTTATCGTCGAATAACTCGTAAACTGAAAAAGTATTTGTAAACGATTTGAACCAATCGAAAGACTGAATCGAGAGGAAGATTTTGATAAATCATATGTTGAGGCTTGGTGGAATATTTCGTGATTCAACAGGTATACACAATCGAAGATTTATCGGCGAATAACTCGTAAACTGAAACACGTATTTCCACACGATTTGAACCAATCGACAGACTGGCTCAAGAGGAAGTTTTTGAAATATCATATAATGAGATTGGGTGTAATATTTTGAAATTCAACTGGTATACAAAACCGAACATTCATCGGCTTAGGACTCGTAAAATAATATACATATTCCCACACGATTCAAACCAATCAAAAGACTGAATCAAGAGTAAGATTTTGATATATCATAAATTAGGTCGGGTGGAATATTTCGAGATTCAACAGGTATAGTAAATCGGAGATTTATCGGCGAATAACTCGTAAACTGAAAAAGTATTTGTAAACGATTTGAACCAATCGAAAGACTGAATCGAGAAGAAGATTTTGATAAATCATATGTTGAGGCTTGGTGGAATATTTCGTGATTCAACAGGTATACAAAACCGAACATTTATCGGCGAATAACTCGTAAAATAATATACATATTTCCACACGATTCAAACCAATCGAAAGACTGAATCAAGAGTAAGATTTTGATATATTATAAATTAGGTCAGGTGGAATATTTCTTGATTCAACAGGTATACAAAATCGAAGATTTATCTTCGAATAA
This sequence comes from Diorhabda elongata, assembly GCA_026230145.1. Taxonomy (NCBI): domain Eukaryota; kingdom Metazoa; phylum Arthropoda; class Insecta; order Coleoptera; family Chrysomelidae; genus Diorhabda; species Diorhabda elongata. The sequence goes on from CM047926.1 coordinate 34,813,065, forward strand.
CTCGTAAACTAATACACGTATTTCCACACGATTCGAACCAATCGAGAGACTGAATCAAGAGGAGGATTCTGATATATCATATGTTGCGGTCGGGTAGAATATTTCGAGATTCAACAGGTATACAAAATCGAAGATTTATCGGCAAATGACTCGTAAACTAATACAGGTATTTCCACACGATTTGAACCAATCGAAAGAATGAATCAAGGAGAAAATTTTGGTATTTCATATATTGAGGTCGGGTGTAATATTCCCAGATTCTACAGTTATACACAATCGAAGATTTATCGGCGAATAACTCGTAAACTGAAAAAATATTTTTAAACGATTTGAACCAATCGAAAGACTGAATCGAGAGGAAGATTTTGATCGATCATATGTTGAGGTTGGGTGTAATATTTCGAGATTCAACAGGTATACAAAATCGAAGATTTATCGGCGAATAACTCTCAAACTGAAACACGTATTTCCACACGATTCGAATCAATCGAGAGACAGAATCAAGAGGAATATTTTTAAATATCATATGTTGCGGTCGGCTGGAATATTTCGAGATTCAACAGGTATAAAAAATCGAAGATTTATCGGCGAATGACTCGTAAACTAATACACGTATTTCCACACAATATGAACCAATCGAAAGAATGAATCAAGGGGAAAATTTTGGTATTTCATATATTGAGGTTAGGTGTAATATTCTGAGATTCTACAGTTATACACAATCGAAGATTTATCGGCGAATAACTCGTAAACTGAAAAAGTATTTGTAAACGATTTGAACCAATCGAAAGACTGAATCGAGAGGAAGATTTCTGATAAATCATATGTTGAGGCTTGGTGGAATATTTCGTGATTCAACAGGTATACAAAATCGAAGATTTATCGGCGAATAACTCTCAAACTGAAACACGTATTTCCACACGATTTGAACCAATCGAAAGACTGGCTTAAGAGGAAGATTTTGATATATCATATATTGAGGTTGGGTGTAATATTTCAAGATTCAACTGGTATACAAAACCGAACATTTATCGGCGAATAACTCGTAAAATAATATACATATTTCCACACGATTCAAACCAATCGAAAGACTGAATCAAGAGTAAGATTTTGATATATTATAAATTAGGTCAGGTGGAATATTTCTTGATTCAACAGGTATACAAAATCGAAGATTTATCTTCGAATAACTCGTAAACTAATACACGTATTTCCACACGATTCGAACCAATCGAGAGACTGAATCAAGAGGAGGATTCTGATATATCATATGTTGCGGTCGGGTAGAATATTTCGAGATTCAACAGGTATACAAAATCGAAGATTTATCGGCAAATGACTCGTAAACTAATACAGGTATTTCCACACGATTTAAACCAATCGAAAGAATGAATCAAGGAGAAAATTTTGGTATTTCATATATTGAGGTCGGGTGTAATATTCCCAGATTCTACAGTTATACACAATCGAAGATTTATCGGCGAATAACTCGTAAACTGAAAAAATATTTTTAAACGATTTGAACCAATCGAAAGACTGAATCGAGAGGAAGATTTTGATCGATCATATGTTGAGGTTGGGTGTAATATTTCGAGATTCAACAGGTATACAAAATCGAAGATTTATCGGCGAATAACTCTCAAACTGAAACACGTATTTCCACACGATTCGAATCAATCGAGAGACAGAATCAAGAGGAATATTTTTAAATATCATATGTTGCGGTCGGCTGGAATATTTCGAGATTCAACAGGTATAAAAAATCGAAGATTTATCGGCGAATGACTCGTAAACTAATACACGTATTTCCACACAATATGAACCAATCGAAAGAATGAATCAAGGGGAAAATTTTGGTATTTCATATATTGAGGTTAGGTGTAATATTCTGAGATTCTACAGTTATACACAATCGAAGATTTATCGGCGAATAACTCGTAAACTGAAAAAGTATTTGTAAACGATTTGAACCAATCGAAAGACTGAATCGAGAGGAAGATTTCTGATAAATCATATGTTGAGGCTTGTTGGAATATTTCGTGATTCAACAGGTATACAAAATCGAAGATTTATCAGCGAATAACTCTCAAACTGAAACACGTATTTCCACACGATTTGAACCAATCGAAAGACTGGCTCAAGAGGAAGATTTTGATATATCATATATTGAGGTTGGGTGTAATATTTTAAGATTCAACTGGTATACAAAACCGAACATTTATCGGCGAATAACTCGTGAAATAATATACATATTTCCACACGATTCAAACCAATCGAAAGACTGAATCAAGAGTAAGATTTTGATATATTATAAATTAGGTCAGGTGGAATATTTCTTGATACAACAGGTATACAAAATCGAAGATTTATCTTCGAATAACTCGTAAACTAATACACGTATTTCCACACGATTCGAACCAATCGAGAGACTGAATCAAGAGGAGGATTCTGATATATCATATGTTGCGGTCGGGTAGAATATTTCGAGATTCAACGGGTATACAAAATCGAAGATTTATCGGCAAATGACTCGTAAACTAATACAGGTATTTCCACACGATTTGAACCAATCGAAAGAATGAATCAAGGAGAAAATTTTGGTATTTCATATATTGAGGTCGGGTGTAATATTCCCAGATTCTACAGTTATACACAATCGAAGATTTATCGGCGAATAACTCGTAAACTGAAAAAATATTTTTAAACGATTTGAACCAATCGAAAGACTGAATCGAGAGGAAGATTTTGATCAATCATATGTTGAGGTTGGGTGTAATATTTCGAGATTCAACAGGTATACAAAATCGAAGATTTATCGGCGAATAACTCTCAAACTGAAACACGTATTTCCACACGATTCGAATCAATCGAGAGACAGAATCAAGAGGAATATTTTTATATATCATATGTTGCGGTCGGCTGGAATATTTCGAGATTCAACAGGTATAAAAAATCGAAGATTTATCGGCGAATGACTCGTAAACTAATACACATATTTCCACACAATATGAACCAATCGAAAGAATGAATCAAGGGGAAAATTTTGGTATTTCATATATTGAGGTTAGGTGTAATATTCTGAGATTCTACAGTTATACACAATCGAAGATTTATCGGCGAATAACTCGTAAACTGAAAAAGTATTTGTAAACGATTTGAACCAATCGAAAGACTGAATCGAGAGGAAGATTTCGATAAATCATATGTTGAGGCTTGGTGGAATATTTCGTGATTTAACAGGTACACAAAATCGAAGATTTATCGGCGAATAACTCTCAAACTGAAACACGTATTTCCACACGATTTGAACCAATCGACAGACTGGCTCAAGAGGAAGTTTTTGAAATATCATATAATGAGATTGGGTGTAATATTTTGAAATTCAACTGGTATACAAAACCGAACATTCATCGGCTTAGGACTCGTAAAATAATATACATATTCCCACACGATTCAAACCAATCAAAAGACTGAATCAAGAGTAAGATTCTGATATATCATAAATTAGGTCGGGTGGAATATTTCGAGATTCAACAGGTATAGTAAATCGGAGATTTATCGTCGAATAACTCGTAAACTGAAAAAGTATTTGTAAACGATTTGAACCAATCGAAAGACTGAATCGAGAGGAAGATTTTGATAAATCATATGTTGAGGCTTGGTGGAATATTTCGTGATTCAACAGGTATACACAATCGAAGATTTATCGGCGAATAACTCGTAAACTGAAACACGTATTTCCACACGATTTGAACCAATCGACAGACTGGCTCAAGAGGAAGTTTTTGAAATATCATATAATGAGATTGGGTGTAATATTTTGAAATTCAACTGGTATACAAAACCGAACATTCATCGGCTTAGGACTCGTAAAATAATATACATATTCCCACACGATTCAAACCAATCAAAAGACTGAATCAAGAGTAAGATTTTGATATATCATAAATTAGGTCGGGTGGAATATTTCGAGATTCAACAGGTATAGTAAATCGGAGATTTATCGGCGAATAACTCGTAAACTGAAAAAGTATTTGTAAACGATTTGAACCAATCGAAAGACTGAATCGAGAAGAAGATTTTGATAAATCATATGTTGAGGCTTGGTGGAATATTTCGTGATTCAACAGGTATACAAAACCGAACATTTATCGGCGAATAACTCGTAAAATAATATACATATTTCCACACGATTCAAACCAATCGAAAGACTGAATCAAGAGTAAGATTTTGATATATTATAAATTAGGTCAGGTGGAATATTTCTTGATTCAACAGGTATACAAAATCGAAGATTTATCTTCGAATAACTCGTAAACTAATACACGTATTTCCACACGATTCGAACCAATCGAGAGACTGAATCAAGAGGAGGATTCTGATATATCATATGTTGCGGTCGGGTAGAATATTTCGAGATTCAACAGGTATACAAAATCGAAGATTTATCGGCAAATGACTCGTAAACTAATACAGGTATTTCCACACGATTTGAACCAATCGAAAGAATGAATCAAGGAGAAAATTTTGGTATTTCATATATTGAGGTCGGGTGTAATATTCCCAGATTCTACAGTTATACACAATCGAAGATTTATCGGCGAATAACTCGTAAACTGAAAAAATATTTTTAAACGATTTGAACCAATCGAAAGACTGAATCGAGAGGAAGATTTTGATCGATCATATGTTGAGGTTGGGTGTAATATTTCGAGATTCAACAGGTATACAAAATCGAAGATTTATCGGCGAATAACTCTCAAACTGAAACACGTATTTCCACACGATTCGAATCAATCGAGAGACAGAATCAAGAGGAATATTTTTAAATATCATATGTTGCGGTCGGCTGGAATATTTCGAGATTCAACAGGTATAAAAAATCGAAGATTTATCGGCGAATGACTCGTAAACTAATACACGTATTTCCACACAATATGAACCAATCGAAAGAATGAATCAAGGGGAAAATTTTGGTATTTCATATATTGAGGTTAGGTGTAATATTCTGAGATTCTACAGTTATACACAATCGAAGATTTATCGGCGAATAACTCGTAAACTGAAAAAGTATTTGTAAACGATTTGAACCAATCGAAAGACTGAATCGAGAGGAAGATTTCTGATAAATCATATGTTGAGGCTTGGTGGAATATTTCGTGATTCAACAGGTATACAAAATCGAAGATTTATCGGCGAATAACTCTCAAACTGAAACACGTATTTCCACACGATTTGAACCAATCGAAAGACTGGCTTAAGAGGAAGATTTTGATATATCATATATTGAGGTTGGGTGTAATATTTCAAGATTCAACTGGTATACAAAACCGAACATTTATCGGCGAATAACTCGTAAAATAATATACATATTTCCACACGATTCAAACCAATCGAAAGACTGAATCAAGAGTAAGATTTTGATATATTATAAATTAGGTCAGGTGGAATATTTCTTGATTCAACAGGTATACAAAATCGAAGATTTATCTTCGAATAACTCGTAAACTAATACACGTATTTCCACACGATTCGAACCAATCGAGAGACTGAATCAAGAGGAGGATTCTGATATATCATATGTTGCGGTCGGGTAGAATATTTCGAGATTCAACAGGTATACAAAATCGAAGATTTATCGGCAAATGACTCGTAAACTAATACAGGTATTTCCACACGATTTGAACCAATCGAAAGAATGAATCAAGGAGAAAATTTTGGTATTTCATATATTGAGGTCGGGTGTAATATTCCCAGATTCTACAGTTATACACAATCGAAGATTTATCGGCGAATAACTCGTAAACTGAAAAAATATTTTTAAACGATTTGAACCAATCGAAAGACTGAATCGAGAGGAAGATTTTGATCGATCATATGTTGAGGTTGGGTGTAATATTTCGAGATTCAACAGGTATACAAAATCGAAGATTTATCGGCGAATAACTCTCAAACTGAAACACGTATTTCCACACGATTCGAATCAATCGAGAGACAGAATCAAGAGGAATATTTTTAAATATCATATGTTGCGGTCGGCTGGAATATTTCGAGATTCAACAGGTATAAAAAATCGAAGATTTATCGGCGAATGACTCGTAAACTAATACACGTATTTCCACACAATATGAACCAATCGAAAGAATGAATCAAGGGGAAAATTTTGGTATTTCATATATTGAGGTTAGGTGTAATATTCTGAGATTCTACAGTTATACACAATCGAAGATTTATCGGCGAATAACTCGTAAACTGAAAAAGTATTTGTAAACGATTTGAACCAATCGAAAGACTGAATCGAGAGGAAGATTTCTGATAAATCATATGTTGAGGCTTGGTGGAATATTTCGTGATTCAACAGGTATACAAAATCGAAGATTTATCGGCGAATAACTCTCAAACTGAAACACGTATTTCCACACGATTTGAACCAATCGAAAGACTGGCTTAAGAGGAAGATTTTGATATATCATATATTGAGGTTGGGTGTAATATTTCAAGATTCAACTGGTATACAAAACCGAACATTTATCGGCGAATAACTCGTAAAATAATATACATATTTCCACACGATTCAAACCAATCGAAAGACTGAATCAAGAGTAAGATTTTGATATATTATAAATTAGGTCAGGTGGAATATTTCTTGATTCAACAGGTATACAAAATCGAAGATTTATCTTCGAATAACTCGTAAACTAATACACGTATTTCCACACGATTCGAACCAATCGAGAGACTGAATCAAGAGGAGGATTCTGATATATCATATGTTGCGGTCGGGTAGAATATTTCGAGATTCAACAGGTATACAAAATCGAAGATTTATCGGCAAATGACTCGTAAACTAATACAGGTATTTCCACACGATTTGAACCAATCGAAAGAATGAATCAAGGAGAAAATTTTGGTATTTCATATATTGAGGTCGGGTGTAATATTCCCAGATTCTACAGTTATACACAATCGAAGATTTATCGGCGAATAACTCGTAAACTGAAAAAATATTTTTAAACGATTTGAACCAATCGAAAGACTGAATCGAGAGGAAGATTTTGATCGATCATATGTTGAGGTTGGGTGTAATATTCCGAGATTCAACAGGTATACAAAATCGAAGATTTATCGGCGAATAACTCTCAAACTGAAACACGTATTTCCACACGATTCGAATCAATCGAGAGACAGAATCAAGAGGAATATTTTTAAATATCATATGTTGCGGTCGGCTGGAATATTTCGAGATTCAACAGGTATAAAAAATCGAAGATTTATCGGCGAATGACTCGTAAACTAATACACATATTTCCACACAATATGAACCAATCGAAAGAATGAATCAAGGGGAAAATTTTGGTATTTCATATATTGAGGTTAGGTGTAATATTCTGAGATTCTACAGTTATACACAATCGAAGATTTATCGGCGAATAACTCGTAAACTGAAAAAGTATTTGTAAACGATTTGAACCAATCGAAAGACTGAATCGAGAGGAAGATTTCGATAAATCATATGTTGAGGCTTGGTGGAATATTTCGTGATTCAACAGGTATACAAAATCGAAGATTTATCGGCGAATAACTCTCAAACTGAAACACGTATTTCCACACGATTTGAACCAATCGACAGACTGGCTCAAGAGGAGGTTTTTGAAATATCATATAATGAGATTGGGTGTAATATTTTGAAATTCAACTGGTATACAAAACCGAACATTCATCGGCTTAGGACTCGTAAAATAATATACATATTCCCACACGATTCAAACCAATCAAAAGACTGAATCAAGAGTAAGATTTTGATATATCATAAATTAGGTCGGGTGGAATATTTCGAGATTCAACAGGTATAGTAAATCGGAGATTTATCGGCGAATAACTCGTAAACTGAAAAAGTATTTGTAAACGATTTGAACCAATCGAAAGACTGAATCGAGAGGAAGATTTTGATAAATCATATGTTGAGGCTTGGTGGAATATTTCGTGATTCAACAGGTATACACAATCGAAGATTTATCGGCGAATAACTCTCAAACTGAAACACGTATTTCCACACGATTTGAACCAATCGAAAGAATGGAGCATTTGGAAGATTTTGATATATCATATGCTGAGGTTGGGGTGATATTTCCAGAATCAACAGGTATACGAAATCGAAGATTTATCTTCGGATACCTCGTAAAGTATTACACGTATTTCCACACGATTTGAACCAATCGAGTGACGGAATCAGGATGAAGATTTTGATATATGATATGTTGAGGTCAGGTGGAATATTTCGAGATTCAACAGGTATACAAAATCGAAGATTTATCGGCGAAACACTCGTAAACTAATACACGTATTTCCACACGATTTGAACCAATCGAAAGACTGAATCGAGAGGAAGATTTTGATAAATCATATGTTGAGGCTTGGTGGAATATTTCGTGATTCAACAGGTATACAAAATCGAAGATTTATCGGCGAATAACTCTCAAACTGAAACACGTATTTCCACACGATTTGAACCAATCGAAAGACTGGCTCAAGAGGAAGATTTTGATATATCATATATTGAGGTTGGGTGTAATATTTTAAGATTCAACTGGTATACAAAACCGAACATTTATCGGCGAATAACTCGTAAAATAATATACATATTCCCACACGATTCAAACCAATCGAAAGACTGAATCAAGAGTAAGATTTTGATATATCATAAATTAGGTCGGGTGGAATATTTCGAGATTCAACAGGTATAGTAAATCGGAGATTTATCGGCGAATAACTCGTAAACTGAAAAAGTATTTGAAAACGATTATTTGATATATTATAAATTAGGTCAGGTGGAATATTTCTTGATTCAACAGATATACAAAATCGAAGATTTATCTTCGAATAACTCGTAAGCTAATACACGTATTTCCACACGATTCGAACCAATCGAGAGACTGAATCAAGAGGAGGATTCTGATATATCATATATTGCGGTCGGGTAGAATATTTCGAGATTCAACAGGTATACAAAATCGAAGATTTATCGGCAAATGACTCGTAAACTGAAAAAATATTTTTAAACGATTTGAACCAATCGAAAGACTGAATCGAGAGGAAGATTTTGATCAATCATATGTTGAGGTTGGGTGTAATATTTCGAGATTCAACAGGTATACAAAATCGAAGATTTATTGGCGAATAACTCGTAAACTGATACACGTATTTCCTCACGATTTAAACCAATCGAATGACTGACTCAAGTGGAAGACTTTGATTATATCATATGTTGGGGTTGGGAGGTATACAAAATCGAAGATTTATATACGACTACCAGAACGCCAGTTGGAATAACTTCCGACAACATTTAAACAAAAACATTAACATGAACCGTTTCATTGACGACGCAGAAACAATAGACAAGGAAATAGCAAAATTGACAAAAACAATACAAAAAGCAATGACAGACAATATACCACTAATAAAGTATAAGACAAAAAACAAGAAAATCAACGAGGAGACAAAAGACTAAGACGACAATACCAAAGACACCCGACACCCGAACTACGAGACAAAATCTACGAAATAAATACAGAAATCAACGCCAGACTTGAATCGCTTGAAATAGAACAATGGCATGCAAGAATCAGAAAAATAAACGAAAGCGGAAACAACGTCTGGAAAATGATCAAGGCCAAGAAAAATAGAAATAATAATGAAATACCGCCACTAATAATGGATGACATCCTGATCCAAGACCCAAACGAGAAGCTGAATGCAATAGCTGAACAAATAAGAAGAAACCATAATGTAACTAGCCACAAGTCAAACGATGAAACGAAAACACTAGTAGAAAACCATTTCAACGAAATAATGAACCAAGAAAACGACGAAACAACGAGCACAAACCCTGAGGAGGTAAAATATATCATAAGAAAAAAGAAGAATAAGGCGCCAGGTGAAGATGGAATCCAGGACATTATTCTAAAAAATCTTCCCAAAAAGGCTGTAGTTCAGCTGTACTACATAATTAATGCAGCAATAAGACTGAATTATTTCCCAAAACCATGGAAAAATGCTAATATAATCACGATCCGAAAACCCAACAAAGAACCCAACCGGCCAGGTAGCTATAGGCCCATATCTCTTCTCAACACCATGGGCAAGATATGGGAAAGAATTATCCAAAAAAGAATTAATCCTCACCTAGAGAAGAAACAAATAATCCGATCAGAACAATTCGGATTTAAGAAAAATCACACAACTGAACTACAGCTAGCTAGGATAATAGACCACTCTAAAACGGAACTTAATAAAAAACGAAAGACAGGACTAGCTACGCTCGACCTAGAAAAAGCTTATGACACAGTGTGGGAGAAAGCACTTATATCCAAGATAAAATCGCACAGATACCAACAAACTTAATAAAATCAATAAACAGTTACCTCACGGAAAGGACATATGAAGTCAAGTTTAAACATAGGAAAAGTAACAAATATATCATGCCCGAAGGACTCCCGCAGGGAAGTGTACTTTCTCCGACACTGTTCAACATTTTCATAAACGACATACCGACTAACGAAAAAACAAATATAGCACTATACGCAGACGATACAGCAATATATACCTCATCATTTCAAAGAAAAATCATAACAAAAAATCTAGAAACACATATAGCCGAAATAAACGAATACTGTGACAAATGGAAAATCCAAATCAACATAGAAAAAACCCAATTTATGATATTCGCAAATAACACCACACCGACACCATCGACAATAAAAATAATTAACCAAATAGTAAACGAAGACAAAACAATTAAATACCTGGGAATTCACCTCGATAGGAAACTGAATTTTGGAAAACACGTGGAAGAAACAAGAAGGAAAGCCTTGATTAGTAAGAGACATATAGAACCCTACATTTACAAAACATCCCAAGTTGGAAATAAACTAAAAATTGCATTATACAACGCTTACGTCAAATCTATTTTATTACATGGCTGATCGGTATGGTGCTCAACAAATACCAATTTCAAGAAATTACAAACAATAGAAAACGCCTGCTATAGACTGATTGCAGGTAAAAATAGATTAGAAATCAACAACAAAGAACTACAACGGAAATTCAAGTACACACCCATCAAAGACGCAATAAAAACCAGAACGAAAAAATTTTACCAAGAAAAGATAAAATCCAACAAATTGACAGAGACAATTGGACAACAACCTTTCAATAACTCATACCGATACAGGTAGATAAATAACATACCCGAATAGAAGGGCAGGTAAATAAAAACCTGAAAAGGGCCAGGTAAATAACACAATTAAATGGCACGGCAGGTAAACAAATATCTGGATAGAAGGCCAGGTAAATGATATAACTAAATAGAAGGTCAGGCCACATACCTGGACAGGAATTCCTAGTAAAACTATACCTGAAAAGAAGGCCGGGCGGCAAAGCGCCTAGAAGTACCAAATCGAAAAACCCAAGCAAATCTCGTCTCACGCCAAGAAGAAGACGGGAGAAGAAATCAAATAGCGAAAAATTAGATTGCAATACACAAAAATTAACCCTGGTGCGACAGCGGAACAGGAAGATTGAAAATGACAAACATGTCTTTGAAGACAAGAAAATCAAGCAGAAAGGCAACTTTAAATAATAATAATTCGAATAACTCGTAAACTAATACACGTATTTCCTCACGATTTCAACCAATCGAAATACTGACTCAAGAGGAAATTGTTGATATATCATATGTTGAGTTTGGATGTAATATTTCGAAATTCGATCGGTATACAGAATCGAAGATTTATCTTCGAATAACTCGTAAACTGATACACGTATTTCCACACGATTTGAACCAATCGAAAGACTGAATCGAGAAGAAGATTTTAATGAATCATATGTTGAGGTTGGGGTAATATTTCGAGATTCAACAGGTATACAAAATCGAAGATTTATCTTCGAATCCCTCGTAAATTAATACACGTATTTCCACAGGATTTGGACCAATCGAAAGAATGAATCAAGGGGAAAATTTTGGTATATCATTTATTGAGGTTGGGTGTGATATTCCGAGATTCTACAGTTGTACACAATCGAGGATTTATCGGCGAATAACTCGTAAACTGAAAAAGTATTTGTGAACGATTTGAACCAATCGAAAGACTGAATCGAGAGTAAGATTTTGATATATCATGAATTAGGTCGAGTGAAATATTTCGAGATTCAACAGGTATACAGAACCGAAGATTTATCTTCGAATACCTCGTGAACTTATACACGTATTTCCACACGATTTGAACCAATCGAAAGAATGAAGCAACAGAAAGATTTTGATATATCATATGTTGAGGTTGGGTGTAATATTTCGAGATTAAACAGGTATACAAAACCAAAGATTCATCTTCAATTAACTCGTAAACTAGTCCACGTATTTCCACACGATTCGAACCAATCGAGAGACTGAATCAAGAGGAAAATTTTGATAAATCATATGTTGAGGTTGGGTGTAATATTTCGAGATTCAACAGGTATACAAAACCAAAGATTTATTGGCAAATAACTCGTGAATTAATACACGTATTCCCACACGATCTGAACCAATCGAAAGAATGAAGCAAGAGGAAGATTTTAATATATCATATATTGAGGTTGGGTGTGATATTTTGAGATTCAACTGGTATTCAAAACCGAACATTTATCGGCGGATAAATCGTAAAATAATATACATATTTCCACACGATTCAAACCAATCGAAAGACTGAATCAAGAGTAACATTTTGATATATCATAAATTAGGTCGGGTGGAATATTTCGAGATTCAACAGGTATACAAAATCGAAGATTTATCTTCGAATACCTCGTAAACTAATACACGTATTCCCACACGATTTGAACCAATCGAAAGGATAATTCAAGGGGAAAATTTTGGTATATCATATATTGAGGTTGGGTGTAATATTCCGAGATTTTACAGTTATACACAATCGAAGATTTATCGGCGAATTACTCGTAAACTGAGAAAGTATTTGTAAACGATTTGAACCAATCGAAAGACTGAATCGAGAAGAAGATTTTGATAAATCATATGTTGAGGTTGGGTGTAATATTTCGAGATTCGACAGGTATAAAAAACCAAAGATTTATTGGCGATTAACTCGTGAATTAATACACGTATTTCCACACGATCTGAACCAATCAAAAGAATGAAGCAAGAGGAAGATTTTGATATATGATATGCTGAGTTTGGAGTGATATTTCGAGATTCATCTTCGAATAACTCGTAAACTGATACACGTATTCCCACACGATTTGAACCTATCGAAAGACTAACTCAAGAGGAAGTTTTTGATATATCATATGTTGCGGTCGGGTGGAATATTTCGACATTCAATAGGTATACAAAATCGAAGATTTATCGGCGAATAACTCGTAAACTGATTCACGTATTTCCACACGATTTGAACCAATCGAAAGACTGACTCAAGAGGAAGATTTTGACATATCATATGTTGAGGTTGGGAAAAATATTTTGAGATTCAACTGGTATTCAAAACCGAACATTTATCGGCGAATAACTCGTAAAATAATATACATATTTCCACACAATTCAAACCAATCGAAAGAATGAATCAAGAGTAAGATTTTGATATGTCATAAATTAGGTAGGGTGGAATATTTCGAGATTCAACAGGTATACAAAATCGGAGATTTATCTTCGAATACCTCGTAAACTAATACACATATTTCCACACGATTTAAACCAATCGAAAGGATGAATCGAGGGTAAAATTTTGGTATAACATATATTGAGGTTGAGTGTAATATTCCGAGATCTTACAGTTATACACAATCGAAGATTTATCGGCGAATAACTCGTAAACTGAAAAAATATTTGTAAGCGATTTGAACCAATCGAAAGACTGAATCGAGAGGAAGATTTTGATAAATCATGTGTTGAGGTTGGGTATAATATTTCGAGATTCAACAGGTATACAAAACCAAAGATTTATTGGCAAATAACTCGTGAATTAATACACGTACTTCCACAAGATCTGAACCAATCGAAAGAATGAAGCAAGTGGAAGATTTTGATATATAATATCTGTGGTTGAGGTGATATTTCGAGATTCAACAGGTATAAGAAATCGAAGATATATCCTTGAATAACTCGTGAACTAATACACGTATTTCCACACGATTTGAACCAATCGAAATACTGACTCAAGAGAAAGTTTTTGATATATCATGTGCTGAGGTTGGGTGTAATATTTCGAGATTCGACAAGTATACAAAATTGAAGATTCATTGGCGAATAACTCGTAAACTGATACACGTATTCCCACACGATTTGAACCAAACGAAACACTGACTCAAGAGGAAGACTTAGATATATCATATGTTGGGGTTGGGAGTAATATTTCTTGATTCAACTGGTATACAAAACCGAAGATTTATCTTCGAATACCTCGTAAACTAATACACGTATTTCCACACGATTTGAACCAATCGAAAGAATGAAGCAAGAGAAAGATTTTGATATATCAAATGCTGAGGTTGGATGTGATATTTCGAGTTTCAACAGGTATACAAAATCGAAGATTTATCTTCGAATACCTGGTAAACTAATACACGTATTTCCACACGATTTGAACAAATCGAAAGACTGACTCCTATGCTTAATATTGTCAACTTTTTACCTCCAGGTTTTCAAGACTGTTAACTGTTTTCCTTCAGTTTTAAACACTGTAAACTGTTCACTTTCAGTCTCTGAAGACTCTAAACAGTTAACCACCAGTTTTGAAGGCTATATACTGTTAACTTCCAGTCTCTTAAGACTGTAAACTGTTTACCTCCAAGTTTTCGAGACTGTGAACTGTTGACCTCCAATTTTGAAGACTGTGTACTGTTCACCTCTAATTTTTAAGACTGTGAACTGTTCACCTCCGTTTCTGGAGACTGTAAACTGTTTACCTTTAGTATCTTAATATTGTTAACTGTTTACCTCCAGGTTTTCAAGACTGTGAACTGTTTACCTTCGGTTTTGAAGACTGTGAAATATTTACCTCCGTTTCTTAAGACTGTAACTATTTACTTTCAGTTTTGCACACTGTAAACTCTTCACTCCCAGTCTCTGAAGACTCTAAACTGATTACCTTCAGTTTTCAAGATTGTTATCCATTCACCTTTAGTTTTGAAAACTGTGAACTGTTCACCTCCGTTTTTGGAGACTGTGAACTGTTTACCTTCAGATTTGAAGACTGTGAACTATTTACCTCCGTTTCTTAAGACTATAACTGTTTACTTTCAATTTTGAACACTGTAAACTGTTTACCTTCAGTTTTGAAGACTGCAAACTGCTCACTTTCAGTCTCTGGAGACTGCTAACTGTTAACCTTCAGCTTTGAAGACTGGAAACTGTTCACCTTCAGTTTTCAAGACTGTAAACTGTTCACCTCTAGTTTTGAAAACTGTAAACTGTTCACCTCCAGTTTTCAAGACTGTTAACTGTTCACCTTCAGTTTTGAAAACTGTAAACTGTTCACATCCAGTTTTGTAGACTGTGGAATATTCACCTCCGTTTCTTAAGACTGTAACGGTTTACATTCAGTTTTGAACACAGTAAACTGTTCACTTTCAGTCTCTGGAGACTGTAAACTGCTTACCAACAGTTTTGAAGACTGTAAACTGTTAACCTTCAGTTTTCAACACTGTAAACTGTTCAGTTTTGGAGACTGTAAACTGTTTACCTCGGTTTCTGAAGACTATAAACTGTTAAGTTTCAGGTTTGGAGACTTTAAACTGTTAAACTTCAGTTTTGAAGTCTGTAAACTGTTTACCTTCAGTTTTGAAGTCTATCAACTGTTCACATTCAGTTTTGAAGATTGTAAACTGTTTACCTCCAGTTTTTCGAGACTGTAAACTGTTTTCCTTCAGTTTTGA
Organism: Diorhabda elongata; assembly: GCA_026230145.1. Taxonomy (NCBI): domain Eukaryota; kingdom Metazoa; phylum Arthropoda; class Insecta; order Coleoptera; family Chrysomelidae; genus Diorhabda; species Diorhabda elongata. The sequence goes on from CM047926.1 coordinate 34,828,989, forward strand.
ACACTGTAAATTGTTCACTTTCAGTCTCTGAAGACTCTAAACTGTTAACCTCCAGTTTTGAAGGCTATATACTGTTAACTTCCAGTCTCTTAAGACTGTAAACTGTTTACCTCCAAATTTTCGAGACTGTGAACTGTTGACCTCCAGTTTTGAAGACTGTGTACTCTTCACCTCTAATTTTTAAGACTGTGAACTGTTCACCTCCGTTTCTGGAGACTGTAAACTGTTTACCTTTAGTATCTTAATATTGTTAACTGTTTACCTCCAGGTTTTCAAGACTGTGAACTGTTTACCTTCGGTTTTGAAGACTGTGAAATATTTACCTCCGTTTCTTAAGACTGTAACTATTTACTTTCAGTTTTGCACACTGTAAACTGTTCACTCCCAGTCTCTGAAGACTCTAAACTGTTTACCTTCAGTTTTCAAGATTGTTATCCATTCACCTTTAGTTTTGAAAACTGTGAACTGTTCACCTTCGTTTTTGGAGACTGTGAACTGTTTACCTTCAGATTTGAAGACTGTGAACTATTTACCTCCGTTTCTTAAGACTATAACTGTTAACTTTCAATTTTGAACACTGTAAACTGTTTACCTTCAGTTTTGAAGACTGCAAACTGCTCACTTTCAGTCTCTGGAGACTGCTAATTGTTAACCTTCAGCTTTGAAGACTGGAAACTGTTCACCTTCAGTTTTCAAGACTGTAAACTGTTCACCTCTAGTTTTGAAAACTGTAAACTGTTCACCTCCAGTTTTCAAGACTGTTAACTGTTTACCTTCAGTTTTGAAAACTGTAAACTGTTTACATCCAGTTTTGTAGACTGTGAAATATTCACCTCCGTTTCTTAAGACTCCAGTTTTAAAGACTGTGTACTGTTTATCTCCAGTTTTCAAAACTTTGAACTGTTTTCCTCCGTTTCTGGCGATTGTATCTGTTCAGTTTTGAACACTGTAAACTAATTACTTTCAGTCTCTGAAGACTTTAAACTGTGTATTCTCAGTTTTGAAGGTTGTCACCCATATACGTTCAGTCTCTAAGGACTGTAAACTGTTAACCTCTAATCTCTGGAAATTATAAACTGTTCACCTCCAGTTTTTCAAGACTGTAAACTTTTCACCTTCAGTTTTGAAGACTGTGAACTGTTATCTTTCAGACTCTTAAGATTGTTAACTGTTTACCTCCAGTTTTTTAAGACTGTAAATTGTCTAGCTCCAGTTTTGAAGACTGTAAACTGTTCACCTCCACTTTTGAAGACTGTAATCTGTTAACCCCCAGTTTTGAAGTTTGTAAAATCTTAAGCTCCAGTTTTTCATGACTGTTAACGGTTTACCTTCAGTTTTGAAGACTGTAAACTGTTCACCTTCATTTTTGAAGACTGTAAACTGTCCACCTTCAGTTTTAAAAACAGTAAACTGTTAACCTTCAGTTTTGAGGTTAATAAACCGTTTACCTCCAGTTTTTCAAGAATGTCAGTTTTGAAGACTGTGAACTGTTCACCTTCAGTTTTGAAGACTGTAAAATGTTTACCTTTGTTTCTGAAGACTGTAAACTTATTACCTCCAGTTTTGAGGACTGGAAAGTTTTCACCTTCAGTTTTGAAGACTGTAAACTGTTCACCTTCAGTTCTGAAGACTGTTAGCTGTTTGCCTTCAAATTTTAAGTCTGTGAACTGTTTATCCCTGTTGCTAAAGACTGCAAACTATCAACCTTTGGAGTCTACCAACTGTATACCTCCGTTTCTAGAGACTGTAATTGTTAACCTTCAGTTTTGGACATTGTAAACTGTTTACCTCCAGTTTTGGAGGCTGTGAACTATTTTCTTTAGTTTTGAAGACTGTAAAATGTTTACCCCCGTTACTGAAGACTGTAAACTGTTAACCTTCAGTTTTAAAGATTGTAAATTCTAAACCTCCAGTTTTGAAGGTTTTAAACTAATTACCCCCAGTTTTTCATGACTGGAAACTGTTTACCTTCAGTTTGGGAGGCTGTAAACTGTTTTCCTCGGTTACTGAAAACTGTAAACTGTTCTCCTTCATTTTTGAAGACAGTAAACTGTTAACCTTCAGTTATGAAGATTGTAAACTGTTAACCTCCAGTTTTTCATGTCTGTAAACTGTTTACCTTCAGTTTTGAAGACTGGAAACGGTTAACCTTCAGTTTAGAAGACTATAAACTGTTCACCCCTAGTTTTGATGACTGTAAACTGTTAACCTCCAGTTTTGGAGAATGTAAACTGTTAACCTTCAGTTTTTCAAGACTGTAAACTGTTTACCTTCTGTTTCGAAGGCTGTAAACTGTTTTCCTTCAGTTTTGAAGACTGTTAAATGTTCACCTCCAGTTTTTCAAGACTGTAAATTGTTTACCTTCAGTTTTGGAGGCTGTAAACTGTTTTCCTCCAGTTTTGAAGACTATAAACTGTTCACCTTCAGTTCTGAAGTCTGTGAACTGTTAACCTCCAGTTTTGAGGACTGTGAACTATTTAACTTCCGTTTTGAAGTCTGGAAATTGTTTACCTTCAGTTTTGAAAGCTGTAAACTGTTTTTCTCCAGTTTTGAAGACTGTAAAATGTTTACCTCGGTTTCTGAAGACTGTAAACTTATTACCTTCAGTTTTGAGGACTGTAAAATTTTTACCTCCAGTTTTGAAGACTGCAAACTGTTCACCTTCTATCCTGAAGTGTGTAAAATGTTTACCTTCAGTTTTGAAGACTGTAATCAGTTTTGAAGACTGGAAACTGTTCACCATCAGTTTTGAAGACTGTAAACTGTTTACCTCCAGTTTTGAAGGCTGTAAACTGTTTTCCTTAAGTTTTAAAGACTGTAAAATATTTACCCCCGTTACTGAAGATTGTAAACTGTTTACCTCTAATCTCTGGAAATTATAAACTGTTCACCTCCAGTTTTTCAAGACTGTAAACTTTTCACCTTCAGTTTTGAAGACTGTGAACTGTTTACATTCAGTTTTTAAGACTGTAAACTGTTTACCTCCGTTACATGAGACTGTAACTGTTTAACTTCAGTTTTGAACACTGTAAACTGTTATCTTTCAGACTCTTAAGATTGTAAACTGTTAACCTCCAGTTTTTTAAGACTGTAAATTGTCTAGCTCCAGTTTTGAAGAGTGTAATTTGTTTTCCTTCAGTTTTGAAGATTGTGGAATGTTAACCTCCATTTCCGAAGACTGTAAACTGTTCACCTCCAGTTCTGAAGACTGTAAACTGTTCACCTCCACTTTTGAAGACTGTAATCTGTTAACCTTCAGTTTTGAAGATTGTAAACGGTTAACCCCCAGTTTTGAAGTTTGTAAAATCTTAAGCTCCAGTTTTTCATGACTGTTAACGGTTTACCTTCAGTTTTGAAGACTGTAAACTGTTCACCTTCATTTTTGAAGACTGTAAACTGTCCACCTTCAGTTTTAAAAACAGTGAACTGTTAACCTCCAGTTTTGAGGATAATAAACCGTTAACCTCCAGTTTTTCAAGAATGTAAACTGTTCACCTCCAGTTTTGAAGACTGTGAACTGTTAACCTTCAGTTTTAAATATTGTAATCTGTAAACATCTAGTTTCTCATGTCTGTAAACTACTTACCTTCAGTTTTGTAGACTGTAAACTATTTTCCTCCAGTTTTGGAAACTGTAAACTGTTGACCTTCAGTTTTGAAGACTGTAAACTCTTTTCCTTCTGTTTCGAAGGCTGTAAACTGTTTTCCTTCAGTTTTGAAGATTGTAAAATGTTTACCTCTGTTTCTGAAGTATGTAAACTGTTTAATTTTAGTTTTTGAGACTGTAAAATGTTTACCTCCAGTTCTGAAGACCGTAAACTGTTGACCTTCAGTTTTGAAGATTGTGAAATATTAACCTCCAGTTTTAAAGATATTAAACTCTTAATCTCCAGTTTTGAAGACTGTAAACTGTTAACCTTCAGTTTTAAATATTGTAATCTGTAAACCTCTAGATTTTCATGTCTGTAAACTAGTTACCTTCAGTTTTGTAGACTGTAAACTGTTTTCCTCCAGTTTTGGAAACTGTAAACTGTTGACCTTCAGTTTTGAAGACTGTAAACTGTTTTCCTTCTGTTTCGAAGGCTGTAAACTGTTTACCTCCAGATTTGAGACTGTAGAATGTTAACCTCCAGTTTAGAAGACTGGAAACTGTTCACCGTCAGTTTTGAAAACCGTAAACTGTTGACCTCCAGTTTTTCAAGACTGTAAAATGTTTACCTTTAGTTTTGAAGGCTGTAAACAGTTTTGGAGACTGTAAACTGTTTTCCTTCAGTTTTGAAGATTGCAAAATGTTTACCTCTGTTTATGAAGACTGTGAACTGTTCACCTTCAGTTCTGAAGACTGGAAACTGTTAACCTTCAGTTTTCAAGATTTTAATCTGTTTACCTCCAGTTTTGAGGACTGGAAACTGTTCATCTTCAGTTTTGAAGACCGTTAACTGTTCACCTTCGGCTTTGAAGACTGTGAATTGTTAACCTCCGGTTTTGAGAATTGTAAACTATTTACCTCCAGTTTTTCAAGACTGTTAAATGTTGACCTTCAGTTATGAAGGATGTAAACTGTTTTCCTTCAGCTTTGAGGATTGTAAACTGTTAACCTCTAGTTTTTCATGTCTGTGAACTGTTTACCCCCAGTTTTGTAGACTGTGAATTGTTTACCTTCAATTTTGAAGAATGGAAACTGTTTACCTCCAGTGTAGAAGACAGTAAACTGTTCACCTTCAGTTTTGAAGACTGTGAACTGTTAACCTTCAGTTTTGAAGATTGTAAAATGTTTACCTCCGGTTTTTTAAGACTCTGAACTGTTTACCTTTTGTTTCGAAGGCTGTAAACTGTTTACCTCCAGTTTTGAAGACTGTGAACTCTTTACCTCCAGTTTTGTAGGCTGTAAACTGTTTACCTCCAGTTTTCAAGGCTGCAAACTGTTTTCCTTCAGTTTTAAAGACTGTAAAATATTTACATCCGTTACTGAAGATTGTAAACTGTTTACCTTCAGTTTTGGAGACTGTAAACTGTTCACCTTCAGATCTGAAGACTGTAAACTGTTAACCCCCAGTTTTGAACACTGTAAAATGTTGACCTTCAGTTTCAAAGATTGTAAACTCTTAACCTCCAGTTTTGAAAATTGTGAACTAATTACCTCCAGATTATCATGACTGTAAACTGTTTACTTTCAGTTTTGAAGACTGTAAACTGTTTACCTCCAGTTTTGAAGACTGGAAACTGTTTACCTTCAGTTTGGGATGCTGTAAACTGTTTCCCTTCGGATTTGAAGACTGTAAAATGTTTACTTCCGTTACTGAAGTCTGTAAACTGTTCACCTTCAGTTTTGATGACTGTAAACTGTTAACCTTCAGTTTTGAATATTGTAAACTGTAAACCTCTAGTTTTTCATGTCTGTAAACTACTTACCTTCAGTTTTGTAGACTGTTAACTTTTCTCTACCAGTTTCGAAGACTGGAAACTGTTTACCTTTAATTTTGGAAACTGTAAACTGTTAACCTTCAGTTTTGGAGACTGTAAACTGTTTTCCTTCAGTTTTGAAGATTGAAAAATGTTTACCTCTGCTTCTGAAAACTGTGAACTGTTCACCTTCAGTTCTGTAGACTGGAAACTGTTAACCTTCAGTTTTCAAGATTTTAAACTGTTCACCCCCATTTTTGAAGACTGGAAACTGTTCATCTTTGGTTTTGGAGACTGTAATTTGTTAACCTTTAGTTTTGAAAATTGTAAACTATTAATCTCCAGTTTTTCAAGACTGTAGACTGTTTACTTTCAGTTTTGTAGACTGTAAACTGTTTTCCTCCAGTTTTGAAGACTGGTAACTGTTAACCTTCTGTTTAGAGATTGTAAACTGTTCACCTTTAGTTTTGAAGACTGTAAACTGTTAACCTTCAGTTTTGAAGATTGTGAAATATTGACCTCCAGTTTTAGAGATTGGGAACTCTAAACCTCCAGTTTTGAAGACTGTTAACTGTTTACCTCCAGTTTTGAAGACTGGAAGCTGTTAACCTTCAGTTTGGGAGGCTGTAAACTGTTTTCATTCGGTTATGAAGACTGTAGAATGTTTACCTCCGTCACTGAAGACTGTAAACTGTTCACCTTCAGTTTTGAAGACTGTGAACTGTTAACCTTCAGTTTTAAATATTATAATCTGTAAACCTCTAGTTTTTCATGTCTGTAAACTAGTTACCTTCAGTTTTGTAGACTGTAAACTGTTTTCCTCCAGTTTTGGAAACTGTAAACTGTTGACCTTCAGTTTTGAAGATTGTGAAATATTAACCTCCAGTTTTAAAGATTGTAAACTCTTAACCTCCAGTTTTGAAGACTGTAAACTGTCCACCTTCAGTTTTAAAAACAGTGAACTGTTAACCTCCAGTTTTGAGGATAATAAACCGTTAACCTCCAGTTTTTCAAGAATGTAAACTGTTCACCTCCAGTTTTGAAGACTGTGAACTGTTAACCTTCAGTTTTAAATATTGTAATCTGTAAACATCTAGTTTCTCATGTCTGTAAACTACTTACCTTCAGTTTTGTAGACTGTAAACTATTTTCCTCCAGTTTTGGAAACTGTAAACTGTTGACCTTCAGTTTTGAAGACTGTAAACTCTTTTCCTTCTGTTTCGAAGGCTGTAAACTGTTTTCCTTCAGTTTTGAAGATTGTAAAATGTTTACCTCTGTTTCTGAAGTATGTAAACTGTTTAATTTTAGTTTTTGAGACTGTAAAATGTTTACCTCCAGTTCTGAAGACCGTAAACTGTTGACCTTCAGTTTTGAAGATTGTGAAATATTAACCTCCATTTTTAAAGATATTAAACTCTTAATCTCCAGTTTTGAAGACTGTAAACTGTTAACCTTCAGTTTTAAATATTGTAATCTGTAAACCTCTAGATTTTCATGTCTGTAAACTAGTTACCTTCAGTTTTGTAGACTGTAAACTGTTTTCCTCCAGTTTTGGAAACTGTAAACTGTTGACCTTCAGTTTTGAAGACTGTAAACTGTTTTCCTTCTGTTTCGAAGGCTGTAAACTGTTTACCTCCAGATTTGAGACTGTAGAATGTTAACCTCCAGTTTAGAAGACTGGAAACTGTTCACCGTCAGTTTTGAAAACCGTAAACTGTTGACCTCCAGTTTTTCAAGACTGTAAAATGTTTACCTTTAGTTTTGAAGGCTGTAAACAGTTTTGGAGACTGTAAACTGTTTTCCTTCAGTTTTGAAGATTGCAAAATGTTTACCTCTGTTTATGAAGACTGTGAACTGTTCACCTTCAGTTCTGAAGACTGGAAACTGTTAACCTTCAGTTTTCAAGATTTTAATCTGTTTACCTCCAGTTTTGAGGACTGGAAACTGTTCATCTTCAGTTTTGAAGACCGTTAACTGTTCACCTTCGGCTTTGAAGACTGTGAATTGTTAACCTCCGGTTTTGAGAATTGTAAACTATTTACCTCCAGTTTTTCAAGACTGTTAAATGTTGACCTTCAGTTATGAAGGATGTAAACTGTTTTCCTTCAGCTTTGAGGATTGTAAACTGTTAACCTCTAGTTTTTCATGTCTGTGAACTGTTTACCCCCAGTTTTGTAGACTGTGAATTGTTTACCTTCAATTTTGAAGAATGGAAACTGTTTACCTCCAGTGTAGAAGACAGTAAACTGTTCACCTTCAGTTTTGAAGACTGTGAACTGTTAACCTTCAGTTTTGAAGATTGTAAAATGTTTACCTCCGGTTTTTTAAGACTCTGAACTGTTTACCTTTTGTTTCGAAGGCTGTAAACTGTTTACCTCCAGTTTTGAAGACTGTGAACTCTTTACCTCCAGTTTTGTAGGCTGTAAACTGTTTACCTCCAGTTTTCAAGGCTGCAAACTGTTTTCCTTCAGTTTTAAAGACTGTAAAATATTTACATCCGTTACTGAAGATTGTAAACTGTTTACCTTCAGTTTTGGAGACTGTAAACTGTTCACCTTCAGATCTGAAGACTGTAAACTGTTAACCCCCAGTTTTGAACACTGTAAAATGTTGACCTTCAGTTTCAAAGATTGTAAACTCTTAACCTCCAGTTTTGAAAATTGTGAACTAATTACCTCCAGATTATCATGACTGTAAACTGTTTACTTTCAGTTTTGAAGACTGTAAACTGTTTACCTCCAGTTTTGAAGACTGGAAACTGTTTACCTTCAGTTTGGGATGCTGTAAACTGTTTCCCTTCGGATTTGAAGACTGTAAAATGTTTACTTCCGTTACTGAAGTCTGTAAACTGTTCACCTTCAGTTTTGATGACTGTAAACTGTTAACCTTCAGTTTTGAATATTGTAAACTGTAAACCTCTAGTTTTTCATGTCTGTAAACTACTTACCTTCAGTTTTGTAGACTGTTAACTTTTCTCTACCAGTTTCGAAGACTGGAAACTGTTTACCTTTAATTTTGAAAACTGTAAACTGTTAACCTTCAGTTTTGGAGACTGTAAACTGTTTTCCTTCAGTTTTGAAGATTGAAAAATGTTTACCTCTGCTTCTGAAAACTGTGAACTGTTCACCTTCAGTTCTGTAGACTGGAAACTGTTAACCTTCAGTTTTCAAGATTTTAAACTGTTCACCCCCATTTTTGAAGACTGGAAACTGTTCATCTTTGGTTTTGGAGACTGTAATTTGTTAACCTTTAGTTTTGAAAATTGTAAACTATTAATCTCCAGTTTTTCAAGACTGTAGACTGTTTACTTTCAGTTTTGTAGACTGTAAACTGTTTTCCTCCAGTTTTGAAGACTGGTAACTGTTAACCTTCTGTTTAGAGATTGTAAACTGTTCACCTTTAGTTTTGAAGACTGTAAACTGTTAACCTTCAGTTTTGAAGATTGTGAAATATTGACCTCCAGTTTTAGAGATTGGGAACTCTAAACCTCCAGTTTTGAAGACTGTTAACTGTTTACCTCCAGTTTTGAAGACTGGAAGCTGTTAACCTTCAGTTTGGGAGGCTGTAAACTGTTTTCATTCGGTTATGAAGACTGTAGAATGTTTACCTCCGTCACTGAAGACTGTAAACTGTTCACCTTCAGTTTTGAAGACTGTGAACTGTTAACCTTCAGTTTTAAATATTATAATCTGTAAACCTCTAGTTTTTCATGTCTGTAAACTAGTTACCTTCAGTTTTGTAGACTGTAAACTGTTTTCCTCCAGTTTTGGAAACTGTAAACTGTTGACCTTCAGTTTTGAAGATTGTGAAATATTAACCTCCAGTTTTAAAGATTGTAAACTCTTAACCTCCAGTTTTGAAGACTGTGAACTGTTGACCTCCAGTTTTGAAGATCGTAAACTGTTTATCCCCATTTTTTCAAGACTGTTAAATGTTGACCTTCAGTTATGAAGGATGTAAACTGTTTTCCTTAAGCTTTGAGGATTATAAACTGTTAACCTCTAGTTTTTCATGTCTGTAAACTGTTTACCCCCAGTTTTGTAGACTGTGAATTGTTTATCTTCAGTTTTGAAGAATGGAAACTGTTTACCTTCAGTGTAGAAGACAGTAAACTGTCACCTTCAGTTTTGAAGACTGTGAACTGTTAACCTTCAGTTTTGAAGATTGTAAACTGTTAACCTCCGGTTTTTCAAGACTATGAACTGTTTACCTTTTGTTTCGAAGGCTGTAAACTGTTTACCTCCAGTTTTGAAGACTGTGAACTGTTTACCTCCAGTTTTGTAGGCTGTAAACTGTTTACCTCCAGTTTTGAAGGCTGCAAACTGTTTTCCTTCAGTTTTAAAGACTGTAAAATATTTACCCCCGTTACTGAAGATTGTGAACTGTTTACCTTCAGTTTTGGAGACTGTAAACTGTTCACCTTCAGATCTGAAGACTGTAAACTGTTAACCTCCAGTTTTGAAGACTGTAAAATGTTGACCTTCAGTTTCAAAGATTGTAAACTCTTAACCTCCAGTTTTGAAAATTGTAAACTAATTACCTCCAGATTTTCATGACTGTAAACTGTTTACTTTCAGTTTTGAAGACTGTAAACTGTTTACCTCCAGTTTTGAAGACTGGAAACTGTTTACCTTCAGTTTGGGATGCTGTAAACTGTTTCCCTTCGGATTTGAAGACTGTAAAATGTTTACTTCCGTTACTGAAGACTGTGAACTGTTCACCTTCAGTTTTGATGACTGTAAACTGTTTTCCTCCAGTTTTGAAGACTGGTAACTGTTAACCTTCTGTTTAGAGATTGTAAACTGTTCACCTTTAGTTTTGAAGACTGTAAACTGTTAACCTTCAGTTTTGAAGACTGTGAACTGTTAACCTTCAGTTTTAAATATTGTAATCTGTAAACCTCTAGTTTTTCATGTCTGTAAACTACTTACCTTCAGTTTTGTAGACTGTAAACTGTTTTCCTCCAGTTTTGGGAACTGTAAACTGTTGACCTTCAGTTTTGAAGACTGTAAACTCTTTTCCTTCTGTTTCGAAGGCTGTAAACTGTTTTCCTTCAGTTTTGAAGATTGTAAAATGTTTACCTCTGTTTCTGAAGTGTGTAAACTGTTTAATTTTAGTTTTTGAGACTGTAAAATGTTTAGCTCCAGTTTTGAAGACTGTTAACTGTTCACCTTCAGTTCTGAAGACTGTAAACTGTTGACTTTCAGTTTTGAAGATTGTGAAATATTAACCTCCAGTTTTAAAGATTGTAAACTCTTAACCTCCAGTTTTGAAGACTGTAAACTGTTTACCTCCAGTTTTGAAGACTGGAAAATGTTAACCTTCAGTTTGGGAGGATGTAAACTGTTTTCATTCGGTTATGAAGACTGTAAAATGTTGAGCTCCGTCACTGAAGACTGTAAACTGTTCACCTTCAGTTTTGAAGACTGTAAATGTTAACCTTCAGTTTTAAATATTGTAATCTGTGAACCTCTAGATTTTCATGTCTGCAAACTACTTACCTTCAGTTTTGTAGACTGTAAACTGTTTTCCTCCAGTTTTGGAAACTGTAATTTGTTGACCTTCAGTTTTTGAGACTGTAGAATGTTAAACTCCAGTTTAGAAGACTGGAAACTGTTCACCTTCAGTTTTGAAGACCGTAAACTGTCAACTTCGGTTTTGAAGACTGTAAACTGTTAACCTCTAGTTTTTCATGTCTGTAAACTACTTACCTTCAGTTTTGTAGACTGTAAACTGTTTTCCTCCAGTTTTGAAGACTGGAAACTGTTAACCTCCAGTTTAGAAACTGTAGTTTTTCATGTCTGTAAACTACTTACCTTCAGTTTTGTAGACTGTAAACTGTTTTCCTCCAGTTTTGAAGACTGGAAACTGTCAACCTCCAGTTTAGAAACTGTAAACTGTTCACCTTCAGTTTTGAAAATTGTAAACTATTTACCTCCAGTTTTTCAAGACTGTAGACGGTTTACCTTCAGTTTTATAGACTGAAAACTGTTAACCTTCAGTTTTGAATATTGTAATCTGTAAACCTCTAGCTTTTCATGTCTGTAATCTACTTACCTTCAGTTTTGTAAACTGTAAACTGTTTTCCTCCAGTTTTGAAGACTGGAAACTGTTAACCTTCAGCTTAGAGACTGTAAACTGTTCACCTTTAGTTTTGCAGACTGTAAAATCTTTTCCTTCTGTTTCGAAGGCTGTAAACTGTTTTCCTTCAGTTTTGAAGATTTTAATATGTTTACCTCTGTTTCTAAAGTATGTAAACTGTTTAATTTTCGTTTTTGAGACTGTAAAATGTTTACCTCCAGTTTTGAATTTTGTAAACTCTGAACCTCTAGTTTTTCATGTCTCTAAACTACTTACCTTCAGTTTTGAAGACTGTAAACGGTTTTCCTTCTGTTTCGAAGGCTGTAAACTGTTTTCCTTCAGTTTTAAAGATTGTAAAATGTTTACCTCTGTTCCTGAAGTCTGTAAACTGTTTACCTTTAGTTTTTGAGACTGTAATATGTTCACCTCCAGTTTTGAAGACTGTAAACTGTTCACCTTCAGTTCTGAAAACTGTAAACTGTTGACCTCCAGTTTTGAAGATTGTAAACTGTTTACCTCCAGTTTTTCAAGACTGTAAGATGTGTACCTCCAGTTTTGAAGGCTGTAAACTGTTTTCCTTCAGCTTTGAGGATTGTAATCTGTTAACCTCTAGTTTTTCATGCCTGTAAACTGTTTACCCCCAGTTTTGTAGACTGTAAATTGTTTACCTTCAGTTTTGAAGAATGGAACTGTTTACCTTCAGGGTAGAAGACAGTAAACTGTTCACCTCCAGTTTTGAGGACTGTGAACTGTTCACCTTCATATCTGAAGACTGGAAACTGCTAACCTTCAGTTTTCAAGATTTTAAACTGTTTACCTCCAGTTTTGAAGACTGGAAACTGTTCATCTTCAGTTCTGAAGACCGTAAACTGTTCACCTTCAGTTCTGAAGACTGTAAACTGTTGACTTTCAGTTTTGAAGATTGTGAAATATTAACCTCCAGTTTTGAAGATTGTAAACTCTTAACCTCCAGTTTTGAAGACTGTAAACTGTTTACCTCCAGTTTTGAGGACTGGAAAATGTTAACCTTCAGTTTGGGAGGATGTAAACTGTTTTCATTCGGTTATGAAGACTGTAAAATGTTGAGCTCCGTCACTGAAGACTGTAAACTGTTCACCTTTAGTTTTGAAGACTGTAACTGTTAACCTTCAGTTTTAAATATTGTAATCTGTGAACCTCTAGATTTTCATGTCTGTAAACTACTTACCTTCAGTTTTGTAGACTGTAAACTGTTTTCCTCCAGTTTTGGGAACTGTAATTTGTTGACCTTCAGTTTTGAAGACTGTAAACTGTTTTCCTTCTGTTTCGAAAGCTGTAAACTGTTTTCCTTCAGTTTTGAAGATTGTAAAATGTTTACCTCTGTTTCTGAAGTCTGTAAACTGTTTACCTTCAGTTTTTGAGACTGTAGAATGTTAAACTCGAGTTTAGAAGACTGGAAACTGTTCACCTCCAGTTTTGAAGACCGTAAACTGTCAACTTCGGTTTTGAAGACTGTAAACTGTTAACCTTCAGTTTTGAAAATTGTGAACTATTAACCTCGAGTTTTTCAAGACTGTATACTGTTTACTTTCAGTTTTATAGACTGTAAACTGTAAACCTTCCGTTTTGAATATTGTAAACTCTAAACCTCTAGTTTTTCATGTCTGTAAACTACTTACCTTCAGTTTTGTAGACTGTAAACTGTTTTCCTCCAGTTTTGAAGACTGGAAACTGTTAACCTCCAGTTTAGAAACTGTAAACTGTTCACCTTCAGTTTTGAAGACTGTAAACTGTTTACCTTCAGTTTTTCAAGACTGTAGACTGTTTACCTTCAGTTTTATAGACTGAAAACTGTTAACCTTCAGTTTTGAATATTGTAAACCGTAAACCTCAAAGTTTTTCATGTCTGAAAACTACTTACCTTCTGTTTTGTAGACTGTAAACTGTTTTCCTCCAGTTTTGAAGACTGGAAACAGTTAACCTCCAGTTTAGAAACTGTAGTTTTTCATGTCTGTAAACTACTTACCTTCAGTTTTGTAGACTGTAAACTGTTTTCCTCCAGTTTTGAAGACTGGAAACTGTCAACCTCCAGTTTAGAAACTGTAAACTGTTCACCTTCAGTTTTGAAAATTGTAAACTATTTACCTCCAGTTTTTCAAGACTGTAGACGGTTTACCTTCAGTTTTATAGACTGAAAACTGTTAACCTTCAGTTTTGAATATTGTAAACTGTAAACCTCTAGCTTTTCATGTCTGTAATCTACTTACCTTCAGTTTTGTAAACTGTAAACTGTTTTCCTCCAGTTTTGAAGACTGGAAACTGTTAACCTTCAGTTTAGAGACTGTTAACTGTTCACCTTTAGTTTTGAAGACTGTAAAATCTTTTCCTTCTGTTTCGAAGGCTGTAAACTGTTTTCCTTCAGTTTTGAAGATTTTAATATGTTTACCTCTGTTTCTAAAGTATGTAAACTGTTTAATTTTTGTTTTTGAGACTGTAAAATGTTTACCTCCAGTTTTGAATTTTGTAAACTCTGAACCTCTAGTTTTTCATGTCTCTAAACTACTTACCTTCAGTTTTGAAGACTGTAAACGGTTTTCCTTCTGTTTCGAAGGCTGTAAACTGTTTTCCTTCAGTTTTAAAGATTGTAAAATGTTTACCTCTGTTCCTGAAGTCTGTAAACTGTTTACCTTTAGTTTTTGAGACTGTAATATGTTCACCTCCAGTTTTGAAGATTGTAAACTGTTTACCTCCAGTTTTTCGAGACTGTAAGATGTGTACCTCCAGTTTTTAAGGCTGTAAACTGTTTTCCTTCAGCTTTGAGGATTGTAAACTGTTAACCTCTAGTTTTTCATGCCTGTAAACTGTTTACCCCCAGTTTTGTAGACTGTAAATTGTTTACCTTCAGTTTTGAAGAATGGAACTGTTTACCTCCAGGGTAGAAGACAGTAAACTGTTTACCTCCAGTTTTAAGGACTGTGAACTGTTCACCTTCATATCTGAAGACTGGAAACTGCTAACCTTCAGTTTTCAAGATTTTAAACTGTTTACCTCCAGTTTTGAAGACTGGAAACTGTTCATCTTCAGTTCTGAAGACCGTAAACTGTTCACCTTCGGTTTTGAAGACTGTAAATTGTTAACCTCCAGTTTTTCAAGACTGTAGACTGTTTACCTTCAGTTTTATACACTGAAAACTGTTAACCTTCAGTTTTGAATATTGTAAACTGTAAACCTCTAGTTTTTCATGTCTGGAAACTACTTACCTTCAGTTTTGTAAACTGTAAACTGTTTTCCTCCAGTTTTGAAGACTGGAAACTGTTAACCTTTAGTGTAGAGACTGTAAACTGTTCACCTCTAGTTTTGAAGACTGTAAACTGTTAACCTTCAGTTTTGAAGACTGTACACTCTTTTCCTTCTGTTTCGAAGGCTGTAAACTGTTTTCCTTCAGTTAAGAAGATTGTAAAATGTTTACCTCTGTTTCTGAAGTCTGTAAACTGTTTACCTCCAGTTTTTGAGACTGTAGAATGTTCACCTCCAGTTTAGAAGACTGGAAACTATTCACCTTCAGTTTTGAAGACCGTAAACTGTCAACTTCAGTTTTGGAGACTGTAAACTGTTAACCTCCAGTTTTGAATATTGTAAACTATGAACCTCTAGTTGTTCATGTCTGTAAACTACTTACCTTCAGTTTTGTAGACTGTAAACTGTTCACCTTCAGTTTTGAAGACTGTAAACTGTTCACCTTCAGTTTTTCAAGACTGTAGACTGTTTACCTTAGGTTTTATAGACTGAAAACTGTTAACCTTCAGTTTTGAATATTGTAAACCGTAAACCTCTAGTTTTTCATGTCTGAAAACTACTTACCTTCAGTTTTGTAGACTGTAAACTGTTTTCCTCCAGTTTTGAAGACTGGAAACTGTAACCTCCAGTTTAGAAACTGTAGTTTTTCATGTCTGTAAACTACTTACCTTCAGTTTTGTAGACTGTAAACTGTTTTCCTCCAGTTTTGAAGACTGGAAACTGTTAACCTCCAGTTTAGAAACTGTAAACTGTTCACCTTCAGTTTTGAAAATTGTGAACTATTCACCTCCAGTTTTTCAAGACTGTAGACTGTTTACCTTCAGTTTTATAGACTGAAAACTGTTAACCTTCAGTTTTGAATATTGTAAACTGTAAACCTCTAGCTTTTCATGTCTGTAATCTACTTACCTTCAGTTTTGTAAACTGTAAACTGTTTTCCTCCAGTTTTGAAGACTGGAAACTGTTAACCTTCAGCTTAGAGACTGTAAACTGTTCACCTTTAGTTTTGAAGACTGTAAAATCTTTTCCTTCTGTTTCGAAGGCTGTAAACTGTTTTCCTTCAGTTTTGAAGATTTTAATATGTTTACCTCTGTTTCTAAAGTATGTAAACTGTTTAATTTTTGTTTTTGAGACTGTAAAATGTTTACCTCCAGTTTTGAATTTTGTAAACTCTAAACCTATAGTTTTTCATGTCTGTAAACTACTTACCTTCAGTTTTGAAGACTGTGAACGGTTTTCCTTCTGTTTCGAAGGCTGTAAACTGTTGACTTTCAGTTTTGAAGATTGTGAAATATTAACCTCCAGTTTTAAAGATTGTAAACTCTTAACCTCCAGTTTTGAAGACTGTAAACTGTTTACCTCCAGTTTTGAAGACTGGAAACTGTTTACCTTCAGTTTGGGAGGATGTAAACTGTTTTCATTCGGTTATGAAGACTGTAAATTGTTTACCTCCGTCACTGAAGACTGTAAACTGTTCACCTTCAGTTTTGAAGACTGTGAACTGTTAACCTTCAGTTTTAAATATTGTAATCTGTGAACCTCTAGATTTTCATGTCTGTAAACTACTTACCTTCAGTTTTGTAGACTGTGAACTGTTTTCCTCCAGTTTTGGAAACTGTAATTTGTTGACCTTCAGTTTTGAAGACTGTAAACTGTTTTCCTTCTGTTCCTGAAGTCTGTAAACTGTTTACCTTTAGTTTTTGAGACTGTAATATGTTCACCTCCAGTTTTGAAGACTGTAAACTGTTCACCTTCAGTTCTGAAAACTGTAAACTGTTGACCTCCAGTTTTGAAGATTGTAAACTGTTTACCTCCAGTTTTTCAAGACTGTAAAATGTGTACCTCCAGTTTTGAAGGCTGTAAACTGTTTTCCTTCAGCTTTGAGGATTGTAAACTGTTAACCTCTAGTTTTTCATGCCTGTAAACTGTTTACCCCCAGTTTTGTAGACTGTAAATTGTTTACCTTCAGTTTTGAAGAAGGAACTGTTTACCTTCAGGGTAGAAGACAGTAAACTGTTCACCTCCAGTTTTGAGGACTGTGAACTGTTCACCTTCATATCTGAAGACTGGAAACTGCTAACCTTCAGTTTTCAAGATTTTAAACTGTTTACCTCCAGTTTTGAAGACTGGAAACTGTTCATCTTCAGTTCTGAAGACCGTAAACTGTTCACCTTCGGTTTTGAAGACTGTAAATTGTTAACCTCCAGTTTTTCAAGACTGTAGACTGTTTACCTCCAGTTTTGAAGACTGGAAACTGTTAACCTTCAGTTTTGAATATTGTAAACTGTAAACTTCTAGTTTTTCATGTCTGGAAACTACTTACCTTCAGTTTTGTGAACTGTAAACTGTTTTCCTCCAGTTTCGAAGACTGGAAACTGTTAACCTTCAGTGTAGAGACTGTAAACTGTTCACCTTTAGTTTTGAAGACTGTAAACTGTTAACCTTCAGTTTTGAAGACTGTACACTCTTTTTCTTCTGTTTCGAAGGCTGTAAACTGTTTTCCTTCAGTTTTGAAGATTGTAAAATGTTTACCTCTGTTTCTGAAGTATGTAAACTGATTAATTTTTGTTTTTGAGACTGTAAAATATTTACCTCCAGTTTTGAAGACTGTTAACTGTTCACCTTCAGTTCTGAAGACGGTAAACTGTGGACCTCCAGTTTTGAAAATTGTAAACTGTTTATCTCCAGTTTTTCGAGACTGTAAAATGTTTACCTTCAGTTTTGAAGGATGTAAACTGTTTTCCTTAAGCTTTGAGAATTGTAAACTGTTAACCTCTAGTTTTTCATGTCTGTAAACTGTTTACCCCCAGTTTCGTAGACTGTAAATTGTTTACCACAAATTTTGAAGAATGGAAACTGTTTACCTTCAGTGTAGGAGACAGTAAACTGTTCACCTTCAGTTTTGAAGACTGTGAAATGTTAACCTTCAGGTTTGAAGATTATAAACTGTTTGCCTCCAGTTTTTCAAGACTGTGAACTGTTTACCTTTTGTTTCGAAGGCTGTAAACTGTTTACCTCCAGTTTTGAAGACTGTGAACTGTTTACCTCCAGTTTTGTAGGCTGTAAACTGTTAACCTCCAGTTTTGAAGACTGGAAACTGTTCACCTACAGTTTTGAAGACTGTAAACTGTTGACTTTCAGTTTTGAAGATTGTGAAATATTAACCTCCAGTTTTAAAGATTGTAAACTCTTAACCTCCAGTTTTGAAGACTGTAAACTGTTTACCTCCAGTTTTGAAGACTGGAAAATGTTAACCTTCAGTTTGGGAGGATGTAAACTGTTTTCATTCGGTTATGAAGACTGTAAAATGTTGAGCTCCGTCACTGAAGACTGTAAACTGTTCACCTTCAGTTTTGAAGACTGTAAATGTTAACCTTCAGTTTTAAATATTGTAATCTGTGAACCTCTAGATTTTCATGTCTGCAAACTACTTACCTTCAGTTTTGTAGACTGTAAACTGTTTTCCTCCAGTTTTGGAAACTGTAATTTGTTGACCTTCAGTTTTTGAGACTGTAGAATGTTAAACTCCAGTTTAGAAGACTGGAAACTGTTCACCTTCAGTTTTGAAGACGGTAAACTGTCAACTTCGGTTTTGAAGACTGTAAACTGTTAACCTCTAGTTTTTCATGTCTGTAAACTACTTACCTTCAGTTTTGTAGACTGTAAACTGTTTTCCTCCAGTTTTGAAGACTGGAAACTGTTAACCTCCAGTTTAGAAACTGTAGTTTTTCATGTCTGTAAACTACTTACCTTCAGTTTTGTAGACTGTAAACTGTTTTCCTCCAGTTTTGAAGACTGGAAACTGTCAACCTCCAGTTTAGAAACTGTAAACTGTTCACCTTCAGTTTTGAAAATTGTAAACTATTTACCTCCAGTTTTTCAAGACTGTAGACGGTTTACCTTCAGTTTTATAGACTGAAAACTGTTAACCTTCAGTTTTGAATATTGTAATCTGTAAACCTCTAGCTTTTCATGTCTGTAATCTACTTACCTTCAGTTTTGTAAACTGTAAACTGTTTTCCTCCAGTTTTGAAGACTGGAAACTGTTAACCTTCAGCTTAGAGACTGTAAACTGTTCACCTTTAGTTTTGCAGACTGTAAAATCTTTTCCTTCTGTTTCGAAGGCTGTAAACTGTTTTCCTTCAGTTTTGAAGATTTTAATATGTTTACCTCTGTTTCTAAAGTATGTAAACTGTTTAATTTTCGTTTTTGAGACTGTAAAATGTTTACCTCCAGTTTTGAATTTTGTAAACTCTAAACCTCTAGTTTTTCATGTCTGTAAACTACTTACCTTCAGTTTTGAAGACTATAAACGGTTTTCCTTCTGTTTCGAAGGCTGTAAACTGTTTTCCTTCAGTTTTAAAGATTGTGAATTGTTTACCTCTGTTCCTGAAGTCTGTAAACTGTTTACCTTTAGTTTTTGAGACTGTAATATGTTCACCTCCAGTTTTGAAGACTGTAAACTGTTCACCTTCAGTTCTGAAAACTGTAAACTGTTGACCTCCAGTTTTGAAGATTGTAAACTGTTTACCTCCAGTTTTTCAAGACTGTAAGATGTGTACCTCCAGTTTTGAAGGCTGTAAACTGTTTTCCTTCAGCTTTGAGGATTGTAAACTGTTAACCTCTGGTTTTTCATGCCTGTAAACTGTTTACCCCCAGTTTTGTAGACTGTAAATTGTTTACCTTCAGTTTTGAAGAATGGAACTGTTTACCTTCAGGGTAGAAGACAGTAAACTGTTCACCTCCAGTTTTGAGGACTGTGAACTGTTCACCTTCATATCTGAAGACTGGAAACTGCTAACCTTCAGTTTTCAAGATTTTAAACTGTTTACCTCCAGTTTTGAAGACTGGAAACTGTTCATCTTCAGTTCTGAAGACCGTAAACTGTTCACCTTCAGTTCTGAAGACTGTAAACTGTTGACTTTCAGTTTTGAAGATTGTGAAATATTAACCTCCAGTTTTGAAGATTGTAAACTCTTAACCTCCAGTTTTGAAGACTGTAAACTGTTTACCTCCAGTTTTGAGGACTGGAAAATGTTAACCTTCAGTTTGGGAGGATGTAAACTGTTTTCATTCGGTTATGAAGACTGTAAAATGTTGAGCTCCGTCACTGAAGACTGTAAACTGTTCACCTTTAGTTTTGAAGACTGTAACTGTTAACCTTCAGTTTTAAATATTGTAATCTGTGAACCTCTAGATTTTCATGTCTGTAAACTACTTACCTTCAGTTTTGTAGACTGTAAACTGTTTTCCTCCAGTTTTGGGAACTGTAATTTGTTGACCTTCAGTTTTGAAGACTGTAAACTGTTTTCCTTCTGTTTCGAAAGCTGTAAACTGTTTTCCTTCAGTTTTGAAGATTGTAAAATGTTTACCTCTGTTTCTGAAGTCTGTAAACTGTTTACCTTCAGTTTTTGAGACTGTAGAATGTTAAACTCGAGTTTAGAACACTGGAAACTGTTCACCTCCAGTTTTGAAGACCGTAAACTGTCAACTTCGGTTTTGAAGACTGTAAACTGTTAACCTTCAGTTTTGAAAATTGTGAACTACTAACCTCCAGTTTTTCAAGACTGTATACTGTTTACTTTCAGTTTTATAGACTGTAAACTGTAAACCTTCCGTTTTGAATATTGTAAACTCTAAACCTCTAGTTTTTCATGTCTGTAAACTACTTACCTTCAGTTTTGTAGACTGTAAACTGTTTTCCTCCAGTTTTGAAGACTGGAAACTGTTAACCTCCAGTTTAGAAACTGTAAACTGTTCACCTTCAGTTTTGAAGACTGTAAACTGTTTACCTTCAGTTTTTCAAGACTGTAGACTGTTTACCTTCAGTTTTATAGACTGAAAACTGTTAACCTTCAGTTTTGAATATTGTAAACCGTAAACCTCAAAGTTTTTCATGTCTGAAAACTACTTACCTTCTGTTTTGTAGACTGTAAACTGTTTTCCTCCAGTTTTGAAGACTGGAAACAGTTAACCTCCAGTTTAGAAACTGTAGTTTTTCATGTCTGTAAACTACTTACCTTCAGTTTTGTAGACTGTAAACTGTTTTCCTCCAGTTTTGAAGACTGGAAACTGTCAACCTCCAGTTTAGAGACTGTAAACTGTTCACCTTCGGTTTTGAAAATTGTAAACTATTTACCTCCAGTTTTTCAAGACTGTAGACGGTTTACCTTCAGTTTTATAGACTGAAAACTGTTAACCTTCAGTTTTGAATATTGTAAACTGTAAACCTCTAACTTTTCATGTCTGTAATCTACTTACCTTCAGTTTTGTAAACTGTAAACTGTTTTCCTCCAGTTTTGAAGACTGGAAACTGTTAACCTTCAGTTTAGAGACTGTTAACTGTTCACCTTTAGTTTTGAAGACTGTAAAATCTTTTCCTTCTGTTTCGAAGGCTGTAAACTGTTTTCCTTCAGTTTTGAAGATTTTAATATGTTTACCTCTGTTTCTAAAGTATGTAAACTGTTTAATTTTCGTTTTTGAGACTGTAAAATGTTTACCTCCAGTTTTGAATTTTGTAAACTCTAAACCTCTAGTTTTTCATGTCTCTAAACTACTTACCTTCAGTTTTGAAGACTGTAAACGGTTTTCCTTCTGTTTCGAAGGCTGTAAACTGTTTTCCTTCAGTTTTAAAGATTGTAAAATGTTTACCTCTGTTCCTGAAGTCTGTAAACTGTTTACCTTTAGTTTTTGAGACTGTAATATGTTCACCTCCAGTTTTGAAGACTGTAAACTGTTCACCTTCAGTTCTGAAAACTGTAAACTGTTGACCTCCAGTTTTGAAGATTGTAAACTGTTTACCTCCAGTTTTTCAAGACTGTAAGATGTGTACCTCCAGTTTTGAAGGCTGTAAACTGTTTTCCTTCAGCTTTGAGGATTGTAAACTGTTAACCTCTAGTTTTTCATGCCTGTAAACTGTTTACCCCCAGTTTTGTAGACTGTAAATTGTTTACCTTCAGTTTTGAAGAATGGAACTGTTTACCTTCAGGGTAGAAGACAGTAAACTGTACACCTCCAGTTTTGAGGACTGTGAACTGTTCACCTTCATATCTGAAGACTGGAAACTGCTAACCTTCAGTTTTCAAGATTTTAAACTGTTTACCTCCAGTTTTGAAGACTGGAAACTGTTCATCTTCAGTTCTGAAGACCGTAAACTGTTCACCTTCGGTTTTGAAGACTGTAAATTGTTAACCTCCAGTTTTTCAAGACTATAGACTGTTTACCTTCAGTTTTATAGACTGAAAACTGTTAACCTTCAGTTTTGAATATTGTAAACTGTAAACCTCTAGTTTTTCATGTCTGGAAATTACTTACCTTCAGTTTTGTAAACTGTAAACTGTTTTCCTCCAGTTTTGAAGACTGGAAACTGTTAACCTTTAGTGTAGAGACTGTAAACTGTTCACCTCTAGTTTTGAAGACTGTAAACTGTTAACCTTCAGTTTTGAAGACTGTACACTCTTTTCCTTCTGTTTCGAAGGCTGTAAACTGTTTTCCTTCAGTTAAGAAGATTGTAAAATGTTTACCTCTATTTCTGAAGTCTGTAAACTGTTTACCTCCAGTTTTTGAGACTGTAGAATGTTCACCTCCAGTTTAGAAGACTGGAAACTGTTCACCTTCAGTTTTGAAGACCGTAAACTGTCAACTTCGGTTTTGGAGACTGTAAACTGTTAACCTTCAGTTTTGAAAATTGTGAACTATTAACCTCCAGTTTTTCAAGACTGTATACTGTTTACTTTCAGTTTTATAGACTGTAAACTGTAAACCTCCAGTTTTGAATATTGTAAACTCTGAACCTCTAGTTTTTCATGTCTGTAAACTACTTACCTTCAGTTTTGTAGACTGTAAACTGTTCACCTTTAGTTTTGAAGACTGTAAACTGTTAACCTTCAGTTTTGAAGATTGTGAAATATTGACCTCCAGTTTTAAAGATTGTGAACTCTAAACCTCCAGTTTTGAAGACTGTTAACTGTTTACCTCCAGTTTTGAAGACTGGAAGCTGTTTACCTTCAGTTTGGGAGGCTGTAAACTGTTTTCATTCGGTTATGAAGACTGTAGAATGTTTACCTCCGTCACTGAAGACTGTAAACTGTTCACCTTCAGTTTTGAAGACTGTGAATTGTTAACCTTCAGTTTTAAATATTATAATCTGTAAACCTCTAGTTTTTCATGTCTGTAAACTAGTTACCTTCAGTTTTGTAGACTGTAAACTGTTTTCCTCCAGTTTTGGAAACTGTAAACTGTTGACCTTCAGTTTTGAAGATTGTGAAATATTAACCTCCAGTTTTAAAGATTGTAAACTCTTAACCTCCAGTTATGAAGACTGTAAACTGTTGACCTCCAGTTTTGAAGATCGTAAACTGTTTATCTCCATTTTTTCAAGACTGTTAAATGTTGACCTTCAGTTATGAAGGATGTAAACTGTTTTCCTTAAGCTTTGAGGATTGTAAACTGTTAACCTCTAGTTTTTCATGTCTGTAAACTGTTTACCCCCAGTTTTGTAGACTGTGAATTGTTTATCTTCAGTTTTGAATAATGGAAACTGTTTACCTTCAGTGTAGAAGACAGTAAACTGTCACCTTCAGTTTTGAAGACTGTGAACTGTTAACCTTCAGTTTTGAAGATTGTAAACTGTTAACCTCCGGTTTTTTAAGACTGTGAACTGTTTACCTTTTGTTTCGAAGGCTGTAAACTGTTTACCTCCAGTTTTGAAGACTGTGAACTGTTTACCTCCAGTTTTGTAGGCTGTAAACTGTTTACCTCCAGTTTTGAAGGCTGCAAACTGTTTTCCTTCAGTTTTAAAGACTGTAAAATGTTTACCCCCGTTACTGAAGATTGTGAACTGTTTACCTTCAGTTTTGGAGACTGTAAACTGTTCTCCTTCAGATCTGAAGACTGTAAACTGTTAACCTCCAGTTTTGAAGACTGTAAAATGTTGACCTTCAGTTTCAAAGATTGTAAACTCTTAACCTCCAGTTTTTTAAATTGTAAACTAATTACCTCCAGATTTTCATGACTGTAAACTGTTTATTTTCAGTTTTGATGACTGTAAACTGTTTTCCTCCAGTTTTGAAGACTGGTAACTGTTAACCTTCTGTTTAGAGATTGTAAACTGTTCACCTTTAGTTTTGAAGACTGTAAACTGTTAACCTTCAGTTTTGAAGACTGTGAACTGTTAACCTTCAGTTTTAAATATTGTAATCTGTAAACCTCTAGTTTTTCATGTCTGTAAACTACTTACCTTCAGTTTTGTAGACTGTAAACTGTTTTCCTCCAGTTTTAGGAACTGTAAACTGTTGACCTTCAGTTTTGAAGACTGTAAACTCTTTTCCTTCTGTTTCGAAGGCTGTAAACTGTTTTCCTTCAGTTTTGAAGATTGTAAAATGTTTACCTCTGTTTCTGAAGTGTGTAAACTGTTTAATTTTAGTTTTTGAGACTGTAAAATGTTTAGCTCCAGTTTTGAAGACTGTTAACTGTTCACCTTCAGTTCTGAAGACTGTAAACTGTTGACTTTCAGTTTTGAAGATTGTGAAATATTAACCTCCAGTTTTAAAGATTGTAAACTCTTAACCTCCAGTTTTGAAGACTGTAAACTGTTTACCTCCAGTTTTGAAGACTGGAAAATGTTAACCTTCAGTTTGGGAGGATGTAAACTGTTTTCATTCGGTTATGAAGACTGTAAAATGTTGAGCTCCGTCACTGAAGACTGTAAACTGTTCACCTTCAGTTTTGAAGGCTGTAAACTGTTTTCCTTCAGTTTTGAAGATTTTAATATGTTTACCTCTGTTTCTAAAGTATGTAAACTGTTTAATATTCGTTTTTGAGACTGTAAAATGTTTATCTCCAGTTTTGAATTTTGTAAACTCTAAACCTCTAGTTTTTCATGTCTGTAAACTACTTACCTTCAGTTTTGAAGACTGTAAACGGTTTTCCTTCTGTTTCGAAGGCTGTAAACTGTTTTCCTTCAGTTTTAAAGATTGTAAAATGTTTACCTCTGTTCCTGAAGTCTGTAAACTGTTTACCTTTAGTTTTTGAGACTGTAATATGTTCACCTCCAGTTTTGAAGACTGTAAACTGTTCACCTTCAGTTCTGAAAACTGTAAACTGTTGACCTCCAGTTTTGAAGATTGTAAACTGTTCACCTCCAGTTTTTCGAGACTGTAAGATGTGTACCTCCAGTTTTTAAGGCTGTAAACTGTTTTCCTTCAGCTTTGAGGATTGTAAACTGTTAACCTCTAGTTTTTCACGCCTGTAAACTGTTTACCCCCAGTTTTGTAGACTGTAAATTGTTTACCTTCAGTTTTGAAGAAAGGAACTGTTTACCTTCAGGGTAGAAGACAGTAAACTGTTTACCTCCAGTTTTAAGGACTGTGAACTGTTCACCTTCATATCTGAAGACTGGAAACTGCTAACCTTCAGTTTTCAAGATTTTAAACTGTTTACCTCCAGTTTTGAAGACTGGAAACTGTTCATCTTCAGTTCTGAAGACCGTAAACTGTTCACCTTCGGTTTTGAAGACTGTAAATTGTTAACCTCCAGTTTTTCAAGACTGTAGACTGTTTACCTTCAGTTTTATACACTGAAAACTGTTAACCTTCAGTTTTGAATATTGTAAACTGTAAACCTCTAGTTTTTCATGTCTGGAAACTACTTACCTTCAGTTTTGTAAACTGTAAACTGTTTTCCTCCAGTTTTGAAGACTGGAAACTGTTAACCTTTAGTGTAGAGACTGTAAACTGTTCACATCTAGTTTTGAAGACTGTAAACTGTTAACCTTCAGTTTTGAAGACTGTACACTCTTTTCCTTCTGTTTCGAAGGCTGTAAACTGTTTTCCTTCAGTTAAGAAGATTGTAAAATGTTTACCTCTGTTTCTGAAGTCTGTAAACTGTTTACCTCCAGTTTTTGAGACTGTAGAATGTTCACCTCCAGTTTAGAAGACTGGAAACTATTCACCTTCAGTTTTGAAGACCGTAAACTGTCAACTTCGCTTTTGGAGACTGTAAACTGTTAACCTTCAGTTTTGAAAATTGTGAACTATTAACCTCCAGTTTTTCAAGACTGTATACTGTTCACTTTCAGTTTTATAGACTGTAAACTGTAAACCTCCAGTTTTGAATATTGTAAACTATGAACCTCTAGTTGTTCATGTCTGTAAACTACTTACCTTCAGTTTTGTAGACTGTAAACTGTTCACCTTCAGTTTTGAAGACTGTAAACTGTTCACCTTCAGTTTTTCAAGACTGTAGACTGTTTACCTTAGGTTTTATAGACTGAAAACTGTTAACCTTCAGTTTTGAATATTGTAAACCGTAAACCTCTAGTTTTTCATGTCTGAAAACTACTTACCTTCAGTTTTGTAGACTGTAAACTGTTTTCCTCCAGTTTTGAAGACTGGAAACTGTAACCTCCAGTTTAGAAACTGTAGTTTTTCATGTCTGTAAACTACTTACCTTCAGTTTTGTAGACTGTAAACTGTTTTCCTCCAGTTTTGAAGACTGGAAACTGTTAACCTCCAGTTTAGAAACTGTAAACTGTTCACCTTCAGTTTTGAAAATTGTGAACTATTCACCTCCAGTTTTTCAAGACTGTAGACTGTTTACCTTCAGTTTTATAGACTGAAAACTGTTAACCTTCAGTTTTGAATATTGTAAACTGTAAACCTCTAGCTTTTCATGTCTGTAATCTACTTACCTTCAGTTTTGTAAACTGTAAACTGTTTTCCTCCAGTTTTGAAGACTGGAAACTGTTAACCTTCAGCTTAGAGACTGTAAACTGTTCACCTTTAGTTTTGAAGACTGTAAAATCTTTTCCTTCTGTTTCGAAGGCTGTAAACTGTTTTCCTTCAGTTTTGAAGATTTTAATATGTTTACCTCTGTTTCTAAAGTATGTAAACTGTTTAATTTTTGTTTTTGAGACTGTAAAATGTTTACCTCCAGTTTTGAATTTTGTAAACTCTAAACCTATAGTTTTTCATGTCTGTAAACTACTTACCTTCAGTTTTGAAGACTGTGAACGGTTTTCCTTCTGTTTCGAAGGCTGTAAACTGTTGACCTTCAGTTTTGAAGATTGTGAAATATTAACCTCCAGTTTTAAAGATTGTAAACTCTTAACCTCCAGTTTTGAAGACTGTAAACTGTTTACCTCCAGTTTTGAAGACTGGAAACTGTTTACCTTCAGTTTGGGAGGATGTAAACTGTTTTCATTCGGTTATGAAGACTGTAAATTGTTTACCTCCGTCACTGAAGACTGTAAACTGTTCACCTTCAGTTTTGAAGACTGTGAACTGTTAACCTTCAGTTTTAAATATTGTAATCTGTGAACCTCTAGATTTTCATGTCTGTAAACTACTTACCTTCAGTTTTGTAGACTGTGAACTGTTTTCCTCCAGTTTTGGAAACTGTAATTTGTTGACCTTCAGTTTTGAAGACTGTAAACTGTTTTCCTTCTGTTTCGAAGGCTGTTAACTGTTTTCCTTCAGTTTTAAAGATAGTAAAATATTTACCTCTGTTCCTGAAGTCTGTAAACTGTTTACCTTTAGTTTTTGAGACTGTAATATGTTCACCTCCAGTTTTGAAGACTGTAAACTGTTCACCTTCAGTTCTGAAAACTGTAAACTGTTGACCTCCAGTTTTGAAGATTGTAAACTGTTTACCTCCAGTTTTTCAAGACTGTAAAATGTGTACCTCCAGTTTTGAAGGCTGTAAACTGTTTTCCTTCAGCTTTGAGGATTGTAAACTGTTAACCTCTAGTTTTTCATGCCTGTAAACTGTTTACCCCCAGTTTTGTAGACTGTAAATTGTTTACCTTCAGTTTTGAAGAATGGAACTGTTTACCTTCAGGGTAGAAGACAGTAAACTGTTCACCTCCAGTTTTGAGGACTGTGAACTGTTCACCTTCATATCTGAAGACTGGAAACTGCTAACCTTCAGTTTTCAAGATTTTAAACTGTTTACCTCCAGTTTTGAAGACTGGAAACTGTTCATCTTCAGTTCTGAAGACCGTAAACTGTTCACCTTCGGTTTTGAAGACTGTAAATTGTTAACCTCCAGTTTTTCAAGACTGTAGACTGTTTACCTCCAGTTTTGAAGACTGGAAACTGTTTACCTTCAGTTTGGGAGGATGTAAACTGTTTTCATTCGGTTATGAAGACTGTAAATTGTTTACCTCCGTCACTGAAGACTGTAAACTGTTCACCTTCAGTTTTGAAGACTGTGAACTGTTAACCTTCAGTTTTAAATATTGTAATCTGTGAACCTCTAGATTTTCATGTCTGTAAACTACTTACCTTCAGTTTTGTAGACTGTGAACTGTTTTCCTCCAGTTTTGGAAACTGTAATTTGTTGACCTTCAGTTTTGAAGACTGTAAACTGTTTTCCTCCTGTTTCGAAAGCTGTAAACTGTTTTCCTTCAGTTTTAAAGATAGTAAAATGTTTACCTCTGTTCCTGAAGTCTGTAAACTGTTTACCTTTAGTTTTTGAGACTGTAATATGTTCACCTCCAGTTTTGAAGACTGTAAACTGTTCACCTTCAGTTCTGAAAACTGTAAACTGTTGACCTCCAGTTTTGAAGATTGTAAACTGTTTACCTCCAGTTTTTCAAGACTGTAAAATGTTTACCTTCAGTTTTGAAGGATGTAAACTGTTTTCCTTAAGCTTTGAGAATTGTAAACTGTTAACCTCTAGTTTTTCATGTCTGTAAACTGTTTACCCCCAGTTTCGTAGACTGTAAATTGTTTACCACAAATTTTGAAGAATGGAAACTGTTTACCTTCAGTGTAGAAGACAGTAAACTGTTCACCTTCAGTTTTGAAGACTGTGAAATGTTAACCTTCAGGTTTGAAGATTATAAACTGTTTGCCTCCAGTTTTTCAAGACTGTGAACTGTTTACCTTTTGTTTCGAAGGCTGTAAACTGTTTACCTCCAGTTTTGAAGACTGTGAACTGTTTACCTCCAGTTTTGTAGGCTGTAAACTGTTAACCTCCAGTTTTGAAGACTGGAAACTGTTCACCTACAGTTTTGAAGGCTGTAAACTGTTTACCTCCAGTTTTGAAGACTGGAAACTGTTCACCTTGGGAGGCTGTAAACTGTTTCCCTTCGGTTTTGGAGACTGTAAAATGTTTACCTCCGTTACTGAAGACTGTAAACTGTTCACCTTCAGTTTTGATGACTGTAAACTGTTAACCTTCAGTTTTGAATATTGTAAACTGTAAACCTCTAGTTTTTCATGTCTGTAAACTACTTACCTTCAGTTTTGTAGACTGTAAACTGTTTTCCTCCAGTTTTGAAGACTGGAAACTGTTAACCTTCAGTTTTCAAGATTTTAAACTGTTTACCTCCAGTTTTGAAGACTGGAAACTGTTCATCTTCAGTTTTGAAGAACGTAAACTGTTCACCTTCGGTTTTGAAGACTGTAAATTGTTAACCTCCAGTTTTGAAAATTGTAAACTATTTACCTCCAGTTTTTCGAGACTGTAGACTTTCTACCTTCAGTTTTATAGACTGAAAACTGTTAACCTCAAATTTTGAATATTGTAAACTGTAAACCTCTAGTTTTTCATTTCTGTAAAATACTTACCTTCAGTTTTGTAGACTGTAAACTGTTTTCCTCCAGTTTTGGAAACTGTGAACTGTAGACCTTCAGTTTTGAGGACTGTAAACAGTTTTCCTTCTGTTTCGAAGGCTGTAAACTGTTTTCCTTCAGTTTTGAAGATTGTAAAATGTTTACCTCTGTTTCTGAAGTCTGTAAAATGTTAACCTTCAGTTTTTGAGACTGTAGAATGTTATCCTCCAGTTTTGAAGACTGTAAACTGTTCACCTTCAGTTCTGAAGACTGGAAACTGTTCACCTTCAGTTTTGAAGACCGTAAACTGTCACCTTCGGTTTTGAAGACTGTAAACTGTTAACCTTCAATTTTGAGAATTTTAAACTGTAAACCTCTAGTTTTTCATGTCTGTAAACTACTTACCTCCAGTTTTGTGGACTGTAAACTGTTTTCCTCCAGTTTTGATGACTGGAAACTGTTAACCTCCAGTTTAGAAACTGTAAACTGTTTACCTTTTGTTTCGGAGGCTGTAAACTGTTTACCTTCAGTTTTGAAGACTGTAAACTGTTTTTCTTCTGTTTCGAAGGCTGTAAACTGTTTTCCTTCAGTTTTGAAGATTGTAAAATGTTTACCTCTGTTTCTGAAGTCTGTAAACTGTTTACCTTTAGTTTTTGAGACTGTAAACTGTTTCCCTTCAGTTTTGAAGACTGGAAACAGTTTACCTTCAGTTTTGACGACTGTAAACTGTTAAACTTCAGTTTTGAAGATTGTAATCTATTAAACTCCAGTTTTTCATGACTGTAAACTGTTTACTTTCAGTTTTGAAGACTGTAAACTGCTTACCTCCAATTTTAAAGACTGGAAACTGTTTACCTTCAGTTTAGGAGGCTGTAAACTGTTTTGCTCCGGTTTTGGAGACTGTATAAGGTTAACCTTCAATTTTGAGAATTTTAAACTGTAAACCTCTAGTTTTTCATGTTTGTAAACTACTTACCTCCAGTTTTGTGGACTCTAAACTGTTTTCCTCCAGTTTTGATGACTGGAAACTGTTAACCTCCAGTTTAGAAACTGTAAACTGTTTACCTTTTGTTTCGGAGGCTGTAAACTGTTTACCTTCAGTTTTGATGACTGTAAACTGTCAACCTTCAGTTTTGAATATTGTAAACTGTAAAACTCTAGTTTTTCATGTCTGTAAACTACTTACCTTCAGTTTTGTAGACTGTAAACTGTTTTCCTCCAGTTTTGAAGACTGGAAACTGTTAACCTTCAGTTTTCAAGATTTTAAACTGTTTACCTCCAGTTTTGAAGACTGGAAACTGTTCATCTTCAGTTTTGAAGAACGTAAACTGTTCACCTTCGGTTTTGAAGACTGTAAATTGTTAACCTCCAGCTTTGAAAATTGTAAACTATTTACCTCCAGTTTTTCAAGACTGTAGACTTTCTACCTTCAGTTTTATAGACTGAAAACTGTTAACCTTAAATTTTGAATATTGTAAACTGTAAACCTCTAGTTTTTCATTTCTGTAAAATACTTACCTTCAGTTTTGTAGACTGTAAACTGTTTTCCTCCAGTTTTGGAAACTGTGAACTGTAGACCTTCAGTTTTGAGGACTGTAAACAGTTTTCCTTCTGTTTCGAAGGCTGTAAACTGTTTTCCTTCAGTTTTGAAGATTGTAAAATGTTTACCTCTGTTTCTGAAGTCTGTAAAATGTTAACCTTCAGTTTTTGAGACTGTAGAATGTTATCCTCCAGTTTTGAAGACTGTAAACTGTTCACCTTCAGTTCTGAAGACTGGAAACTGTTCACCTTCAGTTTTGAAGACCGTAAACTGTCACCTTCTGTTTTGAAGACTGTAAACTGTTAACCTTCAATTTTGAGAATTTTAAACTGTAAACCTCTAGTTTTTCATGTCTGTAAACTACTTACCTCCAGTTTTGTGGACTGTAAACTGTTTTCCTCCAGTTTTGATGACTGGAAACTGTTAACCTCCAGTTTAGAAACTGTAAACTGTTTACCTTTTGTTTCGGAGGCTGTAAACTGTTTACCTTCAGTTTTGAAGACTGTAAACTGTTTTTCTTCTGTTTCGAAGGCTGTAAACTGTTTTCCGTCAGTTTTAAAGATTGTAAAATGTTTACCTCTGTTTCTGAAGTCTGTAAACTGTTTACCTTTAGTTTTTGAGACTGTAAACTGTTTCCCTTCAGTTTTGAAGACTGGAAACAGTTTACCTTCAGTTTTGACGACTGTAAACTGTTAAACTTCAGTTTTGAAGATTGTAATCTATTAACCTCCAGTTTTTCATGACTGTAAACTGTTTACTTCCAGTTTTGAAGACTGTAAACTGTTTACCTCCAATTTTAGAGACTGGAAACTGTTTACCTTCAGTTTAGGAGGCTGTAGACTGTTTTGCTTCGGTTTTGGAGACTGTATAATGTTTACCTCCGTTACTAAAGACTGTAAACTGTTTTCCTTCAGTTTTGAAGATTTTAATATGTTTACCTCTGTTTCTAAAGTATGTAAACTGTTTAATTTTTGTTTTTGAGACTGTAAAATGTTTACCTCCAGTTTTGAATTTTGTAAACTCTAAACCTCTAGTTTTTCATGTCTGTAAACTACTTACCTTCAGTTTTGAAGACTGTAAACGGTTTTCCTTCTGTTTCGAAGGCTGTAAACTGTTGACCTTCAGTTTTGAAGATTGTGAAATATTAACCTCCAGTTTTAAAGATTGTAAACTCTTAACCTCCAGTTTTGAAGACTGTAAACTGTTTACCTCCAGTTTTGAAGACTGGAAACTGTTTACCTTCAGTTTGGGAGGATGTAAACTGTTTTCATTCGGTTATGAAGACTGTTAATTGTTTACCTCCGTCACTGAAGACTGTAAACTGTTCACCTTCAGTTTTGAAGACTGTGAACTGTAAACCTTCAGTTTTAAATATTGTAATCTGTGAACCTCTAGATTTTCATGTCTGTAAACTACTTACCTTCAGTTTTGTAGACTGTGAACTGTTTTCCTCCAGTTTTGGAAACTGTAATTTGTTGACCTTCAGTTTTGAAGACTGTAAACTGTTTTCCTTCTGTTTCGAAGGCTGTAAACTGTTTTCCTTCAGTTTTAAAGATAGTAAAATATTTACCTCTGTTCCTGAAGTCTGTAAACTGTTTACCTTTAGTTTTTGAGACTGTAATATGTTCACCTCCAGTTTTGAAGACTGTAAACTGTTCACCTTCAGTTCTGAAAACTGTAAACTGTTGACCTCCAGTTTTGAAGATTGTAAACTGTTTACCTCCAGTTTTTCAAGACTGTAAAATGTGTACCTCCAGTTTTGAAGGCTGTAAACTGTTTTCCTTCAGCTTTGAGGATTGTAAACTGTTAACCTCTAGTTTTTCATGCCTGTAAACTGTTTACCCCCAGTTTTGTAGACTGTAAATTGTTTACCTTCAGTTTTGAAGAATGGAACTGTTTACCTTCAGGGTAGAAGACAGTAAACTGTTCACCTCCAGTTTTGAGGACTGTGAACTGTTCACCTTCATATCTGAAGACTGGAAACTGCTAACCTTCAGTTTTCAAGATTTTAAACTGTTTACCTCCAGTTTTGAAGACTGGAAACTGTTCATCTTCAGTTCTGAAGACCGTAAACTGTTCACCTTCGGTTTTGAAGACTGTAAATTGTTAACCTCCAGTTTTTCAAGACTGTAGACTGTTTACCTTCAGTTTTATAGACTGAAAACTGTTAACCTTCAGTTTTGAATATTGTAAACTGTAAACCTCTAGTTTTTCATTTCTGTAAAATACTTACCTTCAGTTTTGTAGACTGTAAACTGTTTTCCTCCAGTTTTGGAAACTGTGAACTGTAGACCTTCAGTTTTGAGGACTGTAAACAGTTTTCCTTCTGTTTCGAAGGCTGTAAACTGTTTTCCTTCAGTTTTGAAGATTGTAAAATGTTTACCTCTGTTTCTGAAGTCTGTAAAATGTTAACCTTCAGGTTTTGAGACTGTAGAATGTTATCCTCCAGTTTTGAAGACTGTAAACTGTTCACCTTCAGTTCTGAGGACTGGAAACTGTTCACCTTCAGTTTTGAAGACCGTAAACTGTCACCTTCGGTTTTGAAGACTGTAAACTGTTAACCTTCAATTTTGAGAATTTTAAACTGTAAATCTCTAGTTTTTCATGTCTGTAAACTACTCACCTCCAGTTTTGTGGACTGTAAACTGTTTTCCTCCAGTTTTGATGACTGGAAACTGTTAACCTCCAGTTTAGAAACTGTAAACTGTTGACCTTTTGTTTCGGAGGCTGTAAACTGTTTACCTTCAGTTTTGAAGACTGTAAACTGTTTTTCTTCTGTTTCGAAGGCTGTGAACTGTTTTCCTTCAGTTTTGAAGATTGTAAAATGTTTACCTCTGTTTCTGAAGTCTGTAAACTGTTTACCTTTAGTTTTTGAGACTGTAAACTGTTTCCCTTCAGTTTTGAAGACTGGAAACAGTTTACCTTCAGTTTTGACGACTGTAAACTGTTAAACTTCAGTTTTGAAGATTGTAATCTATTAACCTCCAGTTTTTCATGACTGTAAACTGTTTACTTTCAGTTTTGAAGACTGTAAACTGTTTACCTCCAATTTTAAAGACTGGAAACTGTTTACCTTCAGTTTAGGAGGCTGTAAACTGTTTTGCTTCGGTTTTGGAGACTGTATAATGTTAACCTTCAATTTTGAGAATTTTAAACTGTAAACCTCTAGTTTTTCATGTCTGTAAACTACTTACCTCCAGTTTTGTGGACTGTAAACTGTTTTCCTCCAGTTTTGATGACTGGAAACTGTTAACCTCCAGTTTAGAAACTGTAAACTGTTTACCTTTTGTTTCGGAGGCTGTAAACTGTTTACCTTCAGTTTTGATGACTGGAAACTGTTCATCTTCAGTTTTGAAGAACGTAAACTGTTCACCTTCGGTTTTGAAGACTGTAAATTGTTAACCTCCAGTTTTGAAAATTGTAAACTATTCACCTCCAGTTTTTCAAGACTGTAGACTTTCTACCTTCAGTTTTATAGACTGAAAACTGTTAACCTTAAATTTTGAATATTGTAAACTGTAAACCTCTAGTTTTTCATTTCTGTAAAATACTTACCTTCAGTTTTGTAGACTGTAAACTGTTTTCCTCCAGTTTTGGAAACTGTGAACTGTAGACCTTCAGTTTTGAGGACTGTAAACAGTTTTCCTTCTGTTTCGAAGGCTGTAAACTGTTTTCCTTCAGTTTTGAAGATTGTAAAATGTTTACCTCTGTTTCTGAAGTCTCTAAAATGTTAACCTTCAGTTTTTGAGACTGTAGAATGTTATCCTCCAGTTTTGAAGACTGTAAACTGTTCACCTTCAGTTCTGAAGACTGGAAACTGTTCACCTTCAGTTTTGAAGACCGTAAACTGTCACCTTCGGTTTTGAAGACTGTAAACTGTTAACCTTCAATTTTGAGAATTTTAAACTGTAAACCTCTAGTTTTCCATGTCTGTAAACTACTTACCTCCAGTTTTGTGGACTGTAAACTGTTTTCCTCCAGTTTTGATGACTGGAAACTGTTAACCTCCAGTTTAGAAACTGTAAACTGTTTACCTTTTGTTTCGGAGGCTGTAAACTGTTTACCTTCAGTTTTGAAGACTGTAAACTGTTTTTCTTCTGTTTCGAAGGCTGTAAACTGTTTTCAGTCAGTTTTGAAGATTGTAAAATGTTTACCTCTGTTTCTGAAGTCTGTAAACTGTTTACCTTTAGTTTTTGAGACTGTAAACTGTTTCCCCTCAGTTTTGAAGACTGGAAACAGTTTACCTTCAGTTTTGACGACTGTAAACTGTTAAACTTCAGTTTTGAAGATTGTAATCTATTAACCTCCAGTTTTTCATGACTGTAAACTGTTTACTTTCAGTTTTGAAGACTGTAAACTGTTTACCTCCAATTTTAAAGAGTGGAAACTGTTTACCTTCAGTTTAGGAGGCTGTAGACTGTTTTGCTTCGGTTTTGGAGACTGTATAATGTTTACCTCCGTTACTAAAGACTGTAAACTGTTTACCTTCAGTTTTGAAGACTGTGAACTGTTAACCTTCAGTTTTGAATATTGTAAACTGTAAACCTCTTGTTTTATGTCTTTAAATTACTTACCTTCAGTTTTGTAGACTGTAAACTGTTTTCTACCAGTTTTGAAGACTGGAAACTGTTTACCTTCAGTTTAGAAGACTGTAAACTGTTCACCTTTAGTTTTGAAGACTGTAAAATCTTTTCCTTCTGTTTCGAAGGCTGTAAACTGTTTTCCTTCAGTTTTGAAGATTTTAATATGTTTACCTCTGTTTCTGAAGTATGTAAACTGTTTAATTTTTGTTTTTGAGACTGTAAAATGTTTACCTCCAGTTTTGAATTTTGTAAACTCTAAACCTCTAGTTTTTCATGTCTGTAAACTACTTACCTTCAGTTTTGAAGACTGTAAACGGTTTTCCTTCTGTTTCGAAGGCTGTAAACGGTTGACCTTCAGTTTTGAAGATTGTGAAATATTAACCTCCAGTTTTAAAGATTGTAAACTCTTAACCTCCAGTTTTGAAGACTGTAAACTGTTTACCTCCAGTTTTGAAGACTGGAAACTGTTAACCTTCAGTTTTCAAGATTTTAAACTGTTTACCTCCAGTTTTGAAGACTGGAAACTGTTCATCTTCAGTTTTGAAGAACGTAAACTGTTCACCTTCGGTTTTGAAGACTGTAAATTGTTAACCTCCAGTTTTGAAAATTGTAAACTATTCACCTCCAGTTTTTCAAGACTGTAGACTTTCTACCTTCAGTTTTATAGACTGAAAACTGTTAACCTTAAATTTTGAATATTGTAAACTGTAAACCTCTAGTTTTTCATTTCTGTAAAATACTTACCTTCAGTTTTGTAGACTGTAAACTGTTTTCCTCCAGTTTTGGAAACTGTGAACTGTAGACCTTCAGTTTTGAGGACTGTAAACAGTTTTCCTTCTGTTTCGAAGGCTGTAAACTGTTTTCCTTCAGTTTTGAAGATTGTGAAATGTTTACCTCTGTTTCTGAAGTCTCTAAAATGTTAACCTTCTGTTTTTGAGACTGTAGAATGTTATCCTCCAGTTTTGAAGACTGTAAACTGTTCACCTTCAGTTCTGAAGACTGGAAACTGTTCACTTTCAGTTTTGAAGACCGTAAACTGTCACCTTCGGTTTTGAAGACTGTAAACTGTTAACCTTCAATTTTGAGAATTTTAAACTGTAAACCTCTAGTTTTTCATGTCTGTAAACTACTTACCTCCAGTTTTGTGGACTGTAAACTGTTTTCCTCCAGTTTTGATGACTGGAAACTGTTAACCTCCAGTTTAGAAACTGTAAACTGTTTACCTTTTGTTTCGGAGGCTGTAAACTGTTTACCTTCAGTTTTGAAGACTGTAAACTGTTTTTCTTCTGTTTCGAAGGCTGTAAACTGTTTTCAGTCAGTTTTGAAGATTGTAAAATGTTTACCTCTGTTTCTGAAGTCTGTAAACTGTTTACCTTTAGTTTTTGAGACTGTAAACTGTTTCCCCTCAGTTTTGAAGACTGTAAACGGTTTTCCTTCTGTTTCGAAGGCTGTAAACGGTTGACCTTCAGTTTTGAAGATTGTGAAATATTAACCTCCAGTTTTAAAGATTGTAAACTCTTAACCTCCAGTTTTGAAGACTGTAAACTGTTTACCTCCAGTTTTGAAGACTGGAAACTGTTAACCTTCAGTTTTCAAGATTTTAAACTGTTTACCTCCAGTTTTGAAGACTGGAAACTGTTCATCTTCAGTTTTGAAGAACGTAAACTGTTCACCTTCGGTTTTGAAGACTGTAAATTGTTAACCTCCAGTTTTGAAAATTGTAAACTATTCACCTCCAGTTTTTCAAGACTGTAGACTTTCTACCTTCAGTTTTATAGACTGAAAACTGTTAACCTTAAATTTTGAATATTGTAAACTGTAAACCTCTAGTTTTTCATTTCTGTAAAATACTTACCTTCAGTTTTGTAGACTGTAAACTGTTTTCCTCCAGTTTTGGAAACTGTGAACTGTAGACCTTCAGTTTTGAGGACTGTAAACAGTTTTCCTTCTGTTTCGAAGGCTGTAAACTGTTTTCCTTCAGTTTTGAAGATTGTGAAATGTTTACCTCTGTTTCTGAAGTCTCTAAAATGTTAACCTTCTGTTTTTGAGACTGTAGAATGTTATCCTCCAGTTTTGAAGACTGTAAACTGTTCACCTTCAGTTCTGAAGACTGGAAACTGTTCACTTTCAGTTTTGAAGACCGTAAACTGTCACCTTCGGTTTTGAAGACTGTAAACTGTTAACCTTCAATTTTGAGAATTTTAAACTGTAAACCTCTAGTTTTTCATGTCTGTAAACTACTTACCTCCAGTTTTGTGGACTGTAAACTGTTTTCCTCCAGTTTTGATGACTGGAAACTGTTAACCTCCAGTTTAGAAACTGTAAACTGTTTACCTTTTGTTTCGGAGGCTGTAAACTGTTTACCTTCAGTTTTGAAGACTGTAAACTGTTTTTCTTCTGTTTCGAAGGCTGTAAACTGTTTTCAGTCAGTTTTGAAGATTGTAAAATGTTTACCTCTGTTTCTGAAGTCTGTAAACTGTTTACCTTTAGTTTTTGAGACTGTAAACTGTTTCCCCTCAGTTTTGAAGACTGGAAACAGTTTACCTTCAGTTTTGAAGATTGTAATCTATTAACCTCCAGTTTTTCATGACTGTAAACTGTTCACTTTCAGTTTTGAAGACTGTAAACTGTTTACCTCCAATTTTAAAGACTGGAAACTGTTTACCTTCAGTTTAGGAGGCTGTAGACTGTTTTGCTTCGGTTTTGGAGACTGTATAATGTTTACCTCCGTTACTAAAGACTGTAAACTGTTTACCTTCAGTTTTGAAGACTGTAAACTGTTAACCTTCAGTTTTGAATATTGTAAACTGTAAACCTCTTGTTTTATGTCTTTAAATTACTTACCTTCAGTTTTGTAGACTGTAAACTGTTTTCTACCAGTTTTGAAGACTGGAAACTGTTTACCTTCAGTTTAGAAGACTGTAAACTGTTCACCTTTAGTTTTGAAGACTGTAAAATCTTTTCCTTCTGTTTCGAAGGCTGTAAACTGTTTTCCTTCAGTTTTGAAGATTTTAATATGTTTACCTCTGTTTCTAAAGTATGTAAACTGTTTAATTTTTGTTTTTGAGACTGTAAAATGTTTACCTCCAGTTTTGAATTTTGTAAACTCTAAACCTCTAGTTTTTCATGTCTGTAAACTACTTACCTTCAGTTTTGAAGACTGTAAACGGTTTTCCTTCTGTTTCGAAGGCTGTAAACGGTTGACCTTCAGTTTTGAAGATTGTGAAATATTAACCTCCAGTTTTAAAGATTGTAAACTCTTAACCTCCAGTTTTGAAGACTGTAAACTGTTTACCTCCAGTTTTGAAGACTGGAAACTGTTTACCTTCAGTTTGGGAGGATGTAAACTGTTTTCATTCGGTTATGAAGACTGTAAATTGTTTACCTCCGTCACTGAAGACTGTAAACTGTTCACCTTCAGTTTTGAAGACTGTGAACTGTAAACCTTCAGTTTTAAATATTGTAATCTGTGAACCTCTAGATTTTCATGTCTGTAAACTTCTTACCTTCAGTTTTGTAGACTGTGAACTGTTTTCCTCCAGTTTTGGAAACTGTAATTTGTTGACCTTCAGTTTTGAAGACTGTAACCTGTTTTCCTTCTGTTTCGAAGGCTGTAAACTGTTTTCCTTCAGTTTTAAAGATAGTAAAATGTTTACCTCTGTTCCTGAAGTCTGTAAACTGTTTACCTTTAGTTTTTGAGACTGTAATATGTTCACCTCCAGTTTTGAAGACTGTAAACTGTTCACCTTCAGTTCTGAAAACTGTAAACTGTTGACCTCCAGTTTTGAAGATTGTAAACTGTTTACCTCCAGTTTTTCAAGACTGTAAAATGTGTACCTCCAGTTTTGAAGGCTGTAAACTGTTTTCCTTCAGCTTTGAGGATTGTAAACTGTTAACCTCTAGTTTTTCATGCCTGTAAACTGTTTACCCCCAGTTTTGTAGACTGTAAATTGTTTACCTTCAGTTTTGAAGAATGGAACTGTTTACCTTCAGGGTAGAAGACAGTAAACTGTTCACCTCCAGTTTTGAGGACTGTGAACTGTTCACCTTCATATCTGAAGACTGGAAACTGCTAACCTTCAGTTTTCAAGATTTTAAACTGTTTACCTCCAGTTTTGAAGACTGGAAACTGTTCATCTTCAGTTCTGAAGACCGTAAACTGTTCACCTTCGGTTTTGAAGACTGTAAATTGTTAACCTCCAGTTTTTCAAGACTGTAGACTGTTTACCTTCAGTTTTATAGACTGAAAACTGTTAACCTTCAGTTTTGAATATTGTAAACTGTAAACCTCTAGTTTTTCATGTCTGGAAACTACTTACCTTCAGTTTTGTGAACTGTAAACTGTTTTCCTCCAGTTTTGAAGACTGGAAACTGTTATACTTTAGTGTAGAGACTGTAAACTGTTCACCTTTAGTTTTGAAGACTGTAAACTGTTAACCTTCAGTTTTGAAGACTGTACACTCTTTTCCTTCTGTTTCGAAGGCTGTAAACTGTTTTCCTTCAGTTTTGAAGGATGTAAACTGTTTTCCTTAAGCTTTGAGAATTGTAAACTGTTAACCTCTAGTTTTTCATGTCTGTAAACTGTTTACCCCCAGTTTTGTAGACTGTAAATTGTTTACCTCAAATTTTGAAGAATGGAAACTGTTTACCTTCAGTGTAGAAGACAGTAAACTGTTCACCTTCAGTTTTGAAGACTGTGAACTGTTTACCTCCAGTTTTGTAGGCTGTAAACTGTTTACCTCCAGTTTTGAAGACTGGAAACTGTTCACCTCCAGTTTTGAAGGCTGTAAACTGTTTACCTCCAGTTTTGAAGACTGGAAACTGTTCACCTTGGGAGGCTGTAAACTGTTTCCCTTCGGTTTTGGAGACTGTAAAATGTTCACCTCCGTTACTGAAGACTGTAAACTGTTCACCTTCAGTTTTGATGACTGTAAACTGTTAACCTTCAGTTTTGAATATTGTAAACTGTAAACCTCTAGTTTTTCATGTCTGTAAACTACTTACCTTCAGTTTTGTAGACTGTAAACTGTTTTCCTCCAGTTTTGAAGACTGGAAACTGTTAACCTTCAGTTTTCAAGATTTTAAACTGTTTACCTCCAGTTTTGAAGACTGGAAACTGTTCATCTTCAGTTTTGAAGAACCTAAACTGTTCACCTTCGGTTTTGAAGACTGTAAATTGTTAACCTCCAGTTTTGAAAATTGTAAACTATTTACCTCCAGTTTTTCGAGACTGTAGACTTTCTACCTTCAGTTTTATAGACTGAAAACTGTTAACCTCAAATTTTGAATATTGTAAACTGTAAACCTCTAGTTTTTCATTTCTGTAAAATACTTACCTTCAGTTTTGTAGACTGTAAACTGTTTTCCTCCAGTTTTGGAAACTGTGAACTGTAGACCTTCAGTTTTGAGGACTGTAAACAGTTTTCCTTCTGTTTCGAAGGCTGTAAACTGTTTTCCTTCAGTTTTGAAGATTGTAAAATGTTTACCTCTGTTTCTGAAGTCTGTAAAATGTTAACCTTCAGGTTTTGAGACTGTAGAATGTTATCCTCCAGTTTTGAAGACTGTAAACTGTTCACCTTCAGTTCTGAGGACTGGAAACTGTTCACCTTCAGTTTTGAAGACCGTAAACTGTCACCTTCGGTTTTGAAGACTGTAAACTGTTAACCTTCAATTTTGAGAATTTTAAACTGTAAATCTCTAGTTTTTCATGTCTGTAAACTACTCACCTCCAGTTTTGTGGACTGTAAACTGTTTTCCTCCAGTTTTGATGACTGGAAACTGTTAACCTCCAGTTTAGAAACTGTAAACTGTTGACCTTTTGTTTCGGAGGCTGTAAACTGTTTACCTTCAGTTTTGAAGACTGTAAACTGTTTTTCTTCTGTTTCGAAGGCTGTAAACTGTTTTCCTTCAGTTTTGAAGATTGTAAAATGTTTACCTCTGTTTCTGAAGTCTGTAAACTGTTTACCTTTAGTTTTTGAGACTGTAAACTGTTTCCCTTCAGTTTTGAAGACTGGAAACAGTTTACCTTCAGTTTTGACGACTGTAAACTGTTAAACTTCAGTTTTGAAGATTGTAATCTATTAACCTCCAGTTTTTCATGACTGTAAACTGTTTACTTTCAGTTTTGAAGACTGTAAACTGTTTACCTCCAATTTTAAAAACTGGAATCTGTTTACCTTCAGTTTAGGAGGCTGTAAACTGTTTTGCTTCGGTTTTGGAGACTGTATAATGTTAACCTTCAATTTTGAGAATTTTAAACTGTAAACCTCTAGTTTTTCATGTCTGTAAACTACTTACCTCCAGTTTTGTGGACTGTAAACTGTTTTCCTCCAGTTTTGATGACTGGAAACTGTTAACCTCCAGTTTAGAAACTGTAAACTGTTTACCTTTTGTTTCGGAGGCTGTAAACTGTTTACCTTCAGTTTTGATGACTGTAAACTGTTAACCTTCAGTTTTGAATATTGTAAACTGTAAACCTCTAGTTTTTCATGTCTGTAAACTACTTACCTTCAGTTTTGTAGACTGTAAACTGTTTTCCTCCAGTTTTGAAGACTGGAAACTGTTAACCTTCAGTTTTCAAGATTTTAAACTGTTTACCTCCAGTTTTGAAGACTGGAAACTGTTCATCTTCAGTTTTGAAGAACGTAAACTGTTCACCTTCGGTTTTGAAGACTGTAAATTGTTAACCTCCAGTTTTGAAAATTGTAAACTATTCACCTCCAGTTTTTCAAGACTGTAGACTTTCTACCTTCAGTTTTATAGACTGAAAACTGTTAACCTTAAATTTTGAATATTGTAAACTGTAAACCTCTAGTTTTTCATTTCTGTAAAATACTTACCTTCAGTTTTGTAGACTGTAAACTGTTTTCCTCCAGTTTTGGAAACTGTGAACTGTAGACCTTCAGTTTTGAGGACTGTAAACAGTTTTCCTTCTGTTTCGAAGGCTGTAAACTGTTTTCCTTCAGTTTTGAAGATTGTAAAATGTTTACCTCTGTTTCTGAAGTCTCTAAAATGTTAACCTTCAGTTTTTGAGACTGTAGAATGTTATCCTCCAGTTTTGAAGACTGTAAACTGTTCACCTTCAGTTCTGAAGACTGGAAACTGTTCACCTTCAGTTTTGAAGACCGTAAACTGTCACCTTCGGTTTTGAAGACTGTAAACTGTTAACCTTCAATTTTGAGAATTTTAAACTGTAAACCTCTAGTTTTCCATGTCTGTAAACTACTTACCTCCAGTTTTGTGGACTGTAAACTGTTTTCCTCCAGTTTTGATGACTGGAAACTGTTAACCTCCAGTTTAGAAACTGTAAACTGTTTACCTTTTGTTTCGGAGGCTGTAAACTGTTTACCTTCAGTTTTGAAGACTGTAAACTGTTTTTCTTCTGTTTCGAAGGCTGTAAACTGTTTTCAGTCAGTTTTGAAGATTGTAAAATGTTTACCTCTGTTTCTGAAGTCTGTAAACTGTTTACCTTTAGTTTTTGAGACTGTAAACTGTTTCCCCTCAGTTTTGAAGACTGGAAACAGTTTACCTTCAGTTTTGACGACTGTAAACTGTTAAACTTCAGTTTTGAAGATTGTAATCTATTAACCTCCAGTTTTTCATGACTGTAAACTGTTTACTTTCAGTTTTGAAGACTGTAAACTGTTTACCTCCAATTTTGAAGACTGGAAACTGTTAACCTTCAGTTTTCAAGATTTTAAACTGTTTACCTCCAGTTTTGAAGACTGGAAACTGTTCATCTTCAGTTTTGAAGAACGTAAACTGTTCACCTTCGGTTTTGAAGACTGTAAATTGTTAACCTCCAGTTTTGAAAATTGTAAACTATTCACCTCCAGTTTTTCAAGACTGTAGACTTTCTACCTTCAGTTTTATAGACTGAAAACTGTTAACCTTAAATTTTGAATATTGTAAACTGTAAACCTCTAGTTTTTCATTTCTGTAAAATACTTACCTTCAGTTTTGTAGACTGTAAACTGTTTTCCTCCAGTTTTGGAAACTGTGAACTGTAGACCTTCAGTTTTGAGGACTGTAAACAGTTTTCCTTCTGTTTCGAAGGCTGTAAACTGTTTTCCTTCAGTTTTGAAGATTGTAAAATGTTTACCTCTGTTTCTGAAGTCTCTAAAATGTTAACCTTCAGTTTTTGAGACTGTAGAATGTTATCCTCCAGTTTTGAAGACTGTAAACTGTTCACCTTCAGTTCTGAAGACTGGAAACTGTTCACCTTCAGTTTTGAAGACCGTAAACTGTCACCTTCGGTTTTGAAGACTGTAAACTGTTAACCTTCAATTTTGAGAATTTTAAACTGTAAACCTCTAGTTTTCCATGTCTGTAAACTACTTACCTCCAGTTTTGTGGACTGTAAACTGTTTTCCTCCAGTTTTGATGACTGGAAACTGTTAACCTCCAGTTTAGAAACTGTAAACTGTTTACCTTTTGTTTCGGAGGCTGTAAACTGTTTACCTTCAGTTTTGAAGACTGTAAACTGTTTTTCTTCTGTTTCGAAGGCTGTAAACTGTTTTCAGTCAGTTTTGAAGATTGTAAAATGTTTACCTCTGTTTCTGAAGTCTGTAAACTGTTTACCTTTAGTTTTTGAGACTGTAAACTGTTTCCCCTCAGTTTTGAAGACTGGAAACAGTTTACCTTCAGTTTTGACGACTGTAAACTGTTAAACTTCAGTTTTGAAGATTGTAATCTATTAACCTCCAGTTTTTCATGACTGTAAACTGTTTACTTTCAGTTTTGAAGACTGTAAACTGTTTACCTCCAATTTTAAAGAGTGGAAACTGTTTACCTTCAGTTTAGGAGGCTGTAGACTGTTTTGCTTCGGTTTTGGAGACTGTATAATGTTTACCTCCGTTACTAAAGACTGTAAACTGTTTACCTTCAGTTTTGAAGACTGTAAACTGTTAACCTTCAGTTTTGAATATTGTAAACTGTAAACCTCTTGTTTTATGTCTTTAAAT
The DNA here is from genome assembly GCA_026230145.1 of Diorhabda elongata. Lineage (NCBI taxonomy): Eukaryota > Metazoa > Arthropoda > Insecta > Coleoptera > Chrysomelidae > Diorhabda > Diorhabda elongata. The sequence continues at coordinate 34,873,392 of CM047926.1, forward strand.
TACTTACCTTCAGTTTTGTAGACTGTAAACTGTTTTCTACCAGTTTTGAAGACTGGAAACTGTTTACCTTCAGTTTAGAAGACTGTAAACTGTTCACCTTTAGTTTTGAAGACTGTAAAATCTTTTCCTTCTGTTTCGAAGGCTGTAAACTGTTTTCCTTCAGTTTTGAAGATTTTAATATGTTTACCTCTGTTTCTGAAGTATGTAAACTGTTTAATTTTTGTTTTTGAGACTGTAAAATGTTTACCTCCAGTTTTGAATTTTGTAAACTCTAAACCTCTAGTTTTTCATGTCTGTAAACTACTTACCTTCAGTTTTGAAGACTGTAAACGGTTTTCCTTCTGTTTCGAAGGCTGTAAACGGTTGACCTTCAGTTTTGAAGATTGTGAAATATTAACCTCCAGTTTTAAAGATTGTAAACTCTTAACCTCCAGTTTTGAAGACTGTAAACTGTTTACCTCCAGTTTTGAAGACTGGAAACTGTTAACCTTCAGTTTTCAAGATTTTAAACTGTTTACCTCCAGTTTTGAAGACTGGAAACTGTTCATCTTCAGTTTTGAAGAACGTAAACTGTTCACCTTCGGTTTTGAAGACTGTAAATTGTTAACCTCCAGTTTTGAAAATTGTAAACTATTCACCTCCAGTTTTTCAAGACTGTAGACTTTCTACCTTCAGTTTTATAGACTGAAAACTGTTAACCTTAAATTTTGAATATTGTAAACTGTAAACCTCTAGTTTTTCATTTCTGTAAAATACTTACCTTCAGTTTTGTAGACTGTAAACTGTTTTCCTCCAGTTTTGGAAACTGTGAACTGTAGACCTTCAGTTTTGAGGACTGTAAACAGTTTTCCTTCTGTTTCGAAGGCTGTAAACTGTTTTCCTTCAGTTTTGAAGATTGTGAAATGTTTACCTCTGTTTCTGAAGTCTCTAAAATGTTAACCTTCTGTTTTTGAGACTGTAGAATGTTATCCTCCAGTTTTGAAGACTGTAAACTGTTCACCTTCAGTTCTGAAGACTGGAAACTGTTCACTTTCAGTTTTGAAGACCGTAAACTGTCACCTTCGGTTTTGAAGACTGTAAACTGTTAACCTTCAATTTTGAGAATTTTAAACTGTAAACCTCTAGTTTTTCATGTCTGTAAACTACTTACCTCCAGTTTTGTGGACTGTAAACTGTTTTCCTCCAGTTTTGATGACTGGAAACTGTTAACCTCCAGTTTAGAAACTGTAAACTGTTTACCTTTTGTTTCGGAGGCTGTAAACTGTTTACCTTCAGTTTTGAAGACTGTAAACTGTTTTTCTTCTGTTTCGAAGGCTGTAAACTGTTTTCAGTCAGTTTTGAAGATTGTAAAATGTTTACCTCTGTTTCTGAAGTCTGTAAACTGTTTACCTTTAGTTTTTGAGACTGTAAACTGTTTCCCCTCAGTTTTGAAGACTGGAAACAGTTTACCTTCAGTTTTGAAGATTGTAATCTATTAACCTCCAGTTTTTCATGACTGTAAACTGTTTACTTTCAGTTTTGAAGACTGTAAACTGTTTACCTCCAATTTTAAAGACTGGAAACTGTTTACCTTCAGTTTAGGAGGCTGTAGACTGTTTTGCTTCGGTTTTGGAGACTGTATAATGTTTACCTCCGTTACTAAAGACTGTAAACTGTTTACCTTCAGTTTTGAAGACTGTAAACTGTTAACCTTCAGTTTTGAATATTGTAAACTGTAAACCTCTTGTTTTATGTCTTTAAATTACTTACCTTCAGTTTTGTAGACTGTAAACTGTTTTCTACCAGTTTTGAAGACTGGAAACTGTTTACCTTCAGTTTAGAAGACTGTAAACTGTTCACCTTTAGTTTTGAAGACTGTAAAATCTTTTCCTTCTGTTTCGAAGGCTGTAAACTGTTTTCCTTCAGTTTTGAAGATTTTAATATGTTTACCTCTGTTTCTAAAGTATGTAAACTGTTTAATTTTTGTTTTTGAGACTGTAAAATGTTTACCTCCAGTTTTGAATTTTGTAAACTCTAAACCTCTAGTTTTTCATGTCTGTAAACTACTTACCTTCAGTTTTGAAGACTGTAAACGGTTTTCCTTCTGTTTCGAAGGCTGTAAACGGTTGACCTTCAGTTTTGAAGATTGTGAAATATTAACCTCCAGTTTTAAAGATTGTAAACTCTTAACCTCCAGTTTTGAAGACTGTAAACTGTTTACCTCCAGTTTTGAAGACTGGAAACTGTTTACCTTCAGTTTGGGAGGATGTAAACTGTTTTCATTCGGTTATGAAGACTGTAAATTGTTTACCTCCGTCACTGAAGACTGTAAACTGTTCACCTTCAGTTTTGAAGACTGTGAACTGTAAACCTTCAGTTTTAAATATTGTAATCTGTGAACCTCTAGATTTTCATGTCTGTAAACTTCTTACCTTCAGTTTTGTAGACTGTGAACTGTTTTCCTCCAGTTTTGGAAACTGTAATTTGTTGACCTTCAGTTTTGAAGACTGTAACCTGTTTTCCTTCTGTTTCGAAGGCTGTAAACTGTTTTCCTTCAGTTTTAAAGATAGTAAAATGTTTACCTCTGTTCCTGAAGTCTGTAAACTGTTTACCTTTAGTTTTTGAGACTGTAATATGTTCACCTCCAGTTTTGAAGACTGTAAACTGTTCACCTTCAGTTCTGAAAACTGTAAACTGTTGACCTCCAGTTTTGAAGATTGTAAACTGTTTACCTCCAGTTTTTCAAGACTGTAAAATGTGTACCTCCAGTTTTGAAGGCTGTAAACTGTTTTCCTTCAGCTTTGAGGATTGTAAACTGTTAACCTCTAGTTTTTCATGCCTGTAAACTGTTTACCCCCAGTTTTGTAGACTGTAAATTGTTTACCTTCAGTTTTGAAGAATGGAACTGTTTACCTTCAGGGTAGAAGACAGTAAACTGTTCACCTCCAGTTTTGAGGACTGTGAACTGTTCACCTTCATATCTGAAGACTGGAAACTGCTAACCTTCAGTTTTCAAGATTTTAAACTGTTTACCTCCAGTTTTGAAGACTGGAAACTGTTCATCTTCAGTTCTGAAGACCGTAAACTGTTCACCTTCGGTTTTGAAGACTGTAAATTGTTAACCTCCAGTTTTTCAAGACTGTAGACTGTTTACCTTCAGTTTTATAGACTGAAAACTGTTAACCTTCAGTTTTGAATATTGTAAACTGTAAACCTCTAGTTTTTCATGTCTGGAAACTACTTACCTTCAGTTTTGTGAACTGTAAACTGTTTTCCTCCAGTTTTGAAGACTGGAAACTGTTATACTTTAGTGTAGAGACTGTAAACTGTTCACCTTTAGTTTTGAAGACTGTAAACTGTTAACCTTCAGTTTTGAAGACTGTACACTCTTTTCCTTCTGTTTCGAAGGCTGTAAACTGTTTTCCTTCAGTTTTGAAGATTGTAAAATGTTTACCTCTGTTTCTGAAGTATGTAAACTGATTAATTTTTGTTTTTGAGACTGTAAAATATTTACCTCCAGTTTTGAAGACTGTTAACTGTTCACCTTCAGTTCTGAAGACGGTAAACTGTGGACCTCCAGTTTTGAAAATTGTAAACTGTTTATCTCCAGTTTTTCGAGACTGTAAAATGTTTACCTTCAGTTTTGAAGGATGTAAACTGTTTTCCTTAAGCTTTGAGAATTGTAAACTGTTAACCTCTAGTTTTTCATGTCTGTAAACAGTTTACCCCCAGTTTTGTAGACTGTAAATTGTTTACCTCAAATTTTGAAGAATGGAAACTGTTTACCTTCAGTGTAGAAGACAGTAAACTGTTCACCTTCAGTTTTGAAGACTGGGAACTGTTTACCTCCAGTTTTGTAGGCTGTAAACTGTTTACCTCCAGTTTTGAAGACTGGAAACTGTTCACCTCCAGTTTTGAAGGCTGTAAACTGTTTACCTCCAGTTTTGAAGACTGGAAACTGTTCACCTTGGGAGGCTGTAAACTGTTTCCCTTCGGTTTTGGAGACTGTAAAATGTTTACCTCCGTTACTGAAGACTGTAAACTGTTCACCTTCAATTTTGATGACTGTAAACTGTTAACCTTCAGTTTTGAATATTGTAAACTGTAAACCTCTAGTTTTTCATGTCTGTAAACTACTTACCTTCAGTTTTGTAGACTGTAAACTGTTTTTCCCCAGTTTTGAAGACTGGAAACTGTTAACCTTCAGTTTTCAAGATTTTAAACTGTTTACCTCCAGTTTTGAAGACTGGAAACTGTTCATCTTCAGTTTTGAAGAACCTAAACTGTTCACCTTCGGTTTTGAAGACTGTAAATTGTTAACCTCCAGTTTTGAAAATTGTAAACTATTTACCTCCAGTTTTTCGAGACTGTAGACTTTCTACCTCCAGTTTTATAGACTGAAAACTGTTAACCTCAAATTTTGAATATTGTAAACTGTAAACCTCTAGTTTTTCATTTCTGTAAAATACTTACCTTCAGTTTTGTAGACTGTAAACTGTTTTCCTCCAGTTTTGGAAACTGTGAACTGTAGACCTTCAGTTTTGAGGACTGTAAACAGTTTTCCTTCTGTTTCGAAGGCTGTAAACTGTTTTCCTTCAGTTTTGAAGATTGTAAAATGTTTACCTCTGTTTCTGAAGTCTGTAAAATGTTAACCTTCAGGTTTTGAGACTGTAGAATGTTATCCTCCAGTTTTGAAGACTGTAAACTGTTCACCTTCAGTTCTGAAGACTGGAAACTGTTCACCTTCAGTTTTGAAGACCGTAAACTGTCACCTTCGGTTTTGAAGACTGTAAACTGTTAACCTTCAATTTTGAGAATTTTAAACTGTAAACCTCTAGTTTTTCATGTCTGTAAACTACTCACCTCCAGTTTTGTGGACTGTAAACTGTTTTCCTCCAGTTTTGATGACTGGAAACTGTTAACCTCCAGTTTAGAAACTGTAAACTGTTTACCTTTTGTTTCGGAGGCTGTAAACTGTTTACCTTCAGTTTTGAAGACTGTAAACTGTTTTTCTTCTGTTTCGAAGGCTGTAAACTGTTTTCCTTCAGTTTTGAAGATTGTAAAATGTTTACCTCTGTTTCTGAAATCTGTAAACTGTTTACCTTTAGTTTTTGAGACTGTAAACTGTTTCCCTTCAGTTTTGAAGACTGGAAACAGTTTACCTTCAGTTTTGACGACTGTAAACTGTTAAACTTCAGTTTTGAAGATTGTAATCTATTAACCTCCAGTTTTTCATGACTGTAAACTGTTTACTTTCAGTTTTGAAGACTGTAAACTGTTTACCTCCAATTTTAAAGACTGGAAACTGTTTACCTTCAGTTTAGGAGGCTGTAAACTGTTTTGCTTCGGTTTTGGAGACTGTATAATGTTAACCTTCAATTTTGAGAATTTTAAACTGTAAACCTCTAGTTTTTCATGTCTGTAAACTACTTACCTCCAGTTTTGATGACTGGAAACTGTTAACCTCCAGTTAAGAAACTGTAAACTGTTTACCTTTTGTTTCGGAGGCTGTAAACTGTTTACCTTCAGTTTTGATGACTGTAAACTGTTAACCTTCAGTTTTGAATATTGTAAACTGTAAACCTCTAGTTTTTCATGTCTGTAAACTACTTACCTTCAGTTTTGTAGACTGTAAACTGTTTTCCTCCAGTTTTGAAGACTGGAAACTGTTAACCTTCAGTTTTCAAGATTTTAAACTGTTTACCTCCAGTTTTGAAGACTGGAAACTGTTCATCTTCAGTTTTGAAGAACGTAAACTGTTCACCTTCGGTTTTGAAGACTGTAAATTGTTAACCTCCAGTTTTGAAAATTGTAAACTATTCACCTCCAGTTTTTCAAGACTGTAGACTTTCTACCTTCAGTTTTATAGACTGAAAACTGTTAACCTTAAATTTTGAATATTGTAAACTGTAAACCTCTAGTTTTTCATTTCTGTAAAATACTTACCTTCAGTTTTGTAGACTGTAAACTGTTTTCCTCCAGTATTGGAAACTGTGAACTGTAGACCTTCAGTTTTGAGGACTGTAAACAGTTTTCCTTCTGTTTCGAAGGCTGTAAACTGTTTTCCTTCAGTTTTGAAGATTGTAAAATGTTTACCTCTGTTTCTGAAGTCTCTAAAATGTTAACCTTCAGTTTTTGAGACTGTAGAATGTTATCCTCCAGTTTTGAAGACTGTAAACTGTTCACCTTCAGTTCTGAAGACTGGAAACTGTTCACCTTCAGTTTTGAAGACCGTAAACTGTCACCTTCGGTTTTGAAGACTGTAAACTGTTAACCTTCAATTTTGAGAATTTTAAACTGTAAACCTCTAGTTTTTCATGTCTGTAAACTACTTACCTCCAGTTTTGTGGACTGTAAACTGTTTTCCTCCAGTTTTGATGACTGGAAACTGTTAACCTCCAGTTTAGAAACTGTAAACTGTTTACCTTTTGTTTCGGAGGCTGTAAACTGTTTACCTTCAGTTTTGAAGACTGTAAACTGTTTTTCTTCTGTTTCGAAGGCTGTAAACTGTTTTCAGTCAGTTTTGAAGATTGTAAAATGTTTACCTCTGTTTCTGAAGTCTGTAAACTGTTTACCTTTAGTTTTTGAGACTGTAAACTGTTTCCCCTCAGTTTTGAAGACTGGAAACAGTTTACCTTCAGTTTTGACGACTGTAAACTGTTAAACTTCAGTTTTGAAGATTGTAATCTATTAACCTCCAGTTTTTCATGACTGTAAACTGTTTACTTTCAGTTTTGAAGACTGTAAACTGTTTACCTCCAATTTTAAAGACTGGAAACTGTTTACCTTCAGTTTAGGAGGCTGTAGACTGTTTTGCTTCGGTTTTGGAGACTGTATAATGTTTACCTCCGTTACTAAAGACTGTAAACTGTTTACCTTCAGTTTTGAAGACTGTAAACTGTTAACCTTCAGTTTTGAATATTGTAAACTGTAAACCTCTTGTTTTATGTCTTTAAATTACTTACCTTCAGTTTTGTAGACTGTAAACTGTTTTCTACCAGTTTTGAAGACTGGAAACTGTTTACCTTCAGTTTAGAAGACTGTAAACTGTTCACCTTCAGTTTTGGAAACTGTAAACTGTTAACCTCCAGTTTTGAAGACTGTAAACTGTTTTCCTCCTGTTTCGAAGGCTGTAAACTGTTTTCCTTCAGTTTTGAAGATTGTAAAATGTTTACCTCTGTTTCTGAAGTCTGTGAACTGTTCACCTTCAGTTTTTGAGACTGTAAAATGTTAACCTCCAGTTTTGAAGACTGTAAACTGTTCACCTTCAGTTCTGAAGACTGAAAACTGTTAACCTTCAGTTTTCAAGATTGTTTTACCTTTAGTTTTTGACCTCCAGTTTTTCAAGACTGTAAAATGTTTACCTCCGTCACTGAAGATTGTAAACTGTTCACCTCCAGTTTTAAAGACTGTAAACTGCTTACCTTCAGTTTTGAAGATTGGAAATCGTTGACCTCCAGTTTTTCATGTCTGTGAACTGTTTTCCTCCAGTTTTGTAGACTGTGAATTGTTTACCTTCAGTTTTGACGACTGGAAACTGTTTACCTTCAGTCAAGAAGACAGTAAACTGTTCACATTCTGTTTCGAAGGCTGTAAACTGTTTTCCTCCAGTTTTGAAGACTGTAAATTTATTACCTTCGGTTTTGAAGACTGTCAACTGTTCACCTCCAGTATTGAATGTTGTAAACTGTTCACCTCCAGTTTTGAATGCTGTAAACTGTTTACTGTCAGTCTCTGGAGGCTGCTAACTGTTTACCTCCAGTTTTGAAGACTGTATACTGTTCACCTACAGTTTTGAAGACTGAAATATTTACCTCTATTTCTTAAGACTTCAACTGTTTCCATTTAGTTTCGATTACTGTGAACTATTGACTTCCAGCCTCTGGAGACTGTAAACTGCTTACCTCCAGTTTTGAAAACTGTTAACTGTTCACCTTCAGTTTTGAGGACTATAAACTGTTAATCTCCGTTTCTGAAGACTGGAAACTGTTTACCTTCAGTTTTCAAGACTGTGAACTGTTCACCCCCAGTCCTGGAGACTGTCAACTGTTTGCATCCAGTTTTGAAGATTGTATTTTGCTAACCTCCAGTTTTTCAAAGACTGTAAACTGTTTATCTCCCGTTTTGAAGACTGTGAACTATTTTCCTTCAGTTTTGAAGACTGTGAACTGTTTTCCTTCAGTTTTGAAGATCGTGAAATGTTTTCCTCCGTTTCTGAAGACTGTAAACTGTTGACCTTCAGATTTAAAGATTGTAAACCTCCAGCTTTCAAGATTTTAAACTGTTAACCTCAAGTTTTTCATGTCTGTCAACTGTTTACCTTCAGTTTTGAAGACTGTAAACTGTTCACCTTCAGTTCTGAAGACTGTTAACTGTTCGCCTTCAATTTTCAAGTCTGTGAACTGTTTGTCCCTCTTGCTGAAGACTGCAAACCATCAACTCTCAGTTTTGGAGACTGTTAAATGTATACCTCCGTTTCTAAAGACTGTAACTGTTTACCTCCAGTTTTGTACACTGTGAACTGTTCACTTCTAGTCTCTGGAAATTATGAACTGTTAACCTCCTGTTTTGAAGATTGCAAACTGTTTTCTTTCAGTCTCTGAAGATTGTAAACTACTTACCCCCGTTCTGAAAACTGTGAACTGTGTATTTTCAGTTTGGAAGGTTGTCACCCATATACGTTCAGCCTCTAAAGACTGTAAACTGTTTACTTTCAATCTCTGGAAATTATAACTTGTTCACTTCCAGTGTTTTGAGACTATAAACAGTTTACCTCCAGTTTTGAATACTTTAGACTGTTTACCCCCGTTTCTGAAGACTGTATCTGTTCACCTCCAGTTTTGAACACTGTTAACTGTTTACTTTCAGTTTCTGAATATTGTAAACTGTTCACCTTCAGTTTTGGAGGCTGTAAACTGTTTCCCTTCGGTTTTGAAGACTGTAAAATGTTAACCTCCGTTACTGAAGACTGTAAACTGTTCACCTTCAGTTTTGAAGACTGTTAACTGTTAATCTTCAGTTTTGAAGATTGTAAAATAATAACCTCTAGTTTTTCATATCTGTAAATTACTTACGTTCAGTTGTTTGAACTGTAAACTGTTTACCTTCAGTTTTGAAGACGGTCAACTGTTCACCTTCAGTTTTGAATGCTGTAAACTGTTTACTGTCAGTCTGTGGAGACTGTAAACTGCTAACCTCCAGTTTGGAAGACTGTAAACTTTTCACCTTCAGTTTTGGAGACTATAAACTGCTAATCTCCGTTTCTGGAGACTGTGAACTGTTAACTTTCAGTTTTGAATGCTGTGAACTGTTTACTGTCAGTCTCTGGAGACTGTTATCTGTTTACCCCCAGTTTTGAAGACTGAAAACTGTTAACCTCCAGTTTTGAAGACTGTGAAGTGTTTACCTTCAGTTTTGAAGACTGGAAACTGTTTACCTTCAGTTTTGAAGACTGTGAACTGTTTACCTTCAGTTTTGACAACTGTAAACTGTTAAACTTCAGTTTTGAAGATTGTAATCTATTGACCTCCAGTTTTTCAAGACTGTAAAATGTTTACCTCCGTCACTGAAGATTGTAAACTGTTCACCTCCAGTTTTAAAGACTGTAAACTGCTTACCTTCAGTTTTGAAGATTGTAAATCGTTGACCTCCAGTTTTTCATGTCTGTGAACTGTTTTTCTCCAGTTTTGTAGACTGTGAATTGTTTACCTTCAGTTTTGACGACTGGAAACTGTTTACCTTCAGTTAAGAAGACAGTAAACAGTTCACCTTCTGTTTCGAAAGCTGTAAACTGTTTTCCTCCAGTTTTGAAGACTGTAAATTTATTACCTTCGGTTTTGAAGACTGTCAACTGTTCACCTCCAGTTTTGAATGCTGTAAACTGTTTACTGTCAGTTTCTGGAGGCTGCTAACTGTTTACCCCCAGTTTTGAAGACTGTATACTGTTCACCTACAGTTTTGAAGACTGAAATATTTACCTCCGTTTCTTAAGACTTCAACTGTTTCCATTTAGTTTCGATTACTGTGAACTATTCACTTCCAGCCTCTGGAGACTGTGAACTGCTTACCTCCAGTTTTGGAAACTGTTAACTGTTCACCTTCAGTTTTGAGGACTATAAACTGTTAATCTCCGTTTCTGAAGACTGGAAACTGTTTACCTTCAGTTTTCAAGACTGTGAACTGTTCACCCCCAGTCCTGGAGACTGTCAACTGTTTGCATCCAGTTTTAAAGATTGTATTTTGCTAACCTCCAGTTTTTCAAAGACTGTAAACTGTTTATCTCCCGTTTTGAAGACTGTGAACTATTTTCCTTCAGTTTTGAAGACTGTGAACTGTTTTCCTTCAGTTTTGAAGATCGTGAAATGTTTTCCTCCGTTTCTGAAGACTGTCAACTGTTTACCTTCAGTTTTGAAGACTGTAAACTGTTCACCTTCAGTTCTGAAGACTGTTAACTGTTCGCCTTCAATTTTCAAGACTGTGAACTGTTTGTCCCTCTTGCTGAAGACTGCAAACCATCAACTCTCAGTTTTGGAGACTGTTAAATGTATACCTCCGTTTCTAAAGACTGTAACTGTTCACCTCCAGTTTTGTACACTGTGAACTGTTCACTTCCAGTCTCTGGAAATTATGAACTGTTAACCTCCTGTTTTGAAGATTGCGAACTGTTTTCTTTCAGTCTCTGAAGATTGTAAACTACTTACCCCCGTTCTGAAAACTGTAAACTGTGTATTTTCAGTTTGGAAGGTTGTCACCCATATACGTTCAGCCTCTAAAGGCTGTAAACTGTTTACCTTCAATCTCTGGAAATTATAACTTGTTCACTTCCAGTGTTTTGAGACTATAAACAGTTTACCTCCAGTTTTGAATACTGTAAACTGTTTACCCCCGTTTCTGAAGACTGTATCTGTTCACCTCCAGTTTTGAACACTGTTAACTGTTTACTTTCAGTTTCTGAATATTGTAAACTGTTCACCTCCAGTTTTGGAGGCTGTAAACTGTTTCCCTTCGGTTTTGAAGACTGTAAAATGTTAACCTCCGTTACTGGAGACTGTAAACTGTTCACCATCAGTTTTGAAGAATGTAAACTGTTAATCTTCAGTTTTGAAGATTGTAAAATAATAACCTCTAGTTTTTCATATCTGTAAATTACTTACGTTCAGTTGTTTGAACTGTAAACTGTTTACCTTCAGTTTTGAAGACGGTCAACTGTTCACCTTCAGTTTTGAAGATTGTAGAATGTTTACCTCCGTTACTGAAGACTGTTAACTGTTCACCTTCAGTTTGAGAGACTGTGAACTGTCAACCTTCAGTTTTGAAGTTTGTAAACTGTTTACCTCCAGTTTTGTAGACTGTTAACTGTTTGCCTTCAGTTTTCAAGATTGTAAACTGTATACCTCCAGTTTTGAAGACTGTGAAATATCTATTCTCCGTTTCTTAAGACTGTTTACATTCAGTTTTGAAGACTGGAAACTGCTTACCTTCAGTTTAGAATACTGTAAACTGTTTACCTTCAGTTTTGAAGACTGTTAATTGTTTGCCTTCAATTTCTACAACTGTTTTTCCCTCATGCTGAAGATTGCAAACCATCAACTTTCCGTTTTGGAGACTGTTAAATGAATACCACCGTTTCTAAAGACTGTAACTCTTTACCTTCAGTTTTGAACACTCTGAACTGTTCACTTTCAGTCTCTGGAAATTATAAACTGTTAACCTCCAGTTTTGAAGATTGCAAACTGTTTTCTTCCAGTCTCTGAAGATTGTGAACTGTTTACCTCCGTTCTGATAAGTGTAAACTGTGTATTTTCATTTTTGAAGGTTGTCACCCATATACGTTCAGTCTCTGAAGATTGTAAACTGTTTACCTCCAATCTCTGGAAATTAAAACTTGTTCACCTCCTGAGTTTCAAGACTATAAACAGTTTACCTCCAGTTTTGAATACTTTAAATTGTTTCTGAAGACTGTATCTGTTCACCTCCAGTTTTGAACATTGTTAACTGTTTACTTCCAGTTGCTGAATATTGTAAACTGTTTACCTCCAATTATTCAAGACTGTCAACTGTTTACCTTCAGTTTTGAATGCTGTAAACTGTTTTCCCCCGGTTTTGAAGACTGTAGAAAGTTAACCTTCTGTTTTGAAGACTGTAACCTCTTTACCTTCAGTTTTGAAGACTTTTAACTATAGACCTCCAGTTTTGAAGACTGTAAACTGTTTACCATCAGTTTTGTAGACTGTAACCTGTTTACTTTCAGTTTTGAAGACTGTAAACTGTTAACCTTCAGTTTTGAAGATTGTAAACTGTTTACCTCAAGTTTTTCAAAACTGTAAACTGTTCACCTTCTGTTTCGGAGGCTGTAAATTGTTTTCCTCCAGCTTTGAGGACTGTAAAATGTTTACCTCCAGTCCTAAAGACTGATAACTGTTTGCCTTCAGTTTTGGAGATTGTAAACTGCTTACCTCCAGTTTTTCAAGACTGTAAACTGTTCATCCCCCGTTTTGGAGACTGTGAACTGTCTTCCTTCAGTTTTTGAGACTGTGAACTGTTTACCTCCAGTTTTGAAGACTGTAAACATTCAACTTCAGTTCTGGAGACTGTAAACCTTCAGTTTTTGAGATTGTGTACTGTTGACTGTTAACCTTCAGTTTTGAAGATTGTATTATCAATATTGAAACCTTCTTACATTCAGTTTTGAACACTGTAAACTGTTCACTTTCAGTCTCTGGAGACTGTAAACTGCTTACAATCAGTTATGGAGACTGAAAACTGTTCACCTTCAGTTTTAAAGACTGTAAACTGTTAACCTCCAGTTTTGAAGATTGTAAACTGTTTACATCTAGTTTTTCAAAACTGTAAACTGTTCACCTTCTGTTTCGGAGGCTGTAAATTGTTTTCCTCCAGCTTTGAGGACTGTAAAATGTTTACCTCCAGTCCTAAAGACTGATAACTGTTTGCCTTCAGTTTTGGAGATTGTAAACTGCTTACCTCCAGTTTTTCAAGACTGTAAACTGTTCATCCCCCGTTTTGGAGACTGTGAACTGTCTTCCTTCAGGTTTTGAGACTGTAAACTGTTTACCTCCAGTTTTGAAGACTGTAAACTTTCAACTTCAGTTCTGGAGACTGTAAACCTTCAGTTTTTGAGATTGTGTACTGTTGACTGTTAACCTTCAGTTTTGAAGATTGTATTATCAATATTGAAACCTTCTTACATTCAGTTTTGAACACTGTAATCTGTTCACTTTCAGTCTCTGGAGACTGTAAACTGCTTACAATCAGTTATGGAGACTGAAAACTGTTCACCTCCAGTTTTGAAAACTGTAAAATGTTAACCTCCAGTTTTGAAGATTGTAAACTGTTTACATCCAGTTTTTCAAAACTGTAAACTGTTCAGCTCAAGTTTTGAGGAATGTAATTCGTTTTCCTTCAGTTTTGAAGATTGTAAAATGTTTACCTCTGTTTCTGGAGACTGTTAAGTGTTTGCTCTCAGTTTTATAGACTGTAAACAGTTTACCTTCAGTTTTAAGACTGTAAACTCTTTACCTCCAGTTTTCAAGACTGGAAACTGTCAATCTCCGTTTCTGAAGACCGTAAACTGTTTACCTTCATTTTTGAAGACTTAAAACTGTTTACCTCCAGTTTTGAAGACTAGAAATTCTTTACCTCCAGTTTTGGAGACTGTGAAATATCTACGTCCGTTTCTCAAGTCTGTAACTGTTTACATTCAGTTTTGAACACTGTAAACTATTCACTTTCAGTCTCTGCAGACTGTAAATTGCTCACCTTCAGTTTTGAAGACTGAAAACTGTTCACCTTCAGTTTCGAAGACTGTAAACTGTTTATCTCCGTTTCTGAAGACTGGAAAATGTTCACCTTCAGTTTTGAAGACTGTGGATTAATCACCTTCAGTTTTGAAGACTGTAAACTGTTAACCTCCAGTTTTGAAGATTTTGAACTGTTTACCCCCTGTTTCTCATGACTGTGAACTGTTAACCTGCAGTTATGAAGTCCGTAAACTGTTTACCTTGAGTTTTGAAGACTGTGAAATGTTCACCTTCAGTTTTGGAGACTGTAAACTGTTAACCTTCAGTTTTGAAAATTGTAAACTATTATCCTCCAGTTTTGAAGACTGTAAACTGTTAACCTTCAGTTTTGAGGACTGGAAACTGTTTACCTTTAGTTTTGAAGACTGTAAATTGTTCACCCTCAGTTTTGAAAACTTTAAACTGTTAACCTTCAGTTTCGAAGATTGTGAACTGTTTACCTCCAGTTTTGAAGATTGTAAACTATTTACCTCCAGTTTTTCATGACTGTGAACTGTTAACCTCCAGTTTTGAAGACTGTAAACTGTTTACCTTCTGTTTTTGAGACTGGAAACTGTTATTCTCCGTTTCTGGAGACTGTAAACCATTAACTTTCAGTTTTTTAGACTGTAAACTGTTTACCTTCAGTTTTGAAGACTATTAACTGTTCACCTTCAATTCTGTAAACTGTTAACGGTTGACCTCCAGTTTCGAAGTCTGTAAACTTATCAACTTCAGTTTTGAAGACTGTAATCTATCAACCTTCAGTTTTGAAGATTGAAAAATGTTTACCTCCGTTTTGAAGACTGTGAACTGTTTACCTCCGTTTCTTATGACTGTCAAAGTTTGTCTCCAGATTTTCAAAACTGTTACTGTTTACCTCCAGTTTTGATCACTGTAAATTGTTTACCTTCAGTTTTGAAAACTGTAAGCTTCCAGTCTCTGGAGACTGTGAACAGTTTACCTTCAAATTTGAATACTGTAAACTGTCAACCTAAAATTTTGAAGAGTTTAGAATGTTTACCTTCGTTTCTGGAGACTGTTACCTTCAACCCTCAGTTTTGAACATTGTAAACTGTTTACCTCCAGTTTTGGGACTGTGGAATGTTTACCTCCGTTTCTTATGCCTGCAACTGTTTACTTCCAGTTTTTCAAAACTGTAACTGTTTACCTTCAGTTTTGAACACTGTAAACTGTTTACTTCCAGTCTCTGGAGATTGTAAACTGTTCACCTCCGTTTCTGAAGACTGTAAACTGTTTACCTTCAGTTTTGAAAACTGTGAACTGATTACTTTCAGGCTCTAAAGATTGTGAACTCTTAACCTTCATTTGTGAAGAATGTGAACTGTTTACCTCCAGATTTGAAGACTGTCAACTCTTTACATCCGTTTCTGAAGACTGTAAACTGTTTACCTTCAGTTTCGAAGACTGTAAACTATTAACCTGCAGTTTTGAAGAGTTAAAACTAATTACCTCCGTTTCTGAAGATTGTAAACTGTTTACCTTCAGTTTTGAAGGGTGTAATCTATTCACTTTTAGATCTCTGAAGACTGTAAATTGTTTACTTTCAATCTGTGAAGATTATGAACAGCTTACCAAGTTTTTCAAGTCTGTAAACTGTTCAACTCCAGTTTTGTAGCCTGTAAACTGTCTACTTTCTGTTTTGAAGACTGTTAACTGTTCACCTTCAGTTCTGTAAACTGTTAACCTGCAGTTTTGACGAGTCTAAACTGTTCACCTCCATTTCTAGAGACTCTAACTCTTTACCGTCAGTTTCTGGAGATTATGAACTGTTTACCAAGTTTTTCAAGTCTGTAAACTGTTCACCTCCAGTTTTGGAGCCTGTAAACTGTCTACCTCCAGTTTTGAAGACTGTAAACTGTTTACGTCCAGTGTCAAAGACTGTAAACTGTTTACCTTGAGTTTTGAAAACTGTAAACTGTTTACCTTCAGTTCTGAAGACTTTAAATTGTTTATCTCCGTTTCTGAAGACTATAAACTGTTTACCTTCAATCTCTAAACATTATAAACTGTTTACCTTCAATCTCTAAAGATTATAAACTGTTTACCTCCTGTTTTCAAGACTGTGAACTGTTTACCTCCAGTTTTGAAGGGTGTAACCAATTTACTTCCAGGCTATGAAGACTGTAAACTGTTTACCTTTCATCTCTGAAGATTATAAACTGTTTACGTCCTGTTTCTAAGAACTGTAAACTGTTTACCTTTAGTTTCGAAGACTGTGAACTGTTTACCTCCAATTTTGGAGACTGTGAACTGTTTACCTCCGTTTCTGAAGATTGTGAACTGTTTACCTTCCATCTCTGAAGATTATGAACTGTTTACCTTCCATCTCTGAAGATTATGAACTGTTTACCAAGTATTACAAGTCTGTAAACTGTTCACCTCCAGTTTTGGAGGCTGTAAACTGTTTACCTTCAGTTTTGAAGACTGTAAACTGTTTACCTCTAGTTTTGAAGACTTCAAACTGTTTATCTCCGTTTCTGAAGGCTATAAACTGTTCACCCTCAAATTTTAAGGGTGTAATCTACTCACTTCCAGTTGTCTCTGAAGACTGTAAACTGTTACCTTTCATCTCTGAAGATTATGATCTGTTTACCTCCTGTTTCTAAGGCCTGTAAACTGTTTACCTCCGTTTCTGAAGATTGTGAACTGTTTACCTTCAGTTTTGAAGGTTGTAATCTATTCACTTTCAAGTATTTGAAGACTGTAAACTGTTTACCTTTCATCTCTGAAGATTATAAACTGTTTACCAAGTTTTACGACTCTGTAAACTGTTTACCTCCAGTTTTGGAGACTGAAAACTGTTTACCTTCAGTTTTGAAGACTGTAAACTGTTTACCTCCAGTTTTGAAGACTTCAAACTGTTTAACTCCGTTTCTGAAGTCTGTAATTGTTCGCCTTCAGTTTTGAATACTGTAAACTGTTTATTTTCAGTCTCTGAAGATCATAAACTCTTTACCTCCAGTTTTTCAAGACTGTGAACTGTTAACCTCCGTTCCTTTACACTGTAACTGTTTACCTCCAGTTTTGAACAGTGTGTAATTCTCACTTCCAGTCTCTGAAGACTGTAAAATGTTTACCTTCGATCTCTAGAGACTGTCAACTGTCCACCTTTGTTGTCTGGAGACTGTAAACTGGTAACCTCCAGTTTTGGAGACTGTAAACTGTTTATCTCCAGTGTTGAAGTTTGTCAACTGTGTACCTGCGTTTCTGAACACTGTAAGCTGTTCATCCCCAGTTTTCCAAGACTGTTAACTGTTTAACTTGAGTTTCAGAGACTGTAAACTCTTTACTCCCAGTTTTGAAAACTCTAAATTGTGAAGACTGCAAACTGTTAACCTTCAGTTTTGAAGACTGTAAACTGTTCACTATCAATTTTGAACACTGTATACTCTTTACTTCCAGTCTCTGAAGATTGTGAACTGTTTACCTTCAATTTTTTCAAAACAGTAAACTGTTTACCTTCAGATTCGAAAGACTGTAAATTGGTTACTTCCAGTTTTGAAGACTCTAAACTGATTACCTCCAGTTTTTCAAAACTGTGAACTGTTTACCTTGAGTTTTGAACACTGTAAAATGTTCACCTCCAGTTTTGAAAACTGTAAACTGATTACTTTCAGTCTCTTAAGATTGTAAACTGTTAACCTCCATTTTTGAAGACTGTAAACTCTTTACCCTCAGATTTGTAGACTGTCAACTGTTTAACTCCGTTTCTGAAGACTGTAAACTGTTCACCTCCAGTTTTGAAAACTGTAAACTGATTACTTTCAGTCTCTTAAGATTGTAAACTGTTAACCTCCATTTTTGAAGACTGTAGACTCTTTACCCTCAGATTTGTAGACTGTCAACTGTTTACCTCCGTTTCTGAATACTGTAAACTGTTAACCTTCAGTTTTGGAGATCGTAAACTGTCAACCTTAAATCTCCGGAGACAGTAGACTGTTTATCTTTAGTCTCTAAATATTCTTTACCTCCAGGTTTTCAAGTCTGTCAAGTGTTTACCTTCCCTTTTGAAGACTGTATACTGTTTACCTCCAGTTTTGGAGACTGTGAACTTTTCACCTCCGTTTCTTACGACTGTAACTGTTTACCTCTAGTTTTTCAAAAGTGTTACTGTCCACCTTCAAATTTGAATACTGTAAACTGTTTACTTTCAGTTTTGGAACCTCTAAACTGTTAACTTTCAGTCTCTGGAGACTGTAAACAGTTTACCTCCAGTTTTGGAGACCGTAAACTGTTCACTTCCAGTTTTGAAGAGTTTAAAATGTTCACCTCCGTTTCTGAAGACTGTGGACTGCTTACCTCGGATTCTCATGACCGTCACTGTTTACCTCCAGTTTTTCAAAACTGTTACTGTTTACCTTCAGTTTTAAACACTGTAAACTGTTAACCTTCAGTTTAGAAAACTGTTAACAATTTAATTTCAGTCTCTGGAGACTGTGAACAATTTACCTTAAATTTCGAAGATTGTCAACTGTTTACCTCCGTTTTGGAGACTTTAAACTGTTTACCTCTAGTTTTGAGGACTGGAGACTGTTTACCTCCATTTCTGAAGACTGTAAACTGTTCACCTTCAAATTTGAAGGGTGTAATCTATTCACTTTCAATCGTCTATGAAGACTGTAAACTGTTCACCTTTCATCTCCGAAGATTATAAACTGTTTACCGAGTTTTTCAAGACTGTAAACTGTTTACCTTCAATCTCTGAAGATTATAAACTGTTTACCTCCTGTTTCTCAAAACTGTGAACTCTTTACCTTCAGTTTTGAATGCTGTAACCTATTTACTTTCAGTCTCTGAAGACTGTAAACTGTTTACCTTCAGTTTTGAAGACTGTAAACTGTCTACCTCTAGTTTTGAAAATTTTAAACTGTTTACCTCCGTTTCTGAAGACTTTAAACTGTTTACCTCTAATCTCTGGAGATTATGAACTGTTTACCTCCAGTTTTGAGGACTGGACACTGTTTACCTCCTTTTCTGAAGACTGTAAACTGTTTACCTTCAAATTTGAAGGGTGTAATCTATTCACTTTCAGTCGTCTCTGAAGACTGTAAACTGTTTACCTTTCATCTCTGAATATTATAAACTGTTCACCTCCAGTTTTGAAGACTTTAAACTGTTTACCTCCGTTTCTGGAGTCTGTAACTGTTCACCTTCAGTTTTGAATACTGTAAACTATTTATTCTCAGTATCTCAAGACTGTGAACTCCTTACCTCCAGTTTTGAAGGGTGTAACCTATTTACTTTCAGTCTCTGAAGACTGTAAACTGTTTACCTTTAGTTTTGGAGACTGTAAACTGTTTACCTCCAGTTTTGAAGATTGTAAACTGTTTACCTATGTTTCTGAAGACTGTAAACTGTTAACCTTCAGTTTTGAAGGGTGTAATCTATTCACTTCCAGTCGTCTGTGAAGACTGTAAACTGTTTACTTTTCATCTCTGAAGATTATAGACTGTTTACCGAGTTTCTCAAGTCTGTAAAATGTTTACCTTCAGTTTTGGAGACCGTAAACTGTTCACCTCCAGTTTTGAAGACTTTAAACTGTTTACCTCCGTTTCTGAATTCTGTAACTGTTCACCTTCAGTTTTGAATACTGTAAACTGTTTATTTGTAGTCTCTGAAGATCATAAACTCTTCACCTTCAGTTTTTCAAGACTGTGAACTGTTCACCTCCAGTTTCGAAGACTGTAAACTGTTTACCTTCAGTTTTGAAGACTGTAAACTGTTTACCTTCAGTTTTGAAGACTGTAAACTGTTTACCCCCAGTTTTGAATACTGTAAACTGTTTACCTATGTTTCTGAAGACTGTAAACTGTTAACCTTCAGTTTTGAAGGGTGTAATGTATTCACTTCCAGTCGTCTATGAAGACTGTAAACTGTCTACCTTTCATCTCTGAAGATTTGAATTTGTTCACCGAGTTTCTCAAGTCTGTAAAATGTTTACCTTCAGTTTTGGAGACTTTCAACTGTTTACCTCCGTTTCTGAATTCTGTAACTGTTCACCTTCAGTTTTGAATACTGTAAACTATTTATTTTTAGTCTCTGAAGATCATAAACTCTTCACCTCCAGTTTTTCAAGACTGTGAACTGTTCACCTCTAGTTTCGAAGATTGTAAACTGTTTACCTTCAGTTTTGAAGACTGTAAACTGTTTAACTTCAGTTTTGAAGACTGTAAACTGTTTACCTCCAGTTTTGAATACTGTAAACTGTTTATTTTCAGTCTCTGAAAATCATTAACTCTTTACCTCCAGTTTTTCAAGACTGTGAACTGTTTACCTCCAGTTTCGAAGACTGTAAACTCTTTACCTCCAGTTTTTCAAGACTGTGAACGGTTTACCTCCAGTTTCGAAGACTGTAAACTATTTACCTTCAGTTTTGAAGACAGTAAACTGTTTACCTCCGTTTCTGAAGACTGTAAACTGTTTACCTTCAGTTTTGAAGACTGTAAACTATTAACCTCCGTTTCTGATGGCACGCACACACACACACGAGATTATCTTTTTTAACTAACAAATTTAAACAATATCGACATATAATAATGATAATAATTGAAAGTTTATAAAATACATCAGATCCACTATATGGTAGGTAGGTCGAGACAAATCTAGAAGGTAACAACCTACATTGCATCGATCGATGAAAATGTTACACAACATATCAATTATTAAACCGGAATTCAAAAAATTCTTGTTTCATTGAAACAAACATTTTTTGTTCATTTTCTTCATAAATAAATGAAAACATTGTGGCCCTGATAAGAGCCATTTGTTATTATTGTCGATTGTCGTCGTATCCATCAGTCCGATAATACTTCTCGATTGTTGTACTATCTTTCTGTCAGAAAAAAAATATTCTTTCTATTTCTCCTTTTTAGGAGCGGCGGCTTTTCTTGCTTTAGGAGAGGAGCTGCTAGCTGCTTTCGCAGTTTTCGGTTTTGGTGCTTTCGGCTTTTCCGTGGGACTGCCTTTATTAGATGTTTTTGCTTTAGTAGGAATCTTCATGTTAATTTTGGATGATGCGGCACTGGCTATTTTGGAAGCGACTCCTCTTTTAGCCGAAGATTTTTTGTCTGTTTTTTGGCAATTTCTTAAAATACAATGCATGTAAAGAGAAACGTGTCTATTCACAATAATGACCAATATTTAAAAATATCAAAACGATTTGAAATAATACCGCAATTATCATTTGAACGGTGACATGTCTACCCTGACTTACGACACGTTTCTACTATATGTTCGTAACTAATATATTATTATTAGTATTTTTCATTAACAATCTTCCGACATAATAAATATGAGAAAAATATCAAATTTCAATATTGGAACGTATATTTCATTTTAGATATTGAATTGTAGTAGCAAATTATAATTATTATAACAGATTGATTGATTAAATTTTCATTGAACGAACTTCGCAACTATGTCTGTCTATTACAATATTTAATATTTTATCGTACAGTTTTTTTTACATTGTATAGTATATTATTTTAGGAAATAAACATATTTTATTTAAAATTTCAAAACAATTTGAAAAAAAGCGCCACAAAACTACTTTGACCAACCGCAACCGACCAACCGCTTTGTATGTTTTATCTTACTGACGATCGGGTTTTTTTGCTTTTTGCAGACAGTGAATTAGTATATGTGACTTGTTAAAACAAAAGCGACGTGACGTTAGAAATTTTATATATATATATATATATATATATATATATATATATATATATATATATACAACGGAAAAACATCGCCTTATAATAAGTCGTTCGTTGTTATCATAATATAAATAAAAAAAGTAATATTGTGGTTCTGAAAAGAACCGGATTTTTTTTGTCGATGTTATTATTTAAGTAAATAAAATAAAAAATTATCAGTAATTATAATTTTCGGTTTTCGAAAATTATTATTAAAAATTTATTTTACAATAAGTTGAATGAATACAATTAATCTCAAAAGCGAACTAACTATCAACATTGCCAAGTTGTTTACAATAATTATAATAAAATAAATGCTGATGAAGTGGTTACAATATTTAATACAATTGCGTTTTATAAAATGTCCTTAAAGAATTTTCTACATGTAACTCCTCCATCCATAAGAATGAAAAATGACGGAGGTATTTTTCATGTCTAGTTGTCTTCTTTCTTCTAGTTCGATGGTTTCTTTCTTCTTTTCTTCAAATTTTTGTTTTCTTACAAATTTGCTTTTATATTTACGAATTAACCATAATGTTATTAAAATTACACAAATTATTATTATAGTAAATAATCCAATCGATACATGGCGGATTATTAATTTCTTTAATTGGTTTTATGTTTCTAGCAATTTTATTGGTTAAATTTGGAGATTCATAAATTTGATTATTTAAAAATTTCGGTAATATTATTGATTATCCTTTTTTTATTTGTATGTTAGTTGAGAAGATTTCACTTTCTATTTGAATGCTACAGTTCTTTGGAATTTTTATAATCGATGGATAACTTATTTTAAAATAACGGTTCGAAACACATTTAGAAATCACTTCAGTTTCTGAATTTGGAATTACTAAAAGTTCATTATTTGTCACTTGTTCCAATATAGTTTCTTGAAGATTAATTTCACTAACAACACAATTTTCACCAGAGTGTCCATTTAACAGTTCAATACTTTGTCTTTTAACTTAAATGTTTCTTTACATTAATATTTTTCTTATAACGCTGGACATTCTTCTTTAATAAAATTGACTTCTTGATTTTTGGTCAAGTAAGGTTGAGGAGGGATAAATATCGTATGATTTTGGATTATAGGATATAAATGGAAAAATTCATAGGTTTTAGGTTTAAGGATTGGAGCATGGGTAGCAAAAATTATTTTAGATTTGGAAAAGGTTACTTGTGAACCAAGAAAGAGAAAATACGTTAAAATATTGTTAAATTTTGGAATTTGTTTTTCATTATAAATAGTACTTAAATATTTCATCATTTCTAAAATTTCTTGACTTGATATAACAGAACTGTGAATCGTATTTAATTTAAAAAATGTTTTGCATTTTCGATATTGTCAATCAATATAATCAAACTTTGACAGTCCAGATTAATCTGTGAAATTGTACTGTGAAATGTTATAAAATTATTCAAAGTTATTATTTTATTTTCGATCGAGATGTGAAATTTCTCTAAATTATCAGAAAGTTTTTGTTGATTATTCCATAGAGTCGTAATAGATTTATTATAATGATCAATTAATTTTTTATGTAGTGATATTTGTAAATTTACTTCATGAATTATTTTTTTTTATTTTGTTGTAAAACATTCATAGCATTATCGTATCTTTCTTCATCATCTGAATCTAGAGTTCCAAAAAGCCATTTATCTATTTTTCATACTGCATTTATTAATCCTGTTTTTGATCTTAAATGTGGATAAATATTTTCTGTTTTTTTGTCTAAAGTATTAATTAAAATTTCCGTTCTACTTAATAATTGTTCAGCTAAATTATGATATGAAATAGGATTTGTAGCGTTCGCTTGAGATAAATTATTTTTTAAACTATAATAATATTGTTTCAGATTATTAATTTGTTTATGAATAAATTCTAAATCTATATAATATATGAAAGTGTGTTTGGTATATATAAGATTACTTGTTCCTAAATTAATGGGTAATAATAAGTTATTTACGTTTGTAATTGTTATGTCTTCTGTTTTGATCGTCTTGTAAAGTAGTAGTAATATTAATATTATTGTCAGCTTCATTATCCTGTAACAATTTTTCTGTTTTAGTTCTTTGGTTTTCTAATCATGTTTTTATGATAAGTTCCTTTATTTGTTTCTAATAATATGCCAGTCTTTTACAATTTCTGCCTTTTTAAATTTGGGTAATTTTTTATCTCGGAATTTTGTTTTTATATAAGCTATGTCTTGATTTTCATAGGAAGGTGGATCATTTCTGTTTTCGTTTCTCTTATTTATTACTTTTTCTTTAATATTAGCATTTCTAACTTTAATTTTCTCATATATTAATTTTGACGTTTCTTTATGATTTTGTATATAATTGGATATTATTGTTTATATGACCTTTAATAATTTCAAATGGTGTAAATTGCGTTACAGAGTGAATCGAATTATTATATGCCAATATTGAATGTTTTATTAATTGATTAGGAGTTAAATCTTAATTATTTTCTTTTATACATCTAAAATGTTCAATAAGACTAGAGTGAAAACGTTCAACGGGTGAATTGGAATTACTATTTTTTGACGTTGTATAATGTAACTCAATTTTGTGCAATTTGCTAAAATCTTGTAGGTCGTTGTTCTTGAACTCTGAACCACAATCAGCTGTAATTTTATAAGGTAAACCGTGATGAGTAACATAATTTAATATATTATCAACAACTGCTTGACCGTAACGAGAAATAGATACATTTTCTCGTTATTGTTGAGTATGAAAGATTTACTATCTTAACAACATTGATATATTAAATCAAATTTAATTGAAGGGTTTATATTATATTTATTCATTTAACACAATTCACAATTATTAATAAAGTCTTCTACGTCTTGTAACATTTTAGGCCAATAATATTTTTCGCTAATTATTTTTTCGTTCTCTTTCAAATAATTAAAATTATGAATTTCATATTGGTTTATTTCTAAAGGATAAACACTAAGAGGCTTATTCAAAATTATATAAATTGTCTTAAACGTTTCATTTGTGTTACACTGATTATAATTTAAATTGATTTATATTATTTTCCTTTTCCATTAGTTAAATAAACAAAGTTATCAATTATATTCTTAAATTTCCTATATATATATATATATATATATATATATATATATATATATATATATATATATATATATATATATATATGTTCTAATTAATAATAACTGTTTATTATTGTGGTTTCTAAAAGCTCACTTATTTTTTTTATATTCTACTTATTTATTATCTATTAATTCTAAATCTTATCTATTCTTATAACATAATAATAAAAAAGAAAGAAAGGTCTTTTTATGAAAATCCATTTTATAATTTCTTGAATTGAGTACCACTTTAATGAATGATAATATTTACGTTTCGAAAATAGTTCTTCAATCAACTTTTCATTTAGTATCGCATTTAGTTTTCTATTCAAATATTTTAGATTTATTCCATTATTATTTCTATCGAATTCTTTGTTAATTGTTTCATAATTAATCTCAACTTCGTCATTTTCATTATTTATTTCTCTTTTATCAATGATATTGCTTTGATTTTGTATATCCAATATATTTGTATTTAATTCAGGTTTTATAACATAACATTCTTTTTCTAATATATCATTATCTATTTTTATAACATCATTCATATCTTTTTCTTCCATTGTCTCATCATTATTTATTTAATTTATTTTTCTATTTAATTCTATTACATTCTCTTTAACTTCAATTTCATTATTATTTTCATTCATTTTTATTTTATCTAATCCTGTATAGTTTAATTCTACTTTATCAAATAATTCTACTTATAATTCTCCTTTTGTATTATTATTCATTTGTTCTACCATTATAATATTTTCTTCTGAATTATTTTCTGTTATATTTAATTTATCTTTTTCTTCTTCGTCAAATAATTTACTAAGATCTAGTTCTTCTTCGTTATCATTATTGTTACAATTATTATTATATAACTCTTCTGATGTAAAATTTGGTCGTTCATTTCTCGGTTGGAAATATCTATTATTGTTTGCATTATGATTATTATTGTTATTAATGTTTATACGTCTACTAGGTTTATCGGAAAAATTTCTCGATGTCGTAGACATCGGTTCTGGTCTTGGTAAACGGTTTGTAGATATTTGGTTTGGACGGAAAACATTTTTCCTTGTGCCAAATACTTGTGCATTTGTCGGATAGTTTTGCCTTCTTTGTGGCATAGGATTTACATTTATCGGTTGACTAGGAAAATTATTATAATTGTTATTATTATTATTATTATATCTATCATTATTATAATTATTGTTGTTATTATATCTTTGATTATTGTTAAATTGGTTTCTGTTATAATTATTATGATATTGATGATATTTTTGATAGTAGGGGTTGTTATTATTATATTGATAATTTCTATTATTATTTATTGAATTGGTTTTAAAATTATTATTGTTGTATCTAACTCTAGGCTCATAAAATTGGCCGTAAAATTTTTTAAAATTCTCAAATTCGTCGACATAAGCCATAGCGTCTTCTAACGAGCTAGGCTTTTTCAAGTACATATTATTGCGTATAGTACCTGAACATCCTGCTATAAAGGTTTTCAAGGCTGTTTTTTCGCAATGATTGATTTGACATCTCTTGTCAATTTCACCTAAATTTAAATTGTTACTAATTCTTTGAATCGTTTGGCTTTTTATTAATTGTAGCCTGTTACCAAATGTTATTAAGTTTTCGTTTTTAAACGGTCTTGTTCTTGTTAATTCCTGCAGTATGCAGTCTAAATCGCGCTTATCTGCGAAGCATTGTATCAAAGCTTCGTTTAGTTTGAACCAGGTATTTAGTTCAATCCTATTTCCTACCATAACCTCTGCTTTATGTATTAATTTTTCTTGGATACATTCCAAGACATGATTATTAATATCCTGATCATTATAGACCGAATACGTTTCTATTAAATTCTCTCATCTATTGATAAATTTGTTTAAAGTTTTCATATTTCCATCATATGGTTTGATATTTTCTAGTTAAATAATTAATGAAATAATTCCAAATTAAGGGTTTTTGGAATTCAGGTTGCCATTTTTGTATAATCTGAACTATCTATCAAGTTTAAATTACCAAATGTATTCAATAAGTTAATTTAATCGTTCATAAAATTATATATTCAAAATTATTAGATTATCTCTTCCTTACTCAAAGTTTGATAAAGATAGATGATAAAAGGAATAAAAATAAGGAAACTTGGCACTTACAGTTATCAGAAGTCATGAAGTTCCTCGTTGAACACGTAGATCTAGTGCTTCTGTGATAAAGTACGTAGTCGGAATTTTTTATCGCACTTTGCGTGAAAAATCGCGACCGCACTAATCCGAATGACTGCGCCAATTATAATTTTCGGTTTTCGAAAATTATTTTTAAAAATTTATGTTACAATATGTTGAATGAATACAATTAATCTCAAAAGCGAACTAACTATAAACATTGCCAAGTTGTTTACAATAATTCATATTTATAATAAAATAAATGCTGATGAAGTGCTTACGATATTTAATACAATTGCGTTTTATAAAATGTCCTTCAAGAATTTTCTACATGTAACTCGGTCAATATAGTAGATGTTATATTTATTATTTAGAACTAGTATATTTGGTAACGGCTTTAGTTCCTTCACTGACTGCGTGTTCTGCTAATTATCCGGGAAGCAATAATCTCACTGCAGTTTGAATTTCTCTACTTGTAATTGTTGAACGTTTATTATAATGAGCCAATCTGGATGCTTCGGCGGCGATACGTTCGAAAATATCATTAACAAAACTATTCATTATACTCATAGCTTTACTCTATACACCGGTGTCAGGATGAACTTGCTCAGTACTTTGTAAATGAAAATAGTATAACTTTCCTTCCTCCTCCTTTTTTTCTTTTTGTCGGCTTTCGAAATATTCTTTTGAGCCTTTCTGGCTTTTTTCGCTGCCTTTCCGCTAGCTTTTGGTGGCATTATTTCTCTTTAAAAAAAACACTTGGATGACGTACCGTATTTATCGAAAAGTGGGTAAAATTAGAAGTTACAGACACACCCGGATAAATCCACGAGTGGGTGCGAAGAAGGACATTCCACCACCCCCTATCATTTCGACAGGTCCTCATTCTCTTCCGCGTCGCAGTTTCGCGCGTAAACTCCTTCCTCTACCCTGAGTCCTACGGGAGATTCTGAGATGTTTTATCTTTTTGTTAAGAGATTAGCCTGTTGGCTATACACTCTTGGCTTCTTGTTCTGGACGCCTTAATGTGTGTGTGTGTGTGTGTTTCGCTGCCTCGGGTAAACCTCTTCCAACCTTCTTCGGCAAGAAAAGATCTAATACGAGTGGCCCTTCGCCTTCTCTATAGCTGACCACGATGTATAACTCTACACTTGCTTATGAAATGCGGAATTACCGTGTCGTAATGTTGGGCAAAGCTATAAAAGAAGATCATAAATAAATTTTTCTCATTGAGTAGTAGTATCCCTGTGTATCTCGAGGTGTAAACATCGATTTGAACAGTGCGTATAACATAATGAGTTCGAAGTGACAAAGCGATTATAAAACGAGATAAAAATTCAGAAGTGCGGAAGCATCAAACCCGCGACGAATGGGGTCCTAAGACCCCACGGAAAAACGGGAGAGACATGAAAGTGCATACATCCGTGTACTCAAATAAATTTGGTGAAAACCGAAAAGTGTGTGTGAAGGGAAAAACCCTAAAAACAATTGAAAACCCGAAAGTGACCGAAATGAACGGCAGCAAGAAGCTAAAAGCTGGTAACAACTACTCCAGTAACACCATGGAAGAAGATCAAGACATGATAAACCCCAATATCCCTACCAAAAACAAGTTTGGTGTTCTCAATAACGAGAATTTAGACCACTCCTAGTTTTTCTAGGCACGATACCCAAATATGACGAGATAATGAAAGAAATCACCCATATTATAGGATCCAGAGATTTTTGCCTGGTCATCAACAGGGATAGACGTGAAACAGAAATTCACTTAAAAAACAAGGATCATTACGACAAAGTAAAAAGTGAACTGAAGCAATCACAAAGTGAGTTTTTCACATACACTTTGATAGGGAGGAAATCTTGAAAAAATTAGTAATGGAGGCAGCACCGGGCCTAAGCCTGGAGGCAATTAGAGAAGAAATATCACATCAACATAGAAAAAATAATTGCCATGAAGTCAAGAAAACAAAATGTTGAAAGCCACAGCTACCTCCTTCACTTCAAAAAAGAAGTGAATTTGAAAATTAAAAAAATATAAGAGGTATTCAAAATATTGGCATTAAATGGGAAATGTATATAAAGAAAAATACAGGCTCCCAATGCTTCAGGTTCGGGCACTCCCAAGCAAATTGTTACGCACAACCTAACTGCGTGAACTGCGGTAAACAACATGATAGAAAGATATGCAATAAAACAAGAGAGGAAACACTAGCATGCGTGAACTGTGGCGGTCAACACACCGCCAACTACACACAATGTGAGAAATACATAGAATATGTGGACAAAATAGAGAGACAAAAGGAAAACAGACATAAGCTCAAGATACCTACAACAAAAAGGACTTTTGTTAGTTCAAGAATAAAAGAAAATATTGGCTTTGCTGAAGCCACCGCTGGCCCCAGCCCTACAACGAGACAAATTTGACACAAATTTGAAACAAGAGCTACTAGGAGCAAAAAACTTTCTTGAAAAAGCTCAGATATTTGTGAAATACGAAAACATATATAATGAAGCATAAACAAATGAACAAGAAAATGAAAATCATGCAATGGAACGCAAATAGCATAAGGAAAAAATATACCAACTAAGAGAATTGGCCAACAGGAGAAAACCTGACATAATAATAGTGACGGAAACAAAATGCAAAGGTAACAATACACCTCCTTTTATTCCAAACTATTCACTAACTTACAAAAATAACGAAAACAAGGCCGAAGACGGTGTAGCTATATATACAAAGACGAACATTGAATATAATAAAATAGAAACGCAGACAAAATCATTAGTAACGACAGGCATCAGAATCGGCAACACAGACATTTATGCAGTATACAGGAAACCGACAGCAAAAAATTCAGTAGACAACTTAAAAAGACAAATCGAAAGCCTAATGGAGGGAAATCAAAGTGTCATAATGGCGGGTGACATGAACGCTTGGCATACCGAATGGGGTGTGAACAATAAATGCACCCCCATAGGCAAGAAACTCCACAACATAGCCGAAGACAACGGGTATGTTATCTACGCCTCTGACGAGGCCACTCGAGTCAGTGGAGTGACAGGACACTCACACTGAACAATCGACATATTCATCACAAAAAACATAACACTCCAAAACACAAAAGCACTTGACGAACTAAACTCAGACCATAAACCTGTGGAAACGGAAACGACAAACAACTTCAAATATATCGAAATACCAGACAATGACATATACGACTACAAAAACGCCAGATGGGATAACTCTCGACAACATTTAAACAAAAACATTAACATTAATCGTTTCATAGACGACGGAGAAACAATAGACAAAGAAATAACAAGAGACAAAACAGATATGATAACTATGAAAAACAGACTAAGACGACAATACCAAAGACACCCGACACCCGAACTACGAGACAAAATTTACGAAATAAATACAGAAATCAACGCCAGACTCGAATCACTTGAAATAGAACAGTGGCATGCAAGAATTAGAAAAATAAACGAAAGCAAAAACAACATCTGGAAAATGATCAAGGCCAAGAAAAATAGAGATAATAATGAAATACCACCACTAATAATGGATGACATTCTGATCCAAGACCCAAACGAGAAGCTGAATGCAATAGCCGAACAAATAAGAAGAAACCATAATCTAACTAGCCACAAGTCAAACCATGAAACGAAAACACACGAAGAAAACCAGTTCAACAAAATAATGAACCAAGAAAACGACGAAACAACGAGCACAAACCCTGAAGAAGTAAAATACATCATAAGAAAAATGAAGAATAAGGCGCCAGGTGAAGATGGAATCCAGGCCATCGTTCTAAAAAACCTTCCCAAACAGGCTGTAGTTCAGCTGTACTACATAATTAATGCAGCAATAAGACTGAATTATTTTCCAAAACCATGGAAAAATGCTAATATAATCCCGAACCGAAAACCAACCGGCCAGGTAGCTATAGGCCCATATCTCTTATCAACACCATGGGCAAGATATGGGAGAGAATTATCCAAAAAAGAATTAACTCTCCCCTAGAGAAGAAACAAATAATTCGATCAGAACAATTCGGATTTAAGAAAAATCACACAACTGAACTACAGCTAGCCAGGATAATAGACCACGCTAAAACGGAACTTAATAAAAAACGGAAGACAGGACTAGCCACGCTCGACCTAGAAAAAGCTTATAACACAGTGTGAGAGAAAGCACTTATATTCAAGATGCAATCAGCACAGATACCAACGAACTTTATAAAATCAATAAACAGCTACCTCACAGAAAGGACATATGAAGTCAAGTTTAAACATAGGAAAAGTGACAAATATATCATGTCCGAAGGACTCCCGCAGGGAAATGTACTTTCTCCGACACTGTTCAACATTTTCATAAACGACATACCGACTAACGAAAAAACAAATATAGCACTATACGCAGACGATACCGCAATATATACATCATCATTTCAAAGGTTAAATTGGACAAATGGAAAATCCAAATCAACATAGAAAAAACCCAGTTTATGATATTCGCAAATGACACCACACCGACACCATCGACAATAAAAATAAATAACCAAATAGTAAACGAAGACAAAACCATAAAATACCTGGGAATTCACCTCGACAGAAAAATGAATTTTGGAAAACACGTGGAAGAAACAAGAAGGAAAGCCCTAATTAGTAAGAGACATATACAACCCTACATTTACAAAACATCCCAACTTGGAAATAAACTAAATATTGCATTATACAACGCTTACGTCAAATCTATTTTATTACATGGCTGCTCGGTATGGTGCTCAACAACAAATACCAATTTTAAAACATTACAAACAATTAGAAATCAACAACAAAGAACTAAATCGGAAATTCCAGTATACACCCATCAAAGACGCAATAAAAACCAGAACGAAAAAATTTTGCGAAGAAAAAGGTAAAATCCAACAAATAGACAGAGACAATTGGACAACAACCGATCAATAACTCATACCGATAAAGGCAGATAAATAACATACCCGGATAGAAGGCCAGGCAAATAAACACCTGGGAAAAAGGACCAGGTAAATAACACTAATAACCAAATAAAACGTCAGGTAAACAAATATCTGAATAGAAGGCCAGGTAAATAACATAACTAAATAGAAGGTCAGGTCACATACCTGGACAGAAATTCCTAGGAAAACAAATACCTGAAAAGAATGTCGGGCAACAAAACGCCTAGAAATACCAAATCGAATAACCCAAGCAAATCTCGTTCCACGCCGAGAAAAAGATGGAAGAAGAAATCAAATAGTGAAAAATTAGATTGCAATAAATAAAAAATAACCCTGGTGCGACAGCGGAACAGGAAGATTGAAAAATGACAAACATGTCTTTGCAGACAAGAAAATCAAGCAGAAAGACAACCTCAAATAATAATAATAATAAAATTTATCTCATTCATTGTGTGTTTATCTAGCTGCTATAGCGGCTTAGTATATTTAAATTTCTTGTATACTTACAAAAAAAAAAATAAGATGGCTCGTACTAAACAAACGGCTAGAAAATCGACTTCTCGTAAACAATTAGCAACGAAAGCCGCTTGTAAAAGCGCACCAGCAACTTATTAGAAAGTTGTCATTTCAACGATTGGTTCATGAAATAGCACAAGATTTTAAAACAGATTCACGTTTTCAAAGTTCAGCGGTTATGGCTCTCCAGGAAGCTAGTGAGGCTTATTTGGTAGGTCTATTCGAAGATACTAATCTGTGTGCCATTCATGCTAAAAGAGTCACCATTATGCCCAAGGATATCCAATTGGCTAGAAGAATTCGCGGAGAACGAGCATAAATACAATTTTTTTTTTCAAAGAATTACATTTTATCTATTTGATTAGATAATAGATTTTTTGTTTTATATATATTGTAAGTAAAAACGGTTCTTTTTAGAACCACAAATAATTAAATATTTATGATAGGAATATAATATCTTAATATAAACAATATAAACATAGGATGTTCGTTTGAAAACATTGAAATATAAAAGGAGGATGTGATTGATTGGATGAAGAAGGCACGCGCGCACGCACGAACGCACACACACACACACACACACACACACACACACACACACACACACACATACACACACGAGAGAAAATTATTATTTTTAACTAAGGAATTTTAGACAATATCGACATATAATAATAATAATAATTGAAAGTTTATAAAACACATTAGATCTACTATATCGTAGGTAGGTCGAGACAAATCTAGAAGGTAACAACCTACATTGCATTGATCGATGAAAATGTTAAATAACATATCAATTATTAAACCAAAATTTGAAAAATTCTTGTTTCATTGAAACAAACATTTGTTTTTCATTTTCTTCATAAATAAATGAAAAAATTGTGGCCCTGACAAGGGCCATTTGTTATTATTGTCGATTGTCGTCGTACCCATCAGTCCGATTGTTGTACTATCTTTCTGTCAGAAAAAGAATATTCTTTTTATTTCTTCTCTTTAGGAGCGGCGGCTTTTCTTGTTTTAGGAGAGGAGCTGCTTTCGCAGTTTTCGGTCTTGGTGCTTTAGGCTTTTTCGTGGGACTGACTTTATTGGATTTTTTTGCTTTAGTAGGAATATTCGTTTTAATTTCAGATGATGCGGCACTGGCTGTATTGGAAGCGACTCCTCCTTTAGCTGAAGATTTTTTGTCTGTTTTTTGGCAACTTTAACGCCTTTGTTATCAATAATCGGTGTTGTTGTCGTCGAAGTTTTTAAGGAAGCCGCTGCTCGACCTGTCGCTTTTTTGCCTTATTCAGATTTCTTAATACTTTTCGATTTATCTACTCCTCCTCCTCCACTAATAGCATTTCGTTTTGCTGCTGTAACAATTTTTTTGGATTTAGTTACGCCTTGAGTAGCAGCGGCTGTTTTCTTTTTCTTTTTGTCAATAGCATTCGTTTTAGCCGAAGTACCATCAGTTGAGGTTGCCGAAGCTAACTTGAATGATCCGGAAGCTCCTTTACCTTTAGTTTGTACCAAAGATCCCGATACTACAGACGCTTCAAATATTTTTTGATGAAAGGCGCTAGTTTTTCTGCATCAATTTTGTAATTGGCAGCAATGTATTTTTTAATTGCTTGTAAAGATGAGCCTCCGCGTTCCTTTAAACCTTTGATCGCATTGTTTACCATTTCCGAAGTCGGAGGATGAGATGGTTTGCTCCTAGGATTTCAAGCTCATTTTTCCTTTTTATTTATTGGAAACGACGAAACCTGCGGTGAATTAGACGCAGACGTTGCGGTTACAACCGAAGTTTGATTTTCTGTATCCGCTATAACTACTAACCTTGTGTTATTATATCGTCGATAAACTACACTAAACTGTAGTAAAAAAAATATTGGATGTAGTTTTATATTTCGTTTTATAAAATTTCACCTCTATATACTTTTAAGTATAAAAGACTTTTAATTTTCCGCATGTAATGAGTTACAAGAGGAGTCATTCAGATAAAGCGGACGGAAGACTGAGCGAACGAATAGAACTAAGTTAAAAAACGCACCTCATATTCTTAGTGTGACTTTCATACATTATAGTTGAAAATTCAGTGCTTATTAAATTGATTATATATCACCACCTACCACGGGTACTCTATATCAAACGGAATACACCCGACGACTTAGGGAAAAAATAAATAAACTTAACGAAATAAAACCAGAGTTATTTAAGAGCGAAAACTTAATTAGTGATAAAAATGTTAGTGTGAGGAAAACAGGCAAGCCTATAGTGACCGTTAAAACATCACCTAGAAAAGCTATTTCTAAGGGTACGTACAAACACAAAATTACTAAAAGAAACAAAAAGAAACACCCACTAAAAAACACCTCCACACAAAAAAGCTGCAAAAAAGGTGACTTGGAAAGCAGCCCAAACGAGGAATGTGCATCCGCATGCGCTTCTAATAGCCCCAACTCACCTCCCTCATCTATATATTCAAAAGAACTACAAAGATTAGAGAGAAAACTCAAAAATTGAAAACAAAAAATGAAAACTACCACCAACTAGTATATATAAACGAAGATAACACGTCTTCCGAGGAAAAACTAGACTCATTAAAAAATACTGGAATAAACAACCTGAAAATAACGGAAAATCAACTTAAGTCTGTCGACATAGAGACATTGTACAAATGTCTAGATATAACTAATAAATTACCCAAAAACAGTACAGAACAAGTAAGCACAAATAGTCTAGATATAACAACAGAAGGCCTAGATTTCTCTGTTCCTGCTTGTCGTGGCAAAAATTCAACACTAACCTCAGACCATCAGTCCATCACCTTACCAATTAATATGGAAGAAAATACAATTGGGAAAAGTGCAAATGAAAACATATTAGTTGAAACTGTGGTGAAAGCTCAAATCCACAAAGCAGCGAATCACTCGTGGGCACAAGAAGTAGAAGATGCAGAAAAGGCTACACCAAAGGAAAACTCGGACAATTTCACATCCCAATACGGGAAAATGATTAAAAACAAAGAAACCACAGCCAGAAAACTCGATGTGCTTTCGAACAAAAGCAAACCAAATCAAAATGTTAATATGAACAAAATTATCACAATTCCACAAAATGAACCCATGGAGGTCAAGGAAATTACTCCACCAGGTTTCACCAAACCCAGAAGATACACTCCCTTTAATAAAATTTTAACTCAGAACATAAATCCGACCATAACGCAAAACACATATGAAACACTTTCGGAAATGTCCGAAGAAGAGTCCCAACAAACATCAAACACCCAAAAGAAAAGGAAAAAAACTACCTTCAGGAAATACAATGCCACAGAGTCAAGTTCGGATGATGACAATCAGAATAAACAAACCAGCAAGAGGCAAAAAGCTAAACAAACGAACACTACAATCAAAAAGAATAACACATCTTGCCCGCCAATCGTCATTGATGGCAACGTTTCTGCACATAGGGATATGGTGAATAAGCTGAAGGAAAATATTCGCAAACCGTTCGAAATCAAATACACAAACAATTCATCAATCATATTCACTAAAGACGTTGAAGACTTCGAAAACTTGAAAAAGGCCTTAAGAGTGGAAAAAGTGCAATTCCATACTCACTCAAGAAGGGAGGAAAGAGCTCATGCATTCGTTCTTCGTGGCTTAGCCGAAGGTTTTCAAATAATAGATATAAAAGAGGAACTCAAGAAAACATACAAAATACACACCAAAGATATTTTCAGAATGACCACGAAAGGTAGACCTCTCTACCTAGTAGTGACCGATTCAAAAGTCACTTTGGACTTTCTAAATAAAAACGTTAAGGTGATAGAACACACGAGAATTCAATGGGAACATCGTAGGCAGACAAAACCGATAATACAATGCCACATTTGCCAGCAATGGGGTCATGCGACTTCAAATTGTGGCAGAACACCGAGATGCCTGAAATGTGCTGGACAACATCTCACACCGGAATGTCCTAAGGAGAGAAGTAAACCCGCGAGGTGCGCAAACTGCAGGGGTGACCACCCTGCCAACGCAGAAATTTGCCCGGAGTTCATTAAAAGTAGGCAATGGCTTGAGGAAAAAAGAAATTTATACACTAAACCGGATCCAAAAAAATACATTCCTGCCCCTACTCCAGCTGTCAATCCATGGACACGATTATCCCAAAATAAACAAGATTTTCCCAGCTTACCAAAAAACAAAACTCCCAACCGATTCCGCAAACCACTTCCCTTCAACCCACTTCCCAAAACAAAATAACAAGTCAAACAGCAGATACTGACGTGGACAAATTTAATGAATTAAAAAGTATGTTCAAAGAGCTACACTCATTGGTAAACTTGGATGAACTAACCAGAGCCGTCGCAGATCTGCTACAAGAAATGAGGAAGGCGACCAACAAATTATAAAAATTCACAATCTACAATAATTTTGTTGCTGGTATAGACAACTATGACATCTAGGCAGGTAGGTGGCAAAGCAGTATTTCAAAATCGATCTAATCTTAAAATAATTTTTTGTAATATAAACGGAGTTCTTAACAAACTTCATCTTATAAGACATTTTCTCTACATCCATAAACCTGATATATTTTTTCTAATAGAGACTCTACTCAAACCAAACAAAACAGTAAATTTCAGAAACCCCGAATATCGTCTTTTTAGACAAGACCGACCCGATGATGCCAACGGTGGCGGTATCGCATTACTCATCAAAAAAGGCATAAATTTCCAACTCTTACAACAAAATAATTCTGTAATTGAGCATATCGGAATCCTTCTCGATAATAAAATTAAAATAGTTGGTGCATACAACCCACCAAATACTAAATTGAACGAATCAGATTTTTTCAATATTATGAAAACCCACAACAAAGTATTGTTGATGGGTGATTTTAATTGTCGACACCCACAGTGGGATCGGTACGCAAACTATCCTAACAAAAATGGAAGGACTCTCTTAACTTTCTGCGATAATTCGGACTGCAACATATTTTTTACTGATGATCCTACCCATTTTCCTTACGCAAACCACACCCCTAGTACGTTAGACATAGCAATAGGACGTAACATAAATAACATAACAAAAATGAAGACATTGACAGACCTAAATTCCGATCACGATCCCGTCCTAATTCAACTTAAACTTTCACATAATATAAGCAACACAATAATAAAAAATATCTATGACTACAGCACCACGATATCATAGACAAAATAGAAAATACAGAACATCTAAATAGAGTTATTGAAAATTTACAAGATATAATCCTAACCGCTAGAAACCTATCCACCACCCTTAAGCGTAAACCCCGAATAAACGATACCCTCCCGGACTACATCACTGACGTAATACACGACAAAAATAAAGTACGCAAAAGATGGCAATCATCAAAGCAAGAAAACGATAAAATCATATTAAAACAATATCAATATACAATAAATAAATTAATTAAAGAATACAAAAACAATAATTGGACGAAATTTTTAAGCAAACTGAAACCCGAAAATAACTCATTATGGAAAATTGCCAGACATTTCAAAAACCAACGTAACGAACTAACAAAAATTGTTTACAACGACCGCACTATAACGAATATGACCGAAATTGCGGAGAAGTTTGGAGTGTACTTCCAAGAAAACTTTATAAACAACATGCCCAACACACAATATCACGACAATATCTCAAATATTGTACGAAATCATCTAAGCGCGCTAAATATGCAAAATTCAAAATACCTTACAACTTGTACCGAAATTTATAATATAATTTTCAAATTGAAAAATAAAACTGCACCGGGTATAGATGGCATAGCCAATATACTTATTAAAAATCTTCCCAAAAAAGCCTTAGTGCAACTTACTCATATCGTTAATTTTGTTCTTAAAACAGGACATTACCCCGATAAGCTCAAAATTGCCAACATCGTTCCCATTATCAAAGCTAATAAACAACCATACTATGTGGATAGTTACAGACCTATATCCTTGCTCAATAATATTGCAAAGGTGATAGATAAAGTAATTCACAAAAGATTACAAAACTTTATTGAAAAACAAAAAATTATACCACCCGAGCAATACGAATTCAGAAGTGGACACAGTACGAAGGCCCAAATAATACGAGTTTTTAATTATATTAGAGTAAGCTTCCAGGACAAAAACAAGTCCATCATGGTCGCTATCGACATCCAAAAAGCATTTGACTCCGTGTGGATCGAGGGTTTCATTTTTAAATTGATCAATTTAGAAGTTCCAAACTATTTAATAAAAATTTTGCATTCTTTTGAGCCTTTCTAGCCTTTTTCGCTGCCTCTCCGCTAGCTTTTGGTGGCATTATTTCTCTTGAAAAATAAACACTTGGATGACGTACCGTATTTATCGAAAAGTGGGTAAAATTAGAAGTTACAGACACACACACACACACTTGCGCGTGAGAAAGCCCGTCCCTCTAAGCATCCACCCACGGATAAATCCATAAGTGGGTGCAAAGAAGGACATTCCACCACCCCCTGTCATTTCGACAGGTCCTCATCCTCTTTCGCGTCGCAGTTTTGCGCGTAAACTCCTTCCTCTCCCCTGAGTTCTATGGGAGATTCTGGGATGTCTGGTCTTCTTTAGTGTAGCTTATGAGTTTCCTCAATTCTGCGTTGTCAGCTCCTCGAATAGCTTTACTGCCCTATGGTCCATAATGTCCAATGCTTTTTCAGGTTCCGTTTCTCCGTATATTTCTTCGCTACTTGTTGTCCAGTGAACATCTAGTGCTTGGCGTAGCGTTATGTATTATTGAGCCTGTAATTTCTTCCTGTTTGTTCTGCACGTGTGTCCCCAAGCAACCGAGGCGTACGTTATAATCGGTATTATTATACTCCTGATAAATCTGAGTTTTGTTTCCGTCTTTACCTTGCTTTTTCTACCGATTAATCCGCATAGTATTGCTCTCTCTTGTCACACTTTGTCGACAGTGTTTTCCACGTGTCCGTTGAAAGTGATACTTTGGTCTAGCGTTATGCCTAGGTATTTGGCCTTTTTTGTCCACTGGATTTCTTTATTGTTAATTTTTATTTTCCGGTCGGGTTGGGGGCTTCTTTTTTTCTTGAAGAGAACTGCTTGGCTTTTCTCACAGTTGACTTGTATTTTCCATGTTTTGCACCATTCGTCAATCTCTTTTGCAGCGTTTTGGAGTCTTTTCGTGATGTTTTTCACCTTAACGCACCTCGTTGCTATTGCGGTGTCGTCCGTATATAGCGCTGTCAAGGTGTTCTCCGTTTTCGGGATGTCTGCTGTGTATATTTTATACAGCGTTGGTGATAGTACCGCTCCTTGCGGTACTCCCACCTGCTGCTCTCCGACCTCCGATTTTTGTTTGCATCCTTCACCTGAAACTTCCTATCTTTGAGATATGTGCTCAGGAATTTTATGAGCGGCTTTGTATACCCTGCCCCTTTCATATTCTAAAGCAAGCCCTCGTGCCATACTTGGTCGAAGGCTTTGCTTACGTCTAGGAAGATTACCCCTGTGGATTTCTTCTGGTTGAAACCTTGAGTGCTATATTCTACTATTCTCAAAATTTGTTGTTCGGTGCGGTGGTTTTTCCGAATTGTTCCTCTGGTATTGTGTTTAAGGTCCTTGTTTGTTCGTTCAGAATCCTCAGTATCAATATCTCTGCGATTTTACTCATGACAGGTAGCAGACTTATCGGTCTATAGTTTTGGGGGAAAGTGGGATCTTTACCGGGTTTTCTCAGCATGATAATGTCTGCTTGTTTCCATATCGATGGGAAGTGTTTTGTCTTCAGCATGCCACTTATTATGTTCGAAAGTTATGCCATACCTTTTTTGGCATATTTTTCAGCGCTCTGTTCGAAATTCCGTCTATTCTGAGTAGTTCCTTCACTTCCATCGGTGTTGCAATCCTAG
This sequence comes from Diorhabda elongata, assembly GCA_026230145.1. NCBI lineage: Eukaryota > Metazoa > Arthropoda > Insecta > Coleoptera > Chrysomelidae > Diorhabda > Diorhabda elongata. The sequence continues at coordinate 34,913,542 of CM047926.1, forward strand.
GGTTTCATTCTTGATCCTCCTCGTCTTCTAGGTATTCGTTGATGTTTTCTTCTATCATGTCTAAGAAGTCCATGTCTTCGTCGGGATACTCGTTCAGTGTAAACTGAAGTTCCATTGTGTTTTTCAGCTCTTCTGCCTTCTCTTTGTCTGTATACGCCACTCCGTTGCTTCCGTGTATTGGTGGCATTGGTTATCTTTCTTCTCTTAGGACTTTAGAGTTCCATAATCCGGGTTTTTGCGGGTCTAGTTCGTTTATCCTTCTGTTCCATTCCTCACTCCTGTGTTGTGCTTGAATTTCCTGTTTCATTTCCCTGACTCTCCGTTTTTATTCTGGGTTTTGTGTCCTTTGGGCTCTTCTAGCTATTCGATTTTTCTCCCTAATCAGATTTCTCAGATCGTCACTTATATTTTTTAATCTGCCGTATTTGTCTGCTACGGTCATTGTGGTACTTCGTTCTATCGCTTCTGATAGAGCTTCTTCGAAGAAACAGACCTGTTCTTCTAGCATCTCCTTGACTCTTATTTCCGTGATTGGTCCTAACAGCTATCCTGTTAGCCTTCTGAATTTTTCCCACTTGGTTTTTCTTACGGTTCTTCTTGTTTGTCTGTTGCCGCTACCAATGGTGACGGCGATTGGTGAGTGAGCGTCGCCGCCGTCTATGGTCCCGATATCTACAGGCATCGTCATGTCTCTCCTTCGTTTGGTGGGTTGTGTGTCGGTCTTACTGGTCCTATCGCTTGATAGGATGGGTGATCTTCTATGATCTTCTCCAAGTTTCTTCCTTGTCTGTTTCTTCTTGTGCTGTACCACGCAGGGGACTTGGCTTTCAGATCTCCTATGATAATGCCTTTTTTTCCATCTGGGAGTACTGCTAACACGTCTTCCTCGTGTATTGTGGTGTCAGGCCGTACGTATGCTGATATTATTCTAATATCGCCGTATGATGTTTTAATGACTACTATTGTCGCCTCCATGCTAAGTAGTCCATACGGTGAGTTTATTCGGTGTTGGCACAACTCTTTTTTCACTAAGATCGCTGTACCTGCGGGGCGTCCGTTTATATCATCTCTATAGACGTTGTAGCTTGGCCAGGTAAATCTGTGTGTGATCCCTCACAATCTCGTTGCTTGTAGTGCGAAGATATCATAATCTTCTTCCTCCAAGATCACTCCCATGGTGTTTTGGTTTGTTCGTAGCCCTCCTGTGTTCCACGAGCCGATCTTTATTTTGCTTGTTGTGCAATTAGTGTCGCTATGAGTGTCTGCATGTTCTGCAGCATACTCAGTAGCTCGGGCGTTCCTTGTGCCGGTGGAGCTGGCGTTTTCTTGACCGTTTGGGCGTAGCTGACTCCTTTGGTCCTGTTTTCTGTGTTTTTTTTTAATCCCTCTTTTTTTGGATTTTTGGGACACCCCCTGTTGTTGGCTGGGTGGTCTCCTTCGCAGTTCCTGCATTTAGGCTTTTCTGATTTGCTCAAGGTGCAGTCCGCAGCCCTGTGAGCTCCTGCGCATCATACACAGTGCACGTCCATGTTGCGCGTGCTCTGTATATGATGGAAACCTTTGCACCTATAGCATTGTACAGGTCCATCGTGTTTCTTCTGTTCTACCACACTTATTTTCGTGTGGCAGAGATATTTTAATTTCTTGTAGGACTGCTCTTCTGCAAGCTCGATTGTATTGTCTTCGTTTTTCTGAGTATAGCTGGTGAGTTGCCATACTTTTTTGGGCTTCATTAATTAACTGCTAGTCCTTTTATAACTAGCTTTCGTTCTTTCTCTTCTTTGAGTGCGTACGTATACCACTCTATTTTCTTGTGCTCGCTCAGGAGCATCTTCATTTTATTGAAATCTTCCACTGTATGCGTGGTAATCTTTCCTTTGTAAGTGACCATTTTGCACTGGGCGTTGATATTTCTTTGTATCAGTTGTTTTCTGATAACGGTCCACATCAGTGGAGATTTCAATATGATTGGAGGTGGTCTCCTCTCTGGTTTTTTCTGTTTTTGTTCCTCGCTTCTCTCTATTTTTTTAATTCGTCTTGTATTTCCTTCTCACTTTCATCACTGTCGTTTTTGTTTTCGTCTGTGGTTTTGCTTTTCGCTTTTTTCCGTTTCCTCCTATTTTTCACTTGCGTGAATTCCTCGTCTTCCATTTGACAGTCTTCGCTGTTAGATTCTTCCATGATTATTGGCGGGCTCTCGCATCCCCTTTCCCAGTTTTTCTCTTCAGTATTGATTTGCTCTTTTTTTGGTTCTTACTAGTTGTGTTTCAGATGTTCTCCTCAGGAGCTTGTTTTCTTCCTCCTTTTTTTTGTTGTCTTCTTCAAGTCTCTTATTGATACTCATCATTCTGTCCTTCGACGTTCCTCTATCGTAGGGTTTTCCCTACTTTTGGAGTTTTCAGGCTCCATGCCTGTAACTCTTGTCTTGATCTTTCTCTTTTTTTACCTTAAATTACCTGTAATTTAAGAGTTAAATAATTAAATTTGCTTTATTAACAAACTCTCTTCATGCGAAGAAAAATCTTGAAACATATAAAATAAAAGATGTGCCTGAATGACACAACCTGAAATAGAAAGTTTTATCAGACGGATTTTCACACCATTTTATCCAATCGAAAGATTGAATCAAAAGGAAGATTTCTATATATCATATGTTGAGGTTAGGTGGAATATTTTGAGATTCAACACATATTTAATATGAAATATATATGCTACTTCTGCCATTTTGTTTATCGGTGATTAACTCGCAAACTAGTGGACAAATATCCACAAGGTTTGAACCAATCGAAAGATTGAATTAGAAGGAAGATTTTGATATCAAATATGTTGGGGTTGGGTAAAATATTTCGAGATTCAATACGTATACAAAATCAAAGATAGATCGGCGATTATCTCGGAAACTAATGGACGGAATTTCACACGATTTAAACCAATCAAAAGATTGAATCAAAAGGAAGATTTTGATATATCATATGTTGAGGTTAGGTGAAATATTTCAAAATTCAACACATATTCAGTATGAAACATATATGCTACTTTTGCCATTTTATATATCGGGAAATAACTCTCAAACTGGTAGACGTATTTCCACACGGTTTGAACCAATCGGAAGATTAATTTTGAAGGAAGATTTTGATATATAATATGTTGAGGTTAGGTGGAATATTCCGAGACTCAACACATATTTAATACGAAAGATTTATGCTACTTCTGCCGCTTTAATTGCGTCGAAGTAGCCTCGTTTCTTGTCAAATTTGATTTATATTGAAATTTAGTTAAAAAGTTTGTCAGTCAATGTAATATTCAATAATTGCGATTAAATAGTTTCCGTTTCTTCTGTTAAGTTCGTAAGTTTGCTTGTGGCTGGACCCGTTGTGAAGAAACCTTTGGAAAACCTGAGGCAACCGACGAGGAGGTAACTGTTGCTTGCATTAAGCTTACCGACAAGGCTGATAGGCTTTTTCTTTTCGATGATAAAGTAAAAGAAATTATGTTCGAGTCATTGTTTCAGGTCAAAGAAGAAGATTTAGGTAAGGAGTTTGAAACTGTGGAGAAGTACGGGGACATCTGGCTAACTTTGAGTGCTAGAAAGAATGAGTTACTAGAAAAAGTTAAAGCCAGCACAGCGTCTCCCACCGAAGTTTCTGTTGCCGCTCCTGGTGATAACCTCACCCTCAAATTACCTAAGATGGATCTCCCAAAATTTAACATCACGCCTAAAACCTGGATCAGTTTTTGGGCATATTTCAAGAAAATCCATGAAAGAGAGGACCTGCCTTCTGAGGATAAGTTCTTGATTTTGTTGCGTATTGCCAAGGATGGTACCTAGGCAAAGGAACTGTTGAGTAGCTGAAAAACCGTTTTGGCCGTGACGAATTGCTGATTAGTTGTATGCTAGGGAGCTACTCTCATTGGTCTTGGTACAGGCATCGGGCAAAGTTTCTTTGACTTTCGCACAGCTTTATGACAAGTCCGTCTGCAAAGTTTGATGAGTGCGTTTTCCTGCAACTTGACTCGGAACAGATTTGTCACGCCATTCCTTCCATTTCTAAAGGTCTACGGGTATCTGAACTTCGTTAGAAGAAAAGAGAGGGCTCAATTAGCATTCTTGTTGGAGCGGACGTCGCGGGAAAGCTACTCACCGGGAGTTATTGACCATCATCTCTCAAGGTGTGTAGAAAAAGTGGCTTCAAAAGAGGTTCCTTATGACCGATCTGTCATCTCGCATTTGCGCAAATGCTTGTACGTTGATAACTGTGTGACTTCGGTTCATGATGGGAAGGAACTTTTGGACTTCATGTCGCAAGCCAGGGAAATTTTTCTGAAAGCATGCTTTGATCTTCGTGGATGGGAATGGAGCGACCCCGATTGTGCTGCTCACACCAGTTTCCTCGTTCTTGGACTCCTGTGGGACAGAAAGGAGGATATTCTCATGTTAAAGCCTCCCAAGCCTTTGGAAAGTGATGACATCACGCGACAAACAGCAGCACACCGTATTTTCGACCCGCTCGGTGTATGTGCAACCGCCATTTTGATACCGAGTTGTTGGCTCAAGATAGTTGGGATGAGGATGGGAACTGGGATACCCCTTTTAATGAGCAAAGCCAGGCAACGTTCCGTAAGTAGATGAGTCAAGCTAATGCCTTGAATCAAATCGAAGTCCCACGATGGTTAAAATTGACCGTTGGTAATATGTCTCTACACACATTTTGTGACGTAAGTGACGTAAGCTTATGCCACCGTCTCATTTTTGCGAGTTGAAACAAATGACACGGTATCTGTGATAATGGTGGGAGCGAAAGTTCGTGTTGCCCCTGTTAAGAGACCTACAATTCCTCGTCTAGAGCTTCTGGCTGCAACAATATGGGCGCGAATGGCTTCTAGTATTGTAAAAGAGATTGGCGATGTAGAGTGCCATTTTTGGTCAAATTCTTCCAGAGCTCTGTGTTGGATCAAGAAAGAGGAACCTTGGGGAGTATTTGTGTTCAACAGGGTTAAGGAAATTCGTTCTCTGACTGATCCTGATACGTGGAAACATGTGCCAGGGGCGATGAACCCACCAGATCTCCCTAGCCGGGGTTGTTTTCCTGAAGAACTTCTTGACTTCAAATGGTGGGAGAGGCCGAGATGGTTGTAGGTTTCTGTGGAACAAATATTCAAGAAGGAGAAGCGCTCTGGAGAACTGTCTTTGTCGGAAATTGCAAGAGCTGAAAAGATGGTTCTGAAATCGATACAGGATGAAACTTTTGAAGGGCTAGGTGATAAACAGCTCAAAAATTTAAAGCCACACAAAGATAAAGTCGGACTTTTACGTTTGAGAACCCGTATTTGGGCGAGCATGTCATTGTTGACAGATTGATCCACGACTTTTACACGCAGAAGGGACACATTGGAGGGCAAGGTCTTCTAAACCTTCTAAGAGAAAGATTCTGGATCGTTAGAGGAAGGCAAGCTGGGAGAAGAATTGTGTCTGCGTGTGTGATATGCAGGCGTTATAGGGCCAAAGCATTGGAAGTTGAGTCTCCACCGCTCCCGGAGAATCGGGTAAGGGACGCTCGTATGTTCGAAATCAGTGGTATGGATTTTGCTGGTCTACTCTACCTTAAAAATGGAGTCAAGGTTTGGGTGTGCATATTCACCTGTGCTGTTTATCGTGTCACAAATTTGGAATTAGTTACTGCTATATCAACGGAAGCCTTCATCATGGCGTTTCGACGTTTCATTGCGCGTCGAGGCAGACCTTCCTTCATGTACAGTAACAATGGTACAAACTATAAGGAGTTCAAAAATGCTATCGATGGAATTGATTGGCAGAAAGTAGCGTCCCGCGGTTTGGTGAACCAAATTGAATGGCGCTTCATCCCATCCACGGCAACATGGTGGGGCGGGTTCTGGGAATGCTTAATAGGAATTTTGAAAGTTCTTCTTCGCAAAATTCTGGGACGGGCTTCACTCACTTTTGAAGAGTTGAACAACATGATCAGTGAGTGTACTGCTTATATCAATTCTTGTCCCATCACCTACACATCGAATGACCCGAATGATCCGGTGCCTATTACTCCCCAAATGTTCATTTGAGATATTCAAGAAATGGGTGTCCCTGATTTGGACGAAGTTGATGCGAAGAGTCTACACAAAAGAGTTAGATGTCGTCAAGAGACCAGAGACAACCTAAAGCAGCGGATTTTCAGACGACTTGAACCAATCGGAAGACGGAATCAAGAGGAAAATTTTGATATTACATATATTGAGGTTAGGTGGAATATTCCGAGATTCAACACATATTTGATATGGAAGATATATGCTACTTCTGCCATTTTGTATATCAGTAAGTAGATGAAGCTATGAGAGTACGGGACCACGTCTGGCACCCAACAAGAATTATTTGTACGCCGACAGTAAAAACCGCGAACGGCAAGAACCGAAACTTCTCCCGGAACCCAAAAGCTTTGGTTTCCCGGAAGCTGCCCGCCGAGTCATCGGAGGAACGTCGGCGGATCGCTAGCTGGCATCGTTTATGGTTAGAATTAGGGCGGTATCTGATCGCCTTCGAACCTCTAACTTTCGTTCTTGATCAATGAAAGCGTTTTTGGCAAATTCTTTCGCTTCTGTCCGTCCATCCGTTCCTATTAATCATTACCTCGGGGTTCCGAAAACCAACAAAATAGAACCGAGGTCCTATTTCATTATTCCATACACACAGTATTCAGGCAAAATTTTGGCCTGCTTTAAGCATTCTAATTTGTTCAAAGTAAACGGCCCACCTCGACACTCAGTCAAGAGCACCGCGGCGGGATTGAGTTGGGCCGCCCTTGCGAGCTAAGCCCACCGACAGGATGTCCCACGGCACGCCAGTTGACACCGCATACGATGAACCAGCGGCGTGGGACACAGATTCGACAACGAGCTTTTTAACCGCAACAGCTTTAATATACGCTATTGGAGCTGGAATTACCGCGCCTGCTGGCACGAAACTTACCCTCCAATTGATCCTTGTTAAAGGGTTTAGAGTGTAATCATTCCGATTACGGGGCCTCGGATGAGTCCCGTATCGTTATGCGTGTTATGCGTGTTTGCTGCGCTTATTATTGAAAATATATAATTTTCAGCGCCAAAAAGTATTATGAAATTAGATGCCGCTCGATGTATGAACGTCCGAGGTGTATTATATAAAAGTTGTATGAAATTAGTGATAATAATGAAAAACAAATATTATGAAATTATATTCGATATAGGAACTTTTCGAAAAAGATGAATTGTGAAAATTGAATGGAGATGTTTTGTATGTAGAAGCCGTTCGAGGTGTAACATATAAAAGTTGTAGGTAAATAGTAATAGTAAGGGAAAAAAGTATTATGAAAATAGATTTCACTCGATATAGGTACTTGTCCATAAATAAAGAAATAGATGTACGTTAGGTTAGGTTGTGCGAAGCGATGCACACCTGAGACACCTTATGATGGGTATTCAGAAGATTTTCCCACCCACACTAAAAAAAGGTTAGGTTAGGTTAAAGTTTTATGAAAATAGAAACCGTTCGAGGTGTAACATATAAAAGTTGTATTAAATTGTAATAATAACGAAAAAAATTTATTATGAAACTAGATTCTGCTCGATATATAAACTTGACGAGAGAGATGTATTGTGAAAATTGGATTAGAAAAACTTCGTGTTTAGTTTGTCGACTGGCCGGCAGAGGGCGCTAGTGTCTATAAAACCGTGTTAAGTTTGGTGTCTGGACGGCACGGGGCGCTAGTGTCTATAGAATCATATTAAGTTTGGCGTCTGGCCGGCAGGGGGCGCTAGTGTTTATAAAATCGTGTTTAGTTTGTCTTCTGGTCGGTAGGATATAGGAACTTGTCGAAAAAGATGAATTGTGAAAATTGAATGGAGATGTTTTGTATGTAGAAGCCGTCCGAGGTGTGTTATATAAAAGTTGTATGAAAATAGTAATAATGATGAAAAACAAATATTATGAAATTAGATTGCTCTCGATATAGGAACTTGATGAAAAAGTTCGACTTGCGGCCGCTAGGTACTTTTAGTTCGACTATTCCTCGCTAGATGGCGCTAGGTCGTGTTTAGTGTCTATAGAATCGTATTTAGTTTGGTATATATTAATATATATAGGGAAAATGGGACTGTTCGACATGTATATATGATTATATGAAAAAGGTGTAATGAAAGTAGGTGCCCACCGAAAAATAACCTTAACGGAAAAATGCTATATGAATGTGTAATGGAAATAGGAGCCATCGGTCCGACAAATGAGCTTACGAATGACTAAAAAACCTTATATAAAAAGTTTAACCGAAAAATTGTGTTATGAATGAATGAATAAAATAGAAGCCGTAACAATATTAGAAAATGTAATATTAACGGTAAAAGATGTATATAGAAAGTTGAAACGAAAAAAAGTGTGTGAAGAAGGGAATTCTATCTGAAATATAATGAGAAAACGTCTCGAGATTTGGATACATAATAATATTGTATTAGTATGAAGTGTTATGGCATTAAATTGAATATTGTTTCGAAAAAAGAAGCTTGAAATGAAAATTTACTAATAAAAAATGCCGCTTCCGAAATACAACTATTAACAATAATAACAAAATAGTATTTGTTGATGTTGTTATTATTATTGTTGTATAATCGAAAACGGCATATTTTATTAATAAAAACGGAAGAATTTCGTCTAATCGACATCGACAAGACGAATCCCCAAGCTGAGTCCTTATAGATCAGACCGTGGAAACTGCTCCAATATATATATATATATATATATATATATATATATATATATATATATATATATATATATATATATATATATATATATAGTCGAAAACGAAAAAGTTTTGTGAAATTTTACTTATAAAAAATGCCTTTTCCCGAAAACATCTCTACAATTAACAATATTAACAAAATAATTTGTTAATGTCGTTATAATTTATTGTTGTATAAGGGAAAACGGCATATTTGAATAATTGAAAAAAGAGGCCTCGTCTAATCGACAAGACGAATCCCCAAGCTAAGGGCTGAGTCTCAATAGATCGCAGCGTGGAAACTGCTCTACCAGGTACAACACCCTGCCAGGTATGTAAGTCGTCTACAGACAATCAACATCGAAATGATTGTTTTACCAATATTCTTCTATTAAAAGATCATGTCGTACATAGCAAGGATCGCACCTACCGTCGACAAATGATCTTTTATAGATATAGGGCTCGTGCAACGACCGCAATAAAGCTAGTAAAGTCACATTGTTTTGAGACTTTCGACTCTCGGAACTCCAAGAGATATCGTTACCACCTTTGACTAGAAAGGATACGGTGTTAGAGGCGTTCAGGCATGATCCCACGGATGGTAGCTTCGCACCATTACCCGCTCGAGTAAGTGCGTCAACCAAATGTCATCAGTAAAACTAACCTGTCACACGACGTTCCCTTTAAACGGTTGAACTAGTTATAAGCGGCCGCGATATCGCGGCTCCTCCTCCTCAGAATATATCGAAGTTGGATATATTTGGAATTTGAATTTTATATTTCTCTCTCTCTCTCTCTCTCTCCTCTCTCTCTCTCTCTCTCTCTCCTCTCTCTCTCTCTCTCTCTCTCTCTCTCTCTCTCTCTCTCTCTCTCTCTCTCTCTCTCTCTCTCTCTCTCTCTCTCTCTCTATATATATATATATATATATATATATATATATATATATATATATATGATTGATTGATTGATGCCATGAATACCATGATAACTCTCATAGTTTCGAATTTATTCAATTTTATACAAAGGGATGACAACAATATTCCGAATATTTCTCGGTTTCGTTCCAATATAGAAAATATGGTTTAGCATCAAAAGTATGTTTAGGAAATAATTGGATATCATGTATTCGTTGTCGGAGATCCTCAAAAACATATCAGTTTTTGAATCGGATCATGTGGTTTCTCCCGAAAATGCAATTTCCGTTTCTAAATCTCAAATTCAGAGCGTCATAACTCGCCTTGTATAATCGCTATATGAGCAGATATATTTTTCCTATGACAGTACCTCCGATATTCTTCAGATTCAATAATAATAAAACGCCTCAATTATAAAAGTGTGGAAATTATAAAATTTTTTGGTTTTGTTTCCAAGAAAAAAAATACAATGATTAAACGACTCATTATTTTCAGCTCAATGGATTTATTATGAGTATACATTGTTACTATTATACTAAATTAAAATTTAATTTTTTTTGTTTTATTTTCAAGGGTAAAATAAGAAGAATATATTTTTTTCAGACAATATCATTGTTGTGCTTTCGGATTCTGTATATTTTTATATTAATATACCATAGACGTGGGACATATAATTTTTCAAGGGATATAATTAACAAAAAATTTACAGTCTTAATTCGAATAAAAGTCAAATATTGTGGATCGTGTGATGGAAAAACTGGTGTTTTTAATTTTTTGTTATTTTGTTATTGGAATTTAATGGTAAAAATGATATCACCGTTGGCTTCGTAATCCCCGAAAACCCCTTATCACAAATTTTCAGCCAAATCGCAGAACAAAATTTAACAACCCCTCCTTAACCGGTCCTGATGAAATTTTCGAAGTCAATTTACACCTAGTTTTGGAAAATTTTTATAATCGGAACCGTTCTTCTGGCCAAATTTTACTCCTACCTTGTACTAGTTGACCTGCATCATGAGCTCGGTTTTTGACGGGGAAGGAGACGTCGTAGAAAAAAAAAATAAAAAAACTGTTGTATAGAGAATCAAAAATAATGAACAATGAGTAGCTTCAGACCCCCCAAAAAAATCTTGAGGGGAATAGGGGGGCGGCCCCTTCTTTCAAAAATTTTTGGCTACTCACCTGGTTATACTTTATGATGAAAGGCGAAGTGAGGGTGAGGAGAAGTGGGGCTAGGTTAGTTTAGGTTAGGTTAGGTTGCGTGGTACAGTTTTCTTTTTTAGCACTGTCAACTTACCATGGTGGTAACTAAGTAGCGTTAGTCCATATAAGCACTCACCCCACTTTATCCTATGTGTTATTTAACCTCTAACAACGTTGAAAACTTGAAGAAGAAATTTTCAAGTAATAAATAAAGACCCCCAATAATTTTACGAGACGATTTTACTTTATGTAGTGGGAAAATGTGTTACGTTAGAAAGTTGAGAGTAAAGAAACAGATTCTGTATTGAAGGTGGTTGGAAATAGATAGTTTCTGGTGAGATTCAGCACATTTATGTAATGCGTTTGAAATTGGAAGGTTTCAATCAGACGAATATGTATAATTGGTTGCAGGAATGATTTATGAGAGAAAGACGTATAATGTAATTATGGAAACTGCTTGTTGAGTAAGTTTTTTTTGAATTGTTATTTTCAGTAGAAAAACACGCGGAAATTAATATTTCACACCACTTTCTATTAATCATATAAATACAATTTTTATTTCTACATGAGTTTTATTTTCCCAAGTTAGTTTTTTTTATAGCAGAGGCAATACAAATTTGATTTCTATTTAATTAGAGCATGTGGAAGCGATATCTTGCAAGGAAAATTATAGAAAACTATGACATATACAAAGAATAGAGAAAAAAAGTATAATGTGGTAAAAAAAGCGAGTTGGACAGACTTCTGTAACAAAATGGAAAGAGACAGCAAAAAAACCATAAACTGTTTCATAAAACAATCAAATAAAAAAATAAAAAGTAAAAAACAAGAGGAAATATTATTATAGATAAAAAATTGAGATCAAACGTAGAAAATACAGTAAATTATGCACAAAGTGGATTTTGCAAAGGTAGAAGATCACGTATTTACCATCAGACAAATTATAAAGCTGTCCGCAGAGATACAGATGCATTATTTGAATTTATTGATATAGAGAAAGCTTTCGATAGGGTACCGAGAGAAAAATTTGGCAAAGTTGACGAAATGCAGTCATGAGCTTATATAAAAGAAATGCGAACCATGTTATTAGTGAAAATATTTGAATGAGTATATGCTGATGGTAAAGTGCTGAAAATATCAAAGATCTACAGAAAAAACTTCGACATCTGGAATGATACATGAAAGAAATTTGGAATGAGAATAAATGTATAAAAGACTTAAGTAATGGCACTAAAACAATAAACATAGAAATAGAGGATTGAAACGGGGAGCATTCGAATACCTTAGAACAGAAATAGAAAATACAAGCAATGAAGACTAAGAAATTGCCAAGAGAATTGGAAATGCCATAAACACATATTACAGCATAAACAACTGCTTTATTAATGAAGAGGAAGTCACAACAAATACGAAACTAAATGTTTATAAAGCAATTTACAGACCAATATTAACATGGATTCTCACTAACAGACAAAAAAATGCATTACAAGAAGCAGAAGAAAAAATATTAAAGGTGCTTCAGATGTAAAACAAAAAAAGATAGATAGATAAATAAATGATCAAATACGACAAGATCTGGAAATTATGTCTCTTATGGTATTAATTGTGCAAAGACAGTTAAGTTGGTGAACAAAAGTAGGCATTAATGGAAATTAGAAGGAGACCTAAAGCAACATGGGACAAAGTAATAGCTAATATACTTGAGAAGCAAAAATAACAGCATTTAACGGAAAAAAATGTAGCAACATTACTCAATAAGTCGTGTGACTGATACACAGATGGCGCTTCCATTGTCAAATTTATATGACGTTGATGAAGTACCGACTTTCAAAATACTATGTGTGAAATTTCATGACATTTCGATTAGTCAGAAAAAAGTGACAGCCATTTAAGTGAAGCCATTTTCAAAGCAATGGATTTAAAATAATTTCGTGTTTTAATTTATTATTGTTTCTTGATAAAAAATAATATACAAGCTCAGCAATACCTTCAAAAGTGTTAACTGGACTCTGTTCCATCGAAAAGAACCATTTATTTATGGTTGGCTGAATTTAAACATGGTCGTACAGACACCGGTATTGGTGAACGTTCTGGAAGTTCAATTATATCTAATCGTAAATTGAAATTGCGTGAGTTAGCTGAGGTGGTATAGATATCCGAAGGCAGTGGTTTTACAATTATGCATGAACATTTGACCATGAGAAAACTTCAAAGTGGATGGCGCGTTTACTCACAGTCGATCAAAACCAATAATGTGTTGATGATTTAGAGCAATGTTTGGATATATTTACACTTGATAAATCAGATTTTTTGCGTCGATATGTGACAATGGATGAAACATGGATCCATCACTTCACTGTAGAATCAAAACGTTTATCATAATCTTTTTGATAATTTGGGTTGATGAATTTTTTCTGTGCGAACCCCTCAAGCTGGCCACAAATATGATAGTCGTGGCCAGCATTCATTACTGACAAATTCTAGTGATATTTCAGGCTTTTTTATGGAACAACAATCATAAAAAGAAGTGAAATATCTATATGTCAACAGCATGATCGTTTTTTTTTCATAATATGTGATTCTTTACTTCAGTATTTATGTTGTAATGTTTATTATCAATGATTATGTTTATTTGTAATTAAAAAGCGACTAAATATATAACTGTTTGTTTAGATCCAACTTACTTCACAGTGATCACAAGAAGTTCTTCTGGTGCTTCATTGAAATTCGTTAAAGTTCTTACAATTTGCTAAAATTCTTAAAGATGATGATTTTTATCGTAACTTTTGAGAGAGGCATAATTTCTTCTCGATACTACAGGTGATACTGACTTTACTAGGTCCAGGATGCATTTATAGTTCTTCTAATATCAATTGCAGAAGACAGTTATGCGAAGAACAATCAATATTTCATATATTCATTTCGTGTCTAAAGCTTTATTGTACAGGTGATTACCATGAAGATTTGAAAGCAGAATTATTTGAAAAGTGATTTAATGAACAGCTTTCACCTAACATTTCACCATAGTCAGTAATCGTTATGAAGAACGCATCCTACAACTCCTTAAGATACCAAATAGTAGTCGTAACAAAGCTCAAATTTCAGCATTTATGTCTGAAAAAAAATACTCGGAAATGTAATCAGTATCTAAAACTCAGTAAAGAGGTTGTAGAGCTCGCCAAGAGCTTTGGAAAAACTGTATTTTATCATGTTATAAAAGAAGATTAGTATGTGGTATCCCCTGTTCATAACCCTCCATAATTCAATCAAATGATGACTCTAGTTCAGACGATTCTGACTACCATTACTTTTTATAAAAATACTTTGGAATTGAAATGTTTGTTTTTTCTTTTGTTTTATTTGTAAAGATTTTATTTTCCTATATAGTTTTTGCTTTTACATTGCGTTTACTAGAAAAAAAACGAGGGCGTAGTTCACATCTGGTACCCTGTTTAAACCAAACTCCCTTACAGGCACGTACATTTCACTCGTCTATTTATATTTATAAAAATAATAAATTTCTAAAATGAGGTATCTACGCATATGGTAGATCAAACAAAATTGTTTTCAAGGGTTTTTATAATCTGCAATTATTGATATTGGAAGTGCTATACCCTCCACCATCCAACATCCATGCGAACATCTAGCATACTGCAGTTTCTAGCTATTTCCATATTTCTGTATAACTTGAACCAATCATAAATTAACTTTTTACTCATGATGAATTCTATGAGATACACACAAAAATATTTTCAAAGCAATGTGCTTTACATTAATAATCCTTCGTGACGTAAATAATGCTATAGATAAGTTAAATACATGTGTAATAATTACATGCAATATTGTCAAATAAATAGCATCTTGTACTTCCTATCGATTTTTTTGGTTATTTTGTCCTTGATTTCAATATTAATAAAACCATAAGAAGAAGTCAAAAACTTTTGGTTTAGTCAGTTGATAAAAATACGATGACACTCATTACTTTCAATATATTGCAATTGATTTCGTCTTGTTTGGATTTGGCAACCACGATGACTGTTCCTTACAAGACGATGTTGAGAGGATATCGAATTTCTGCATTAGGATACGGGACATTCACAGTAAGTGATATATCCATCAAAATACTATTATAAATTTTCCAATTATGATTTGTTGTTGTTAAAAATTGTTTCCACTTTCAGTTTCTCTTTATCTCTGCTCGTTTCCTCTGTCAAGAGGACCCTGACCCTCTATGGATTGTCTCTATTCCCTTTTCTATTGTCTCCTTCAATATTTCTTGATATTCAGTCTAATGAAACCATCTCAAAGACGATCGGCTTCTACTGCACTTCTCCCTGCACTTCTTCCATCAATATAAGCCTCTATATATTATCTTCTCATCTTCTGGCGACGTGTCTGAAATATTGCAACACTTTTTCATGCATAATGATGATAGGCTGGTGGTTAGACTATTCTAGTATAAACTGATTAGTTCTCTTCGTGGACCAAGGAATTCTAAACAATCTCCTGTAGTATCACATTTCAAATGAATCAAAATATTTGCGCTCTTTAGTGTCCTCGATTCTGAGCCGTTTGAGAAGATTGAGAAGACGAGCTCTCCATCCATGTAGCTTACTATTGACCCCAGATATTTAAAATTGTTTATCCTTTCGAGATTTTCAGAAACCCTATTTACGACGATAGGCTTATAATTAGTTTTCTTTTAGATTTGTTTATTGCTAGACCAAACTATTTTGAGTATAGTGTATTAAATTTTTGAAATCTTTTTTGTTTAAATATATAAAAAAATTGATAAAACAGGATTTACATAAACAAATTGTCAACTAAAACAACTAAAATATTTTGGACAAAAAAATTACAACAGAATTGGTGATAAAAACTTTTTGGTACGAGTACGATTTCCGTGGTGTCTGGTACCGTTTTTTCTTTTTTTTATGACTTGGTGGAACCGTTTACCTTCCTCTTCATTGTAATCTTCTAGATTCTCAAGTCAAAGTCGAAATGAAGTGCCCTTTCTCTCTCATATTCATTCGAGATCTTTATTGTTGCCCAGAAATCTCGTACAAACTTTTTTAAAGCTTGTCCAAACGAAAATTCCCGCCTTGATTTTTTTGAGGTAAGGCAGGGAAATTTTTCTGAAAGATACTTTCTACAAAATGGTCGGAAATTGCTTCATCAATTTGAGCTTTATGTGCGTCCGTGGCAGCAAAATCTCCTTAGTATCAATCAAAGGTTCATGGAACTTGTTTTTAGGCCACATTTTTTGTTTCCAGCGTTTGTCACTATCTCTACTGTCCCATTCAAATGCGCGTCATTTTCGTATAATCCTGTTGACCAATCAGCTTTTGTTGTACCGCATATTTGATGATGCCTAATAGGGCTCCAACTTTTACATATGTTTCCTTCAAGTGAACGGAATGGACAACTGGAATGAAGACGTATTTATTGCGATTATGTAGAAGAGCTCTTTTGAACTTATTTGAAAGGAGTCAATAAAAAGTCTCCACTCAGACGTTTCGTGAGTGATTCCAAAATATTTCATTAGATCAGGAATATTACAACAGAACTTCATTGAAGTTTTTTCTTGCAGAAAGGTAGTAAAACTAGTTCTGTACAGCGATATCACTAAGAGAATGCATTTCAGTATTGAGCATACAACATCAGATACCTCTTTCACTAGATTTAAATCTCTAATCAAATCAATTAATTTTGCTTCATAAAAGAAATCGTGGTTCATTACTTCTTCCTGAAGTAAATTTATACTTATTTTTTCAAAGCTGTCTTTACTTTAAGGAGCTCTTGGTTACATATTCACATAAATTCACTTAAAACTCTACTATCAATACATTTAACGCGGATCTTTAATTGTCATTTATTGTACGCCTTGAGTATTCCAAAGAACAGTCAACGTAAACTTGCTTGCGATAAGATAACAGGGATTCTAACAAATGTTCTAATAGAACATAAGTTTAACATTATATTATAATTTTTCTGATTATCAACTTCCATTTCCTCCAATCATTCGCTGCACAATCCATACCTACGTAACTAAAAAGGCAAAGAAGAAAATGAAGAACAGATATGTAAAGAACTTGGATTTCTTGTGTTGAATTTTTGGGTTAGGAATGAAACAGAGTTGACGATAGCTTTAAACGAGGCACTTAGAGTGGGCTATCGTCATATAGATACAGCTCAGTTATACGAAAACGAGGACATTATCGGTAAAGTTTTAACAGATTGGTTCACATCGGGAAGATTGAAAAGGTAAGATCTATTCGTTACAACAAAAATTCATCTCACAAACGCATTTCCTCATAAAGTAGAAAAAGCAGTTAATAAATCTTTAATGGATTTGAGGTTAGATTATATCGATTTATTATTGATTCATTGTCCCATGTCTTTTGAGAAGGATGGAAAGGGATGACTCATAGCGGTAGCTACTGATCATATTGATACTTGGAAGGTAAGTTAAAAATATGCATAAATCGATTTAATCTCTTTAATCTCACAAAATAATTAAGGGCTGACACAAATTGGTCCAACAAAACTCAGGGTTGAGGGTTTAAAATAACTTTTTTGAATTTTGAAATTTGATCCGAAGTAATTGCTTAAGAATAGCAGATTGGTTTTGTTTTGAAACACCTTCCAAATTCTACATCTTTCAAAATTTGTTCAATTATGCACAATATGTTATTTACTAAGAATATACTTCAATATTCAAAAAAAATCGTATATTTAATATGCAAAATATGTAAAATATGCGTTTTGTAAATTTGGGTTTCTTTAGTGATGAAATCTAACACCACAAAATTGTCTTTAAGTTTATACAGATTATTTAGTAATGCGTATTTCAGAAAATGGAAGAACAAGTTGACGCAGGATTAGTTAGGACTCTTGGACTTTCTAATTTCAATATAAGTCAAATAGACAGACTCAGAGGCTCGAATCCAACCAGCAAACCTACAAATCGAAGTACATCCATATTTTCAAGAAAAAGAGCTGCGGGATTATTGCAAAAAACATAATATAGTAGTAGTGGCTTATTCGTCTTTAGGTGCGCTGGGAGTTTTGACTTTTTTAGAGGGCGGTTTGATGAAACAGACTTAAAATAACTCTAGACATTCGCGACAGTGATTAGCATCAAATATTCCAACCGAACGGGGATACAGTAGTTTGTCTGAAAAGTTATATAGGAACAGTCTCCCTGCAAGGAGGGTGTCGCACTTGTTTAATGCTAATCAAAATTTCACTTTTATTCAAAATTCAATCGAATTTTTTGATATCGTCAAACGTAATCTGTTGCTATATGACTTTTTATATCCCGTTAACAAAAACGCGGTTGAAACCGTGGATTTTATCCCAAAAACTTACCCCTAATAAACGTTTTTTCCGTTGAATAATCCTCGTATTTCGTTCGTCGAACTATAATAAAGATGTCTTGTACAAATATATCAATCAAGAGTTGTTTGACGAAGTGAAAATAACCTCTGCGTCGAATCATCTCCAATAGACTTCCTAATACTCTTGAAAACATATATTTTGAGTTTTTATTTCACAACAAGTGACACTGGAAGTTTAGTTTCCATCAACAGCATGATGAATTATGTCAAATCCATAGAAACATTCAAGACGACATGGCCCCTTGTCACAATACTAAATTGATCCAGATTTTTATATTTTCATATTTGGAGATTCCATATTTTTTTAAGGGAAACACCTTTGCCCAGTATTTTAACTGATTCGGAAATCGTGAGAATATCAAAAAAACATAACAAGACATCTGCCCAAGTAGCCTTAAGGCTTATAATTCAACTCGATCTCGTTGCCATACCCAAAAGTACGAACGCCAAATGAATCAAAGAAAACATGGAAATATTCGATTTCGAATTAGACGATCAGGATATGGAGGACATTGAGAAGCTTGAAAAAGGGATCGGATCGAAGATTATTCATATGCAGTTCTTAGCTTCAAAGTAAGTAAAGGGTGAACAAGAATCGCATTTTATAAAATAAAAATAGTTTAATCTTTTAGTCTTTTTGATGTCCTCACAATAAGCTTTCTAATTTTATTTAATTCGAAAAATGTTTCAGGTTATTCAATAATATATATTATATTGTTTTTTCAGTGTAGCTGAACATCTGGAATATCCGTTCACAGAATTGTTAACATGAATGTTTTGTCAATAAAGGTGCGTTATATAAGGTCGTTTAATTATTTTTCTTTCAACCTTTTTCTGTGCAAATACATTAAAACAAAAATGTTGATAAAATAACAAAAGAAGCTGAAGAAAATGAAGGCAGTAAGAGAAAGAACTAGAACAGAGATAGAATTGGATAAATTGATGCAGAAAAATACGAAATATATCACTGATAGCTAAAAAATAAAATTAGAATAAAAATATAAGAGAAAAATTGAGACTACGTAGCTCTAAAGGTAATGAAATAAAAAACGGAATCGAAGGAAGAAAAAGCGAAAGAGAAGGGTTGAAAATATGGAGACAAGAAGATAAGAGATAAGTCTTCGATAACTGATAAATTAGAAGTCAAAAAGGAAAGTAAAAAAAAGATAAATTGGTTTCGAAATACAAAAATAAATCGGAAGAAATGGAGGCAATAATAGAAGAGACAGGAAGAGAATAGTGATAAAAAAATTGAAGATATGGATACAAAAGGATTGAAAATAATTTACCAGCAGCTGAGAAAGTGGAAAAAAGAAGAATAAGAATATAAGAAAAACATGAAGATGACGTTCCTTCAAAGTATAAACGAAACGGAAAAAAATAAAGGCAGTTAGGAAAAAGCTGTAAATAACAAAATATTTGAAGATATTGATAAAAAAGTAACTTACCTATCAGCATATTCTGAATACACAAATTTATTTTTTATAAATTAAATAACGTAAAAATGGAAATCGTTTTTAATGCTTGTTATTATCAATTAACATATCCACTTTTTTCCTATAAAACACGTCATTTCCTTTACCGGTACGGTTTGAAAAGTTCGCGAATAATGTTAATTAGTGGAGAGCCAATTTAAATATTAAGAATAGCGGAAAACTATTTTGGTCCCTGTTTTTCTGTGATCCTTTTGACCGAAAGCAAATGCATTTCCAACAAAGAATCTCTTTGAACCAAGAATAAAGATAAAAAGTCAATCGACGGAACAAAAGTCAATTAAATCAAATCAATATTTGACATTCCCAGAAATTCCATTTGCTAATTTAAAATCTTTTTTCTTTTTCGTTCAATTGCATATTTTATGTTCTATAATTAAATAAGCGAAAAGTTGACCTTTGACCTTGAATAGATTTGTTTCCACGCACTCAATAGATGGGGATTACTCAATAGTTCACATACAAGGTGTTTCTAAATCCATGCGACAAAATTCAGGACGTACTCGTATGAAATTAAGATGGGTCTTACCTGTAACAAAATTTCCAGCTCACCCCTTTCCAAGATATTGCCCTTAAAAGGTGGTGACTAAAACTGACTCTTCATTTGTTTTTTAAATATAAAAAATACTCGAGGTACGGGTGCGCGAGTGCAGGAAATTTACAGAATTTCCAGTTTATAGCTCCACTGAAATCTACTCAGTTTTAGTCACCAATTTTTAGGGTAATATCTCGGAAACGGGTGAAACGAAATAGTTTTGTTATGGGAATTTCGTACAAGCGTCTCCAATTTTGAGTTTTATACGAATTTTTGTCTGAATTGACCGAACTAATCACAGTATACGAAAAAATAAAAACTTTAGTTCGACCTAGGTATTTTTAGACTATCCTTGATTACTAACGGAAGGAATCTAATTATTTATAGTTTTTTTTATCAAACTGTTAATTATTTTAATAAAGCGTGATAAGCAAATTTTAAAAATTATATAAATCTGTTCCCCCCGGTGCATATTATTATTTTAGAAACTTAGTCAAAATGTTTAACGTCCAATTTAAAATCATGAATAATGATAAAAAAATTCCTTCAATTGGAATTGGAACTTTTACCGTGAGTAAAGAAAAAAATATAAATTAGTATATTGCCTAAAATCTTATAAAGAGACAAATATTTTAAATTATAGGTTACCAAAGAAACAGAACTTACCACAGCTCTAAACGAAGCTCTAAAAATAGGGTATCGTCATATTGATACGGCAACGTTTTACCAAAACGAGCACATTATCGGCATCGTTTTAAATAAATGGTTGACATCAGGACAAGTGAAAAGAGAAGACCTATTTGTTACTACAAAACTTCATATTATCGATTCTTTTCCAGACAAAGTAGAAGAAGCAGTAAAAGCATCTTTAGAAAAACTACAATTAGAATATATCGATTTGCTATTGATTCATTGCCCTGTGTCTTGTTATTTGGATGAAAATGGTGGATTCGTACCGGCGCCTACTGACCACATTGAAGTTTGGAAGGTAAAAAATATTTATTTGATTCTTCATAATGTAGAATGTTCGGAATTATTTTTCTTCATATCCCACCACTATCCAAAACATGTGGTTTGAACGCATCTACGGCTTCTTAGGCATAACAAGAAATCATTGGATGCCAAACTGTACAGCGGATGACCCATCAATTCGATATTTTGACTGTTCAAAAACGTTTTTGTTTGAACTGATGTGTGACAGCTCGCATTGTCTGGTGAAGAATAATTCGACTTTTGAGTTTGGTTTCCCAGATGTCTTTTGGTTAACAAATATTGGTGTAGTATTCAGGATTAACCATTCTACGTTGCTCTAACGGAACGGTTCCAATATATCCAGTTATTCCGGATGTGCGCTAACAACTCTCGATGGATTTGGTTCGCCTTGAAAGAACAATACAGTCGATTGTTAAATTATACGGTATCCAACTCGAACAAATCTTTTTAACATCAAAAGTCAAAGCGATCGATTCATTGCTGTTGGTTTAATCCACGTCGAAAGTCGTAGAAAATTATCGCACGGAAATGTGGGGACTTAATTTTTTGACCAAGATGAATGTTTCAAGTATCAAATAGCATTTGTATGACCACACCATGTATGAAATCTAACAATCAACATTTTAGATAATAAATTATGTAATTAGTGACGCCCTAGGTAATCCAATCGTTTTCTATATGTGAAATAATTTGCTGACGGGTGGATAGCACAGCAGTTTCAATTTCTGCCATTGAAATACCTCGTACTGACTGTCGTATTCTTTAAATCATCTCATCTATTGTCGTGGGTCTATTGGTGATCTTTTACTCAGCCCCTCAAAATATAAGAAGCTAGATCTAAAGATCTGGGTGGTATTTCTTCTAAAGTATCAACAAGAACAATGTCTGTTTTGTTAAATTTGGCTAATCTATGAAGTAAGTTTTAATTCATCACATTCTTCACCAATGAACATTTGATCCTATTTAAAAGGCTACTACTTTTACTCGTCTTTCATTTTTTAACCATACAAAGTAGTTGTGATAATTTAGTGATTCTTGACAAGCTGACAGCTCCTATTTTTTAAAAATATTGTAATCTTTATATCTAACATAATCTTTATTCTAGAAATTGGAAGACGAGGTTGATGCGGGTCGTGTTAAAAGTATAGGTCTTTCTAATTTTAATATGAACCAAATTGAGAAAATAAGAGCAAGTGCGCGAATCCCGCCAGCTAATATACAAGTTGAAATCCACCCCTATCATCAACAGAAAAAATTACGAGAATATTGCAAAAAACATAATATAGTAATTGTGGCTTATTCTTCTCTAGGAGCACCAGGAGTCAATCACTTTTATAGAGCTGTTGGTTGGCAGTATGTATAATTTTTTATCATCTATACAATTTATGAAGAGACTTGGAATTTGGAATAAATTCAATGCAGGGATGTGAAATCTTCAATGACATTCTAAACGTCATTTTGATAATTAATACTGTCTTACTCTCAATATTGAACATTCTGTAGATTTTCTTAGCTATTATCAAGAAACATCAATGTCTACCATAGTTTTGGTCTAACCGTAAATCAATTCTTGTAACCAACAAAAAATTTTTACTCAACGTAGTTTGGTTCACCTCTAGATTATCTCTAGGGAAACAGATCGTGATCATAAGCTAATTAACCTAGGTATGGGTAAATGAAAAGATTATATCGATAAATACCGTATCGATATATTCAGATATATATCGATATAATGATGTATGTAATGTAAAAAATATCGATATGTCGATATATCGATATTTTTATTTCAGAGGGTTGAGTATTCAAAAATAAAAGAATTATTCGAAAGTTAAAAAAATTAATGCATTTTTTATTTTCGTCAGTTCTATTAATTATTTAAATAAAGATTATAAATTATATCTATCATACTATCTACTAATATAGGATCCTTAGTTCCATTTCCAAATGTTAGTGATCTTGAATTTGTTGAAATTTGTATAAAAGCATTATAGTGTTTTGTTTTGAAATTTGTCGAATTTCCACATGTTTTGTATGTGTTACCACATAAATTACTAGAAACAGGTTGATTGTTCCCATTTTTAGTAAAAAAATTCCGCACTGCAGACTTTATAAATAAACAAATAACAATTACACAACGAAAAGATACAACAAATCATACCACGTAATGTCGCTTGCCGCAATTTTACTGTAAGTGAAATATGAAGTTAGTTTATAGTAAAATAAAATAAAGTTTTTTAAAAAAATATCGAATTCGATACTCAAAAATTAATATCGAATATCAATATTTCAAGATAAAAAAATATCGACGATATTTATCGATTCATTTTTGAAAAAATATCAATAGTTTGATATATCGATATTATGTGTTCTTCCCTAAATTAACCTTGAAATGGTGAGGGGTTAGTCTAAGAGTTCCGACAAGCTGTATTTTTTTTGGTTGAATTAACATTCCAAATCAACCAAACTCTAATTAAGTTACTAGGATTAATTTTGATTGATTTTAAACAAACATTATACTATATTTAGAATAATGCACTTTGTTTCATGCATGCATGAACTTATTCTCCAGTGATCATGAGCTACCAGGTGTTTTGACTAACCCCGAGATAGTGAGAATAGCGAAAAAACACAAAAGATCACCAGCACAAATAGCTTTAAGATTTGCTCTACAACTTGACTTAGCTGTTATACCGAAAAGTACAAATCCGGAAAGACTAAAAGAAAATTTTAATATATTCGATTTCGATTTGAGCGATGAAGATATGAAGGATATTGAAGGATTAGAACGAGGAATACAAACGAAAATAATCGATTTAAAGTTTTTATCTCCATTGTAAGTAAAAAAATTATCAATACATTTCATCATATTTAAATTAATATTTTAATATTATTATTTTTTAGAATAACTCAACATCCAGAATATCCTTATAAAGAGTTGATAGAATGAAGGATATTGGACATAGAAACGTCCTTTGAGATAAATTTAACGTTTTTGAAAATGTTTTAATCTAATTCAAATCAAATAAAATAATAAACTCCCTTAAGCACTACACACTAATGTCTTTATTGAATTCTTAAACAATTTAAATATAAGGTAATATGTGTAAATATTTTTAATTTCTGGATGAAATAAAAAAAATCTAATATAAATAAAAAAGTTTCTTCGTGTACATCGATTTGACGAGCTATAAACAAGATTTACGAACCATAAAGGACTGAAAATAATTAATTTGAAGCTCAATCGTTGGATGTTATTGAATTATCGATTGTACTAGGTCCATATTTGTGATCATTTTCAACAAATTTTTACTTCTTACACTTTTTTATATGAAAAAAGACCTAAAATCAAGACAAATCATCATAAAACAAATTTTTTTTGGAATAAAGAAATAAGAAAACGTTTAAATTTACACAACATAGGTAACTGAGGACTATGGTGATTTTTAATATTCATTTCTTGAAAAGTTAAACTTAAATCATGCTCCATAACAAAATAAATCACTTGGAAATTAGTTCACTAAACCAGGAAGTAGTTTATATCGAATATAAGAGCAGTTACACCATATTAAAAAAAACAATAAGTAAATGTTATCTTAAAAAATTGATTCTCTTATAAATTACTATTGCACATAAATAGAAGATACTAAAATAAATTCTAAGTGAAAATTGAATATGGTCAAGGTAAACCATTTTTCTTTTTTTATCTACTATAATTGTGACTGATAGACCCATTTTGGTTCCCATAGAAACCCTTTAGTCTAATAATGGACTCCTTCTTCATATCCAAATATTAATTCGATTAATTTCTCACCTCATTTGTTCCATTTCGCAAAATAAAAATTTTATTTAAATTAATTATTTGAAGAAAATTGAATTGAATGAAGTTAGCCGAATGATAAGTGGGAACTTATGGCGAGGAAACTGGTAATAACAATGGAAAACATCTACTAACTCTATGCTAATAAAATAATTTAAAAATTATGAATGGTTTCTACCAACATAGAGATATTTACATATATACCTGGACACCCAAACTCGCAACCTGAATCAATAATAGACTATTGTATCGTAAAACAAGATACAAAGTTGTGAAAGAATGTAGAGGACTATGTGCTGAAATCTAAAATCGTATTTTTCCACATAATACAGTAAATAAATCTCGAAAATATATCAACTCTGCAAGGATTGTTCAATTCCATATATTTTTTTCGTACTCTAAGGAATATACTTGAAATGTATATCAATAAAAAGATCAGAACGTGACCTATTAGAAAGTAACATTCTTGAGGGTTGAGAGAAAATAATGCTCGAAAAAAAAGTACAGTTTTCCTTCGAAATTTTCTATAAAACTACGGAACTTGGGGAAAAAAAGGAAATATGTACTAAAAAGGAGACAATCTCAAGTTTCCAATGATGTACATTTGAAGGCGATCTGATTATTAATTATTTGTTAATTCCTTAAAGACCGCAGGATTTTTAAAAACTTCAAAAATCCAAAAAAACGACCTTAAAAAATACCTTGTTTGTTAATATACCCGGATGTTATGAAATTAATTTTTCTAAACATATTTAACACCTTTCAATGCCACAGAATCCAAAAAGATTCAACTGAATAACTATTATTA
The DNA here is from genome assembly GCA_026230145.1 of Diorhabda elongata. Lineage (NCBI taxonomy): Eukaryota > Metazoa > Arthropoda > Insecta > Coleoptera > Chrysomelidae > Diorhabda > Diorhabda elongata. The sequence goes on from CM047926.1 coordinate 34,939,467, forward strand.
ACAAAAACATGAGTGAATTGGATAATAGTCGGAAAATATCGATGAAAGAAAACTTTGACCAGGGTTTTCAATATTAAAAACGAATTTATCGAAAAAAATAGTCAGTATTCCGTGTTAGCTATGTATTTCCCCGTTTAAATGAATTTTAAATCATGCAAAAATATTAATTTTTACACGAGTTATTGAACAATTTGTCCACCTGCTTCTAGGAGAGGCGTGGAGCGAGCCCTTCTGCGTCCCCGGCAGCGCTCCAAATACGAGGTTTGTTATCTCAAAAATGATCAAATTTTGGAGAAAATTTGTCAAGACAATTTTTGTAGATAATGAATTGACCTTGATTTTAAGCCGTAAAAGAAATCTCTAACTGCCATATTTCGGCAGTTATTGGCGAAAAACGTGTTTTTGGAACTTTGGGCCATTTCCCTGGTGCATTCCACATGTTTTTCTGGTAAATAATTTGAGGTTTAAAAGTACCCATCAATACCTGCTAATTAAAAAAATCAATCCCCGGCAAAATCGAGGGTATGTTGCGACCTTTATTTACTGTACTAATAGATAAGTACTAAAAGAAATTCAAAATACAGGAATAGATATAAACATAAAACAAATATGCGACAATTTGGAATATGACAGCGTGAAAGAACTATACAAGAAACGCATAGATGAAAAACTAAAAATTAATGTTTACAGCTTGAATAACACAAAAGATCATTTTGAATATATAAAAAAATGCGAACATACAGCTGCAGAAGAAGTATCGGCAAGATACAATGAAATCAAGAACTATACTGGTGATAACGAAATAGAAAAGGAAATCAATCCTATAAAAACGAAATACATAGCGATAAAACAAAGTACGAAGAAATACAATAGAAAGCAATGGTGAGAAAAATAATAACGCAAAAGAAAAATGAGTTAGATGTTTCCATCGAGTATTTGGTAATTTTTCACAGAAATATTTGCGTAGGTTCATAATCATAGATGAAGCGTGGTTTCATTACTTCACGCCCGAACGAAAGAACAATCAAAACAATGGTTTGAAAAGAAAGAACCGGTTCCAGAGAAGGCAAAGACCGTTCCATCTGCAGGGAAGCTCAAGGCATCGGTTTTTGTGGGAAAATTCTCATTAACTGTCTCGAAAAAAGAAAAACTATTACTGGCGATTAAGTAAGAAGCTCTCACATCACATCAATGGCCAAAATCAATGAATTAAAGTTTTGAATTGCTACCCTATTTGCACAAAGATTTTCCAACAATGAAGAGGTGATTTCGGCAGTTAATGACTATTTTGAGGAGCTTGACGATTCTTATTATAAAAAGCATATAAAATTCATTGAACATATCTGGGAAAAGTGATTATAGATAAGATAGATAGAGAATAAGTTGAAAAATGAATTTTTTCCAAAATTTTTGTGTTTTCTTGGACTTTTTCGTATGTAAATACTCTCAATCTATTTATGGCTTAATCATACATTTCCTGTTGCTCAACAAACGAATCGAATTTATATTTAATGCTCCCATTCCTATCGATAATTACTATATAAACGATAAAAAGAAACAAACAAAAGTTGTAGTTCAGAGGTGATTTGTGATACTGATAGGTATTACCTAAAATAATTTTACATTTACTAGATTAAATAGTCAAACATTGACGTCACTTTTACTATTTTATTATAAAAATAATCGTATTATTCAAATCAATAAACCAATAATGATCAATAATTATTTATTTTTCTTATTAACAAATGTTGAATTTCAACATTTAAAACAAGTCCTGAAATATTTTTTGTTGAGTTTTTAAGATGTCCGTCGAGTATCAAACGTTACCAAATGGATTCTCAATTCCGGCAATTGGTTATGGAACAGTAAGTAATAATCATTTTTTAGTCATTAATTATATCGAAGCTAAATTCTTAAAGTAAGTGAGTTTGCTACTAATAAATTTTAGTAGTAGTTATGAATTACAAAAGTTTGTCAGTTTAGATGAAGTTGCACCACACAATTTTCAATAATTCAAGAAATAGCAAGTCTTCAATTGAACTAAAAACATCACGTAATGAATGTTCAAATGCAAATTCAGAGCCCCCAAAAGGCATTTGAAGTGTCCAAAACACGTAAATTTGCCAAGAACGTTTTGGAATCTTCTTCCAGTTAGTAGGGAAAAATTAATGAAAAACGTTTCTCTTTTGAATTTGGAAACACGGTTGCTGTTTCAATTTTACATAAAAATAGTCCTTTAGGGTTTTTTGCTGTTACCGATATTTAAAAAGTTGGTGACTAAAGCTTAAAAAATAATATATTAGATTTAACTAATTTTGAAACATCCTGTATAATTGGAAATCGTTTTAGATGGCCTCAATTGATATTCATATGGCTGTAAGAAATTTTGAAAAATATTACCGTTGTTCGAGAATTATATTCTCAAACCAATGAATGATCATTCGATTTTAGAATCGATGATCTTTCAAAAATAGGAGTGAGTTGTCAGTGCATTTTAAAAATGAAAAGTCAAATTAATTTCTCTTGATGAATTAACATAGTTCTTTTATTCAATTTACGTTTCAAGTGTTATTTACTGTATTTCGGCGCAGGACAAGTTTTGTGTTTAACATTTTGTGTAGTGTAGTCAGATTTTATTATAACTTTTTATCCAGAAAGTGTCTCAATTTATATCGACAGAAGTCAATAAGGCACCAACTACTGTAGCTTTACGACCTAAAGTAGTTGCTAAATAAATCATAGTGGCGTATGTCTTTTAGCCTTATACTAAAATACCGTTTTGTGCTACCAAAAATCAGCAACTGCTACAGTCTAAGTGCTGTACAGTTAACAAGTACGTGCAGCGCTCCTCACGCTTAGATATAAATAGGCGTGTGGGTAAAGTGGTTGAAGAACACGGTCATTTTCCAACCGTTATATATATATAATAAAATGAAGTGATTTCAATAAAATCTAACTCATTTTATTTGTTTTGGTATCAGAATTAGTTAAAAAAATTAAGGTTTGGTTTATTTCTTCAATAATATGTAGTTTTTTACCAAAACTTTCTAAATTCCTGAACTATAATACTTGTAAAAACTTATTCATAAAATAATGTGAAGGTTATTCGATTCCCGATATGTTGTTAATTCAATCGATGAGGTAGTTCTGAAGTTATTGCGAATTATGTGGAGTAATCACTTCTATTTTCTATGTTACAGTAAATCAATAAAAAAATTATTTATAGTCATTGGTTTTGTGTTATTAAAATGCCAGTTAATATGTTTTCATATATTTATTAATCATTAATAAATTACAATATCTTATTGTCAAAGCTAATTCCTCTTCTTTTTCTACATTTACGGCGTTCGGCTAAGTACATCTGATGATTCTAACTGCTTGGTATCCGTTTGGCAATACACTTTATTTGAATCTCACTCTCGATTCGCGTTTTGAACACTCTGAGTAAGATCTCTGTGCTCCGAATCTTGAAACAAAATTCGCTGATTTATTGACGTTTCAATGCTTATCAATTAGCAATTTTATTCGACAGTTGAATTTAATGATAAAAATAACAAAAACGATGATGTTTTCGATAGAGCCACAACAAATTTGAAAAATAAGTGGGATAATTTGAAAATTCGCTCTAGAACTTCTCGGCGCTGAACAATATTGATAATTTCATCATCATCATAAAATGTAAAGTGCAAATCTTCTATCATTCTAAGAAACCTTTTATGATATTGAAAAAATGTGAAAAAATTAGGGTCGAATCCTCCATTTCATGTTAAACTAAAGTTTAATTTACCACCAGATAGTCGGTAACGTTTAAAAAAACGGTATCTGTGTTTAAGTCACCGCTTGAGGTTTAAACTTCACTTTTAATTGGATCTAAGTCAAACATTTTATTTTCTCAGTGTCCACCGCAACAAGGATTTATTGAAGCATTTGAAGATGCTTTGAAAACCGGATACAGACATATAGACACCGCGTCATTTTACAGATGTGAACAAATTATCGGTAGAATTTTAAAAAAATGGTATTCTGCTGGTAAGTTGAAATGGGAGGATCTTTTTATAACGAGTAAATATATGCCGAAACCAGGAGAAGATCAAAATGTCGAAGATACAATGAAAAAACTTTGAAATAATTACAAACCGATTATGTCGATTTATATTATTTGATACACCTACCTTTAAGTGATAAAGAAAATGTCGAGATATGGGAGGTAAGATAACATCAGTGATTTCTGTTTGTAGTTTTACGATTAGATATTTTTTTAATTATTAGCAGAAATTATTTATAGTGTACACAAAAATTGGATTTTCAATTAAAATCACAGTTTTTTTGATCATTAAAAATTGATATTTTTTAATTTTGTTTATTTTTTGCAAATTCTAGATAAAAATGAGACCTAAGTTTGAAAATTAAAATTTAAACACTTTTTGGACCGATAAAAACCCAAAAACTATAAAATCTTTGATTTGTCTACGAAAACTGTATCTAAAATTTTTCGAACAACTTCGCATATTTTACGGAAAGTACGTTAAATTGAAAAAAATCAATTGATTAGCATTTTAACAATTTTTACAAATTATTAAAAAAATTTAAGTTAGGTTAGGATACCCTGCATATTTTTTTTGTAACGTTTCGGTGATTTCACAATGATATAAGTATTTAATAAAAATTTATTTCTTGTTAACAAAATTAATAATACGATGAATAATAGGATTTTGATATTTTTAATCAACTGAAAGTGCCAAAAAAAAATAAACACAATGAAAAAACATTATGAAAAATAACGAGTGGACCCCAATTCTAAACATTTACTGAATTTTTTAACTCGCAACTCACCTTAACCGTAAACTTAAAGTTGTATTATCAGATTTTTTTCATTTATTTCTATGTATAATAATTAATTTCCACTCGAACTTTTTTATCAACCTTCAATATTAACGTTTGCAGTGACATCGTAGCTAAAGAAAAAATCTAATCATCTCAAGTTTAAACGAAATCATTGATCCTGTAACAAGAGAAATTATATTCTAAACGTTGCCAAGTGCCATCGGTCGTCGATGTTGTAAGATTTATTGTAATCAAAACAAACTTCAGAATTTCCCGTTTTTGTCGTTTTTCATTTGAACTTATACATTTCCATAAACAAGAGTTGGATATTTTTCTCAACTTAAAATCTCCACAGTATTTAATGTTTTTTTCCAGAAAATGGAACAACAAGTAGATTCTGGAAGAGCCAAATATATCGGCCTTTCCAACTTTCAGCCGCAACAAAACGATGTTGTTGTGAAAAATTGTAGAAAAAGGCCGGTCTGTCTTCAGAATCAAGTACATTTGTATGCTCAACAAAAGGAACTTCAGGAATATTGCAAAAAAAATGATATAATAATCGTTTGTTACACACCTTTAGGGGCACCAGGGTAAGAAAAATGAATTATCTTCACAGAAAATATTTCTTTGTGTACTATTTGGTGGCGTTTTTTTCATTTTTCACTAGATTGTGAAGTTTTGATCAGAAGGTCTAAATTTTTGATAACCTAACATTCTTATTTTACTATACAAATAATCATACTTACACTGCATGACAAGCGTTTCGATATTCAAGCTACTGTCCTCAAGAATCTAATTTTTCGTGCATATGTATTTCAATTTAAATATAAACCGGAATTTTTGAATAAACGCGCGAAAAATTTAGTGTCGTGAATGTGGCTGCACTGAATGTCAAACTGGTCTGTTATGAAGCGTAGAGAACAGCCGGGCCGTAAAACATCGTTTATTAGTGTAGCGAGAAGGATGTACCAGTTAGGGATGTCAGAGATAAAAAAAAATATCAATGTATCGATATTTATTGAAATATTAATATTAGCATCGATTTCTCAAGGGAAAAATATCGATGTATGGGTTAAACTAAAAAAAATTAAATGTTTTAAAATACTTATGTATTTAATTCAACCTAGCTCAATAAAATTAATAGTAATTTTCGTGAAAATGTACATTATTATGATGTGCAAAAACATCAATAAACAAGTTCCATCAGCATTTTTTAAATCTGAGAATGCATAGTAAATCTTGTTTCTTAAATGAACTTCTAAATTTGTTCTATTGCCACTAATTCTATAATTTTTCCACACAAATTACAAGTAATATTATCTTATTATCGGTCTTTATAAAAAAGTTACATACAGTACAACTACTACACGACGACATGAATCACGTCGTGGACCATAAATTCCGAGTTATGACAGTTCGATACTGTTTTGAATCGATATCTCGATTCATCGGATCAATATCATCGAACTCGATAAATAAATGGAACGCGTGCAGCGCTGCGAAAGTGAGGCCGACCGACATAACTATATTGTAGTTCCCTGTCGCACTCTTTCTCATTGCACAAATGACAAGAGCTAAGAATAGGCGATAAGAAATAAAAGCATTTTATTTCGAATAAAAGTTACATATACAACTGAAAATTACGTTGAAGTTTTGGTCTAATCTATCTAAAGCCCCACTTATTACATAAAGTAATCTACTTTAAAAAAAACAAGTTTTAGCAATTTTTTAGTAAAATTAGTTTTTATCTAATGGTAGACGATTATTGCAATTATACGCAACACATTTCAACACCATTATAAGTTAGAAATCCAACTTTAATGTTCTTAAATATCCCCACACTCAAAAATCGCAACTGTACTTTAGCTTCAAATAACATCACTCCCAAGCTTACAACAGCAACATATGTACTAATAATAAGGAAAATGTCCTCAACATTTACTTCACTAATTTTTGTATTCAAAATCCTCACAAATTCAAAATCAAACACAGTAATATAAAATCATATGAAATATTACGAATAACGCCATTAACCAGAACGCTCAAGAGAAAGACGGGGTTGCAATCATGTATTCTCTGTCTTACAATTTTGGAAACACTTTTGCTTGCCTTCGCGCATTGACGTGTCCCTTCCATTTATTTATAGAGTTCGATGATCAATATATATCGGTTACAAATATCGATATATCGATACTTTTTCAGCAAGCAGTGTAGTAGCAGTGTCTGTTGTGCAGCGCATCGATTAAATAAATGCCTTGGCGAAACTGTTTATATTAGAACGATGTTATTTTCCAGAAATAAATTCACAAGTAATGTATTTTAATATGTATTAAACATTTTTTCAATGAGCTATTCACTTTTCTTAAAATTGTTGTATTAAATGTGAGCTTCCTTTTGATACAACTTGTATTATTTGAACTAAAAACGATCCGAACTAACAGAACCTGAATCCTAAGATTATATACTCGATGCATGATTGCAACTTGGAGTTGAAAATCGTCCCGAACTTCTCCTATTCCAGTGCACAGGCTCTGCCTGAATCATCCATTCAATTTTGTACCTTTACCAAATCCAGTATTTTATTCTAATAATTGTTTTAATGTGCAATAAACAAAGCAAAAAGAGATGTAAATATAATTATTAGGTTGTTTCTAATAAGAACATTTAAATTTTTAGTAGAGAAAATGGAGACCTATTGGATATTACCTACAATGAAACTGTGAAAAAAGTCGCTGAAAAGTATAACAAGTCCCCTTCTCAAGTGGCTTTAAGGTTTCTCATCGACAAACATTTAGTACCGGTACCAAAAAGTTGGAATCAAAAAAGGATCAAAGAGAATTTCGATGTTTTTGATTTAAAGTTATCGGAACAAGATTTAAAAATATTGGAAGAATTGGATCAAAATAAAACTATTGGTTTTCCTCGAATCCCTTCCGATGATAAAATAATAAAATAATGTATAATTAATAAAAAATAAAATATTCAACTTTGTTATATTACTAATATGTTCTCTGCTTTAGCTAAACTAATTAAAAATTTAACCAAGTTTTTATTATTTTTTTTATTTCCTATATCCTCAATTTCTATTTTCCCTTCGTTGTTTTTTAACTTATACAGAAGTTGGAGTATTTCACTGGTTTTATTTGATATTGATTCTATGGCATGCTTTTCAGTCTCTTCACTTTGCGAAATTTTCAGTAAAAACTGTGCCACTTCTTTGTGTAAATAACAGAATTCAAAATCTGAAAGAGAAACATTTAATTTCATTACACGATATGCACTTTATTCGAGTGTCGAATACAAACTAAAACTATCTGAAATAGATGTAGTGTCAAATGTCAGAAGTTCGAACGACAAACGTCGTAAATCAATCAATAAATCGAATGAAAAAATCGATACGTGTAGTGGAAAACTTGTTAGCAGGTGTTCAATAACGTTTTGAAAAGTGAAATGATAGATTATTCAGAATTTCAATGGAATTTCTAAAATATAATCACTATTCATTGAAAAACACCTAAAATCGCATTTATTAATTAATTATATCGATACACTTAGTATCGAAATAATTACTTTATAATTGTTTTTCTCTCTTGCTAAAATGGCGCTTTAATCTAATTCGTACTACAGTGGATTGATATATACAGTGTTACCACATAAGAGTGACCGCCTATTTAACCCAAACTACGCACAATTTTTTGTTAAAAATATTATTGAGCTCTTGAAAAATTTGTGATAAAGTATTTGAGAATACGAATTACGATTATTATGAGAAGAACTAATGCTAAATCAACCGAGTTTCGGTTAAACATATCGGCTACTTTCATGATATTTTGTTGTATTGTAAAATGTGGTAGCAATAATAACTTTCTAGCGTCTGCTTGCAATTGTGAGTTACAAATACACTTGTGGGAATAGAATAATGGTTAAATACTATACAACAGGTCAGACTTAACTGAAACAAAAAAATTGCATCTATTTGTTATAAACAACAGGTAAGTGGTCTCTTGTTTAATATCATTGGGCTCTCTGCATCTATTTCCACAAGATAACTACTCATATCGGAGTTTTAAATGCTAGAGATATAGATCACGTCATCTATGTTTGGAATGATAAAGATTGCTTTAATAATATGCAGTTTACTACCACAGAGTAGAGTAAGTGAAACAAGTCGTTATAGTATAGCATAACAGATGTTTTTTGACAGTATGAAAGATGCTTAAAATAAGTTCGTACAAAATTTCTCTTCAATAAGTTTTTTAAAAGAAACTAACACATTCAGTTCCGGTTTATTCTTAACTGATGTCTTCGTTTAAACCACAAGAGCTACTTGAGGTTATGTTTTAAATTAACTTACATTTAGAAGAAGAAATATTTGTATATTTTTGAGATTATGGGGAGCGTAGAAGATGCAAACATAAATTTTAGTTTAAATACGACAAAACAAGAACCAATGTGTTTCTCACACAGTGAACACAAACTAATACACTGACACTATAATTGGTACTATAAAAAGTGCAAAATTCACGCCTAAGTTAGATTTTCAAATAGAGAATAAGTTTTAAGTGTTAAAGTTATAAAAATCCAACAATCAATGGATCCTAGTATATAACTATCCTTAAATAATCCTTACCTTTTGGGTTAGAAGGATAATCAACAAATTTTGATTCTAGATCGACGATTATTTTACAAACATTCTTCTGATTTATCAAACTTTTGTTTGTTGTACCTATTAAATAATATTTGGAAGTCTGTAAAGATATTATTTGATTATTATTATTATTATACATTATTAAAAATTATAAGCCAAAGCAATTTTTTGTTATTTTGTTTTAAAATTTTCCTAATAAAAATTCTTAATGAGGAAATACTTTCTATTTTAGTCCATTTATTCGAAAGGTTAAATCCAAAGCGTTCAAAGGACATCGACCTTTGGTAATGTCAAGTGGGGTTAAGGCTTAACAGCGCTTTGCTTGGCTTGGCTGACCACTATTCTTCTATGAACTATGTACTTGTCTATTTATTTCAATATTCATTTACTTCCAGGCATCTTTTTTTATATTTGAAAGCAAATCCTAACCCTACACCCCAAACAGGTTAATAGAAAAACTTGTGTATAATGGAATCAGTGAAAACCAATTTTACAAGCAAAAAATTAGTTGATTACTTGAATCAATAATAAATACAATAGTTCTAACCGCTTGTATGTCTATAGAAACGCAAATAAAAAAGTACGACATTTTAATTCTACTCATAGTTATTCTATGAAAATTTTCAAGATTTTTATTAACAGACCTATTTTAGTTAGTATTAAAAGTCAAGGTATATAACCTCTAAAATAATAAACAAGTTAACGTTCATAGAGTTCATGAACATGTTCTGTCATTAGATTCGTACGAAGCTTGACATTGTGCGTTCCAGTGCTAATAAAGCACGGTCGGGTTCTTAAAAAACGGATTTATAATTCTTAATACGCCCAATATACACTATGACCTTGACAAGGATTGTCCGTTGGATGCATACCGTTTTTGTTATTTTTACCACGAATTAACCTCAAATCTATGTATTTTCCTACATACTTATAATTACAAAAACGTTAGGTAGATCATAGAAATGTCAAACTAGACGAGAGGATTCGTATTCAAAACATATTCTGAACAAAGCATGTGCACTTGAAGCGTACAGAATTTAATCAGAATTAACTACCACGAATACCGCTAATAATAATATCTATTGTTTTTTAATGGCATTTGTCTTTTTCATTCCAAATTGCATTAAATAGATTAAAATGAAATTATTTTTACCTTTCGTAATTCAGTTACTGTTCTAATAGAAGGTTGTAAAAAATCTTCTGGTTTTCTAAATGAGATTAATCTTGTTAGCGAAACCAAACTCTAGAACAAAACGCATTAACCAAAATTTAAAGATAAATATATTGTTTTCTCACCTCCTGTAATTCTTCTATGTTAGGATGATAAACTAAAATTTGTTTTTTCAATAACAATGCATTATATACTAAAATTATTTCTATTCCTAAATGCTTTATTATTCCTACAAAAAAATGAGAATTGAAACAAGAATAACATACGCGGTAGTATAGTGTATATCATAGCTAATAGGTTTAGTATATCCTTTTTCATAGCGTTATATTGCTGGCATGGAACATATAAATATGTAGCTATTGCAAGAAAATGCACTTTATAAAAGTAAAGAAGAAGAGATAAACTTCATGGAACACCTAATTCAGTTTATAGGAATATTAGATGGATCAAACAAGGGCATTTTCAAAATAATTTCACGTTGAACGAACGTGAATATCTGATTTCTATTTTTGTATCTTCAAAATACTTTGAAATACAATAAAATAAAGGTAAATACCACGCAAGTAAATGTAATCTGCTATGTTTTGATTACATTCGCGAGACCACATGACAGGAGATAGCGATGCCACGCGCAAGCGCCATTAGTTTCTTGGGAGGAGAGAATAGAAAAAGACATAATTTTCTCTCTAACACATGGGCGCTATAGCTAAGGTGCCAATTTTCCTATACAGAGACTTTAAAAGTAAGGAAGCATAGATGGCATGTTTATATATAGATAGTAACTTCCGAACTAGCTATCTTAAAATATCAAAGTGTGATTCGTTTTATTTTGGTTGTTGGAAAACATGTGTTGATTTTTAGAAATTTTGATGAACTTTACCGTGATTCCAAATAGTTTTTTTTTGGTTCGTATTTATATATATGTCGATTAGGATCAGTTAGAATAGTGATTTAAAAATTAAAACTTAAGCAATTAGACTAAAAATAAAATGGTCAATTATGGAGCTTGAAATAAAAATAAATCTTCTATATTCAATTTTCACAGGTAGTTGTTTTTTCTCTTTACTTCAGCTACTAATAAGTTTCAAATATTTAAAATACAAAATAAACATTCCATATTATTCTAATATAAAAATGTTTTTACTCACATTGATAATTGTTCCTTACCTTTAACATCAGTTTTCCAAGGGAAACAAGACAAATTTATAAAATTATTTTCTACGGACACGCCGTTCGTTATGTATATATTTAAATATATCTGAACCAAATTAACAAAATTCTTTTCGTTACTATAACTTGTAACTAGTAAATCACATATGATTTCGTATAGATTCGGTTGGTAATAGTGAGAAGTTACTATAATAGCTGCCGGTTTATCATTTTTACTAATAAATTGCTTGATGTAAATCCATTGGTTATCAACCTTCACGTAATAATACAGTCCAGTAGCCTCAAAACCCTGATAATAACAAGTTTGTACTATAAGTGCTTTTAGATCTTCATTTATTGTGGGATAAGTCCATACTATGTGATTTTGTGTTAGTTGCCTTTCTGAAAAAAATTAATTTTCATCGCACAATAACGTAACTTTCCAATATTAATAATATTACGTTGATTTATAAGGGTTATACGATGCAGCCAGATTGTGTATAATTTAAGATGTATTGCTACGTATTTGATGTTCAATGAATCCTTTCGTGGACTTTATAAGTTATTGCCATAATTTTTAATGTTAATAACTATTTCCTCAAATTATTCATTCAAGTATAATTATTCATAATGCACTTATGTCATGTTATGAATGTCATTTCTAACCTCTAATCAATGAATATATAAACATTTATTTACACTGATTATATAATAAATTAAATTTATTAACCATAAATAATCTAAATGAACTCAGGCATTTCGGAATGCTAATAAACAGCACTACTACTTTGCCTACTTGGCAACATCGCTTTATTTTATCTATCACGCATCGAGTTTATAATCTTTGATTACACCAATTATAGATAAAATAAAATGAAAAAGATGTTTAAAAACTCACCTAAAACGTGAAACGATGTTGGTTTAAAACTCATTTTATAAATTTTTATATTAGTTCTGATTACTAGTGTTTCTAAATGATAATGGAAATAAATTACTCAGTGGTCCTTGAATTTAATAACAAACAATGTAAGAGAGATGGAATGTAACGTCGTTGATTGTTTATATCTAATAGACTGTGAAGAGCGACGAAGCGATTTTTTTTTAGATTCTCGCTTTAATTTGGAAGGTTTTGTGGGCAATCACGATCCTAACATATACTGCTCCACGCAAATTTAAACTTCAAATTGATTTAATAACGTTATTATACTCTAAGTTCTAATTAAAATACTTGAAATGTGAAATAACTAGGAAAAAAATTATTCTGTGCCATGTCGGTACTGTAATTTTATATACTCGCTTGTTTTTTTGTTCATTTTTTTTCTGGAGAAATAAATTTTATTCTAATGTGAATTGTGTGTTGCTGATTAGTGGGATAGTATATAATTTTCCATCCGTTTTCAGAAGGTAATTTGTCATGAAAAGCGTCACTTTTAACGACAGTGTTTGTTTACGTGAAAGCGTGTTAGAAATTAATCGAAAATAATCAAAAATAATCGATTTCTCGAAAATAATCGATAAATCGGAAAAAATCGATTAATCGAAAATTATTATCGATTATTCGACAATCGGAAATAAAGCTTCAAAAGAACGATTGTGATTTGATTTTCTACAAAAAACAAGATAAAGAACGAGTATACCACTAGGAACATTCAGAAGACATTATGGTTTGATTCCCAATAAAAACAAACCAAATAATGAACCTACAGAAGATATTTAGAAATAAGATTCTGATATTGACTTATGTTGAAATGATTATTCAGAAAATAAATTTTTTAATCATTAAATTGATTATTATATTATTTGATTATTTTAACGATTGTACGAAAAATAGTGTGTATGCCATAGCCGCGAAACTTTTTAACCACCTCAAGATTACCTTATCGATATTTTGATATTTTCCGATTAATCGACATTTTTCGATAAATCGATTATTTTTGATTATTTTCGATTAATCAATTAATCGATTACCGATTATTTTTAAAAATATATATCGATTAATCGGGTGATTGATAATTTTTCGATTAATCGATTATTTTGCCCACCCCTATACATAACTAGAATTCCCAATATCATCAAAACTAGTAGAAACCATACGTAAGTACAATATTAAATAATGACGTTCTAAAATCTGAGTTGTTAGAGGTTGGGAGCCCTTTTTTCGCAATGGAATGCTTGCTACTGATTCTGCTAGCAGAGAAGCGAAGAATACAGGAAAATGGTGGTATATTAAGATATATTCAAAGGAGAAAACAACTACTTTCCTGGCTAATGCCTCGACGAACATTACATCTCCTCTGAAGAGCATCGACCTTTTTGGCGATTGATATTTTGCTCATTTACCATCGGAAACAATATTATCGCAGTTGGAAGTGAGGAGGGCGCCAGTTAAAGTTCGCTGGGGAATGTTAAATAGCGAAACTCTTTGACGTTGTTTTCAGTTCAGGTCTCAAGTCCGAACGAGGGTTATTAAACCACTCTGATAAGACGTAATAACGTCGAAGCTAGTCAGTGGTTACGTATTTCGAAAGTTTCTGGTAACAGTGACAATCTAATAAACAAAATATATTTTTTAAAAAAAAAAGCGGCTTCAAAATCCTCGAAAAATTAACAAAATTTTTAATGGAAACTGTAAAACTAATTATCTCACCACTCCTGATGGGAACCATTAGGATCTGTTAACCATATATATATATATATATATATATATATAAAGTTATACAATGTGCACCTTTTTTGCTACTTGTATTCTATTGTATTTGTTAAGATTTATTGTAAACTGACCAGGACGGGAACCAAAATCGTAGTTAAGCGATTCCATATGTCCCTTAGACACTTGAAGTTTCATTAACTTATCAAATTACGTATAGCTTTTGTAAACAATAGGATTATTATTTAAGAGAGCATATACACGCAAAGTGTGTTCTTAATAGTTTTAACTTCCAGCGTGTACAGTAGTCAGATTATTGAAACTATTTATTTATATTTTATGTTAATAAATAGTTAACTAATCGATATAGGAAAAGATTTTGTATATATGTTGAGAGAAGCTTTTGTTCTGTTAAGAATAAAATATACAACTTTCCCATTTGTAGATATCTGCAGCTTTGTGAATAAATTGTATTCTTTTTAGTAGTAAATATACAAAATGTGTATTTTTCTTAAATTTTGGTGATTATTTTGACCTTTTTCCGGTATATTTCATTGCAAATATTATGTGTGTATTAAAATCTCTCGCGTACAAATCCGCTTAGCATTTCGAACTATATCTATTATTATCTCAACCTTGAATAAGTTCGGTTATTTTAAAAATTCTGCCTCCCATCTCTCCGTTACTTTTAATTGGAATAGTTTGTAAATCCGTTGGCGTGATGGTTTTATTATTAAATAACGAACTACAACAAACATTAAGTTAATCGTACGTCGATAAAAATGTTTGTGAATAGTGGTTGTAAATTACTTTTATTATTATACTTAGCGGATTTCAGTTTAAGTTTAAAAATATTAGCGATTACTCCTCATATGGGAAAAAGTCACCAGCTCGTCTTCGAGCCTCTTTTCAAACAATTAGTTTCCATCGGTCATCAAGTTACCCTTATTACCAGGTTCCCTATGAGACTAGAATACCCTAATTGGAAAGATATTAATATTGCAGTTGAGGATAAGAACGAAACAGAAATTATTACTTTTGATATCTTAACTGGTAAGTTTGTTTTTGTAAAAACTATTTACTAACATAAAATATAAATAAATAAAGTGATTATAAAAATCTGACTACTGTACTACACACTATGCGTGTATATGTTTTCTTAAACATCGTCAGGGGACGGTTAGTTTACATTAAATCTTAACGAATACAATAGTAATTAGTTCAATAGGTAGATTCTTCACATTAATATAAGACAAAAATTAGGTAATTCTAAACGATCACACCTAGCGTAATACTAATGACGAAATCATCAACACTGATGACTTAATGCTTAGATATTAATATTTTTTTTATTAATTGTTGATGAACTAATTTATTGACATCTACGCAGCCCTTCCAAATTTTCCATAATTTAACTAGAATTCTCAACAAACTGCACTTGCACCTTGCAAGTTACAACTAAACTTAAGAATACTCAATTTGGACCTATTAGTTAAATAGATAAACTTACAACTGAATTTCAATTGAAATCAGGAGGAGATTCGTGGAATTTAAACAAAATATCTTTTATTGGTAAATAGGTACTTATAGATCTCGTGAAACGTCTACGTAATTTTCATTATACAGGACTTTTGACCACTCCAAACCTTTTTTTATTATTCTGTACAGCTAGTTATAAAAGACCAATAAAAGCCCCACAACTTGTATTAGCTTAGGTAATATATGAAAATTCTAGAAAATTATTCTGTACTTAATAATATTCAAAATGAGCTTACTAAGTTCTTGGCTAGAAATTAGGTTTTATTACTCTCTCAGACACAAATTTAAAGAAATGACAGCTAAAAGCCGATTAATTAACTTGAATTTCCTTTTGCCGTCGCCGTTGACATTAAAATGCATAAGGCTATTCACAGTTACCGTTTCCCGATCGGTTTGCCGTTGGTGACTTTTAACATAAACGAAAAGAGCCAAAGACATCCGTTTGCGTTTGTCACGTGATTTAGACGTATGACGTTAGGATGCAGTTTTAGGGTTATTTCTCTTTTTGTTTGTTTATGGTGGTCTTTTGGCTTTGCTTGTTTATTATAATACAAACAAAATACACAAAAACATCACAAAAATAAAAAGCAGTACACTCGTCAAAGAAAAAATAACAGATTTTTTAGGTTAACAACACATCGTCAAGTTTATGAATAGGGTGTAGAATTTGCTACGAACATCAAACGTCACCTGCGAACGACGACGGAAAGTCAAGTTAGTTTATGAATTGAACTTTATAGTTTTAATTTTTTATCTAGGAAGCCGATTAGATAGATATGCATGTCCCATAGTATTAATGGATGCTGCCCGCATAGCTTGTACAGAAGGTTTGTCTCATCCAAATTTGCAAAAATTTTTAAAGGAAGATAGACATTTCGACTTGATTTTGATTGAAATATTCAATACAAATTGTTTTATGGGAGTTGCTAAGAAGTACAATGCACCTATTATAGGTAAGAATATACATTTTCGTTTCAAAATTCATCACTGATTGCGACTCCAGCCATAATTCATCTATTAATACTTCTTGTTATTCACACTTTCGACTTTTTTACATACCTCGAAACCATGTTTAGAAGTGTGTCAACTTATCATCTTTATACCTAAAAATGTTGATTTAAATCGGAGGTGTGGCTATTAAGTATCGAGACTAGCGCCAAAGGTTAACGACTGATACCTGTTTTGCCTGAAGCCTGTTATTTTGAATGCGATATCTACCATGTCTGTAGACAAAACAGTGTAGCCGTTACCTCCGTTTGTATAGAGGCTATTTTTTTGTTTTCCGTGAAAATGATCGACTCGTAAATAGAGCAACGGATTGTAGTGAATTTTCACTTGAAACTTGGGAAAACTGCAAAACAAGTGTATAGCCATCAATGTTTGTCGTGTCCAAGTATTTTGAGTGGTTAAATCGTTTTCAAGACGACCGAGTAGATGTTGAGGATGATTCACGTTCGGGTCGCCTTTCCACGTGAAAAAAAGGTTGAAAATATCGAAAAAGTCCCAAATTTCAGTGTTAGATCACCCATCGTATTCGCCGGATCTTGCACCTCGCGACTTCTACCTCTTTCCTTAGGTCAAAACTGCATTAAATGGAACGAGATTTGAGTTTGTTGAAACCGAGAAAGAAAAAACTGCGCGTGTCCTTGTTTCGAATAATGGAAAATTCGCATGACGTGATTTAGGGTTAGGGAAGGGGTATATAGTGAAAGTAATAATAAATAAATATACGTAACATCAAAATAAAAGATTTTATATCACCAGTCTCGTTATTTAATGGCCATACCTCGTAAAGTACGAATCAACTAAGAAAATGCCACAGGCGTCACCAACTAGTTATAGTCTGCCTCACTTTAAAATATTCCCTCTCTGTCGCTTCAGACTGATATACCAGTGGCGTAGGTTCTTATTTAAATAAAAATTAATGCAGTTCGCAACAAAGCATTTATTAGATTAAAAAATACAAAAAAAATATATTTTAAGGATTTAAACATATATTACAGAAGGATATTACTTAGTTAATTATATATATATATATATATATATATATATATATATATATATATACAGTATCTTATAAAAACAGCAACTGTTTATTGCATAGAGGTTTGGTGTGTATGGTATGTTTATAATAAACACAGTTTTTGCACATGTTGAGTGTATTATTTTATCTATGTCGTTAATTAAAAAAAAACATTCGCTCAGAAACTAGAGACGAATATCCTAGTTCATCCTCTAATGAACTATCAGTATCCTCGCTGTTTTTGTCGTCACTTTCTTCCGATGAACCCGTATTTACTGTAAATATTAAGTGATCTAGAGTGTGGTCTAAAATGTGCTCTTTTTGTATAAGGTCATTCTCATATTTTTTAACATGTTGTCAAATATTATACCACTCTTGTTCCGATACCTCCTCAAATTTTTGCCTATCGAGTGCCTCCGTATCGAACAGTTTAAATGTTGCATTGTGCGCAGCTACCCAATTTTTTACTAATGCCCAGATTTTTTCGATCAGGTTTAGTTCTGGATGATATAAGGAGGTAAACGTAATAGACGGGGCCCATGTTGTTGTAATAGTTCGTCTAGTTTGTACTTTATGGGGAAGCGAAATTCATTGGCTGCTGTGTATGTAAGTTTCATCAGTATAACATATATTGCGGCCTTCGTTACGGTATTCTATCAGCTTCTTTGGGTAATTTGTTCATTTCAGGCGAATGTCGTGTGATTCACACAAAATTTTTCTTCGGTCTGGCATTTTCTGCCATCTACAAAAAAAAATTTCTGTGATAGACATCAAGGTTTTAATTATCGTAATTATCGTAATAATGGACAACTTAAAATCAAAATTCATGCTGCTTACACTTATTGCTTCTGTCAAGATTTGCCGGTCATTAATTTTCTGCAAAACACCTATCATTTCATCATAATTTAGCATTGCACGTTTGCTCTTTTAAATTGAATAGTAACAACGGTAAACCTTAAACTAAGTAGGTACATGACTTTATAATATGTGTAAATATGTATAAAAATGTGTAAACTCCGCATTTCTTCAACCTACTTCTCGAATTAAATCTTGCTACATAAATGTAATTTTGCAAAGGAATAGTAACTCCTTCATCTGCCTCTTTTTTCATGAAATTAATAATATTGCTTATGTTTTCTCGTCCTTGGCTGTGTATAATAAGACCTTGCTTTCCAACTTTTTTTGCGGACATTATTTAAAACGATTTTGCCCCTAATGTTCAAAAACAGCGCTATCTGTAGAATAAACTATGGCACAGACTAAAAATAACACCGAACACAATAAATCACCCTATCTACTGAACATTGAACAATACTAAATGCTGAATGTCCCATGTTCGGTCGGTTATGCATCTGCGCATCCATAAGCGCAGATTATTTATAATATTACCGTACTTTCCTTCCTAAGTAAAGGCTTAGCAACATCAAAGAGGGACTCGCAATGGCAGGAGATCCATGGTTACGCGACGATTCCCTTCGAATTCTGATTTGGACCATGCGGCAGACGTGCAGCGTTGCCAGACTATTTAGCACTTGCATTTCTATATTAAAAATACCGAACAATCGTAAAAAACGCCACTGTCACATAAATGGGATAGGCCTAATAGAGAAGGAAATTATTGCGGCCTTTGTCAGGTATGACGCGTCTGGCCTTTTCTTAGCTGATTCGTACTTTACGAATAATTTGCGCTTATGGATGCGCAGATGCATAACCGACCAAACATCGGACATTCAGCATTTAGTATTGTTCGTTGTTCAGTAGATAGTGTGATTTATTGTGTTCGGTGTTCTGTGCCATAGTTTATTCTACAGATAGCGCTGTTTTTGAACATTAGGGGCAAAATCGTTTTAAATAATGTCCGCAAAAAAGTTGGAAAGCAAGGTCTTATCATACGCAGCCAAGGACGAGAAATCATAAGCAATATTATTAATTTCATGAAAGAGGCAGATGAAGGAGTTACTATTCCTTTGAAAAATTACAGGTATGCAGCAAGATTTAATTCGAGAAGTAGGTTGAAGAAATGCGGAGTTTACACATTTTTATACATATTTACACATATGATAAAGTCCTACTAAGTTTAAGGTTTACCGTTGTTACTATTCAATATAAAAAAGCAAACGTGCAATGCTAAATTATGATGAAATTACAGGTGTTTTGCAGAAAATTAATGACCGGCAAATCTTGACAGAAGCAATAAGTGTAAGCAGCTTGAATCGGCTCCTTAAAAAATTGGTTTCAGATAATAATTTTGATTTTAAGTTGTCCATTATTACGATGTCTATCACAGAGATTTTTTTTGTAGATGGCAGAAAATGCCAGACCGAAGAAAAATTTTGTGTGAATCACACGACATACGCCTGAAACGAATAAATTACCTAAAGAAGCTGATAGAATACCGTAACGAAGGCCGCAATATATGTTATACCGATGAAACTTATATGCACAGCAGCCAATAAATTTCCCCATAAAATACAAACTAGACGAACTGTTACAACAACATGGGCACCGTGTACTACGTCCTTATCATTCAGAACTAAACCCGATCGAAAAAATCTGGGCATTAGTAAAAAATTGGGTAGCTGCGCACAATACAACATTTAAACTGTCCGATACGGAGGCACTCGCTATGCAAAAATTTGAGGAGGTATCGGAACAAGAGAGTTAAAAAATATGAGAATGACCTTATACATAAAGAGCACATCTTAGACCACACTCTAGATCACTTAATATTTACAGTAAATACGGGTTCATCAGAAAAAAGTGAAGACAAAAACAGCGAGGATACTGATAGTTCATTAAAGGATGAACTAGAATGTTCGTCTCTAGTTTCTGATAGCGAATAATGTCTTTTTTAATTAACGACATAGACATAGAAATATTACACTCAACATGTGCAAAAACTGTGTTTATTATAAACATACCATGCACACCAAACCTCTATGCAATAAACAGTTGCTATTTCTATAAGATACTGTATATATATATATATATATATATATATATATATATATATATATATATATATATAATTAACTAAGTAATATCCTACTGTAATATATGTTTAAATCCTTAAAATATATTTTTTTGTATTTTTTAATCTAATAAATGTTTTATTGCGAACTGCATTAATTTTTATTTAAATAAGAACCTATGCCACTGGTATATCAGTCTGAAGCGACGGAGAGGGAATATTTTAAAGTGAGGCAGACGATTACTAATTGATGACGCCTGTGGCATTTTCTTAGTTGATTCGTACTTTACTTTACACCTTTTGTTTTTTTCAACCAAATATTTTTTCTAGTCGTTTTTATTATGTTGTGAACAGTGTATACTCTCTAAGAATAAAAGATCAATCGTAAATTCTTTGTTATAGGAATAATTAAAATGAATTCTGTTAATATTTAATTATTTTCTATTCTGCAGAAAATATTTTTTATATCGCACGCCTATGATAAAGAGAATGCTTCTTCCGTTACTTTTGGTTCAATGATAACAACCAACGAAGTCTATGTCAATAAGAGAACAAAAGTTCTGTGATGTTGAGGTTATAGCATCGTCATAGTGCTACGAGTCGTAACTAGTATTCAAATACTTCAAGTGAACTATCATTGGGATATAATAGTCATTGAAATCTATCAAAAAAGTCAAACAGTAGCGTAATTTCCACATAGAGATATTACAGATAGAGTAGGCATGCTATAGGCGCCCATACAAGTGGAAGCGTCTAGCCGATAGAAAGAGAGAAAGAATAATTTATGTATTGCTGTCTGCGTCTAATCGCGCATACGCGTTGAATAGATGTCGTGTCAGAACATGATCTTTCCTGCATACTGTTGATAAACGAAATCTAGTGCAATGAAAACAATAATATTCAATAAAAATAGGTTGAGCTAATTTACAAATCATTAGGCTAAGCCTCTCAGCCCACAAATTTTTGAAGTACTTCACACTATGTATATCCATGAATGCACGGTGGCTGAGGTGTCAAGATCTCGGCCTTTAGATTTTACTTTTTTCGGTTTGATTCTCGCAAAAATAATTTTTTTAAAAATTTTCTTATGGTAATGTATTTATAGGAATTAATTAATTTTGCAAGGCTAATTAATTATCATTATAACTGAAAATTTATTCCTATTGTATCAATCAAAATTTTTGATTGCATTGCATTAAATCACGTAATTTGAAGAATAAGTTCAGCTTAACAGTACGTAAACAAAATGGAATACTCTGTGGACCAAAACTCAATTAGAATTAAATGAAACACTTTATTTAACAATTCTTTATTAATAAATTAGTACAACTTCATAGAAAACCAGTACGTATACTAATATTACCTCCAGGTTTTCAATAAAATCTTTTTAATTGCGTATGCTACATTCGATTATATTATATTTTAAATCGTAAGTCATGCACATCAGCTATTTTTTGCTACTCAATAAAATTTAATATATTCCAGTTTGGAAAAAGCTTGTGTTTACTTAAAACTGTAAGTTCCTTCATAAAATATTTGTCAGCAATAAATAACAGACGACTAGCCATTTTTTATGCTCACTATAAATTATTTCGCACAGTATCTTAATAATGAGATTTACAAGAGTCGATTTGTTTTATCTATATCGAGATCCACAACAAATATCTGGAACAAGAAGTAAACATATACTCATGAAAAGCTATTTAATAAGAAATTTTGTAACGCTTTTCATAGTGGTATCAGGTAAATTTTGTTGAGATTTTTCGCAAATAGCTTTCAATCACTTGCTCCGTTATGTGCATACAATCTTTTGCTGGGAGAAATATCTGTGATATTGCAAAGTGGCAATTTCCTAAAAAAATAAGTGTAAAATTATATCTATATACGATAACAATATAATTATGAGCGTAAAAATAACCTTTTGAGATTTGTACGATTAACATTAAACTCTGTATTACTAAATACAGTTTACTGTGTGATTTGCTCTTGCAACACTTGAGTTAAAGAATTATTTCTTGAAATGTTGTCGCAATGGCTTTTTGACAGATTACTGCTCGAACCCAACTCTACAGTCACAGATGACTTTGTTGGAAAAATTTTCACCAAATGCTTCACTAGTATTTGCAGGCAAATAATTGTTGATAGAGGGTAGCAAATTAACAAATCTGCAAGGGACCACAGTTTTCCGTAAAGATTCCTTCATTTTACTTCCATCACAGTCTTCATAGACATTCGTATCAAATGATCACTGCAAAGTTTTGTATACTTGGTTATAAATCTTAGGCCAGGAAAAGCCATCCATTCCTGTCTTAAACCATCATCATCCGGAAATCTACAATAAACAAAACATATTTTGATGATGAAACATTATATAGATAGTACTCATTTTTATAACACTTCTTTTTTAATATTGTGCATACAATCAAAACAACATTTTTGCTAACTACTTCTTGAATTACTTTTACGGACTTACTTATGAAACCTGCGACTTTTATCTCCACGTATTCGCTCTTTTGTGCAGAGGACATAGTAGTAAGGCATATTCGACAACAAATATTTGATAATCTTTATAATATTATTTACATTGGGCAAATATAATATTTATTTACAAACGTACAGGTTACGTTCGCACTTTGCCGTTGCCCGTTGAATCAGAGACACGCATGCGCAGTACGCAACAAAAGAAAGAGATAGAAATACATAAATGATACTCTTTCTCTTTTCATTCGCAAGACGCTCTCACTTGTAGGCATGCCTACTCTATAGGTAATATCTGTATGAATTTCCATGGTAACTAAAAATCGGTATTTTCATTTAATAATGTTCATACTTTCTCCAGTGGTATTATGAGAATTAGTACAAAATTATACAATTATTGATACAGGATGATCTTTTATAACTGCATAGATACTGTTCGAACTTCAAATTGACATACGTAATTATTGATAACATTTATTTAGAGTCATAGCGTACATATGACTACGAAAAACATCGTCCTATACCCTGAAAATTCAAATAAACATTATAAAGATTGTCCTTATGTGGAAAACAACATTCCACAATTTAAATTTGTAACTTTATTATAGGTATACATTCTTCAATATGGATGCCTTGGATGTATCAATCGTTCGGGGTACCTTTCAATCCATCCTATTTACCCGCACACTTTTTAGGACTTCCAATACCAATGAACTTCATCCAAAGGTTGGAAAATACAATAAATCATCTTTACTCGAATTTATTATACGATTATGAAATGATCAAGTCCAGTAACAGCTTATCTAAAAAATATGTCGGTGTCGATTTATACGAAAACGGTGACGTCACTAATGATGTCAATATGTTATTTATTAATACACATTTCACTTTGAATTTGCCAATTCCGTTAACTCCAAATGTTATTGAAATCGGTGGTATCCATATAGATTCGCAGCCAATTAAAAAATTACCACAGGTAAGTTCTTAGAAACACTCCCGTATCTGTCCGGTTTGGAATCATTATAAAAACACGTCAATTGAGCGTTTTCTAGATCGCCGAATCCATATATCGAGGTCCCTGAAATGATCACATCCTTCCTCAGCCAAGCCCCTATCTCCTAATAATAGATCCCATTCGTTTAAAATGTCGATAAATGGAATCAGCGCTATTAAAAATGCTAAACTAACCTGTTTTTCATGTTCTTCAACCGGAAGTAATAACAAATTTTCTGTGAGATTTTTTCGTGGGGGATATGGATATTTATATATCGGGAATAGTCCTGATATAGCAAAACGTTTTCTCTACGGATCTGGAAATGTGGTAGATTATAGGACGGTAATCTAAATAATAGAGCCAAAAAAATGAGTCGACGAATCAAATAGTTTTTCGAGAGTGCAATAAATTTGGTCTCTTGTAGCTTAACTGGTGGATGGGTTCACCAGGACATAGGAAAACCTTAACACCGACAATCGATGAGAGGATTAGGAGCGGGTTTCATCTAATGGCGAAGGGGTCGAGGAGATCTTCGTAGATCGTCTCTAGCAGCCAAATCAGGGGATAAGGAAGTTTCCTCTTGGGTTTAGAGGAAAGGGGGCGTCTAATCCTGATTTCGGGGCAATACTCTAAATTGAGGTTATGTCAAATTGACTTAAATGGTGTTACTGAAGCTGAATCAGTTGTTGTATTAGGAGAATTGGATCTACTGTTAGCAGGAAAAGAGCCTTTTCAGTTGGTGGTTAGGTAGGGTGCAGTAGGCGTTTCCGATATATATACTCTTTATGACGCTATTTGGTAAAATAAACCAAGATTTTCCTAGGAAATGGAAAAATTCATCAGTGAAGCAAAACATGGAGTAATTTACATGAGTATGGGTTCAACTATTAGAGGAGATACTTTCCCGAAAAGTAAACAGATGATATTCTTAAACGTCTTTTCCCGATTACCTCAAAGAGTTATATGGAAATGGGAAAGCGAAATGGAGAATAAACCTGATAATGTTATGACGACTAGATGGGCTCCACAGAAAGATATTTTGTGTACGTATAGATAATCGAATATATTGAAGATCTTAACATCTTTTGTTTTAGGTCATCCTAATGTTAAAGTCTTTATTACGCACTCAGGTCTTTTGGGCACCATAGAAAGCGTTTATTGTGGTAAACCGATGTTGTCATTACCCCATATTGGCGATCAATTCACAAATGCTATGTCAACTGAGCAAGCTGGAGGAGGTTTAGTATTCAGGTTTCATGAAATAAACGAAAAGATTCTCGCCGAAGCTTTGAAGAAGTTACTCAGTTCAGAGTGAGTAAATTTAACTGCTGATGCTTTTACTACTCCGCTGACCACATTTTCATACATTCTCTTTCATCTTCTCTTTTATTTTCTCATTTTTTTTTTTTTCAAGGTTTATGGAGAAAGCTCGAAGTTTGTCAAAGAGATTCAAAGATCGTCCGATGTCTCCTATGAATACGGCCCTGTACTGGATTAATTATATAATTGAAAATAAAGGGGCGCCGTACATGAAATCAGCTGCTGTCAATATGCCTACTTATCAATATTTGTTATTAGATGTCGTAGCTGTTTTATTAATTTTATTGTTTATTTCGTTTTATATATTTTATAGGTTTGTTAAAATTATGTCGAAATTGTGCTATGGGAAACGGGACAAAATAAAAAAATCTTGAATCAATTTTGTTATTATTTCACCTTAATAACACAATACAATACGGTGATAAAAGCAATTATTTCCAAATATTTTCGCCTTAATGATTTTTTAAATAAGCATGTGTTTTTCATTAATATTCTAACAAATTTGAAGACTCGTATCTCAAATACTGTGACTTCCACCTTCATCTTGATTTTTTTAAATATACATTTAAGTCTTCAGAACATTACTCTAAAATTTCAGCTTGATATTCCAAATATTTTGGCCTGAATGATTTTTTAAGCAAGCATGTGTTTTTTGTTAATATTCAAGCCTCTTATTTCCAATGCCGTGACCTCAAACATCATCACGATTCTTATTGATGTACAACTAACTGTTGTCAACATAATTTTAAAATTTCAGCTCGATATTTCCTTTATTTTGGTATATGTGATTTTTTTATATAAGCGTATGTATTTCCATTGATATTCGAACAAATTTTAAGCCTCGTATTACAAATTATTAGCCTGAGTGATTTTTTGAACAAGTATGTGACAATATGCAGCTTTGCCAAACATTTCAGTTTTTAAGGAAATTGCTTCATATTTGTAACAGGTTGTCTTTCTTCATTATTGCAGAGTTTTTGTTATATATTCGCTTCTCCACTTCATCAAACAACTATTTCCCATTAGTGTTTGCTTTTTATTTACTGTTTTATATCTGAAACCATATTTCCAATTATGTATTTACGTTCATTAATTTCTCAGTATTATTTGATGTAGTAACCAGTTTTATTTAGTTTCAAGGTATTAAGTTTTTGTATTATGCTCTTGTTTATCCATACTTTCGAATGATTCGCTGATTCTGGAAATTAAATATCATAATGCGGTCCTGAACAAGTTTTTTGTTATTCAGTTTGCAGTAGGATATGGATTAAAAGAAATTACATCTACATTTATTATATATTGTAAAGAGATTTTTTTTCGAAATTTGGTTAAAAGTTTTATGTGAAATTTATTGTGTGACAAAGTCGAAAAAGATATCTGTAATATGTCAAAATTTATTTCATTCTAGAATCTAGATAATTCTAAAAACTAGAACAATTAATAAAAATCATCTTAGAACAAAAATGTGGCAAACTAACAGCAGATCAAATGATTTAAAGCCAATTGAAGGTGCTTCAATAAAACAATATTGTAAACAATTCACTTTGATTTGTTTGTCTCCTTTATTATCCTAATCTATGATAATCATTCTTCAAATAAATTTAAAAAACAATAAAATCGAGTTATCAACAATGTTTTAAGAAACAGTTACTGAATAATATGCTAGCGGTAACAAAGCAACTATACGACCGATAAATCTTCATTCTCTTTCTGGAGAATATTTGATTAATCGAATATGGTCTCGTTAAAGTGTTTGAGATTTTTAATATACCTAAGTTCACTTACAATTTTTCAAAATTGCGTTCAATGTGCCAAAATATTAGGAGTATTTCCCATGTTTGGGATGAGTCACCATAAGTTAGCCGTGGCTCTAATGCGGGGTTTGGCAGAAGCAGGAAATGAAGTGACTATAGTTTGCGCTTATGAAGATGCCTACCACCCTACGAATGGTTCTTACAGAAATATTGTTTTGCAGGGGCTTGCCGAAGCGTTCAAAGGTAAGTGTAATTAATTTTGGCACGTAATGGTAAAGTAGAGATGTAAGAGCAAAGAGAAAAGTGATGAATAAAACATATTCAATAAAGCGCCGCAAATCAGTTATATGACCAGACTGGCATTGGATTTACCTTAAAATATAATAAATATTAGCAAAATAATGAACTTTGTTGAATGAATGTTGAAAAAGTATATTTTTTTATAGTTTTCATTTTCTTGATCATTATGACAATTTACAAATCTTTGTGTCTTGTAGTGCCCCCTGTTTGTGAAATTTTAAAGTTTAATCTAAAAGTTGTATAATAGTATTTTTCATATGACAATTTACATGATATTATTTAATATTTCACCAATTTTTTTACTGGTTACGTCAGGGTTGAACATTTTCTTATCTGCAGGATAAGGTGAGGTTAGATTAGGTTAGGTTAGGTTATAAAATTATACCAATTACTCTAAATTTATCCCCATACATGCTAGTTATCTCAACATGAGAGGAGGTATTATGATTAATAAGTTGGTAATATGTATTTTACTTAAGCCTCTGGTAAGAAAATGGTTAACCAGAATTCAATATTTACATATCGATAATCCTGGTAAGTATAATTAGTATGCAACCATCAAAATATATTAAAAAAAGTATCATGATTAATTTTTATTTATCTTTTCCAATATAAAAATAGTACTTATCAGTTTCCATTGATAAGAAATTCATCATCCTTTGTTACTCTCCACAAATAAAGAATACTAAATAGATTTAATAAATATATGACCTAGAAATAAGTTATTGACCCCGACTAACATTTACCAAGTGGAATAAACTCACAGTTATTCCAGTTAATCAGAAATAGAAATTGAACAAAACTAATGAAGAAAGTGAAAAAAAAAACTTTATTGCAAGTAAGCCAGTCGATCATAGGCGCACAAATAAAAAAAAGTCATAAAATATTTGTTACATGATTTGTTCAATTCAATAATTAATTTTTCGATTTTTTATGCTTACTTCTTATCCTTAATAACGGTTTGAAGAGAAACGCTTTCGGTAGAAAACCATAGAAGTCACAGAAATTGTTTTTAAAAAAATTAAGATGATTGAGTATGGGTAACCTCAATATTCAGAAGACATAAGTTTATTCAAGCATATTCATATCCTGACGTTTCTCTCATCATCACGAACAGCACCCAACCGACTAAAGTAAAACCTTGAACCGAATCTACCACTGGTGTACGACGTTGAACATCAGTATCAATCCAAAGCAGTCCTCAAAAAATAACAGAAGACAACGTGGTCATCGCAGGAGAAGAAATCATCTAGATTACTAAAAACGGGAAAGGCAAGAAGTCGAATGAAAGGTCGATTCAAGCTGGAACTGAAGACCAAACTCCTTCTCATGAAGGGTATCCAAATCCTCATCACGCTACAACGTGTCGATGTACTCCCAAGAGGCACCGAAAGAAGCTTCGAGCAGAGTAGGTGATTGGTGAAAGTCCGTTAGTACATGATTACCCAGTAGGGTTGAAACAGAAGAAATCAAGATATTCTAGCCCAGATTACAGTCGAAGAAACTGGGAAATAGTAAACCAGTCAGCAAAACCACGACCAGCAATGAAGACACCAAGAAAACCGAAAAAGAAGAGGAACCACCCATTAGAGAATCTGTTGATTCAGAAAGATTGGGAGGATCTTCATTATGGACAGCTCCAGCAAGTGAAACTGCTCAACGAGCACATTGAAACTACTCAACGAGCACATTGAAACTGAATGAAAAAGCTATGAAGTGCATGGCAAGAACTAGACGCAAAGTAGACTCATAATATGAGGGGTTGATAAGAAATTTATCTTGGAATGTTGTCAATTTGTTGCAGTATGTGCGTTTATCAAACATTCAAGTTTTTAGTTATTCATCAGTGGACATATACATTCTTCCGAGACCCTGCAAATGATCTAGTATAAATTTTTAATACTGATAACAGTTTAGTAGAATTTGGTTATAAAAAAAATGAGAATAAACTAAAAATTCTTGACGATTCAGAATGAAACTTAGCTTCCAATCTCATGGAGTTTGCACTAAAGTTTAATACTAATAGTACCCATTTAAATATTTTATGAATTTCAAAAAACCATAAACTAATGAAACAACGGCCATCTAGTCTATTCTAGAAAGGATCAAATATGACTACGCAATCAGTTTCAGAACAACAATGATCCGGGGTTAGTTTCCGATCATTTGGATCATGATCGGGTTAATCTGATCATAGTTTACGAAAATTTGAATATCAATTTATTTTGGTGTGAATGTATGATTCGGAATTCCAATTGACGTTCTTCTAACTTACTAACTCAATTTTACAGACGAAATTGCATCCTTAAATTTATTCGAACTTCAAGATTTCGATGAATTATTTCAAGAAGCAACTTTTCAGGATTATATGTACACAAACACTCAAAAAATTTTAACGGATCCAGGACTTCGGCGTCTCATAAATATGAATGAGACATTCGATGCTGTGATCATTGAACAATTTTCAAATGACGCTTTGAAAGTTTTAGCTCATCTGTTCAAATCTCATTTAATTGTTTATAATTCTTTTGGTAAGTGAAAAATTTGTTTTTGACTATGTGTTGATAATATTAATCGCTACGTATTGTAATTTTATTCTCTAAATATGATAAAAGCAACAAAAACATGTTTTTAATGTAAAGAAGCTTAATGTTTTAAGACGTTCAATTTAATATTCTTTGTATTATATGGAGATAAAGTTCGCGCCAATGTTAACCTTAAAAAATTGGCGGATCAGATTAATCGGAAAAAGACTAATAATTTAAAATTATTTAATCATAATCCGCCCTATAACTATAACATTATTTCACGAGCTAAAACAATTATTGTAAACAACTGATCCAGCAAACGCTTAGACATATCAATTGCTGAGAAATCGAGCCCTCACTAGTGTTTAAGTCCAACAAGAACTCAGACAAACGCGAAAAGTAGCTATGAGTGGCTGGACAGTCAGAAGAAGAGTTAAGGCAGTAACCTTAAACCAAAAAGACTAGCTGCTTGCCCCAAATTAACTCCAGTCTATCCAGTAGCCCGTGTACGATTTGACAGAAAATACTTAATTGGACTGACGAACCTTGGGGCTCCGTTCTCTTGTCAAACGAAATCAGAGTGAGTCTGCAAGGTAGAGATAAAAGAGGACGAGAAAATTCGCGCAGGTTTGCATAAAAAAGACGTGGATCGTGAAGGAGGTTCCTGGATGGTTTGGACAGGCATTTCAATGGAAGCAAAAACCGAGTTGGTTTTTATTGAAGGTGGCGGTGAAAGAGAGAAAAGTTTGGCCAAGAAATGTTGCACCAAGCTGTTATTAGGGCCAGAAGATGGAACGCCAAATGTTGCTGGGCTAATTTAAAATAAATTATTTTGACGAATTTGAGCTAGTATTTTCTTACCGTTAATTATAACCCTTTTTCATTGTTTGAGATTCCTTTTCGTAGGATATTTTTTCTTTATCAAAAAAATAAGTTATAAAGCTGAGACTACTGCCTGAAATCAGAAACAAATTGGAAGCTACAGATTTTTGACTTTTGACCCCGAGAGTGCGACTTGAATAGATGTTTTTGCTCACGGGTGTATTTATTGCAAACTGAACGTGATCACCAAAATCAGAGTGAAGAAATTCCAATAGTTACACTAAGAAGAATAAGTTCTTATTTAAATTAAACGGTTTTTTGTGCTTAAGACAAATAATTAAATTTGAAAAACTTACTATAACAAAATTAGGTATTGAAAAATTTTTCTCGTCTAGTTTTGAATTCAACTCAACCTATAAAAACCTTCTATTTTTAATACTTCATTGGAATATTGAGCTGAAATTAAACGAGATGTTCTCAAAGGATCATTTTATGATGAAGATATCAGAATGTTGCTAAGGTTCGTGGTTTTGGAAATACGAGGCTTTAAAGTTTTTCAAGTAAAATCAAAAACATTAGCTCGTTAAAAAAATCACCCGGGCTAAAATAATCAAAATTATGAACTGAAATCTTAAAGAGATACTTTCATAGGATCATTGTATGACGTAAAAAATCAGGACATTGCTAAGGTTCGTGATTTTGGAAATACGAGGATTTGAATTTATTCAAGTATAAATGAAAAATATTATCTCGTTAAAAAAATTACCCGGGCTAAAATAATCAAAATTATGCGCTGATATTTCAAAGAGATACTTTCATAGGATCATTGTATGAAGTAAAAAATTAGGACATTGCTAAGGTTCGTGATTTTGGAAATACGACGATTTGAATTAAAATAATCAAAATTATGAGCTGAAATTTCAAAGAGATGTTCTCAAAGGATGATTGTTTAACGAAAGGAATCAAGACATTGCTAAGGCTTGAGTAATAGATTTTAGGTAGAACAGACCCGGATTCACATTCATACCATCATATTTGAATTCCAATTCGATATCTAGCTTTTTTTTAAGAATTCGATAAATTTAATTTTTAGGTCCTTTCAACTTCGTTAATCGTTTAGTAGGAAATCCTACAATGATTTCCTATACACCTCAAGTCATATCAACATTTTCCAGGCCAATGTCTTTTAAAAATCGATTGCACAACACTATAATTTATACAATAGAAGAACTCATGAATAATTTTTTATTCATTCCCCGACAAGACAAATTGATTAAAACGTATTTTGAAGATGCTCCAAGTGTTACAGAATTGAATTCAAAGGTGTCTTTAGTACTAGTAAACTCGCACGAGACTTTATGGCAACCGGTTCCTCTGGTACCTAACGTTATATCTATTGGAGGTTTTCATATAACCCCACCAAAGAGTTTACCAAAGGATTTAGAAGCATTTTTAGACAGTGCTACTGATGGTGCGATTTTCTTCAGCTTAGGATCTAATTTAAAAAGTATAGATTTGCCTAAGAAAACTATGGATATATTTTTAAAAAATTTCAAGAATTTAAAGCAGAAAATTTTATGGAAGCTAGAGGGAGAAATAGAAGGATTGCCGTCTAATGTGAAAACGGGTCGTTGGTTACCACAAATGGACATTTTGGGTAAGTTACTTCTATGAATGTATTGACAAAAACGGATTCGATATTTTACACAAATTATCATCTCAAAAATATCTAAATTTCGATTGAACTAAAAACTATGATAACCCTATCGTGTCGTGAACTATCTAGTTAATATCAAGAATAATCGCTAGTGTTTGTTATACATACGTACATACATACATCAATACTCACAATTACACTGTCTGTCGCGCGTTTCGATAATCAGGTTATCGTCCTCAGAACTTACAAGGCTCACCTTCAAGCTCTGATTAATGCTATGGTCAAAAATATTTTCCCAAGCCTGACTTTGACGATAATTGGATTCGAAATTCTTTCAGATGTAAAGAAGTAAAACAATTACAAAGTATCACTGAAGATGAAGAAGAAGAAAAGGTTCAGCTTGTGGATTAGTCGGGCTTTGGTACAATGAAAAACAATTTTAATGATAAAGAAATTACAGATAAAAACCACAATGAACTTGGAGAAGAAGGAATGGAAAAATCCTTCTATTTGCAACTACCTGTCGGTGTGAATAAGAATTTTCATAAAAAACAAGTACAGGAATCGGCACGACGTGGGGTTGGACTTTCAAGGTGAAAGTGTCAAGTTTGGAGCTCAGCATTTCAGAAATAATGATTTCTAAGATCGAATTAAACTCATCTCATTAAAAACTGTGTACTGATGGCCACACTCTTTATATCCGCAGATATATGGCTCTAATTGTGTGATTAGAATATTTATAACTTTAGGTTTAACGCATAGTGGATGTCCTTGTCATTATAGTAATTGGATGAGGACGTCCTTGAAAAAAATTATTTGTTGGGAATTGGGACCATTTAATAGTCAAATTGGCAATGTAAATATAATATCAGTAACAAGTTTTTGAAATACCATTTTCACCTTATTGGAAGGACGCTAAAAAGGATAATAGGGTGGTGTCCATGAGTTCTAGGCCTCATATAGTAAATCTCAACAAGCTTTATATGAAGTTTCAGCTTGCTGCTTCGATCCATTTTATCATAGTAGAGCTCAAACGACCCTTAAATCAAGTTTTTCTGAAAAATGTCTCCAATTGAGTTTCGCGCAGTTTGAAAATAAAGAAGAATCAAAAACAGAATGAAGGCTGTTTACGGTGATTTGTGTCCATCTTTTTCAACGATTAAACATAAATTTACATTGTTTCGCTGGGAAATAGAATCTTCAGAACATGACCTACGTGCGGGACTACTACAGAAAACAATAAATTAGTGGAAGTACAAAAGTAGAGTAGAGTATTGTGAGCGATTTTTATCCATACCAAAGAGATTCCATACAGAAGTATTCTTTCGATTGACTTCAACTAATCAAATACAATGGTAAGTGACTTACTAAGACAGTCACGTCAAAAAACTAACGCAAACAGTGCGACAAAATCAGTCGAGATGTTCGTCAGCTTCATGGCAATGCTCCAGTCCACTCTACTTCACTTTCCGAATCTACTGCACACGAATGTGGCTTCAGAGATATTGAACACCCACCATATAGCGCTGATCTGGCTCCGATTGACTATTTTTTGTACGCAGCATTGAAGGCCGAGAAAGAGGTAAAATATTTAACACTAATGATGAAGTTAGTCAGAAATTAGCTTGAAGCTTCAAGTGGAAAACCATTTTTCTTATGACACACATCTAAAGAAACTTGTATTAAAAGATGTTTAATTTCTATTAGATAAAAAAACAAACAAAACATTATAATGCTTATATTTTAGCATCTAGCATTGATCTTCACCAGTAAACCATATTTTCACCAACACAATGTCACTTACGTAATATCAATTTTGTATCGTAAGATTCTTGATGGTGTTTCCTCTTTTTGATACT
Organism: Diorhabda elongata; assembly: GCA_026230145.1. Taxonomy (NCBI): domain Eukaryota; kingdom Metazoa; phylum Arthropoda; class Insecta; order Coleoptera; family Chrysomelidae; genus Diorhabda; species Diorhabda elongata. The sequence goes on from CM047926.1 coordinate 34,974,151, forward strand.
ATTTTTATGTGGAAAACTGGTTAAATGTGGCATACCCCATTGCCTCATGCTACATATTCCATAAGAGTGAATAATGTAAATCACCAAAAACAAATTGAAAGGCATGTAGCAGTGGACAAATTCCATTTTATATTGTTTTAGCTCATCCCAATATTCGGTTATTCATCTCACATGGAGGTTTGTTGAGTATGACAGAAGCCATTTACCATGGCGTACCTATTCTTGTTATACCAGTATTTGGAGATCAAGCTACCAATGCTAACAAAGCTGTTTACGGAGGTTTTGGATTGTCTGTGATCTACCACAGTTTCACCGAAGAAAAGTTCACTTATGCATTAGGAGAATTATTAACTAATTCCAAGTAAGTTGAAATACTAAGTCTAGGAAATTGACAGGAATAAAAAGGATCTGATAATCTGGACTACCAACTTTAAATTAAGGTATTAGATTGTTACCAAGATACACCCCATCATTTTATCTACCTAACTATAAGGGCTAGAATAATGAATTTTCAAAATAAATTGTGATGTAATATGACCTCTAGTAGTGACATGTTTGTTTTAGATACAAAGAAAATGCTCTTAAGCGATCGAAAGCATTCCACGATCGTCCGATTAAACCGATCGATTTAGCAGTATACTGGGTGAATTACGTTATCGAACATGACGGAGCACCACATCTTAGAGTGGATGGTTCCGATATGCCCTGGTATAAATACTTACTTATTGATGTTATATTAACATTAACTATTGCTTCCATATGTATAGTTTTAGTTTTATTCCACGTTGGTAAATTATTATTCAATGCTTATTACAAACAGGTTAAAGTTAAAAAGAGTTGATATAAGATTTGAATAAATTTTCTAGAAATTTATTTAGTATTTGTATTTTTTAAAAAACAAGGCATTTTGAGGACTTGAGGCAAGCTTTTGACATAGTATGATGTTCTAAAACAAATAAATGAACTGGATTGGCTAATTTAAGTTCTTGAAATAAACAAAATGACAACAATCGAAACAAGTAACAAATTTCAAAGGATATGGGGAAAGACTTGGAAAAAGCCTTAACCAGATCCTCTACAACTTGATAATCGACGTAATAATCATTGAATCCAGGATTGATGATGAAAAACCAGGTTTTGAACAAAATAGAACCAAAATTGATATTAAGACAGATAACAGAAAAAATAATTGAATATAACAAACCTTCTATGTGTTTTGTTAACCTTATGAAAGCTTTTGACGCAGTATGGTGCTCTGAAATCACTAAATAAACCCCTAATTGACTAATTTAAGACCTGGACATAAACAAAATGACACACTGGAAACATCTTTAGTCAGATCTTCTACAACTTCATAATGGACATAATAAACCTTTTATATTTTTCCTGGACTCCAACAAAGCTTTCGACAAAGTGTGATGTTCTTAAAGATCTTAACATCAACAAAATGACAACAATGGAAACAAGTGATCAAATTACGAAGGAAATACACTAGCAGATGGTAAAAGACATGGAAACGACTTTTATCAGATATTCTTCAATTTGATAATGGACATAATAATCATTTCAATAATGAGGATGAACAACAAGGTTTCTGACAATCACTACTCACACTAGATGCAATACTCATATTAAAACAGAGAAAATAATTGCATATAACAAACCTTGTATGTGTTTTGATACATCAGACATGCTTTTGACAGAGTATGGTGTTCTAAATATACTGAATAAACCCTGTGCTAAAGATTTAAGATTGGAACATCAAGAAAATAGAAAGGAGTAATCAAGTGTCGAAGTAAATACAATAGCAGATGGTAAAACATAGAAAATATCTGTGAGTAGATCCTAGAGCAAATGAAATCTACTTTTGTCATAAAACAAATTCATTTTTCATTCAATTTTTGGTATACAAATTCAGTGTTTTTTTAAGTACATGTTGTAGTGTAATGATAAAATGGCAGTCGAAAATTTACGCGCATGTTTAATGCCAAACGTCAGATAAATTTAAAAATGATTCTTACGGAAAATATCCAACAGCTTTTATACGGTAAGTGCAGTTTGTGAACTCATGTATCGGGGAAATTAACTTCTAAACGTTAGCGATCGTGTTATCATTGTTATCAAATACTCTAATAATTATTCAAAAAACAGATCTTGAGGTAACTCCAATTATTTTTGTGGGAGATGGTAGTAATAGATTGGATTTTAAGAGATTAAATATAAAAGTGTCGAAGTTTTAAGTTATTTTTTGATTCATTTTGTGTCAAAAATTAGAAATTATATTATCGTGAACCTATCAGTTTAATCTTTCATGTTTAGTTAATATGATTAACTCTATGGTTTATTTACATTTGATCATTCGATTAATCGATTATAACATTTCCGTTTTGACGAGATATCAATTATGTTTCAATTTATTTGTTATAGAAATTTTTGTTTTCACATTTCCAGCACACAATTTAATCAAAAATTTAACAATAACTCTTAAAAATGAGAATATTAAACATATTCCAAAAGCGATGGAAACTGCTACGTCGACTAGATAATGTTTGTACCAAGGTAATTTCAATCCAGCAACTCTCAAATGGTTTGCTCCGTTATGACGTATAACATATTCGATCCAATATACGGCTCTATCTAACGGTCCCATTGGGCGGTCGTGGAAAATACTAGATCTATACTGGGCGTTATTTTTGTATCTGAAAAGTACAAAATTTTAATACTGTGTTGAATTGTCACCATCTCAAACTAGGTCTCATTTTTATTTTGAATGTACCGGAAAAATAAACAAAATTGCTCAATATTTATACAAACTTTATAATACTTACTTGGGATTTTTCAAAAGTTCATTTATCAAATAAAGTAACTTATCTTTCGAAAATTGTTTATCATGAAACGATATCGAAAGTCCATATTCATCTAACAATACATTTTGAGCATTCATTTCTTGATCACCGAAAATCGGTACTACTAATGTCGGCAAACCACAGTAAACCGTTTCTGAGAGACTCAAAATACCTCCGTGTGTTATAAAAAGTTTTACATTAGGATGTGCTGAAATAATAGCCGAAATCGTGAAATCTGATTATCAATAAACTAATTTTAATTTTTATTTCTGTCCAGTACTAAAAAGTAAATAAACACTCACTAAATGCTGTTAATTTTATATACTAGTATTCAAATGAGATTGTGTGCCACCCAGCAAAAATGACCGAACTGTCAATGACGTCATACTGAAATGGTCCATAATAGTGTTGTGATTTAACTAATACTATTTTCGAATTGCTTTTGGAACCGTCTGAATAAACATTAAAGTGTTTTTCAAAGAAAATAGCCGATATGAATAGAATTAGAACAGTGTATAAAACATTCAGAGGTGGAAATTACAAAAAGATAAAGTGTGCAATTTCCTGGCTGCGTTCGATGCTGGATTCGTTTCCAGATTACTAATATAATTTCATATAAATACATGGTTTGTGATCTCTGATATAGTTAAAGAAAAAAAGAGAATCACATTGAAAAAATGTGATTTTTGAACTTCTATAACCCTCAAAATACCTTATCTCTTCACATTTCACTATACGAGGGTTCTAGAAGTACCTGGCATTTTGTAAACGTCACGTTGCTTAGTATTTGTGTCGCAGCCATCAAAATTGAACGTTTTCAGTGAATTTGTAAACATGGAAAAATTGGTTATCGTTATGTGATACAATATTTTAGCAGAGTTTAAACGAGGCCGTACGACTCCAGAAATGTTGAAGAAAATCCACAAAGCGGTACTGGACGATCGTCGGCTGATAGTGTGTGAGCTTATAGACATATTGGGCATTTCAAAAAGTGCGGTACATTGCATATTAACTGATTATATGGACATGAAAAAGTTGTTTGCAAGATGGTGTCGCGTTTGCTCACAATGGAACAAAAACAGCTTCGTGAAGATGTTTCAATCGAGTGTTTGGCAATGCGTCCATCACTTCAAAGCCGAAACAAAAAAACAATCAAAACAATAGACTGAAAAGAGAGAACCGGCTCCAAAGAAGGCAAAGTCCGTTCTATTTGCAGACAAACTCAAGGAATCGGTTTTTACGAATGCGCGTAGGATAATTTTTACTATATTTTGAATTTGAATTTTGACTATATCGTGGTATCGAAAAAATAAATATATTTTTTTCCAAAATTTGTGTGTTTTCTTTGTTGTACCGAGTACTTCTGAGACCATCCTCGTACATACTGAAAACATTCAATTAGTTACCCGATACGTACCCAAAACATCCAATTGTGGAAACCATTTTGAGGTTTTAACATTATCTGGCAAACCTGCGATACGATCGTCCTCCCATTTCCACAATATTTTTTGTTTTAATGCCCCAAAAGTCGATAACAACACATCTCTTTTATCTTCAGGTAAATCAGCAGCCTTCACAGAAGATCCAAAACTTACATAGATAACTCCTTCTTCTGCATTATCTAGAAACGCTTGGAGATCTTTCGGTAGTTTTTTAGGGTTTTTAATATGAAATCCACCGATTGGAATTATATTAGGAACAAGAGGAACTGGTTGCTGTAAACTCTCGTGAGAATTGACTAAAATAAGCGAAACGTTGTAGTTTAATTCAAATATTGATGGTGCCTTGGGGAAATACCGCTTCATAAGGTCATCTTGACGAGGTAACCAATGCCAATGAGTTACAGCAGTTTCAAATAAATATAATAAAGTATTATAAATCCTCTGAAAAAAATTCATACTCTTAGAAAAAGTAGTATCCACTTGGGGAGTGTAGGATAACATTGTTGGGTTACCAACAACATAGTTAATTTTACTATCGGCTGCTATGGATGAAAATATCACCAAATGTGCTTTAAAATGATGTGCTAAAGCTTTGAAAGCTTCGGTTGAAAATTGTTCTACAATTACAACGTCGAATGTCTCGTTTGAGTGGATGAGATCTTGTACATTGTGATGGGATAGTACCCTTTCCATGCCCACATAAACTACTTCTTGAAATTTCAAAAAGAATGTGAAGTCGTTTGTTCTTTCTTGCTCGAAGGGATTGATTTGTTTCATAAAAGCTACAAAATACGTAAAAATTCACTTTAGTCTTTTGTTAATTATTTATTTACAACTTCTTAATCTCCGCAGATCACTAAAGCTGAATGGAATTTCAGGACAATAATTTATAAATTCCTACCTTCATATCTCTCAGCAAATCCAGTCAAAACTACACTTCTATAACTACCATTTTTCGTTGGCAATGTATCTTCATAAGGACTAATCATTGTTACGTTATGTCCTCCATCTGCTAATCCTCGTAGTAGAGAGTTTCCCAAACTGTAATGGCTTTTAGCAGCTACCATAAAAACACCTAGTATCTTTGCTGAATGGCATATCTTCAGTGATGAAATGATTATGAGGAAACTTAGTGAAATTTGAAATGATAATTTCATTTCTAAAATGAGTTATTACATGAACAGAAAAATGTTGATATATTAATAAGATTTTTGGTTTTGAGTGTTTTTTACTGATAAAAATTGATAATGGAGTGTCAGTATAAATAAATAAATAAGTATTAGGTCAACATGGTATATTATGCAACCAAAAAGACTTTTACACAATCAAACTGGTGAGAAAAGTATTTTCTTTATTTTCCTATCATTTTTTACTACTGAAATACGATGTGTACATATATATAACCCATACGTCAGAAACTCTTAAAACCTAATTTTCAAAGAAGATAAAACGCTTAGATTAAGCGATTTTTACTTTTAGTAATTTTCCCTAAACGGCATATAACCTTGGATTGAAATAATTCTTTTCTAAATGTAGTCTGTTGTAACTTATGTCAAGTGAAGTCATGATTTCGCAATGGAAACAATTCGAAACTTTTCTATACGTACATTGATACATTGATTCGTTATGTAAATTAACATTAATAATTAATAATTGCGAAAGTAGGCAATACCTTAATCACGCTAATGTATAGATGCTTGCATAATCTACGAACTAGAGAACCAGTGATATGGAGGGGAGAAAAGCTTAGAGTGCGCATACAAATTTTGAAAGACGCCGTAAAGCCTGCATTTCGCATAATTTACAGCGTTGCCAAGGGACTAGGACAATTTTAGATTGAAATGGTGATTATGCAGCAACTGGCAGCGCTGATGGGTGCCGATTCGGTGCATTCGTCGTTGAAGATTATTTTCTGAGGCAACGCACTCATGTTTCCGGATTTTTTATCAGAGATTAAGTAGTTTTACTTTATAAGTATCAGTCAGTGAACATTGTAGTCATTATTTTCAGGTTTTTCAGTTCGAACGAGTTGTGTGCGTTGAAAATGTGGAAAAACATTAAAAGGTTTTAAACCCGAAGATATTTCCTTTCATCACTAAGTAGACATATATAATATGTATGTGAAAATATCGACTACACTTTCTGGGAAGCATAATACCGAGTTATTTCGCATTTCTATACAGTTTTTCTCGATGTACGTCTTCAAATTGCCGGAAAAATATGCAACTTTAGAAGTAACGTCTGAAGCCTACAGATTATCGTATTTTCAAATTTGCCTCCAAAGTTAACATGAAAATGACAGCTCACGGCATTAGTATGTACGCCCATATTGGCTCTTATTCTTTTCTTCATATCTCTGTTCTTAACCCGTTAGGCATTGCTAGAGATGGGCGAAAGGAAAGAATATAGCAATTCATATGTATCATACCCAAATATTGATTTTTTTTTCTATTCGAGCGTGATTAATGAAACAATTGTCCTTTTAATCGAGTATGAAAAAGGAACATTTGGTAGCTTCATTTATTATTGAAAATACACGTCTTATTACTATTAATATATTAAAAATACAATGAATCATCAAGCTATGTAAATGTAAGCAATGGTAAAAGCTCTTTCTTTGATATGCTTTCCATTTAACATGCTTCTGACACAATTCTCGCAGGACTCTACTAGATCTAATGCTCTTTTTACTGTCAAATTTATTCACCAGAACTTGAAACTTCTACTCTATACGATACGAATAATTTCAGATAAAGGTATTTAACAAATGATCATATGGATGTGAAATAAATTGATATTGGACTTAAATAAATGAAATAAAAGTACTTTAAAATTTCGGGATTTTTATTAACAATGTAAATCGTTTTATTCAATATACAGTTAATATAAATGGGATTTAACTATAATTAATAAAACTTTGTACTACTAAGTTATCTTAAAGAAACAATTTCTTATAAAATTGATGTATAATTGATACATTTCCATTCCCCTATCCTTAGGAAAATAATATATGTACAAACATATAAAAATCATTACATCATTACAGATAATAAAAATTAAATAAACTATTTCAACAATGGGAAATAACAATTGATATAGAATGTTATCTAGCATTCATAATCTCATGGTTCGTTATGTCCATAAGAATATTTTTTTATTATAAAACATATATTTCACAAAAAATTTAAATTTATATGTAAATGAGTCAATTGTACAAACATTGATACTCACCCAATGAAATTTTATTTTTGATCATTTTAAACAAAATATTCCAGATAACGCGATATTTATTGTAATAGAACAATTTAAAAAATACATATCTTATGATTTTTTAACTTTTTCACCCTTGGACGAGCAGCAAATGGTCTTAAAGACCTTACCTATTATATAAATCGATATTAAAAATACTAAACCCCATACAATGATGACATCCAATAGGAAATACTGATACCAAGGTAAGTTACTTCCGTACACCTTCAAATGGGGAGCTCCTTTGTGTCGAATAACGAATTCAACCCAGTAAACTGCTAAGTCTAGGGGTTTGATTGGTCTGTCTTTAATCAGAACGGACCTGTGTTTCACGTTTTCTGCATATCTAAAGTAACAAAAATGTCGTAGTAAGAAGTCTCAACTTATACAGACCACATTTCAAATTAGTATGAAGACTTAACTATACTATACAAATTATGCAAACCATATTACAAAGAAGTTTGAAGAATTGTATATAGCGAAGAAAGTCATATTTGAAGTAAGTTATGGAAGCCACATTACATATGAATGTATGAAGATCAAGCAACAGCATATATACAGTTAATAACCCAAAAACTTTAAGAAGTTATGCAAGCCATATTACAAATAAGTATGAAGATTTCTGTATAGTTGAGAAAGTCATAATTAAAGTAATAAGTTATGCAAACCCCATAGCAAAGATGTATGAAGAATTATCTAAACAGAAACTCATATTTAAAGTTATATAAGCCACATTACAAACAAAGACATATGAAGAATTATATGTTTTGTTTAAGTAATAATCCAAAAACTTCAAGAAGTTATGCAAATTATATTACAAATAAGTATGAAAGATTGTATATATTGTATGCAAGCCATATTCTAAGTATAAGAAAATGTATTGCTTAAGAAAAGTATTGTATATCAAATTTATGAAATAATGACTAAAAATAAAGATTAGTGGATGGGAATGAAAATAAATGTATACAGCACTGATGACAGTAATATTTTCTAATTAAGGATAATGAAAGAAAATTCCATTATAAAATGGACACAACAATTTTTTTATTAAAAATATTGAATTTCAGTTGAAAAAATAAAAACTTTAGTCGATCGATAATTCTACTTCAAATATTGACATGGTCTTTTATCGATATCTAAAAACTTTTTTAATTATCTGTACTTACTTTGGATTGTTGAGTAATTCTGTAACGGTTTTCCTAAAGTTTTCTTCAGTTAATTCAGAATGTGGCAAGTGTTTACCGATACCAAACGATTCTGCCTTTACTGCATTCATTATTTGATCTGCCAGTACAGGTATTGCTAATATAGGAACACCTATGTAGACAGTTTCAGTTATACTCAATAAACCAGCATGAGTGATGAAGAGTTTTAAATTGGGATGAGCTGAAAATTGAAGACGTTTTTCAAGTAAAGTGACAAATAACATTTGGATACATCAAGTATATATATATATACGAATTAAAAAAAGAAAAATTATACCAATTTACAAAAAAAAATCTCGGAGAAAAAGTAATGTCATAAATCACGCGTTGAGATAGAGTCTTATCTAATTACTTGTTCACAAATTATTTAACAAAATTAGGTGAAAGACTGATAACATAAAAATATACTGTACAGTATTTCGTAATAAGCAAATACCTTAACGATAAATTATTGATTAAATATTATTTTTGTTAAAATTAGAAGAACTAACCTAAAAGTTCTTGTTGTGGAAACCATTTTCCAATAATCAAATTGTCTGGTTTTCCTGGTAATTCATCTTCATCCCATCTCCAAATAACTGTTTGCTTTAGAGATCCAATCACATTTAACATTGCCTTTTTCATTTCTGGTCTCATTAACGAAGGTTTCACATAGGATCCCATACTGATATAAATAACCCCTAAGAAATAAGACATTTATTATTGGGGATGAAAATGTGGAGCAACAACATAACTCAAAGTCAGCATTTATTAATGCATGCTTAAAATAATTGTTTTCAATAGATTCGCTAATTGATATGTTCCCTTTTAAAGCTTTATTAATTTAATTACATGGATATTGATGATGGTGATAATTAAACTACTTCTTCAATACCACGTTTTTAGAATATTATTTTCGTATTTACTAACCACCGATAGAAAATTTGAAAAAGAATGTCTAAACCATAATATTTCTGTTTTTTTCAATTGTGATTAATGTAGTTTTGTTACTTAAACACAGATTTAAGAAAGTTTAATGAGATATTTTTAATATTAAGTGATACTAGATCAAATGTATAGAATGAATAATCATTTAGAAATTTTAAATTCATTATAGTGATTGACTTTATGAAATAATAAGTGAATCAACTTCTGATTCACATTATAAAACACTGTTTGTTGTTACTACAATCTGAATAAACGTACAAGATAACTTTCATTAACAAACTTAGTCAGAGTCCAATTTATTTGTACCCGAGGAAATGGTTCGTCTTCTTAAAAATATATTATCTAATTATGACAAACAATGCATAGAATCAAATTTATGACTATTACTGTTGATATTATTATTCGTAGATGATAAATAAACTTCTGATAGACAAACAAAACAGTTTACTTTTACGGTTTCTTTACCACGTGGTTATGCACAAATTTAGACATATTTAGCACAATATAATACATTAGTATAAACATTGTCGTTGCTATTATATGAAATAAAATGTACGAAATAGAACTAAGAAATTATTTAAAATCAAAATTCATTCGAATGAAGGTCATAACCTTAAACTAAAAATAGTATAAACGAAAGGTTGAAAAGGGTGACTTAGGTCAGCAAATATTAATGAAATATAAATTTAAATTCGTATTCAGAACATTTTGACATTTTAATCAAAATTCAAATTAAAAAAGTTCTAGGAATATATTGGAAATAACAACTAGCTTTAGAGAGTGACGATAACCCAAGAAAACTTGTTTTTATTGCACTGTAGACTCTCTTTAAGGCTTTTTAAAGAGACAATTCTAAAAAGTCTTTTTGTTTTCTTGACGGCAAATTAGCGATTTCTGGGAAAGAAGTCTTTATTAGCCGCAGAGTCAGAAAAAATCCGATGTCGTGGTGACAGCAAAAAGTAAAGCAATCGCCGAATTTAAATAAAGTAGATTAGTGATAATAGTTAAGTGTTATTGGATAATGAAGTGGATAGTGCTTAGTTTAATGTACATATCTGTAGTAAATTTTCACACCACAGTACGAGGGTTGTTTAAAATGTTTTCGACGTATCATATAATTAAGATTTTGTCTATATATATAATCAAAGTCTATATATTTTTTTCGACGATAGTTACAGTCTTTTTCCTTAAAATAATTGTTCACATATACGATCACGTACTTGCCTGATAAAAATTGGTTAGGTTTCACACCCTGGGATCGTTCAGAGTGACTAACTCAAAGGCACGGTAGACCACGGTACAGGTAGGAACAGAACGCTCATTAAGTTAAATGGTGCTTATAGAGACTAAGCTACTTCGAGATAACTTATATTTCCTATACTAGTATTGACTAGGAATTTCTGGATGTAACTATGAAATCTTGTTGGTTTCTGATAACTTCTTTTGCTAGATTGTACATATGCTCGGTGTGACTAAGATATTCTATTAGGTTAAGAAAAAGGAAAAGTCGATTGGGGTCAGATCTGGTAAATACGGTGGGTGGTCAACAAATTCCTGACCTGACATCTTCAAATTGAGATCGGACAGTTTTCAGACATTCCTAGTACTGAAACCTAGAGGCAGAGATGCGTTTGGAGCATGCTGTCATTTTTTTTTAGAACTTTATATAGATTAGGTATAATTAATTAGATTTAAATGGAAAAACATAGATGACCGGTAAAAGCGTACAGGTTATATTATATTATGAAAATTGATGTTTTATTTTTTCACTATATATAGAATATTAAGGTTGAATGATTTTTAAAATTTCTGGAGATTGTTGTAAGAAAGTGAATAAACAAAAAACATTTTTAATTCCTGGTATGTTGTTTACAAATGATTGTAATTTCCATTGAAATAGTGTTTGCAGCATACTTACCATTTTTGGCACCATCTAACAATTTTTGTAAATCAGCTGGTAGTTTTTTTCCAGGGAAAATATGGAAACCTCCAATATCGATAATAGCTGGAACTCGAGGACTTGGTATGTTAACACTCTCGTGCGTATTAGACAACACCAAGGCTACGTTTTTATGAATATCATGCATATTACCACATTGCGGAAAATATTCTTGTACGAGCTTATTTTGTACCCCATAAAACCAAAATTCCAAATCCAATTTTTGCAACAATTCCATCATAGCATTGGAACTTCTCTCCCAAAAGGTCATTTTCTCGCCGTAACTAACGAAGGGATTGGGAACGTAAGACGGAGGTGAAGGATTTCCAACGACGTTATTTACCCAAGCAGGAGGACTTAAAGGACTTAAAAGTATAACTGGTGCTTTAAAATGACATCCTAAAGTTATGAGGGAGTCTGTCATTAACATTTCTGCTATAACTACATCGAAAGTTTCATTAGAGTTTAGAAGTTTTTGTACATCTTTGTTTTCGAAAACGTTACGTGTACATGCGGCACCAAACATATTCATAAACGGGATATTGAGCACAGGATTAGCTTCTGTAAACTCGAAGAAGTTGATGTCAGTCGATGCTTCAGCTGAAATAAAAAATAATAATCACGTTTGAGTCATCAATTTTCCAATTTTACAATAAGAATGATAACGGATTTATTCTTCATCTGACATTTGTTGTATTCGTGTGTTTGGATGCAGTCGGATAGGATTTGCAACGCCCACATTATGTTCATATATTCTTACTATTTTTTCACACATTACATACGTTTTCAAATCAACTTTATCTTAATATATGTCAGTATTAAGCTCGTACTTATTGGCCGTGAGAATTCTGAGAGAATTGAATATGAAAAATCTCAGTGGTTAGACGATGGACAATCAGTCATAAACTGAAATCGTTTCGATCGTAAAGTCTTGATGTAAGTCTGGTGAAATTTTGAATCATTCCAGATAGTCAAACTATCAATGTAGTGGTATACAGTAGACAGATTATGCGAATTTATGAGATTTTATCCAGGTTTAATTAACCGAAATTGGGCTCTCTTACAACAAACTAATGCTAAACCCCATCCTGCGAAAGTTAAACGAAATAAGATCTAAAAATGTGTTTATGTTGAACTCGTATCACATTCAGCATTTAGTCCGGACCTGGCATCGTCAGATTGCTATTCATTCAGATCCATGGCGAAATACTTGCGTGAGAAAAAATTTGAATTTAAAGGAGATGTTGAAAATACAGTGCTATAATGTTTGCATATAAACTCATATATCTTATCAAAAATTAAAAAAGCAGTGAAGTTTTTAAAAATATTTGAAAGAACAGTTCCAATATATTTTAAACATTATTAACGTTACTAACAAACGTCCTTGAGGCTCATGCATATTTATGTCATAATTAATCAAACCTATGAATGATAGCTATATAAAAAATTATAGATAATTATTATGCTAAATAATCTTAACTTCAAATTATCTAAATGCTGTTGACTGTCAATTATAATTGGAATTAATGATGACTAGTTTACTTGGAAGTGAATTTTGGTTATTAGAAAAATATCTTATTTTTTTTTGTCATTCCCATTTGTGTTTCTGTTTTTATTTGGAAAATTAATTTATTTCTATATCTAAATAAACATAAATCTATTTTGAATTTATTTAGTTTAAATGACATGTGTAACTAGAATTGGCAATCGTACTCTGAAGTAGAGTAAAGTACTTTATGTCATCAAGTGTACCATATAATTTTTAACATTAATAGAGTTGTTTCAGAACGCACATAAAATCTGTTATGTGCCAAGCCTAATAAAAATGTCATTGTCAGTCTTTTTGGAAAGTTGTTTTGTGAAGTTAAGGAAATTGTTTTGTTTTTATTTTTCTATCTATTGATTTCTATTATCTATAATTTCTATTTGTGTGCGTATCTGTTAAGGGTAACTATTTAATTGTTTTGAAATGAATAGCGAACGTTTTATTTACACCGATAGTCCATATTGATTGTAATAATAATAATGACCCCCAGAACAATGAAAAGTGTTAAAACAAAGAAGAATAATGAAGTACTAATTATATGAGACAAACATCATAAACAAAATGTAAAATATTTGGAGTGTTTTTTTTCAATTTTTGTGGCTGGAATTTGACACGTAAAAGACTATATCAGAGAGTATAATTTCTAAGGCTTAATTAGGCTGAAATAGAACGAAAATTAAGAATAAAATTTTTCGATATTTCTCTTCGTTTTTGAGATATCGACACTTGAAGTCACAATTAAGGACTTTAGTTTAAGATTCGCTCTATGGAACCGACATTTCATTAGAATAAAGAGTTATTGCTTTAAATTCTACATGAATGTAACAAAAAAAAGTTTTCACATACTTTATCCAAATATTCAAAAAATATATTAAAAAGAACAGATTGCTGAACCAAAATGGGTAGTCATATACGACTTTCATCACTTCATGAAAAATATTACGTATTATACGATGAATACAAAACTAGTTCAACGTTTTTTATGAAGAATTGTTCACTATTTAGCAATAATTTGAAGATTTTATCGATCATTAAATGTCGAAATATGCTTATCCAGCAAGAAATACGCTCCTAATACTTTCAAAATTATCTAATTTTGTTTTTTCTTATAATTAAAAAGCCAGGTGATCCCAGTTTTCTAGGGTACCCTTAAAATGTTTTCTGGTAAATGTTCCAACATCATTAATCCTATTTCGAAGGATAAAATTAACTGCAAGTTCCAAATTTACCCGTTCCTCGCGGTCTGCGACTTTTGGGCAGAACAAAATGGCAATTAGACCAGTTCACCTTCCCTGAAGACGATAACTTGGTTATAGAAACGCGCGTCAGACAGTGTAATTGTGAGCGTTAGTGTAGTGGTAGTGTAAACAGTGTGTTCAGTATAAATATCACCAACAGTTCCAAAAACTTCAACTTAATTAGGATGGGGGCGAGGTTCATAGGCGAAGCCCAGGTAGGGTTAGGTTAATTAAACTATAAAGTAATTCCGTCAGAAGTTATTTTCTAGACAATTTTGGCTGCAAAATGATACAAATATTGGTATCTCGAAAATGAAGCGATGTATCGAAAAATTGTATTTTTCCTTTTCCTTTTGGATCGATTTACAAAATGGCTTAGCCAGATCCCGTCGCCACGGAAATCGTTCTCGTGCTAAACTATTTACTATTAACTTTTTGTTACAAACATCATTCAGTTTACATCTTTTCATTGCATGGGTTTCGTGATTTTATTTTGTGCGACGACTAACATCTATTTTTATTTACCTTCTCTAAAATCGCGTTAACTTTACAAAAAAGTCACAACCCTAGCTGCTGGAAGTGATACTTTATTTTAAAGGTCTGTGTGATATGAGAAAAACTTAAAACTTCCAAAGAATTACGTGTTTTCATGATGCAACACTTTTTTTTAAAAAAAAAGCCAAAAGTTACAGCAAAATATTGACCAAAAATCTGCACCAACCAAAACTAGAATCTAAATTTTTACAAACTCAAAGTACCATTCACCAAATTTGAACCAGACTTCGAAGGACTATACGATATTAGAGAAGTAGCAAGAGACCTAAAACCAATTAAATAACTAGGAATTTCAAAAACTACGACAATATTTGGTCCATAATAATCATCATCCTCATTGCATTAATAATCCTGTATTTTCTAATAAGATATAGAAAAAACTTGAAGACCTAACCAAACAAGATGGAAGACATTTAATTATTTTTCGACCTCAAATAGGGATGAATTACCTATTAATCTTTTATAAAATAATCATTTGTAAACTGTGGAGGGTAGATTTTCAGTATTCGTACTTGAGTGTTGAAACTCTGAGATCACAGAAAGTTTTTTATCGACACGACACGTAAAAGTTATTTCCATCACCCGTACGAATCCTACTGACTGCGCCAATTACGTGTTTTCGTGATGAAACACTTTTTTAAAAAACAAATAACAACTTTATTAACACAAAAATACAATAAAATATTAACTGAACAAAAGTTACAAAATATTAATACAATATTACAAAAAAATCTTGGCCAAAAATCTTTAATACAAGTATACAGGTATATAATAAAATAAATGCTGAGTTTACAAATGAATATTTTATGAAAGATTAACAACTTCCAGGTCCGTTTCATGAAGTGTTTTTTGTCTGTTAATAACCTCAACCTAAAAAATCGATTTAAACAAAAAAAGTACGTTATATAATGTATATTTTTTCAACATTAATCACATCTACTTATATATACGTTCCATTAAAATAAATGCAAATGCAAAACAGTATAAATTCACACACGATATTTCGAATCGAAGTTCAACCAAACTTGTTGGCAAGTTAATTGAATAATAACCAGAAACAATTTTATAGTACGAGGTACATTCGAGAACTTTTTAAATGAATGAGCTTTCAGAAATTAACATTGAAACTTTGGATTTGGATGTTTCAAGGCTACAAGCGTTCACGGCGCCTGAAATAATTTTTTGAGCGTTCCACATTGCAATTACGATCGTTGTGACCGTTGGAAGAATTAGCGAAATTTTCAAAATGCAAATTGCAACTTGAAGTTTTCGCTTCATTTTTTCTGTTCTGCCATTCCTTAATATTAATCACAACGCTCAAAACTTTGTAATCAATTCCGCTTGGGTGTACGATGATATGCTCTGGACTAAGTGGAACAGGAAAGAACATGGTCATGAACGTGATTGTCGTGAGTGCTCAGTGGAATGTACCCACAGTATATTAGATAACAGTCATATTTGACAGTCGGAATGTTTAGGCGTGCGGATTCCACACGAGTTATGTACAGAATTCTTCTCATGACTCCAAGAACGCAATAAACTTTTTTTAAATTTACATATTTTCAAATTAACTGTTTAATGAAATCGATCTTTTTCCAAAAAGAAATATTGATGAATGTATGATTTGATGAATGAATAAGTAAATGAATGCCGATACTTTTCAAAAGTTTTTTTTAAATATTTCTTGAAAGTATCTATCTATCTAAAAATCTTTTTGGTAATTTGCTTCTCAAATATTTCGAAAAACAATTTGGTCAAGGACATTTATTCTTATCAAACAATACAATTAGGCATTAAAGGTAATGTATGGCATTATAACTATTGTTTTTGTAAAACAAACCTGTGTTTAAAATTGTCGTGATGTTAACAACTGACATTGAAACTGGTTTTCATTTTTTTTATCTAATTATACAATTTAGTATGTAATATTAAAATACAACGCAAATTAGTGATTTATTAATAATTGGTATTTTAATTACCCCGAAGAGTACAAACTACAATCTTTTTTTGTACTAGACCAGGGACTCCCAAAGTGTGAGTCGCGATCTGTTATCAGGTCGCAGAAAAACACAACTACCGGACCATTTAAATTCCGATGCTCTAATTGGCGTTGGCAGTGAAACGAATTCCTTCAAATTTAAACATATTTTTAGAAGAATTTGTCAAATAATGTGTTAATCGACAAGATTTGACAAAAGTAGACGCCAATTGATTTAAAATGACATGAATTGCCTTGAATCGAAATCAATCAACGTCAAGTGACTATCGATCTCAATCGACTTCAATGGATTGTTAATAAACGAGATGTGACAAAACTAGACGCCAATTGACCTAAAATGACATGAATTCCTGTGAATCGACATCAATCGAAGTCAATAGACACCAGAAGACATCAATCAAAATCAATTGAAATGAAAGGACATGAATTGCTGTGAATCGACATCAATAGACATCACTAAACATCAATCACCATCAAATAATAACAATCAACTTCAATCGGCTTCAATGGATTGTTAATCGACAAGATCTGACAAAAGTAGACGCCAATTGACCTGAAATGACATGAAGTGGTTTAATATTAATAAGTGTCGCGATGACTTTCAAAAAGCTATTGCAATAACTCAAAAAAGACTCTGTGAAAACAACTATTTCCAAAAGAAAATTTCAAAGACTGAAAAATTATATAAAATCATTGAAATCCATAAAAACTACGATAAAGAAGATTTACATCTTAAAACAGTGTTAGTTTCAATGCAAGAACATCTTTTGTACTCCGGATTTTCCTTCAAAGAATATTTGATCATTTTTCTGTCCATAACGAAAAAGAAAAAATGCTCAATTTTGGTAAACAACTTGATAATTTAATTAGCGTTTAATGTGACAATGGTGTATTTAAAAAATTAAAAAGATTAAAATTACTTTGTAATTAATTAATTGATTACTCATGTTATTGTTATATAAGATTTTTCAATTTAAATAATAATAATAAATAAAATTTGATATTTCGTTACGGGACGCGTTCAAAAAAGTTTCGGAAACGCTGTACTAGAATATTCATTACCAAACGGTTTTTATCAAGGCTCCATATGTCAATTAAACACTCCTTATAATTACGGCATATTCTACCCATCATTCTTATATCCATTAGCGTGAAATGACCGAAGAATTAATCGCCATTTTAAGAACATTTTCAATGTCGTAATATTAATTCACACTAACCTTGTTTTAACCCTAATTAAGACATACTAACTTCCTCTAACCTTACACAATATTTTTATCTTAATTTCAATTATCAAAATTCTGATATTAATCTTACAGTTAGTTCAATAGTTTTTCTTGTAAACTGATAAAACTTTTAATTAAATTATTTTCTGCCTTTTCGCGTAGGATATTATAGTTTAAAAACATGCCTTTCTTTAAAAATCGTTCGTTGTATAAAGGGTGTCTCATAAATACAAAAGACATTATTACATAATCGTACAAAAAGAAAGTCTTAATATTCGAACTTAACGTTCAGCAAGATATTTAAAACCAACCTTTGGACTTGATTTAATATGGATACAAAAATAAACGATGAATTTCTTCTGTAGAAACACTTGAAATCTAAATGCGAAATATGACAATTCGACCTAGTTCGCTTGTGTCATACACGACACGAAATCCAAAATCTTGGAACTTGAAACTTGTGTGGACCGTGTTGCATTAGAAATGCATCCTAAGATGAAAGAAATTGTCGCAAAGCATTTCCAACAGAAAGTTTCAAAATTGTATAGTAAATCAAGTGATCATAGGATTATTCGTTAATCTATTAAGTAGCTGTCATACTTGTCAATAATACACTTATTAAAAGTTATAATGAAAGACTTAAGTCAAGTACGCAGATATCCATTTCAAATATGAATTAGCTTCTTTAAACTGTTTAGAGGCCAGAATACGAATGTTTGAACGTATTGATTGGAGGTTAAGAGAAAAAAATAGAGATAGGTGAATGTAATTTAGCATGTTGTACAATCAGAATTCAGTTATTTTAATAATGGGACATCGTTTAGGACGGCAGAATCGTTTGTTATTTTTCAATTTAACGATATTTTTCACTGTTTTAAGTAAAATCAGAATTACTATTGACAATATAGCAGAAAAATTTCAAGAAAATAGTTGGTTTTGGTGAAACGTTCTGAAATGCCGATAAATCTAGTTTGATTTTTATTCGTATCATATTAAGTAAAACTTAAGTTGTAATAATGATAGGCATTGAATGAATCATATTTTCTAAAATATATTTACTTATCTTTATCAGTTTATATACATAATTAAAAACAATAAAACGAATCTGGTCCGAATGTTAGTCTTCCCAATCTTCTCATACGAGCTAAAGATCCCAAATATATTAATTCATTTTAATTGCTGAGCTGTAAGAAAATGTTTAAAATTCCCTGGTCCGAACTATTATCATTATGCATGAAAAAATTGTTGCAATCTTTTGGACACGTTGCTACAAGACGAGATGACAATATAGACAATATAGTTCAGGGAAAAAAGAAGTAGAAGAAGAGACAAGCCACTTGAAGATCGAGAAATATAGAAGGAAGAATAAAAGAAGGAATAGAAACAATCCAAAGAAGTCACGACTCTCATGACTGAAGAAACGAGCAAAGAAACAAATCAATAATTTACATTAGACATATTAGATGTTTAAATAGAAAAAGCTTCTGATAACCATATTGTAATAAAAAATTATTTTATTAATTGAGGTATTGAAGAACTTGTTGAAATAATGGATTGAAATAAAGGTAAACAGAGTTGGACACATTATTTCAGGACGTTAACAAATCAGAATATTTATATTGAAGAGTCAGCGAAAAGACGAGATAAATAAGAATGTAATTATTTGGGCATTGGAATAATAATTCATAATTAAATATTAATTTCTACTTACTGGAATCACCCAATTGACAATCAGGTATAGTAATGTATCTAAAGCTACCACTACCCTCAGGCGGTTTTTCTGAGAATTTGGTAATCATAGTAATGTCATGTCCAGCTTGCCTTAATCCCGTAGCCAAAGATCTACCTAGTATGTAATGACTTCTAGACGGCAGAGAAAATACCATCAAAATTTTCGATCCTTCCGATACGTTTAACAGAATTAAACAAGAAATAAGAAATAAAAACACCCGCGACATTTTTAAGTATTTCGTTTTTAAACTATTTCTATACGTGAATCGAGCGTTCTCCCGCTCGGATAATTGTAAACTGAGAGAAGTAGTGTTTGCCTAGTTCAACGTACCTATCGAAAATAAGTATTACTATGGACGTGTTCAGATAAGAAGTGGAACTTCATGAAATTAATTTTGAAGACTTGTGCTAGAAAAATATTGTTAAGCAGCTAATAATAGTGTCGAGAAGTGTGCTTTTTGTAAGAAATAATAAAAGTCATAAATATGGGTGACGTTTCGTTCCATGTTGGATTAGGTTAGATTATGGTAAAATTCTAAGAATTTTAAGTAACAAAAAACTGTAACTTTGTTATTTTGAATAGAACATCCTGTATATTGATATATTTTTGAAATTCACGTAAAATTTTAGTATGCTTTTGTCTAAAAACTTTTTTCGAAAAATGCATAGTTTTTGAGTTATTAATTTTTTTGTAAAAAATTTTACCGTTGTAGACCCATATAATTTATTTTTTTACGAGGATACCCTTAAAGATATGAAAATGGTTTCTATTCGGTTTCTTTTAGCAAAGTCGGACGTATTTGAATCTACGTTGAAAATTTTTTCATTTTATACTGGATGTGTATAAAAAGCGTTCAAAGTTTAACGTCATAAATATCAAATTTCTTTATTTTTTTAAATAGAACCACACGGTTTTTTCTATTTTGATGGTAAAAAATAAGGCAAATTCATGTATACTTTCCTATACCTAAACTTAGAAAACGTAGAAATTTTCATGATTTTACTATAAGTATTTTGCCATATACAGATAGTTTTAACTCATCGTGGGACACCTTGTATATGCCCCAAATAGGAAATAAACAGTTTCGTCCAAATTTTCTTTCATTTATTGATATTTCTACCTCCCTCCGACTAATTTCACTGAAAGTACGATTTTAAGTTTTTTCATTTAGTAATGAGGTTCAACTTGTGTATTTTTGAAAGTTTAGTTTAGTAACAACTTTAAAGGTGCTGTACGTAATTCATTATGATTCGGTCCTACAACAATTGATATTTTTTCATAACTTTCAAAGTTACGTTATATAACTCGCTTTGTATGATCACTCGTCTCCACCCTGGAGCAGGTCCTGTCTGGATTTAATGGTGCAGCACCTTTTGATGTTTGTTTTTATATAGCAGGTGGTTTATTTACATTGTTTCTTTTGAGCTGATCTCTAGGGAGGTTTATTTATTTATTTGTTTTTTATATAGAACTTTTGAGAATCTCTTTTGGGATATAGTCTAAGTAGAGCAATTTAGTTTAGTTTATAATGAATATTCATAGTGAACAGCCCGAAATAGAAAGTAATAGAAGTTAAGTGTATTGTATTGTGTGTAAATAAATTAAAAACGTGAGGGACAATGTCTATTAATTCACCCCACGAATAGAAATAAATTAGAAAAATATTACAGTATCAACGTTCCTCTTCCGATTTTTTTGTATTACAGCGTTGTCATTCCACAACTGTAGATATTATAAATTCTTATAGTGATATTAAAAAAAATAACTACACCTTGAACCCTGTATATTTCTCAAAATTATGAAACTGAAGGAATCCAATATATACAATCACTTCGAAACACATTTGATCAATTGATGCCAAAAATAAATCAGTGTCTCAAATGGCTTTGGAATGATAGAATTTTGGTAATTATCTAAAATCAACCCCCACCCTTATGGACTTGGGGTTGTGGAGGGTGTTAGAGCAGGGTAATTAAAATATATTGAAGGTGAAATTAGCCGCCTATCATTGTTTTTAAGTTAAGTTAGGTTAGGTTATTTCTAGTCAAGAACACTATTTTTACAATCTTTCCGTGCTCTTCTAACGCCCTCCCTCGCCACACCCCTTGATCCTTTTTTCACCATATTTTACCATACAAAAATAGGTAAATTTTTAATTGTTCCATATTTTCAGTATTTTTTTATGATAAAATAATAATCACTTATGGTTACGTCAATTAACAATTAAATGTTCATAATTCCACTTAATTAATTTCATATATTTTCCACATATTATTTACACTATTTAGCTGTATTTTTTGTTAATATGTTTTCAAATATAATTTATAATTTGTTAACACACGTAATTCCGAAAACGTCAAATTTTTATTCTTTAACCCTGTATATTTTTTTAACAAGGGATGACCGACGGCTGGAATATTTTTTTGTACACTTTATTATCTTTATTACCCCCAACAACCCCAAGTCGATAGGGACTTGGAGATTATTTTTAGATAATTACCAGAATTTTTTATACATGGTTCACAATTTTTTTCAAATTTCTAGATTTTTTGACATAATAATTGAAAATATACGAAAAACCATAGAAAATTAAGTATCTTTGCGGAAAAATCCAAAAATAATATTAGTTTCCGAACCAAATGTATAGTTTTCTGGAATAAACAATTCAATAATGATGTTAGCTAGACAATATCAGTTTTCTTAGTTTATACTGTAACAATAATTTTTGTAGTAACATTTTAAAATATGGAAGAAAGCATTAACATTATCTTAACCATAGAGAAATATGATGAAAATATCCTTAACGAGACCATTCGCTAAAAGTAAGTTTTGAAACGGTGTTGGCAAGAATTCGAAACCAAGAAAACGATGACAGTTACCACAAACGAAAAGAATGATGAATTTAATGATTGGATCAGTAGTTGAGACTTTCAAAAATGTCGCCGTTTGGTGACTAGATGCCAAATTAACATGATTTATTGCATATTGTTTTTAGCTACTTGAATATATTTCATCAAATCAAAATGAGGCAAAAGATAACGTTGTTTGTATTTAGAAAAGTTTTATAGCTGACGATGCAGTTGTTTGTTTATGATAAACACAATTATAAATGAACACAAAGTAAACTATATCTGAACATAATATGTCTAAACAAATAATTCACTTATCTTAGATTTTAAATTTTGACACGTAGTATTTTTAATTTCTTTTTTCACAGCACTGGGATGGAATTTAATATTGTTTGAATTTAGTCAATTCTGTTAATAATTTTTTTTAACCACGTGGTTGTAGAACTGCTGATGTGTACAATTTCCTGATAGCGGGATTAAACCAGTAGATAAATTATTCAAAAAAGCCTGTAATCGATTTGGAACAGTTGTATCCGATCAATGATTTATCTAAATGAAATATATTTCTTCCATTTCTTTTATCCTCCTTAGGTAATTTCTTCTCCATCTTACAATATCGCTTGTTTTTATCAGAAAAAGACTCTGGAATGTTTTTCCATTTTGCACAACCCTAACCTCATTACTAAATCGTATTTTCAATATTAATGTCCCGAGTGCATGTCAAATTGTCGATAATTTAATTTAATTATGAGACAATTTGACAAGCACGAGAGGGCATTTTGGCAGACTATTTCCTGAGAAAAATTTAATTTAAAATAAACAATAATTGTTCCTTTTCTTAAAATATAAAATTAAAACCAAATGATGTTTATTAATCCTAGACGAAAATTTGGCACTAGTGCAAATTATCCATAATTTGCACTAGTGCAGTATTATCGCTGAAATTTGATCGTTGCTAGGTAAACATAAAATATTACAGCTTTTTGGTTGGCTTAAATTTTTCGAAGGAAATAGTCAATATTAATGTCCCGAGTGCATGTCAAATTGTCGATAATTTAATTATGAGACAATTTGACAAGCACGAGAGGGCATTTTGGCAGACTATTTCCTGAGAAAAATTTAATTAAAATAAACAATAATTGTTCCTTTTCTTAAAATATAAAATTAAAACCAAATGATGTTTATTAATCCTAGACGAAAATTTGGCACTAGTGCAAATTATCCATAATTTGCACTAGTGCAGTATTATCGCTGAAATTTGATCGTTGCTAGGTAAACATAAAATATTACAGCTTTTTGGTTGGCTTAAATTTTTCGAAGGAAATAGTCAATATTAATGTCCCGAGTGCATGTCAAATTGTCGATAATTTAATTATGAGACAATTTGACAAGCACGAGAGGGCATTTTGGCAGACTATTTCCTGAGAAAAATTTAATTAAAATAAACAATAATTGTTCCTTTTCTTAAAATATAAAATTAAAACCAAATGATGTTTATTAATCCTAGACGAAAATTTGGCACTAGTGCAAATTATCCATAATTTGCACTAGTGCAGTATTATCGCTGAAATTTGATCGTTGCTAGGTAAACATAAAATATTACAGCTTTTTGGTTGGCTTAAATTTTTCGAAGGAAATAGTCAATATTAATGTCCCGAGTGCATGTCAAATTGTCGATAATTTAATTATGAGACAATTTGACAAGCACGAGAGGGCATTTTGGCAGACTATTTCCTGAGAAAAATTTAATTAAAATAAACAATAATTGTTCCTTTTCTTAAAATATAAAATTAAAACCAAATGATGTTTATTAATCCTAGACGAAAATTTGGCACTAGTGCAAATTATCCATAATTTGCACTAGTGCAGTATTATCGCTGAAATTTGATCGTTGCTAGGTAAACATAAAATATTACAGCTTTTTGGTTGGCTTAAATTTTTCGAAGGAAATAGTCAATATTAATGTCCCGAGTGCATGTCAAATTGTCGATAATTTAATTTTCTCGAGTGCACGAATGCGCACGAGAGGAAATTATGAGACAATTTGACATGCACGAGAGGGCATTTTGGCAGACTATTTCCTGAGAAAAATTTAATTTAAAATAAACAATAATTGTTCCTTTTCTTAAAATATAAAATTAAAACCAAATGATGTTTATTAATCCTAGACGAAAATTTGGCACTAGTGCAAATTATCGATAATTTGCACTAGTGCAGTATTATCGCTGAAATTTGATCGTTGCTAGGTAAACATAAAATATTACAGCTTTTTGGTTGGCTTAAATTTTTCGAAGGAAATAGTCGGTGAAATTTGTTGAGAAGAGATTCTTCTTCTTTATATAAAAAAATGTTTAGCCTTTATTGACAAACAGGTACTTATTTAAAAAAAAAACTCATGATAAGGTTATGTAATTTTAATACGCAGGGCTTTTGGCCTGTCCACACTTCTATTGTTCTGTGCGGCTCATGGTATAAAAGATCAGAACTTGTATTCTGCTCATCTACATTTATTAAAAGTTTATGAAATATTTAGATTATTCTGTGATAATATGCAAAATAACCGTAGGTACTTTCTCTCGTATTATAAATTAAAACCTTTTTAATTGACAACCCAATGATCTAAGACATGTACCAACATTTCTGTCATTGTTTTGTAACAGTTTTTCTTATCTTACTTCCATCTATAATTCTAAAATCACTGGAAACTAAGATACAGATTACCAAGTGGAAGAAAATTCTAACATTTAAAAAATCATATTTCAGCTTATAAATGATCTTAAAGTTAAATAACTACACAGTATCTATTTACTTCGTGCATTTTCCTGAAGAGTAAATAAAAGAGAATTTATGATAAGAAGAAAAAATAATTAGCTACATAGAACATATAAATGACGATTGTCCAATATCCAAAATTGTTATGTTAATACAACCGTGAAACTCATATTCATTGAGACTAAATATATATATTCAAATTAAATGATCATTGTTTTTATTCACTACTCCTTAAATGATTTTACTTTGACTTACAATGTATTTCTATTAATGCATAACTACGCCACAATGTTAATGTGAGATAAATAACCTTGAAAACTATTTGTAGCGCCCCGACAGTTCAATAAAGATTTAAGCTACCGTATACAGAGGCAAGTATACATCTTTTAATATTTGATTTGAATTTGAATTTGAATTATGGGGTACATAAACATTTCAAATCCTTTGGAACAAAAACTTAAAATGCATATATTATTTGTTCATTAAAAAAGCCCTCTGTAAATAAAATAATTAATCAGTATATGTTGGAATAAAAATTTAATAGGTTCGTTCTTGGTAGCTGCACTGGAACTGTACTGAACTGATGTATTATACTAAAGTTGATATTTATTTAAGGGTTTTATATTATATATTACAAAAAAATTTTATGAAACGATGGTTTAATACACAGCAGTTTTTACAAGATACAAAATGAGTATAAAAGAAAACCATGGCAAGGGGTGACGAAGAATATTAGTTATACGAATTATTTCTACCAAGTTGACACAAATTTTGATTTGATTCATATGAATATTGATCCTAACGTATTAGTTACTAATTTATGTTTGGTTTTTTGTTCAATGTAGATAAAATAGAAATGTAACTGATAAGGTCTGAAATATGATGATGAACACTTTTATCGGTTAATTCTGAAAGGAATTGTTTGTGTTACAAATAATTTAGATAATAAGGTTCTAGTAAAATGCATTCTAACAACAACATTCTATATTAATAATAAATTATTATTTATGTAAATTTGAATTTCGTTGTCTACGTTTTTAATTTGGAACAAAAAGGAAATAATTTTCCGGTTGAGATTACACGTGATACTTGGAGAACCATTATAATGTAACATTTTGTTCAATGTTTCAATTTCCCTGATAGATTAAGATTGTTATGAAATTTTCCAGAAACTAATGGTTTTATTCATGTTGCTATTTATAAAAGTGAAAATTAAATTTATTCAATAAAAACTTAAAAATTAGTACTCTCAAAATCCACTAGTGAAATCGTACAATTACTTTTCATTCATACAGACAGTGAAGCAGAAGCTTTTATCAAAGACGACCCACAATATCAAAAAAACAAACCTAAATTAGCCGTCAAGAAGACTATGGATATAGGGACACAAAACCCGTACAAACTGTTTGTTTCAATTTGCAATTATTTGCACTGAATACTATGTGCAGGAGATTGTTCAAAATTCTCTTTCGCTACAACCGTTAAATCAGTCTCAGCTGAGGAATATTCAATTCTGCAAAATCTTCGACACGTCCTGTGCATAATGAGCAGTTGCCATATCTAACCAAATCACAAAATGACCTTAAGGATACTTTTTCTCTATAAACTGCATTAATCCAGATTTTTCCATATATTTTGGCGGTTGCAAAATTCCAGGAGGACTGAAGAACTACTACCAGAAGATATCGCCTACCATACCACACAAGTTGAGTTAAACTTTTGCGACTTTTTGAATACACTTTTAATCTCACTTCCTCACCTTTTTGGCAATAATAAGCCTAACCTTTAGCGGCGAAAACTCATCACCTAGACTTCTAAATTTTGATTTTTTGTTCGAATTATTGCCAATTTTTTTATTTTTTAACTACATTTCGTTCCTTCAGAATGTTGCTTACATATTTTTTTTATATTTATATATTTATTTATTTATTTATATTTATATATTATATATATATATATATATATATATATATATATATATATATATAACACGCTGACACAATTATTTTTCTAGCTATTCCTATTCTTACATAGTGAATTAACCGTAACGATTTCTTCAGATCTTAACTGTGTTTATAAAATTTTTCTCTTAGATGTTCACCGAATTCCAACAACAATTTCCAAATTCGTCACTACCAAATGGTTCAACAGTGTGGACCAAAATTTTTTGAAAATGGGCTCTGTTGCCTATGCGACGCGTTCTGAAAAATCTGCAGTGCAGTTATCGGGATAACAAATATCCTTCACGCACTTCACATAGATTATTTAGATCGCAGATTAGAATTTTGCGAGTGGTACCTCGGATTCAGTAAAGCTAAATGGTACTACGTGTACTGGAACGACCAGAAACCTCGCGTCTTCATTGAAAAAGAATTATACCTGTTTGGGGTGTGTATGAGGGCAGGTATCCATGCATGAGGTCTCGTGGGATCGTACTTTTTGAGGCTCACGTGCCAGTTATCTGAAAATGCTGAAAAGATTTACGTGGACAATTGGACAACGATCCAAAACTCGCGAAGATCCGACATTTCATGAAGGATGGAGCTTAATGCAATTTTTTTCCGGACTTATTTCGTCCTCTGTATTATTTGGGATTGATGTGTGTCCTTCTGATATAATTCCTAGATAGACCATCAGCGAAATTAAGCTTAAATATCAACGTAAAAGATTGTCCCATCTACGAGGTGTTGCTTCTCCAAGATAAAGGCAGTCTCCACGCGAAGCAAATACTTATGTGATTTCTAGATCTTTGTACTCCTTGTAGGAGATTTTAGACTAACCATAACCATAACCATAATTTATGAGAACGGTATGAAAAAAACTACCATTATATTGGGAAAAACGTATAATGGAAGGAAGGAATTACATTATGAAATCATTTGTGGATATGTTAATGTTTCTTCCAAAAAGGCGCACTTTATTCTATTAAGAATTCATTAAACATAAAGTAAGTTAGACAAAACCGGCATCGTTAATGGAAAGAAAAATTTTCTCAACAGAACTAACATAAGCAGCCGCTCTTATATTTATCCCCAAGTTATGTTTCTGAGCGCTCTCCTTTATAGCTTTAGCTGATCGTTCCATTGTAAACGACAATCCGGAATGTACAATATCTTTTTCCGAAGCGCCCGCTATGCGTTCTTGGAAAGCCTTAGACGGTACGATAGGAATGTCTCCAGCATCGCAGAATTTTCTCTGTAAAGATTCTTGAACGGATTGGAGTAGATGATAGTTGGAATCTCTTTCATATTTGAAGGTCAACCGGCCGTAAGAGACGTGATTGATATTTTTCAACCATTCGAAGTACGAGACTGTAACACCTCCAGCGTTACAATACAGATCAGGTATTACTAGAATATTTTTTTTTAGTAATATTTCATCGGCGGCTGGAGTGATAGGACCGTTGGCGCCTTCGGCTATAAGTTTCGCTTTTATATTACCGGCGTTTTCAGCTGTTATGACTTTTTCCATTGCGGCTGGTATTAAAATATCGCATTCATGACTTAACAGATCTCCGTCGAATTTTTCCGCCCCAGCGAACCCGTTTATCGTACCATTAGCTATTTTGTGATCTTCGAGTTGTTTGGGATCTATACCTTGTTCGTTATAAATCGATCCGTCGATTTCTTGTATCCCAATCACCTTACCACCAGCCCTAACTACGTATCTCATACTATGTAATCCTACATTTCCTAAACCTTGTATTATTATCCTTTTATCTTTTATTCCTGGTTCTAAACCGATTGCTTTCATGAGACTTTCGTCGTTTATAAATTCGTGAATACCGTGATAAATACCGCGACCTGTAGCGGATATTCTACCGTGGATACCGCCTTGATTGATCGGTTTTCCAGTCGTAATAGCGTGATGATTTATATCCATGTATCCTATGGTTTTTGCGTAAGTATCGGCTAACCAAGACATTTCTCTTTCTCCTGTACCCATATCAGGTGCTGGTACGTCCGTACAAGGACCGATAAAACCCTTTTTGGTGCATTCTAATGTGAATTTTCTCATAACTTTTTCTAATTCGTTGGGAGAATATTGTTTAGGATCTATTTTTACACCTCCTTTGCTACCACCGAATGGTACATCGACGCACGCGCATTTAAACGTCATTAAAGCCGCTAATGCTTTAACTTCATCTCTACAAACGTCGGTGGAGAAACGGATACCGCCTTTACATGGTGTTCTATGAGCGCTGTGATGAGCTCTATAAGCTTCAATAATCTCGTACTTTCCATTATCTCTTTTAATTGGTAATGCTAATTCTAAAACACCGTCACAATTCTGCATATATTGTAATATACCTGTCACTCTATTTTGTCCTTGCTGTTCCGTCATTTTATTCCCTTTTTTCTTAAGGAGATCTTCTACTAATTTATCTTCAACTATCATTGCAGCTTTATGGAAAAAATATTCTACCATGTCGAAAAACTGCGGATTTGGGTTCTTATCCATGTCTTTTAACCTCTCTGGTAATTGGTGAGCATACCTTTTTACTTGGAAAAAACTAGCCGCTTTTAATTTCCTGCTACTGAAAATTTTACCCGAAATCTTTTTTTGTGTTAAAAAGTTTTTGTGAATACAACGCATTTTGGTGTTTATAACGTATTTCGATTGGAATATTACGAAACGAATGTTTTAGTTATCTAATTTAGACGTAAATAAAATTTTTTCAATATGACAAACATGACACAAACTGTTAAAAACAAACTTTATTTCTTACTCATGACGTAATTTTTAATGATTATTTTTCACAACATTTTTCTATAATGTCTAATATAAAGTTTGATGTAAAGGTAGAAAAACGAAATATTTATTATAGTCTACTAAAATATTATGTTTATAATCTTCAACACTAATAGAGTAAGTACGATAAGATACTTTATTTTTCACTAGATTTTGTCCCTATAATAGCGAAGAAATTGCTGTCAAGAAGCGAGTGCGACAAGATTGCATTCAGTCACCTCTCCTATTCAACAAGCACTGACAGAACTATCAGATGGCATAAAAATCAACGGAGAAAGCAATTAACAACATTAGATATGCCGACGATGCAGTAATTATAACAAATAACAAATATAAGCAGCAAGTTAAGAATATGGACTCTCCTTTGAATGTATCAAAAACAAAATTATTAGCAAGTCAACGTATCCTCCAGTGGGTCTATTACAGCGATGGGGAAACTTTTTTCTTCGCGTGCCAATTTTTGCTAACGAAATATATGGCGGGCCAAGTTGAGGCATTACATTATTTACTAAAATAAAAATATTGCCATAATTTTTCTGAAATACTGATTTATTATGCAATATTAAAAAATAACATTTTTAATAACATTTAATTAATTGAATTTTAATTAGCTGAGAAGTAGAAGGTTAGGTTGAGGGGCGCTGATCTTTGTGGGAACATGCGACATGTGGAACTGTTTTTGTTTCTGCATTACTGATGCTGAAATTTTTAACAATGAAAAAAGGAGGTCATCCGAAAGCCTATTACGAAGACAATTTTTTCATTATTGAAAACGTTTGTTCACACAAATAGCTTGTACCAAACATACCCATTATTTTCTGGGCGTGGGAAACTATATTTGGGTATTGTGTCCGAGATAAGGACTTATAAAATTCCAATTTGCTGCAAAAAATTTTATTCAAGGTCAAAAGTACAAAATTAAGGTTTTTCCATTTTTCTCGAAAACAGTA
Source organism: Diorhabda elongata (assembly GCA_026230145.1). Lineage (NCBI taxonomy): Eukaryota > Metazoa > Arthropoda > Insecta > Coleoptera > Chrysomelidae > Diorhabda > Diorhabda elongata. The sequence goes on from CM047926.1 coordinate 35,005,378, forward strand.
AGTATTATCGTGAAAGTAGGTCAGGCAAAAGTTGTAGATCATACAATTCTCTACAAAAATGATCAAGTCACTTTTTCTCTTACGACTCACCATTCGTGAGATATCGCGGTTTTAATCATTATAAAATTCATATTTTACATAATATGCACTAAAATGCAGCCTGTATACGTCACCGGACGTTAAATATAAATAAAAATAAGAAACTATTGGTTTGTGTTACTTACACAATAAAACTTATATACATTAAATGAATATTTTAACATATACGACTATACTGTTAGTCCCTAATTCCCTTCGTCGGTAACCTTGAGTAACATCTGCTACCTACAAATGGAATTCATTTTCTTCTTGCAATATATGGTGATCCAAAAAAATTGATTCTATAGACAAATAAAGATATTTGAAGTTTGTAAAATCTGCATGGAACAATAAAACAGTACAGTTGTCTTGTCTGCCTCCAACATCTGCTTCTGCCTTTCAACACTTGTATCGTGTGTATTATCAAGTTCAAGTGTGGCTAGGCAATGAGCTGGACCCAGAAGAATGGGGTTGGAAATTAACAGATAATTATTTGGAATCAATTCAAACTTTACTCCCGTCTGCTCCAGAAAAACTAATCAATACTATTTATTGTAAATGCAAGACGGATTGTACTAAAAATTGTCGTTGTCAAAAAGTGGGAATATTTTGTTCGCCAGTATGCATCAATTTTCAGGGTCAGACTTACTCCAATATTGAAACAAATACAACAGATGAAGATATTTATGATATTAATGAAGAGACTATTAATGCATCCTTTTTTTTAGAACAGCGAACACAAAGAAGAAGAGAATGAAGACGAAGAAATTGTCGAAGTAGAATTAGACGATTATCTTATATAATAACATGTAGAAAAAAACAACCTATTCCACTTTAATCATTAGCAATATTACTATTATTTGAATTAATAGGATATGATCTGATCAAACTTTCTTTATTACAATAGATCGTGGAGTATACCTACTGGGGAACCCACGTTAAAAAATGCGCCGAGTACCTCATAGGTGGTGCGGAAATGTGTGCATATTATGTAAAATATGAATTTTCTAATGATTAAAACCGCGATATCTCACGAATGGTGAGTCGTAAGAGAAAAAGTGACTTGACCATTTTTGTAGAGAATTGTATGATCTACAACTTTTGTCTGACCTACTTTCACGATAATACTTACTGTTTTCGAGAAAAATAGAAAAAATCTTAATTTCTTACTTTTGATCTTGAATTTTTTGTAGGATCGAAGGGGACTTTTGACATTTCATTTATGATCGTCAATTTTCAGCTCTATGCAAATTTTGCCTAAGTCAAATTTCTTTTTTGACTGGACTATGAATAAACTACATACCAGCAAAAATATTTCTTTACAACTAAAATTAACACTAACCAGATGTTACATATTTTCTGTTTTATTCTTTGATGTAGAGGCTTGGACCATAAGCGAGGCTACTTTGAAAATATATCCATGGGCATAGCCAGCGAGGGGCAGGGAGGGGTAACTGCCCCCCATCCTGAAAGGAAAAAATAAATTAAATATTTTTAATAAACCAAAAATTGAACCTAAAATATACATATTTTTCTGCTCTGCATATATTTTAGTTATCTGTTTTATATATTTTGTTTGTTATTGTGGTCGTTTGGTTGCTTTTATGAACATTTTAAAATCAAATTACAAGCTCTGATAAATAATATTACTCGCGTGTCCTGTGTCCTTTTGCTTTAACTTTTCTCCATCCTCCAAGCATGCTCAGAATGGCTTCAAAAGATTTCAATATTAATGAAGAGTCTTTCATGGCATTTCATGAGTTGGGTGATGTCTCTGCAGAATTAGAATTGTGGTACAATATGTGAAAGAGAAGGAATTTAGGAGAAGACGAATTAAAGGACATTGAAGTGGCTGCACTATTGGAGGAAGTTAATGTTTTTCCCTGCAACAAGGCACGCACAGCTAATATTAAGTGCTTTCCCATGCACTACTGCTACTGTGGACAGATCGTTCAGTACCCTACGAAGGGTGAAAACCTGGCTCAGGAGTACAATGGGTGATGATAGACTCACTGGGTTGGGTTTGATGAGTGTACATAAAAAATTTTTGAAGGAAAATCAGGACTGCATAGTGAAGAAAGTTTTGGATAAATTTAGTTTAAACCCAAGAAAAATGTTATTATTTGCTTTTTCTTTTAATCCAAAAATTTTACATTTCGAACGACCATGAACCGTGAATTTGGTTTACCCCCCCCCCTGTTATAAATCCTGGCTATGGCTATGGAAGTTGTGCAGAGAATTGGGAAAGAGAAAGAAGTCGTCTTTATAGTAAAAAAAAAGAAATTGGAGTATTTTGGCTACATACTAAGACATGATAAAGACCGTATTTACAGTTGAATATCCAAGGCAAAGTGGATAATAAGAACCAGGGAGAAGACGGCATTCATGGTTGCACAAGCAACGGATAAGGCAATGAAAAAAGACAGTTGAACAAAATTTTGTGCATTATTAGGAACAAATTAATTTAATTAACCAAAATGTGATTGTTTCTATTGGCCAAATGACCTCAAATGACAAGAATTGACGTGAATCAATAGACTTCGATCAACATCAAATGACAATGTCATTTGAAGTCATTCTTCATTTCATAAACTTATTATTATGAGAATTCTCAAGAAATTATTGATTGAATGAAATTATTGATATTTTTTTTGTTTTATTATTCATCGATAACTTTTTTACTTGTTATTCCAATATCAACATTTTGATACCATTAGAAAGATAATCTCCGAACGCATTTGAATCGGTTTTTTTTAAACAAAAGTAGGTCCAAGAAAGTAATCTGTCGGAAAACTAAAAAAAACTGTTTAAATTAAAATATCTCACTTAAAATATTTTTAATAAAGTGTTAACATGTAAAGAAATTTAATTTACAACAGGATTTAAAATTTACATTTGTATCTTTATCCATATCCCTTTTAAAAAATCAAGTTGCAAAGAGATAAAAAAACATTAAATTTCAAGTAAAAACTGTTAATTTTATTATAAGACAATTTTTAAAGCTTACTAAAAAGATAGTAAAATTACTTTGAGGCCATGTTTCTGATTTATGGGTCATCGTTGGTTTCTTCAACCTCGAAATCGCTAGTAATCTCTTGAGATCTGTCATCATTTGGCCAGTCAAAAATTTCTTCGAAAAATCCCCGATGCTCGTCTGGAATGTAGGCTCTCAGTTTTTTAATATCTTCCATCTTTGCTGTTTTTATTGGCACTCGACCTTGGTAAGCCTTAACCGAAGGTGTAGAGTGTCTGCTTTTGTTTTAGTCAGTAAAAAGTTGTGATGAATAACACCATTTATTGTAGGGTAGGCTTTAAAACATCCTTTTAACTTAAATTCATAAACGAACATAGAGAGAGAACTAACCTGAAAGTACATTTTATCCTTCTTATCAGTGGTTTTTCCTTTTTGTTTTTTGTAAAACTTATTTTGCCATTTTTTAAAATCTAAAACTACGTCAAATGATGTAACCTCATGAATACTGAACTTATTAAACCGTAATGAGTTTTGCATAATTATGTCAGTTATTTCATGAACATCAAAAATGCTGTCATGTTTCTTTAAAGCCTTAGATACTATTCCGAAATCCCTATCACACGGGAGGAAACTGTGGCCGCGAACAGGGAAATACTGAATGACCTTTTCGAAACGAACCTTGACATCGCTTGGTTTTTATTTTGGTTTTAACGGTGGAACTGATTTTAGTTATTCATTAAGAAAAGAGCAAACTTCATTAGGGCTTTTTCGTGCTACACCCTCGTGGTACAAGAATAATGTAGTGTCGCCTAAAAGGATGTTTAGTTACATTCACTAAAATATTTTGGAGGTTATAATAATAATAAACAAAAATGAGCTCTAACAGCTGACTGCAGATGACAGGCGAAAGTCCAGAAATCAAATAACAGAATCCATAGACGAAGTGGACTTACTCCGTCTTAAACAAAAAACACCTTTGGACTTGCGCCCTTATAAATTAAAACCAAAAAATTGAAATGCTTATTTGACTCATTTCCATTCGTTATAAAATCGCCCGTTTTAACAAAAATCGATATAGTCTGAAGTTTAGACTACAAAATACCAACACTTGAAAATCCAAAAATACTGAACTTTCGCCCGCTTAAGAAACCGATTAATTTAACAGAATAACTCGTAAAGAATCAAAAAAATCCAGACCATTTCGTTTAAAGCTAATCACACTCCGTGTTTATTTACTTGAACTACTTTTCTCCAATAATTTTTTCGAAATTTGAGATCTGTCTGTATTCTGTCAATACTAAAAAAACAGGTCGTCTTCATTAAATTTTTTGTGACTACTGTAAAATTTGGAGTTACGAGATTTGTGAAAAACTTAAAACTCGAATTAATTTCTGAATACAGCATATGTCATTTTTTTTAATAAACATTTTGTGAGGTTAAAAAAATTGTTTTCATTTTGACATCAACTGATTTCTATTTTCCTATAATTTCTATTTGTATGTGTGTTAATACTTCTAACTTGAGAATGTAATAACAAGAAAGTGATTCAACTAAATGAATTAAGAAACACACAAATATTTGGCAAAAGTATACCCAACTGACAAATCATCCAGAAAATATTCAAACGCAAATTGTCAAACATGAGAATTAGACACGTGATAAACTAATTTATTGAAAATACCACTATTGGTACTTATTAGATGCACCTCGTATCACGAACGACATATTTTGAATATTTAGTATAATTGGGAATTCAACAGAAACCTTAGTTAATTAGTCGATAGAGCTACACCCAACAAACTAAAAACTTGTTATTAAAACTGTGAATTCTATTAGTATTAGAACATGTTTTTAGTTGTGCTATAAAAAGCAACTGTATTTATAATGGATGTTTAAATATACGAGAAGAGAAATGCCAAGGACAAAATAACATTAAAATATTTTAACTGGATTTAACAAATGGAAGGTACACGGGAAAAACAGATATGTCACTTTTTATTCAAAATTAAGGTATAGACGCCATTGAATTCTCCGATTACAAATGCTTAGTTTAGAACACTTGAAGAATAAATAAATCAGCCTAGTCCGAGATAATTAACATTCAATATATAGCGTAGAGAGAAACAGCTTTGTCGTAAAAAACCAACGACATTTATTTTTATTGTCTCCATATTTTCTATATATAATAAATATTTTTAAAAAGCTATTTGGAACTATCAAATTTATTAATGGCGCAGTCAGTAAGATTCGAACTCCAACAGATAGACCACCACGATGCTCGTCTTCCTCTTCAACCCCCCGAAGCCGAATCTATAGGGGGACGAATTATGTCGTCACCCAACATAGGTTCCCATAAGAGACATGAACTTTTGAACGTTTGCATTGATTCTAATTTTAGAATACAAATATTTCTACTGAAGTTCTTAGCTTCTTAATAATTAATCCCACAGGACTAGGTACATTGTAACGTCAAATGAAACGACCAACAATTTTTAAAGAGATTTAATCAAATATTCCAAATTTTTTCATTTCAAACTATAAACGATCACTTAAAAATTGAAAAGTTCAAGTCCTGCTTCTAATTGTGCGAACAACGACTTGCCTGGTATGTATTGCACTAAAGTGGATAATATTGTTATTTGTATAAAGTAAAAGCTTCATTAAATGAAAAAACCAGTCTTATTACTTTCTCACACACCCCATATATTTAAGGAATTGAATATTTGTATTACAAATTATATAGAATCCCGCAAATAATATTTATTCTAACCAAACTATTCATTACCAAAATATAAGAAAACAGCTGATCTACGTCAAAATAGCAGCCGTGAGGTAAATATTCAATTTTCTCCCACAAAACATATCCAATCTCAGGGTATGTTCAGTGT